>CAWUFW010010229.1:0-715214 GCA_963921515.1 Calotriton arnoldi | reverse complement strand
TCTAACAAATATATTTACGTGCTCCGCAGTTTTGAACAACAACACACCCTTATGTCCATCCTGACGGCCCAGGAACTTGAACAATACCATTGAAACAGGAGCGCAAGGAAAACCTCGCACCCATATCTCTACGTCAATGCCCCTGCATATAAAGTAACATGAATGCAGCTATGACACGAGTGTAATTATCATGCTTGTGCACACCCACAGGTCCATGCTACTTATGTAAGTGTTTTAGGCACAAACTCCCCCAAATAGTCAAAAAAAGGCTTAGGAGCTGGGTGGAACAGGCCAAGCTGTGAAGGGGTAAACAGTGGGTTGTGTTTTTGACAGTGCCACTAGAAATAACCTCCACGAAGTTTTGATGGCTTAGCAAAAAGCGTTGAGAATCATCTCAATAGCGTTGTGGAAGCAAAGGTTATTGCCGCAGGGTGTGGTGTTCTGAAGCTAATCCCCAACAGGCATCTTCTTCATCATTATCACCATTTCCATTTGTCACACTGGATTTTGAAGCTGATTGCCAGGAACGGAGTTCGTAATGGTCAGAGAACAGCACATCCTTGGGGAATGCAGAAAGCTCAGGAAGAGAAGGGGCGTGGAAGAGTGGGGAATCTGAAGAGGTGGTCCCTGGTAAGTGGGGCACAGAAAGTGAGACTTCAAGGACAGATTAAATAGAGAGTCAATCCTCAGGTGGGAACTTCGACATGAATTTAAGAAGCAGCAGTAGTAATGACAAGATGCTTCATAACTGCATAGTTGTAAGGTTCTTGTTTTGGATCGCCTTCTGTTGTTCCCTTTGCCTGGACCTTTGTTGTTTTTCCCTGTTTCCTACTTGTTCCTGTCCCCTCTACAGTCTGTTACCTGATGTATGCTGATACTCCTGTGCATATTGAGCCCAATGACTGTTCAAACTTTCTGGTTTACTCCTATTGCAATCTCAACTCTCAATGTTCCTATATCTCATTAACATCTACACATCTGTCTACTATCAACTCCAGTCTCACATGCATATGAGTGTAGGGTGTGCTTGTTGCTAACTGCTCTCTTCTATCACCCACTTAGTAAATTCATACATTTGCTGAACAAGACATGCCTGCCTGAGATGCTTCTACCTGAGACGCTTGTATTCCATCACTGAAACACTGCCTGCTGGGATTTTTCTTGCTCTACCTGCAAACCCGTTTCCCCCAAATGCAGAAAGCGGGGTCTGAGTTTCAAGCCATGCTCATGTTCAGGTATCCCTCTGATCTCTGATTCGGAAATCCCAATTTCTGAGGTACTTATTGATCATGTAAGAAGTGATGATATGAGTCACAATATATTTTGACCGATATGGATAACACTAGAGATCACAATTAGGGCCGATTTGTGCGTATTGTCTGAAATAGAATGGTTAGTAAGAAATTCTAATGCAACAGATTTTGGATCAGGAGATGTGCATTCGCTGTGTAGGGCAATGACCTGCAGCGGGTTCAGTAATATATTCCAATGGAATTTTTTTTGCAGGAGTTAGATATGTGATACATATAGATCCCATATGGAGTTGTGCTTTTGCAAAGATGTAATTGAATAGTTCTTTAAGAGTTCGAATATGCTACTAGACAGAAAAATGTTTTTCCATTTTCCATTTTTTTCATTACTTAGTTTTTTCATTACTTATTTGGAAGTGTAGGAGAGAAACGAAAAAACTGGAAAAATAATTCTAAATTTATATTTTTGTTGTGGTTTAAATCAATATTTTTAGCATGTCGGGCAGTCATATTAGCCTGTGGGTATCTTTCCTTCATATTCGCTAATACGGTTTCTGATGTATTTCTGGTCCCGCGTTTGGCCGCATGGTATTTTTGGCAGGAGATCTGTGTAGTATATAGGGATTTGCCAATATGGCACTGTGTTTTTTGGGCAAATTACAGACGAATAATTTTGTGCTGTTATTCCTGTTAAGGGATTGTTTGTTGTTCATTTACAGCCTTGAAAAAGAAGTGACTCTTCACAACACAAGTTAGCTGTGTTTATAACAATTCAGGCTGTGCTTACACCAATTTCGTGAGGGGTGTGCTGAATTAATGAATTGGATGAATACAATTTCATGAAATAAATATTTTTGGGGACTGAAACTAAAATCGAATGGGACTATTAATTGTGCAATTCACCTCCGGGAGGATACTACATATCTCTCTGTGAGTGAAGGATTGAGGGTTAGCATTGGAATCCAGAAGCTTTGTTCCCAACAACGATCCTAATATTTAACCAGAAGCCACCTTTCGTGCTGTACTGCCCATTTGTGTGCATGTTTCCTTTACAAACAGATTTATGAGTCACCAATGCCAAGATGTCAGCCTGACTTCGCGAAACACATTTTAGCCTTGCAAAAAATATGCTCAGTTCTGCAGGCTGAAGAACTCACAAACCATAGATTTGACCTTTTTCAGGTATCAAACCCAGAAGATGTTGTGGAGGTTAGGGAGGTGGTTGTTGGTGATGTATGGATTGCGAGAAGATGAAGCCAATAAGGATGGCAGGTGCTGTCACACTGTGAATAGAGATGATATGCACTCATCCAGTGCCACTCAGACCAATGAGAGGTTCAGCTTTATCACCAAGAGATTTGCCTTTGGGGCTTCCTGGAGGCTTTGTTGTACTGTGTCTCCACTGGTCGTAAAGGGAGAGGGCATATTCCTTATGACCTTCATCTGAAGGTTAATTTGAAAGAAATTGGAAGGCTTGGCCTTTTTTCCTCGCAGTATGACAGACTGATGAATACAATGTTATTGCAAAAGCAAACCAACCTCCTACGTAGATCACAAAGAGGCCTACGGCAAAGAAAGTGCTAATGGGTAGTTAAGCAATAAATCGATAGAATTGATATACGTCTGTGAGTATTGGGAAAACGGGAACCTTTCCTGAGCACAACAAACACAGACAGCCACAGTGTATGTATGTCTTATGAGAAACAAAATCGAATGGAAAAAAGTATTAAAATCTGGATGCTAGCTTGAGCTTTTAAGACTCCCATAGCAGCATTAGAAAACGAGAAGAAACAGAAAAATATTATGGAAAAATACTCTTGAAGGTCTACATTCACCACTGGTCTCATACATACATGGTGAAGCATGATGGCGGATGCCTCCCACACGCATCCCGGAAGCGAAGGCTTGCGGCCGCTAGAGATCGTCTCAGGACACGGAGATGGTGGACCTAGTGTCCTCACTGGATGCGGAACTGAACGTTACTGTCTGATTCTGAAGCGGCTAGGCTTTGATGTGGGCAGCTGGGAAATCCTTGCGGCAGTGAGAGGCTGCATGCCGAGGGGGTGTCCATCCACTCTTGAACACTTTGCATGTCGACAAGCAGCTGCAAGTCCAGGCTTAGGTGGCATCAGGAGTTTTAGGTGAGAGGCGCAGGCACGCGTAGACCTTCATTGCCCCGTTACCCCATTGATTCATAAGATCTGCGCTGCCCCTCTGCTCTTTTCCCTTTGGTATTGGAGGGTGTATCAATGCACAGTGCACTGGTCCCACAGTGCGTAAAAATAGTACCCCTCACCTGCTGGGCTACGGCTGGAATTTGAATTGTCTTAAAAACTTGCTGTCTGTTCCTGCAGGGGGGGCAGAAATCAAAGGTGAGGTCAGCGGGGAGGCGGGGGGGGGGTGGGGTGCAGAAGCAGAGGGTAGAAAGTAAACCTTGGTTACTGCTTTAATTTCAGCATGTGCACATTCAAGCGCAAGCCGCCCGGTGTTAGCGCAGCCCCCTCTAATAAGTAAACCCTTATCCAGAGCCAACGCCAACAAGAGTACTTTAGAGAGACCACCCACGAAGCTAAGAGCACTGTGGCACACACAGCAGAGAATGGACACAAAAGTGCAGCAACTCCTCGAGGCTGGGCGCCTGAAGATCCCTATTACTCAGATGGAAAGTGAAAGCGGGGCAGAAATGGAGAACAGTATAGATACTTATGAGGTTCATAGCCCTAGCTCGAGCCTGGTACACCTTGAAAATGCAGGAAGCAGCAACATACTGGAAGACTGTCTAAAATCGACTGTAGTAGAGCCTTTTTCAACCCCCACCTGCTGCAAACAATACCATCTTTTCTCTAAATCTCACATAGCTCTGGATGTTACGATAGCCAGTGATCAGGTACCAATTCTGTCATTATTTCAGCGGAGAGGTGTGGTGCAGCGGCCATGGCAGCTGACTTTGGTGCATAGGGCTCACGGTTCGATCCCCGGCGGCAGCTCAGCACCATGTGACTCTGGGCAATAGCTTACTTATTTTCCACGACAGCGCCTTGAGACCCATAACGGTGAGTAGTTAGCGCTTTACAAATACGGATTTACATATTTTTTTTTTTTTCCAGCCAGCTTTAACCCAGGCCATGCAACATGACCCATATCTAGAAATTGGACTTGCAATTGATACAGCCTCAGTGCCAGCACCAACAGGAGAAAAAGCTCCCTTCAACGAGGTAAGACAGGATCCAGAACTTGGACAGACGATGAAAAGTATGTTCAAGCTCATTTTTCCGAGGTAAAGGAGCTCCGTTCAACGCAATCTCAGGAAATTACTTCCCTCCATGTAAGAATGTCAAATATCGAGGAAACAATGGACAAACTCCCAGAGCGGATGTCAGAAGCTGAGGAACGGGGTCTCTAGCTTAGAGGATAAAGTGGGGACCTTCCAACAGGAGATCACACAAATAAAGCAAAGTAAAGATGCTCTGGAGTCTAAGGGGCACATGCATCAAAGGTTTTTGCGATCGCAAACGGTGCGAATCGCAAAAATCGGCCGTTTGCGATCGCAAATTGGCCTTTGGAGATGCATGAAAGTGTTTCTATGCGCAATTTAAGAATTCGCAATTAATTGCGAATTCCTAAATTGTGACATGCATTAAGGAATCGCAATTTGCGATTCCTTAAATGCAATGCTAGAAGCACTTTCAAATAGCGATTTCGCTATTTGGGACCGTAAATTACAGACAAATCAAACTTGTCTGTAATTTGCAATACCTTCGAAAAATGCTCTAAAATGCATTTTTTAAAGTTTTAGGTTACACACACACATGCCCTTGGGGCATGTGTGTGCGCAACATGGGTGCACATCACAATTTCAGGGGTGCAACAGGGTGTCATTTTGACACCCTGGCACTCTTGAAATTGCATTCTCAATTTGCGATTCTCTAATTGCGAATCGCTAATTGAGAATGTCTTCCCATTCATTCCTATGGGCCTCTAGGCCCATAGGAATTAATGGGAGGTATTCCTTAATTGCGACTCGCAATTAGCGAGTCGCAATTAAGGAATGTTTAGGAATCGCTATTTTTATAGCGATTCCTACATGCATAGGCTTTGCGATTCCTTAATTGCGATTCCTTAATAATCGCAATTAAGGAATCGCAAAAGCCTACCTTGATGCATGTGCCCCTTAGTTTCAAGATTTGGAGAACTACAGCAGGCGCTTGAATCTATGCTTGGTGGGATTCCAGAATCAATTGAAGTACCCCAAGCACAAAACTTAGTAGAATCCCTATTGAAAGAAGCCATCTCAGAGTCAAAAGGAGATTTAACGATTACAAGGGCACACAGGGTACCCCCTCAATGTCTCACTAATGCAAAATACCCAGAGACAATTTTGTTCAACTTCACAGATTATCGAGTGTGAGAGAAAATATTGACTAGAGCCATTGAAAAAAAATCCTTTACAACACAAAGAGTTTCCCAATTTAAGATTTTTTCAGATATGACTGCATTAGCTGCAAAAAGGAGAAGGGATTTTGTGTGGATGATGGACTCTTTCAAAGCAAGGGGGAAGCAAGCAACCATTGTGCAGCAATCCAAGCTGAAAGTTCTTGCGAATGGCAAATTACATATATTTGATAATGTATGGAAAGCACAGGGGCTGCTGCAGCAGCTGTCTAGCTCATTGTAAAATCAACACGTGTTGTGTGTAAAGTATCGGTGTCTACTGGTTACAGTGGCAATTTATGGGGGTGTTTGGTGATGGGGTTTCTTTCGAAGATTATTGGGTGAGTGGCCAAGGGCCGAAGGACTGAGTGTCTCTTTGGTAGTCAGGGGCGCACAACTACAGGTGCAAAGTCATGGCACCGAAGGCATTCAGTGGGATTTGGGAGAAGGAGTGGGCTATTCTCCTAAGGGGCACATGGGGGAGCGACAGGGTGGATGAGGTGGGCAGGGGCCAGTTGGGGCACCGGGTATCTATAAGGGGTTAAAAATGGAGAGTTCATCTTTTGGATATGACAAAGTTAATTTGGTCTGTGAGTTGCTAGCAAATGCTTAATGTAGGTAAACGTCAGGAGAGGCCACTTCCTTTATGTTTATTCATAGGAGTAGGTGTCTATGCACTATGCACTTTAATTTGCATAGGCCCTTTATGTAACCATTATATCTTTGTTTTTGCAGGGCTGATTATAGAATTATGCGGAAAGGGGTATTATTCAACGGCGGTGGGGATATTATCAAATTCGGTTTCGGCTATATGTGTTAAGTATGGGTTTAGTCTGCTTACCACTTGCTTAAAATTAAATATGCACTTTATATTCTGAGCAAATCTGTTTATGCACCTTACCTTATCTAGGCACTTTAAAAACAAATGGTCTCATACATACCTATCATGACAATGTGCAGACAAGTTCGGGAACAAGTTTGAAAAATGGTTATATGATCTTTAAGCCAAAAGGGTCCCAGCGGTCAGCAGCACTGGAAACATCAAGTACCATTCTGGAACAAAAACATTTCTGTATTTCACTCCACTCAGTGCCTCTTAAACACCAGGCATTATGCAGGAGATGTAGGAAAAAGTAGGAAAATCAGCAGTAGTGTATTGGGGTTAGACAGGACTCCTAGATCTCTCAAGGTATTAACAGAAACACTGTGTAATACTGATTGATATTCTGGAAAAATAATATCAATGGCTGTGAGAAATTGGGTTGTGGTTGGGTAATACTGCTCAAGCAACAGCCACAATAACTGCCAGGATGACTCACAAAAGTCACTAAATTAACCTGTGCTTAACACCCTCTGGTAGCTTGGCACAAAACCAGTCAGGCTTAACTTAGAGTAAAGTATTTATGCAGCACACAAGTAGTAATAAAGTGAAAACACAACACAAGAAAAATCCCACACCAATTCAGAAAAATAGAGTACATTTTAATAAATTATTTGACATCAACACAGCAAAAGTCCAAATCAGTAGAAACAGAGTTATGAATTTCTAAGGTTTAAGCAAAAAAGCTAGTGCTTAAAGTTCAAAGCTCCAACTGCGGACATATAAACGCGAGAGACAGTCGGTGCTTATCTTCGAACTTAGAAGAAATTTCGTCAAAATTGGCTGAGAAGGTTCGGCGGAGCAAAGCTGCAGGTGGTGTCCAATGAGAAGGCTTTATTGTTGGGGATCAGCTTGATGAAGTCACAGTGAAGATTTCCATGCTCCAACCTAGTCTCTTTTTTGAAAGTCGGAAATTTCCAGTGGGACGAGGGCTCCACGAGGCTGGATACACCCTCTTTGAAGGATAGTGGAACAGGATTTGTAGATTTGAAGAAGAACGTAACAGGGGCTGCCATGAAGTCAGGCCGGCCGGCAATGCACCTTGGACTGATGGTCGAGCAGCCTCCTCCAAGTCTCCTCTTGGTTCTCAGAGCAGTTTCTAGCCAAAACCTTTCTACGTCACAAGTTTGGATTGTGAGTATCTGGGCACCTTAAGCACCACTTGAAAGGTTCCAACACTGAAGAGGCACCACTTGGAGGGGGGAAACAGCCATTTTAACCCGGCCGTTACAAAGCATAACCATTAGAATGTGACCGTTACAACAAAGGTACTGTTACCACGCATTGTTTTTCCAATGCATATGCCCTTACCATGCATGCCTTTGCAATGAATTTCATTGGAAAGGCAGCAATGGTAAATGCATATTCATTTTAAATGTAAGTATTAAGTAAGTATAAAGCGTTTATATGCCCTGGGGACCACCAACTCCCCGGGACTGCAATTTAAACTAAAGAGGAGGTGCATGCTCCCCTCCTGGGCCATTCTCGGGCACGGAGAACACCACCTACTTGGGTCAGGCCCTTGAAAATCAAGGGAGGGGGGCTGTGCAGCCTTCCTCCTGGAGTAATTGATGGCACTGGGGACCGCCACCCTCCAGGGTATGGCTCCTGCTATGTCCTGGGGTGCCCAGCCTGGGACATAACTGTTTACTTTAGCTTGGAGGGGAGCTCACTGGTCCCACAAAGCTAAAGCAAACACCTCGCTTCTATCAAGCAGGAGCTGAGTGTCAAAGTGCTCCCACCTGCTGGGAGTGGAGGTTTCTGTGGGCAGTGAAAGAGATGGAATGATTGCTCCTGCACAGCCTTTCCAGCAGCTCCCTCCTTGCAGCAGCAATACCGGCTCTCGCAGGAGATGGGGAGCCGGCTGGGAAGATGGGGGTCTTGAGGTATCCGCTGTGATCCCAGGGAAAAAGAGCAGAAGGAGGCAAAATAAAGGACAGCAACACATTGAAAAAGGCAGACTAAAGGTCAGCAACGAGCAGAAAGAAGCAAGATAAATGTACGAAATGAGCAGAAAGAGGCAGAAAAAGGTCAGAAATGAGTAGGAAGAGGCTGAATAAAGGTCAGAAATGAGCAGAAAGAGGCAAAATAAAGGTCAGCAATGAGCAGAAAGAGGCATAATAGAGGCCAGAAACAAGCAGAAAGAGGAACAATAGAGGCCAGAAACAAGCAGAAAGAGGAACAATAGAGGTCAGAAACAAGCAGCAAGAAGCAGAATAAAGCTCAGAAATAGCAGAAAGAGGCAAAATAAAGGTCAGCAACAAGCAGAAAGAGGCAAAATAAAGGTGAGAAACGAGCTAAAAGAGGCAGAATAAAGGTGAGAAAGGTGAGAAATGAGCAGAAAGAGGCAAAATAAAGGTCAGCATTGAGCACAAAGAGGGAAAATAAAGGTGAGATATGAGTAGAAAGAGGCATAATAAAGGACAGAAATGAGCAGAAAGAGGCAGAATAAAGGTCAACACGAGCAGAAAGAGGCATGGTAAAGGAGCGAAATGAGCAGAAAGAGGCAGAATAAACATGAGAAGCAAGGAGAAAGAAGCAGAATAAAGGTACCCAATGACCAGAAAGAGGCAAAATAAAGTTCAGCAGCGAGCAGAAAGACAAAATAAAGGTGAGAAACAAGCCAAAAGTGGCAGAGTAAAGGTGAGAAACGAGCAGCAAGAGGCAGAATAAAGGTCAGGAACTAGCAGAAAGAGGCATAATAAAGGTCAGACATGAGCAAAAAGAGGCAAAATAAAGGTGAGAAATGAGCAGAAAGAGGCAGAACATAGGTCAGAAGGGAGAAGATAGAGACAGAATAAAGTTCAGGAAGGAGCAGAAAGAGGCAAAATAAAGGAGAGAAACAAGCTGAAAGAGACAAACTAAAGGTCAGCCATGAGCAGAAAGAGGCAAAAAAAAAGTGAGAAATGAGCAGCAAGAGGCAAAATAAAGCTCAACAATGAGCAGAGAGAGGCAGAATCAAGGTCAGCAACGAGGAGGAAGAGGCAAAATAAAGGTGCAAAATGAGCAGAAAGAGGCAGAATAAAGTCAGAAGGGGCAAAAAGAGGCAGAATATAGGTCAGAAAAGAGCAGAAAAGGCAGAATAAAAGTAATAAATGAGTAGAAAGAGGCAAAATAAAGATGAGAAATGAGCAGAAAGAGGCAAAATAAAGGTCAGCAATGAGCAGAAAGAGGCAAAATAAAGGTGAGAAACAAGTAGAAAGAGGCAAAATAAAGGTCAGAAATGAGCAGCAAGAGGCAAAATAAAGGTAAAAAATGAGCAGAGAGTGGCAAAATAAAGGTGAGAAACGAGCAGAAAGAGGCAAAATAGAGGCCAGAAACTAGCAGCACGATGTACACTAAAGGTAAGAAACTAGCAGAAATAGGCAGAATAGAGGTGAGAAATAAGGAGCAAGAGGCAAAATGAAGGTTAGAAATGACCAGAAAGAGGCAAAATAAAGGTCAGCAACAAGCAAAAAAAGGCCAAATAAAGGTCAGAAACGGCCAGAAAGAGGAAAAATAAAGGTGAGACCCACTGAGAGACTCACACACCCGCTCACAGACCCACTCAGACATTCACACACCCACTCATAGATCCACTAGGACACTCACGCTCCCGTCACAGACTCACTCAGAGACTCTCCCCTGCTCTCATAGATCCTCTCAGACATTCACACACCCACTCACTCACCTGCACAGAGACTCATCCATCCACTCACAAAACTTCAAAGACACTCATGCACCCACTCACAGACCCAGTCAGAAACTCATGCACCAACTCATAGACCTCCTCAGACACTCATGCGACCACTCACAGACCCACTCAAACCCTCACGCATCCAGTCACAGACCTACTCAGACACTGATGCACCCACTCATAAACCCACTCAGACACTCATGCCCCTGCTCATTGATCCACACAGGCATTCCTGCACCTACTTACACAGAAATGTACACACTGATACAGTCACTCACACACCCACAAACCCGTTTATACACCCACGCAGAGACCCATTCAGCTACCCACACACCCACTCTCCTACCCATACAGCCAATCACAAACCCACTCTCATAGGTTACAGGTTACAGTGATTTTTTTTTTTTTTTAAACCATTGAGATTCACTGAAAAATCAAAGGGTACAGGGACGTTATAGTTAGGCCCAGATTTAACTTGTATTGAGCCATAGAAATTCAGCAGTTATAGTTACTTGAGTTAACTATAACTTATGCACCCGGACTGCACTGCTTATGACCTCACATATTACATCACTATTGACATGGTCAGTGACTCCTATAGTATTGAGTGAAATCTGAGCCTAACTATAATGTCCCTTTAACCTTTTGTTTTTTTAGCACAGACATAACATTGTGGGCCTGCTACATTTCAGCCAGTGCATGCACTTCGACTGGAAGGCCAACCTTTACAATTAAAAGTCCTCGGGAACGCATCAACTGCTCTCTTACCAGGTATAACTCACAACTGAGGTAGGCTGCAGGTAGGCCATAGCGCAGGGTACTATGATTTTAAAAGGTAACATATGTACTCTGAAATGTCAGTGAGCTATATGCAGTCTTACAGATCCATGTGTCCAAGTATCCATCCACCCTGCCACCCACACTGACATATGATGTACCAAAGTAGAAAAGCAGACAGACACTAAAACATCCATACAGACTGTCAGAGAGCTGCCTATAAATTCACTCACTCACACAGACAGACAGAACTGATATCTATCTAGCACTAATGGAGGCAGTTCTACACACACTTAAATAACCCAATACTCACTAACACACCCAGGAGTCAATCCATGCAGTGTCTTGCAGATACATTTCGACAAGCATACATGTCACAAAGTGAGGCAGTCATTTAGTAACAAACTTATAAAAACATGCAATCACTACCCCAAATAGGAATGCAGGCTCTCATTCAGATGTCTGCTAAAGAACTCATACTTTCAACTCTACCATGTAGACAGAAAGGTCTTCCAGCATGGCCCAGGCCTGCAACACTTGAGCCCGTGTACACAGTTTTACAGCTACATCAGTCTTCTCACTTAAAACTCCTACACAAGCTGTAAACTACTCTTGTACCATATATAACTGACCACTAACGTAGGCTGTAGATCGGCTTTAGCGCAGTGAGGTATATGCTTAAAAGATAAAACATTTACTCTGAAGGTTCAATAATCTAAATGCATTCCTACAAATGTATATGCCCAGTCATACATCCACCCTGCACCCAGAGTTTAATTGAAGAAACCTAAACACTGTATGGGGATGTGAGTGGGTGCATTAGTCATTTAGTCAGTGCGTTAGTCATTTTCTGGATGATGTCATCAGTGATGTCCTCAGTGATGTAATTTGATATGTCATCAGTGATGACACTGACCATGTCATGAGTGATGTAATATGTGAGGGCATAACCAGTGCATTGCGGATGCCCAAGTTATAGTTAGCTTAACTGCTGAATTTCACTGGTTTTGTACAAGTGAAACCTGAGCCTAACTATAACGTTCCTGTAACCTTTGGTTTTTTCAGTGAATATCTAAGGTTTTTTAATCCTATTTCCTAACTATAAAGTACCTGTAACCTTTGGTTTTTTCAGTGAATTTCCATGTTTTTTAAGGAGCAATGGTCTTTGCAGAATGGTTTGGAAAGGGGGTGGGCCTCTGACCAGCTCTCAGAAATCCCGCTGAGTAGGTCTTATAGAAAGTACCAGGAGGGCTTCTTGGTCCCGAATGTCCTTTAGCATCCAAGACAATCTTATTCCCTAACCAGTAGTATGCCAGGAGACATGTTTGCAGAGTGGTGCAGAATGGGGGTGTGGCCTTTGAAGACCTCTTAGCAAACTCACTCTTTGGAACTTGGTAGAGGTAACCAAAGGGATACTTGGCCCCCAAGTACCCTCAATAGCCAAGGAGACTTCATCTCCCAACTAGAACTATGCTAGGAGGTGCATATGCAGAGTGATGGAGAAAGGATGTCCTTGATGAGTTCACAGGTAGTGCTTTTATGATTCTATGAGTGCCATTGCCAAGGACAGACTGTGAATACCGGGTGTCTTTGACAAAGTGTAAAACACATATATAGACATATCTTACATAAACCTTCACTGTAGCTATTTAGTAAGATACTAATTTAACTTTCTCCTTTGTATACATTTGTCGAAAAAAAAAAATGCAGTTTCTTTCTCCACAGCAACACCAAAGGTTGCAATGACATTAGTTGTCACAAATACATATGACAAAATGTAAAACATATATTTAAACATATTTTACACAAAGATGGAGTCTAGCTGTTTAGTAACATAATTGTTGAACTTTATTTTAACAACACATTTAACAAAAACAACAATTTCACCTAACTTTCAACATCTGAACTCACGAATAGACACAACTACAAAACAACCATAAAACTACCCATTCTTACCCAAACTTAACAGAAATTAAAAACTGCTCCAGAACTAGTACAATGCACACTCTGTGAAAAGATCCATTGTAGAGAGACCAATAAAAAATATTCATGTGGGATAACATCCATGGTGTATCATCTTAAAACCTTACATAGAAAACATCTCTAACTGGCAATCTAGCAGAAGGAAGCTGACAGATCATCTACTTCAGTGGCAGCAGCAACAATTACCGGCCACAAAGTCCCTTTAGAGGTGCAGACTACTACAACAGATATGGCTCCAGTGTTTTCAAGAATAGCCAATGTATTGCATGGACTGTAGTGTTGTTATAACAGATGGTGAGCTGTATGTTACAGCTATTGCGATGCTGCCAAAAATCATACATGGTGATTTTTTACCCCCTTTTATATTTTTTGCACATTTCTTAAAACAAGTTCATAGTGAGTAGCAACAAGGCAATGCAAAGCTGAAGGACCTTCAACTTCAATAGCAGCACAACAACACCGAAGCAGAGAGTCCATTCAAAAGTCCAATCTCAATTTCAAGATTGGGCTCCACAGTTTTCCCCGATGACATCATACTGCATGGATTTTGGAGTTGGAGTGAGTGCTGGAGAGCAGTCCATAACGGACCTTCGCCGCTAATGCTGCAAAGAATAATAAATGTTGATGTTTTCTTTTTATTTTTGAATCTTAAGAGTTTTTTCTACATTAGCAGGCATTTTATTATCCTACAAAATGGGTATCTATTATCTATGTGTTTTTCATTTTATTATCTTCTAATTTATTGTAACACTACTTACATATAACTTGCTGTATAGAGAGTTAAACCATCCCTCTACAAATAAATACACAGGTAACTTTTGCCCGTTATCATTATTTACTTTTTGACTTTATAAATATGTCAACTACTTATATACAAGTACTCTCTATGTAATTACATGAGGGCATGAGTAGAGCCTAAGTGTTTCATTAGTTCTTGCATGTGCCTCAGTATTTCAATGACTGCATGGGTTGTAAGTGGGTCTTTAGATACAGAAAACACTCCCAACAGCGGCTGACCTAAGGTTCAGCACATCAATCCCTATCTATAAATAATGAGAGTCCTGTGCATTCACTGCCGGAGCCTGCCGCAGTTAAGCTCCAATGGGTTCCAGGAAAAGCAAATTCTGTTGAAGAAGGAAGGTGCACCAGGAATGGAGTCAAAGTCATCCAAGTTAGTCCATCAGTTTTCTTTATTGGTGTTAATATTTAAAAATGGCCATCAGCCAACTCGTTTCCTTCCTATGGAGGAACTTTATCAGGGCTGAAACAATCACACAAGACATAACATAAGTCGTGACATAAGACATCTAAAAATTGTGACATACATATACATACACATATGTGTTACCTACAGTCCTAAAACAGTTTTAAAAACATACATAAAAAAATGACACACATAAACTAATTATAATACCATACAATAACGGCCCACCTAGGGATAAAACATACAAATATAATACACATATACACATATACCATTATAGATAGAAAAACACTGATTTATAGTCCTGATATATGTAAGTGTAATTTCTACATTACACAATAAGTGCCATTAGTGCCTATACATGACATATTCGTGATAAAAAAAACAAGAGTGAGAAAAGCCTCGTTTCTGTAAATAAATCCCCAAAGGTTGTCAATATGCATGGCTAAGCTGCAAGCCAAGAATTTAAAATGACTGTTAAGACAAAGCAAAGAAAGAAAAAGAGAGAAAAGGGAGAAGCAAAAGTCATATATTAAGAGAATAAAGGACAAAGGGATCCCAACATAAGGAATCATCATAAGACTGTAAGCCAAGTCTCACCTTCAATTATCAAGTGAAGAATTAAATCTCTGCAATCATATGTAGCAACTCGGGAGAAAAACCCCTCAATAAGGGTCAACAGTAACCCGTCCAATCTACTAATATGAAAAGATACCGCCATATCAGCCATAATAAATGAATGAGGAGATGAAAAAGTACATGTCAAAAACTGGCATCTTATACGGCTCATTAAAAAAAAAAAAAATGTGCCAGGTTGGACAAAAGAATCCATCCCAAGAGTAACATAATAGAGCATTAATAGCACAATTGTATTATATTAAGAGAAAAATGCACAGAAAAATCCCAACATACAGAATCGTCATAAGACTATAAATCAAATCTCACCTTCAGAAATCAGGTGAAGGAATATGTCTCTGCACTCACATGTAGCAACTCGGGAGAATACCCAACAATAAGTGTCAACAGAATCCCATCAATTTCCTAATATGAAGAAATACTGCCATATTAGCCATTATAAATGAAGAGAGAGATGGGGGCGTGGCCAGCAAGCCAACATGGCGGACGCAACTGATTGAAGCTCCACCGTGAATCCCTCTATTATCCTGAATTCCACCCTGCATCCGACCCATTTGCCTACGATTAAGGTGGGGATCTGTTGGCGCTCAGTCGCGGTGCTCGATGCGACCCTTCAATTGTCGTATTTGATGGTGGGGCCCCCGCTACGGACGAGACACAATACTTGGCCTACTTGGAGGTGAGGCGAGCGCGGGCCTGCGGCTCCAGCCAATGCACAGCTAAGTAGTCTGCGGCAGTCCCAGATCATCGGATACAGGGCGCTTACGCCTAGCGCTGTTGAGGACCAGACAAGAGCCCCTGCCGGAGGTCACCGATTCAGGGACCGCCAGACCTCACCCCCCGGACCCTCGCGGTGCTGGCGAGGTGGAACCAGCCAGGACAGCACTACCTGGGGGCCTCGCGGCTGGCTCCGCTGGGCTGCAACGGCGTGTGGGGAGTGCTGCCCAGACCGTATCCTGAGGCAATTCTGCAGCGCTGTGTCCTTGGGCCCCTGGCAACGGGGCGCGCTGTGACGCCGGCTGCGAGGAGAACAGGGAAAAATTGCAGGTGAGATCGGACCCTAGCAGACCTGACTGCTGTGTATACTGACCAGTGAGCGGCGAGGCGTGGATTGTTGGTGCTGCACGCAGTGGAAGCACACAGTGTGACAGCCTGGGAGAGTGCTGGATCCCCCGCTGTGTTGGCCAGCGTGAGTGGTGCTCCCGCCGAAATTGCTCTGTCTGTTGGGCCCGGCCTGGAGTCTGTGGTGATCTCAGCCTGGCCTGGGAGTGACCGGAGGGCGGGTGCGGCCCACGCTCGGCCTCCTGCGGAACTGGCTTCTGAGGATGCAGCAGTGCGGCCCACTGCCGAGAGGCCCCACTTAAGTGCTGCGATGAACTAAACCAGGCCCCGACGAGTCTCCAGAAGGTAGGCCCTACATAGATATCGCTGGAGGTGCTCCGGCCGGTTCTCTATACGAAGGGCGGAGCCGCTGTTTCAGCGCTGTGAGGTGTACACTGAGGGGCATATTCTCAAGGAGCTATCGCCTAGTTATCGGCACTTTATCGCAGCCAAAGTCGCGCTAAATATTCAGCCCCATTCACAAGCTGGTGCTAACAGCCCATAACACCAGTTTTCCTGCGAAAGCACTCGCAAAAAACATCGCCACAGATGACCCCGGCAACTAACGCTAATGAGATGCAGAGTAGGCGTTCCCGAGCAAAAACCCGTGACAACACCACACCTCAACATTCTCAACGACCAGCCACATCTGCGATAAGACCACAAAACAGGCGATAAGGCGCGTTAGCAGCAGGAAACTAACACCTGCTCTGACCTGGTGTAAAGTCGGCCGACAAGCTGCACCATCAAAGGGAGCCCAGCCCAGAGCCACACAGGAAGAACAACAGATGCCATGGAGCCACTCACCATGCACCCCGGAGCCCCGAGGGGGCAACAACACCCACCTCCACCACCCCCAGGACCGCCACCACCCCAACGGACCCACCCCGTCCCCCCCGGACCACCACAGAGGCAGCGCAGACAAAGACAGCGGACATACAGGAAATGCACCAGCCCGACAGACCTAACACCAGACAATGCCAATGCCCACTACAGGCCCAAAAGGACAACCATCCTCCGCATCCTGAACATCATTGCCCACAGGCTGACGGTACCAACACAGCAGACAACCAACATCCCTCCGAAGACAAAGCTGCAGGCTGTTCTGCACCTGTTGGCCTCTGGTATCCTCCCAAACAACAACCGCCTGAGTCAAAGGAGTCTCACAGCCAGCCCCATCCAAGTTCATCACACCTGGCCTGAATGCCCTCACCAGCTAGGGACCCCAGCACCCATACGACCCCCACAATGCGCAGGAATAGCTGGAGACCAAGCAAGGACTATACGCCATAGCTGGATCCCCGCATGTGTCGGGGGCAATCGACTGCACACTTGTCCAACTTGTGTCCCCTGCCAACCCCGCACACAATAGCCCAACAGAAAGCACACGCATTACATCAACGTGCAGGCAATAGTGGACCACAGGGGACTCCTCACCAATCTCATAGCCAACTACCCAGGCAGTGTGCATGATCCCTTCATCCTCCGACAGTCCAACATCAACCAGCACTTCCAGGTTGGCACTTATGGAAATGCACTGCATGTTGGCAAGTACCAAATGAACACACCACACACCTCAACTCCACAATCATGCAACTCACAACTCAGTCACTGCCCACGTCACAAAATCACATACAACATGCCAAACAACATGCCCCCCCACCAGACACGACAGCACAACTTACTGTGGCAACCTTGGTTAGCCATGTCCATGAGCTATCAACGGCATGGCACCTCAGCCACACAACACCGGAATGTGGGGAGAGGTGGGTACCAGGCATGTGTGAAGGAGGCAAGTGACCCATGAATGAGAATGTACACAATGCCAAGTGTTGCGTAGATGTGCTGGACAGACTGCAGTATGCACACCACAGACATAGCCATGTCTACATGCACTGCTGGTGTTTGGAGTGTAGTGGACAGTGGACTCAACCATGTTACCCCAGCCAGTGGGGAAGATCGCGGAAATGTAGCTTGTGACATCTCCCCCTGTAAGCGTGTGCGGAGTGGGCTGGTCCGGAGGATGCCAGGCCAGTGTAAGGGTGTGAATAAAAAGCAGGTAGCCCTGGGCGTGGTTCTCTTCCGGAATTCCCAATGTGCCTGCCAGGGCGGCGCATCCCACCCCGCCACGAGGCCGACACCGTCGCCGAGAGCGGTGTGGCCTGCGATCCTGTGTGCCTGCTGCACCCCAGGCCGCTGGTCCCCGAACCCATCATGCCCGTCCTTGCGCAGCCAGTCCTCATTGCTCACCTGCCAACACCGGCGGGTGTCGAAGAGGGCCCACCACGTGCCAGTGCAAGCTCCAAGCCCGAAGCCTGCGACCTTGGCAGCCTCCTCAGACCATCACGGCCTCCGCGACACAGGCCCGCATTACTCCTTTCCCGTTGACGTACTCCACCGCTGCCTCCGGCCTACACTACGGTCAAGTAGGTCACACATTTGGAACTGAGTCTTGATTATGCAATGGCAGAGTACACACCTCATGGCTGAGTTTAACTCACTATACTCCCTTCGATGTGGTGACACAAAGTATGTGCTGGGCATCCCAACCACATGTGTCTGTGGGCCCTTGATGTCTACGCCTTCGGACTACACTGCGGTCCTGCAGGCCCCACACAAATCCATGCCAGTCCATACCAGGCAGGACACGGCATCGTCGCTGGCTAAACACCCGCTCAGCTCTGTCGCTACTGCCTCGGTCAACCATGAGTCATCCCCACATGCCATTTCAACGCCATGTGTCAGTGTTCCAGGAGGAGCTCGCTGAACAGCGGTTGGCCCGCGCTGACCGCTGCCTCCGGACTACATATCGGTCCAGTAGGGCGCACATTGTGAACTCAGTCATGATTCATTTATGGCAGACCTGATATCATTGTACTGGCCTCATCGCAGACTGCATCCCCTTCCAGCTCCGGGGCCACTAAGTCTGTTCCCCGACAACCATGGACACTTTCTTCTTGAGATTTGTTGGCAACTGAGTCCATGGACTGGGGGTTGTCTTCATCATCATGTCGGTGATACTGACTATGTGGCCAAAAGTAGCATTCCACCCCTCCATTTGCCGCTTCCGGCCGGCTCCTGCCCTCTGCATCATGCCCTGGAGGACACCTTCCACTGTCCCCCACAAACCTCCACTACATTCACCTTCGACATTGACGAGGACCTGCCCACCTCGTGTGGCCCTAGCTCACTGCACCACAAGTCACTGTCCCGTGGCGGTGTGCCTGTGCCCGCCGCAGTGCATCTGGGGCCACTAACTCTGTGCAGCTCAAATCATGGCCCCAGTCTGGTGGCATGTTGGATGGCCTCTGGGTCGATGGCCTGGGGGTCATCAACACCATGTGTCTGTGGCCCTGCGGTGTCCGCTGCCTCCGCCCTCCACGCAGTCCACCTGGGCTCACACATCAAATCGAGTCCTGACCTGCCTGGACGTCGCATCACCGCAGGATGCACGCGCCACCACCGCCAGGACCAACTCCAGACAACAGGTGCCAGAGTCGGAAGTGTCTTACTGCCAGACTTTCAGAGTAGCTCCAGTCGTGGGTGCCATCATCAGCTTGATACCCTGCTCAGCACCTCAGGTGCCACTAACTCAGTGCACCACAAATCAAGGACCATTCTGCTTGCATGTAGGGTGAACACTGTACTCTCTCCGGCAACCACCATGATGCTTCACAGTTCTTTCTGTTATGCTGATGTTTTATGTTTCTGCTTCAAATGTGATCACTGTTCAAGTTGTTGCCAGCACCAACGACTCCCTGCGGGCTGGCTTTCACTCACCCCACACACATCCAGCACATGCGTCACTGTACATGTGACCATGCCAATAAAGGTGTCGAGCGCACGTGCTCGTGGCCAGTTCAACTAACTATCTCAGTGTGTCCGTGTGCTCATGATGCATGCATTAGGACCCAGGCCCCACAACCTTACGTTGTGCCGGGTGCAGAGAACGCAGCCATGTCACCGCAGGCAGAGGGTGGGACATTGCACATGTAGCTTTGTTGTCCCCCACCCAATACGTAGGAGGAGTGAACTTGGCCAGCGTATGCCAGTCCGGTGTGGGGGTGTGGGTGATTATCATGTGGCTCTGGGTGTGGTTCAGTACTGGAAATGTGCAAAGGCATGTGTCCCTGTCGCAGTGTGGGTCTCCGTTGGGGTGTGTAGGTGGTCAATGATGGGACTTTGATACCCACGTATGGGATCTAGTTCGTCTCAAATGAGGTAGTACCCCACCCGCACATGTTCGGCAAGCCCCATCTGGCAGTCTGACAGCTGGCCTTGTAACGGGATGTGTGGTTAGGTGGGCTGCTGTGAGCCAGCCGGGGTGGTGGGTGCGTCCAGCTGTGTTGTCCGTGCAGGGGGAGGTGTGTCCTCGGTGCAGCGGGGCTGCCCTGCTCCTGGAGCTCTATTGCCTGAGATGTCCATGGATTGTTGTAGGGCGTCGGTGTCGGAAGTGTCGAGGTCCTCTTCAGCATCACTGATGGGTTGTCTGGTCTGCTCTGCTGGAGGTGTTGTTTGTTCCTCTGCAATGTGAAGGGGAGATGCTTGTTGACATTGTGTTGGCATGTGTTAGATTTGGGGGTCTCTAGTTGGCAGAGGTAGGTACCTTTCTCCAAATAGGGACCCTTGAGTCTAGTCAGGGAAAGTAGGTACACTCCTGAAATAACCCCTGCTCACCCTCTTGGTAGCTTGGCACGAGCAGACCGGCTTAGTTCAGAGGCAGTGTGTAAAGCATTTGTGAACACATACAGTAATCAAGTGACAACACTACAAATGGACACCACACAGGTTATATATTTATAAAAATAGGTATATTTTATATAGATTTATCACAAGACCATAAACGACAAAAATAATCCACAATACTTAGTTCTGATCAAAAAGGCTTAATTCAAGGTTCTGTGCGAGTCGGTAGCCTCCTCCGGCTATGGCGATGTCAAGAACAAACAGAGTCTAACAAATCCAGCTGACCGCGTCGAGACGGGCCAACAGAGCGTAGACAGACTCGGTCCCAGTACCTTTTACTTGAAGCGGCAGGCATGGGCGTGCGAGCCGGATGGCTGTACGTTGCGGTCGCGATGCAAAATGGAAGCGTTGCAGGACGCGCTGTCCCTCGATGCGGTGCAGGCAGCGGCTCGTTGACGTCGTCGAGACGGAGTCGGTGAGACCAGGGCCGTGTGTTGCAGGGCGAGACGGTGCTTCGATGCGGTGCTGGCAGGTTGCGGTGCGGCGACGGAGCCGGATTCGGGAGCTGGCGTCGATCAGTCCGGACAGCGGTGCGAGTCGGGTGGTGTGTCGCGAAGCGTGCGAGCGATGCCCAACTCCGGTGCGGTCACAGGACTCGAACTCAGCAGCGGTGACCGTGTCGGTCGGACCAGTTCGTTTCGGCGTAGCGAAGCGTTGCAGGACGCGTTGTCCCTCGATGCGGTGCAGGCAGCGGCTCGTTGATGGAGTCGGTGAGACCAGGGCTGTGCGTTGCAGGGCGAGACGGTGCTTCGATGCGGTGCTTACAGGACACCGAGCCGGTCGTCAGAGTCGGTCACAGCTCCCTAACCCTGTAGCCACTGAAACAGCACTTCCAGCAGCAATTCACAAGGCTGGTGAAGTCCACTGGTCCTGGGACTTCGGTCGGGGGGTAAGCTCTCTCTCTCAAGCCCTTGGAGATCCTTCACAAGTTGATGAAAGTCACAGCAAAGCCAAAGTTCCTTTCTCCTTTCTTTAGCAGTCAGGCAAACCACTGCAGGCCAATCCCCCAAGCAGTACTTCAGGCTTAGGGATAGCCTCTCCTCAGTTTCCTCTTGGTTCCGCTCCTCAGCAAAGGTTTCTTCTTGTTCCCAAAAAGTGATCTAAATTCTTGGGGTCTGGGTGCCCCTCTTATACCCTGATTCTCTTTGTTCTCTGGAGGCAGAGAGGCCTTTGCCTAGTTCCAACCAGTTCTGTGCAGCTTTGGAGCACTCTGTGTACATGTCTCCTTCTTTCCTTTCAAAATGTGGGGTAGGGTACTCAGACGCCCGGCAGGAGGTGGAGCCAGCATTGTGGAAGGCAGGCACAGCCCTATTCAGACCCAGGTGCAACTCCTCCCTCCACTCTGGATGCAGATCTCTCTATTCAGCCCTGTGCTGACTCACCCTGTCTCCTGTAGCCACCCCCAGCCCCTGTCACTCAAACTCCAGACAAGGAATACACAACCTAGCAGAGGCAGGCTTGGATAGTTAGGCAAGAAAATACCTACTTTCTAAAAGTGGTATTTTCAAACACAGAATGTTAAAACCAACTTCACTAAAAGATGCATTTTATCATTCTGAGTTCAGGCATACTAAACTCGAATTTCTACCTAGTTCCCTGAGTCAGTTAGGATTATAAGATGTTATAATCAAACTGCTCATTCTGGCCTTTGGGGAACAGGTAGCCTTGCAATAGTGAAAAACGAAAATGGCTGTAATTCACTATTAGGACATGCCACACACACCAAGCATGTCCTACCTTATCATTACAATGCACCCTGCCCGTAGGCCTACCATAGGGGTGTCTGATATGAAGAAAAGGGAAGGTTTAGGGACCGGTAAGTGGGTGCACTTACCAAGTCGACATGGCAGTCACAGACTGCACACAGGCTCTGCAATGGCAGGCCTGAGACACACTTTACAAGCTGCTTCCATGGGTGGCACAACCAGTGCTGCAAGCCCACCAGCAGCATTTGATTTACAAGCCCTGGGCACACTCAGTGCACTGTACTAGGGTCTGACAGTAATTCAAATAAGCCAAACATGGAGTCACTAATTCATCACACAATTTACAATAGGGAGCACTTGCACTTTGGCACTGATTAGCAGTGGCAAAGTGCCCATGAGCCTCTAGTCCAGCAAAAACATATCGACAACAGTGGAGGCATGATGAAAAAATGGAAGGGAGACCCACGCCAAGAAAGCCAGGTCTAACACGTGTCCCCTCCAGCGGAAATGTGAGGAGAACTATCCTACCCCTAGGGAGTTCTCATCACTAAGGCGGAAAAATCTGGACAGACCATCAGCATTGGCGTGTTCTGTACCAGGGCGGTGTTCCACCGTAAAGTCCATCCCCTGTAGGGAAATGGACCACCTCAACAGCTTTGGATTCTTACCCCTCATCTGCATCAACCATCTGAGGGGCCTGTGGTCTGTCTGAACCCGGAAGTGAGTCCCAAACAGGTATGGTCTCAGCTTCTTCAGTGCCCAGACCACAGCAAATGCCTCGCGCTCAATAGCACTCCACCTCTGTTCCCGTGGAAGTAACCTCCTACTGATGAAGGCTACAGGTTGGTCTAGGCCCTCCTCATTGATCTGCGATAGAACAGCCCCTACACCATGCTCTGAAGCATCTGTCTGAACAATGAACTCATTGGAGAAGTTGGGTGCCTGGAGCACAGGCGCTGTGCACATGACAGTCTTCAAGGTGTCAAAAGCTTTTTGACAGGCGTCAGTCCAAATCACTCTCCTGGGCTGCTTCCTGGAAGTCAGCTCTGTCAAGGGGGCAACAATGCTGCCATACCCCTTGACGAATCTCCTGTAATACCCGGTCCTAGGAAGGCTCTCACCTCTGTCTGGGTCTTGGGGGGCTCCCAAGCCAGAATGGTATCAATTTTCGGTTGGAGGGGCGCCACTTGGCCGCTCCCAACCTGGTGTCCCAAGTACACCACGGAACCCTGCCCGATCTGGCACTTACTCGCCTTGATCGTGAGGCCTGCCCTCCGCAGCGCCGTCAACACTTCCCAGAGGTGGCGCAGATGTTCTACCCAACTGGCACTGAACACTGCGATGTCATCCAGGTAGGCGGCACTGAAATCCTCCAGTCCAACCAACACCTGGTTGACCAACCTCTGAAAGGTGGCAGGGGCATTCTTCATCCCAAAGGGCATCACCCGGAACTGGTAGTGCCCATCTGGTGTGGAGAATGCTGACCTCTCTTTTACCCCATCAGTCAAGGCGATCTGCCAGTACCCAGACGTTAAGTCAAACGTGCTGAGGTACCACGCAGCCCCTAACCGATCTATGAGCTCGTCAGCTCTGGGGATGAGGTGTGCGTCAGTCCTGGTGACGGAATTGAGTCCCCTGTAGTCCACACAGAACCGGAGTTCGGGAGTGGCACCAGGCGCGGCAGCCTTTGGAACCAAGACCACTGGGCTGGCCCAAGGGCTGTTAGAGGACTCAATCACCCCTAGCGCAAACATCTTGGAGACCTCCTCCTTGATGCAGGCTCTGACCCTGTCAGTCACCCTGTAAGCCTTGTGCTTCACAGGAAGACTGTCCCCAGTGTCCACATCATGGATGCACCAATGAGTGACACTGGGAACCAGGGAGAACAGGTCAGGGAACTGTCCCAACAGCTGGCGACAGTCACCCTGCTGCTCAGGTGTGAGGGAAGTAGAGAGGTTTACTCCCTCCACTGATCCATCTTGCTGTCGGGCTGACAGGAGGTCAGGAAGAGGCTCGATCTCCTCCTCCACCCCATCATCTGTAGCTAAGAGCATGCCCACTTGGGACCTCTCCAAGTGGGGCTTCAGGCAGCTCACATGCAGGACCCGCAAGGGGTTCCTGGGAGACTGCAAGTCCACCAAATAGGTAACTGGACTCTTGCGCTCCACCACCGTAAAAGGGCCGGTCCACCTATCCTGGAGCGCACAAGGCTCCACTGGGGCCATGACCCACACTCTCTGACCAGGCTGAAGCTCTACCAGAGTGGCATTCTGGTCGTACCACCGCTTCATCTCCTCCTGGCTGGCTTCCAGATTTGCCTCAGCAAGTTCTCTGAAACGCCTAGTCTGGTTCGTGAAGGCCAGCATGTAACTGTATACATCCTGGGGAGGTTTCCTGGGAGATTGCTCCCAGCCTTCCTTGACCAAACTCAGAGGTCCTCGCACCGGGTGTCCATAGAGGAGCTCAAAGGGACTGAACCCTAGAGACTTCTGTGGCACCTCCCGGTATGCAAACAACAGGCATGGTAAGAGGACGTCCCATTTAAGCCTCATGGGTTCTTCCAGACCCATAATCATGCCTTTGAGGGTCCGGTTGAATCTCTCAACCAGCCCATTTCCTTGAGGGTGGTAAGGAGTGGTGAACTTGTAAGTTACACCGCACTCCTGCCACAGGGACTTCATGTACTTGGACACGAAGTTGGTACCTCTGTCAGACACCACCTCTTGAGGGAATCCCACACGTGAGAAAATTCCCATCAGTGCCCGTCCCATCACGGGGGCCGTCACTGTCCTCAGTGGGATGGCTTCAGGGTACCGGGTGGCATGGTCCACCAAGACCAGGATAAACCTGTTGCCCAGGGCTGTCTTGGGGCCAGTGGCCCCACAATGTCAATACCCACACGTTCAAAGGGGGTGCTGACCACAGGGAATGGCTGGAGAGGAGCCTTGTGCTTCCTCCCACTCTTTCCACTTGCCTGGCAAGTCTGACAGGTCCTGCAGTGAGTGGCGACACTCCTGCGCATCTGGGGCCAAAAGAAATGGGTGACAAGCCTCTCAAAGGTCTTGTCCTGCCCCAGATGTTCTGCTAACGGTACATCATGAGCCAACCCCAGTAGGAAGGTTCTGAAGCGCTGGGGTACCACCAGCACACGGGCTGACCCAGGCTCAGCAACCTTAGGCTCTGAATACAGGAGACCATTCGCCCAGTAAATCCAATGTGATCCAGACTGATCACCTGCTGCCTGGTCTGTGGCCTGTTGCCTGAGACCCACGAGAGAAGAGCATGTGTTCTGCTCCTCGCAGAACTCCTCCCTGGAGTGTCCTCCTTCTTGCTGCCAATGGGTCAGCTCAGGCAGGTCCCCCAGTTCAGCTACCTGTTCCCCTGTAGGTTCCAGGGCATCCCCCTCAGGGTCTGCCTCCTCCTGGACCGTGGGAACTTCGGGGGCCAGTTTCCCGCACCCCCTGCCTCCTCTCTCTCCGGCAGGCACCTGGGCCTCCCTCTCAGGCTCCAGGTCCTCTTGAACACCTTTAGCTGCCATTGACCGGGTGGTCACACATGCCCAATCAGGCAAGCCCAACATTTCTAAATGCGCACTCCGCTCCACCTTAGCCCAAGGTGAGCTCTCCAAATCGTTCCCTAACAAACAGTCAACAGGCATGGATGGCCTCACAGCTACTTGAAGAGTACCAGAGACCCCCCCCCACTCAAAGGGAACCTGAGCCACCTTGCAGTGACTCTCTGTGTTGTCAGCGGCAACAACTGGATAGAATGCATTGGGGACAACCTGCTCTTTAGACACCAGGTGACACTTGACAGCTGTCACACTGGCTCCTGTGTCTCTCAGAGCCTCCACCCTATGGCCATTGATGGTCACCCACTGCCTGTATTTTTTAGTGTTCTCAGGCAGCTGGGTCCTAGGGACCATCTCAGAGTCTCCTAATGAGACAAGGGAAAACACTGTGGGATCCCCCCCACCTTGGGCACCCAACTCCTCCCCCAGGGCTACACTAGCCAACTGCCGTGGGGCTGCACCAGAGGGTGCTGGTTTTCCAAACAAAGGGCAACGAGGCTCATTTGCCTTGTGGCCAGGGGCGCCACACTTGTAACACACCAGTGGTCCCTGGTGAACAGGGGGGCCTGTCAGGGCCACTGGCTTCTTCTCAGGGGGAGGCTGGGAACCTTTCCCTTGGTTCCCGTGGGATCTACTTTGTGGCCCTTTATGGAACTCCCTCTGTTTACCCTTGTCCCCCCCACTCTTCTGCTGGGGACCCTGCCCACCCTTGGCGGAGTCTCCCACGTGACCCTTGTGGACCCGGGTACTCACCCAGCGGTCCGCTCTCCTCAGCAAGCTGCCTAGGGTTAGTCAGCTTACTATCAATCAGGTGCTGGCGTAGCTCAGGAAAACAATTACTGGACAAGTGCTCCCATGCAATCAAATCAAAGAGCGCCTGAAAATCAGTCGCTTTGCTACCCTTTACCCAACCATCCAAGGCTCTGCAAAAAAAGGTCACATATTTAACCCAGGTACTGCCTTCAATCTTCTTACAGTTCCTGAACCTCTGCCTATAAAGCTCAGGGGTCAAACCATACCTAGTCATTAAAGCATCCTTCATGTGGCTGTATGAATTATAGACTTCAGAGGGCAAATCCAACAAGGTATCCCGCCCTTCACTCAGGAACCGCCCCCACAACCCCGCTCCCCAATCCTTCTCAGGGAGCCAGTGGGAAGACATGACTACCTCATAGGCTTTGAACCACTGCCCAATGTCATCATTTTTAAAAAATTCCATCACCACATCTTTGGGAATATACACCCTAGCTTCAACAGGCACAGGCAGTTCACTGCCACCAGAGGGAGTAATTTCTAAGCTCCTGGCTTTCAAATCTAGCTCCCTCAAACTTCTTTCATGCTCAAACTGCATTTTCTTCTCTTCTAGGGCTAATTTCCTATTCTCCATTTCCATCTGCCCATTCAATTTAAGTTTCACCATTTCCATCTCATGCATCCTGCTCTTGGCTCTGTCCTCCAGCTCCTCTGGGGACAGACCTCTGGCAGAAACACTGCTACCCCCGGGGGAAGGTGGCCTCCTTTCCCCTAGCTCCAATTGCCCTCCTGCATTCTCAGCCTCCTCCATAGGTATAGGTGTGCTCCTTGCGTCAACCCAGGCCCTCAGCGCCTTTTGGTGCTCATCCTTCTTGGTGAGCCCGGTCATGGAGACTTTAAACTTCCTGCAGAATTGCTTGAGCTGTTTGAGGGTGTAGCACTCCAGTTTCTCCTCCTCCCAATCACAATCAACAGATGCTACAGATGGTGTGTTATCCATGGTGATTTAAACTTGGCAGTTGCAAAAATAGGAAATCCCAGAAAAAATGCTATCAAAGAGTATGTGGTTGCGTCTTGGTCTGCACTCACTAGGTAGTGTTCACCAATTACTGTACATGAGTCACAAATGCAAGTCCAGAATCCCCACCGCTGACCACCAATGTTAGATTTGGGGTTCTCTAGTTGGCAGAGGTAGGTACCTTTGTCCAAATAGGGACCCTTGAGTCTAGTCAGGGAAAGTAGGTACACTCCTGAAATAACCCCTGCTCACCCTCTTGGTAGCTTGGCAGACTGGCTTAGTTCAGAGGCAGTGTGTAAAGCATTTGTGAACACATACAGTAATCAAGTGACAACACTACAAATGGACACCACACAGGTAATATATTTATAAAAATAGGTATATTTTATATAGATTTATCACAAGACCATAAACGACAAAAATAATCCACAATACTGTCAAGAATGCTTAGTTCTGATCAAAAAGGCTTAATTCAAGGTTCTGTGTGAGTCGGTAGCCTCCTCCGGCTACGGCGATGTCAAGAACAAACAGAGTCTAACAAATCCAGCTGACCGCGACGAGACGGGCCAACACAGCGTAGACAGACTCGGTCCCAGTACCTTTTACTTGAAGCGGCAGGCACAGGCGTGCGAGCCGGATGGCTGTACATCGCGGTCGTGATGCAAAATGGAAGCGTTGCAGGATGCGTTGTCCCTCGATACGGTGCAGGCAGCGGCTCGTTGACGTCGTCGAGACGGAGTCGGTGAGACCATGGCAGTGCGTTGCAGGGCGAGACGGTGCTTCGATGCGGTGCTGGCAGGTTGCGGTGCGGCGACGGAGCCGGATTCAGGAGCTGGCTTCGATCAGTCCGGACAGCGGTGTGAGTCGGGCGGTGCGTCGTGAAGCGTGCGAGCGGTGCCCAACTCCGGTGCGGTCACAGGACTCGAACTCAGCAGCAGTGACCGTGTCGGTCGGACCAGTTCATTTCGGCGTAGCGAAGCGTTGCAGGACGCGTTGTCCCTCGATGCGGTGCAGGCAGCGGCTCGTTGACGGAGTCGGTGAGACCAGGGCCGGGCGTTGCAGGGCGAGACGGTGCTTACAGGACACCGAGCCGGTCGTCAGAGTCGGTCACAGCTCCCTAACCCTGTAGCCACTGAAACAGCGTTTCCAGCAGCAATTCACAAGGCTGGTAAAGTCCACTGGTCCTGGGACTTCGGTCAGGGGGCAAGCTCTCTCTCAAGCCCTTGGAGATCCTTCACAAGTTGATGAAAGTCACAGCAAAGCAAACGTTCCTTTCTCCTTTCTTTGGCAGTCAGGCAAACCACTGCAGGCCAATCCCCCAAGCAGCACTTCAGGCTTAGGGATAGTCTCTCCTCAGTTTCCTCTTGGTTCCGCTCCTCAGCAAAGGTTTCTTCATGTTCCCAAAAAGTGATCTAAATTCTTGGGGTCTGGGTGCCCCTCTTAAACCCTGATTCTCTTTGTTCTCTGGAGGCAGAGAGGCCTTTGCCTAGTTCCAACCAGTTCTCTGCAGCTTTGGAGCACTCTGTGTACATGTCTCCTTCTTTCCTTTCAAAATGTGGGGTAGGGTACTCAGACACCCGGCAGGAGGTGGAGCCAGCATTGTGGAAGGCAGGCACAGCCCTATTCAGACCCAGGTGCAACTCCTCCCTCCACTCTGGATGCAGATCTCTCTATTCAGCCCTGTGCTGACTCACCCTGTCTCCTGTAGCCACCCCCAGCCCCTGTCACTCAAACTCCAGACAAGGAATACACAACCTAGCAGAGGCAGGCTTGGATAGTTAGGCAAGAAAATACCTACTTTCTAAAAGTGGTATTTTCAAACACAGAATGTTAAAACCAACTTCACTAAAAGATGCATTTTATCATTCTGAGTTCAGGCATACTAAACTCGAATTTTTACCTAGTTCCCTGAGTCAGTTAGGATTATAAGATGTTATAATCAAACTGCTCATTCTGGCCTATGGGGAACAGGTAGCCTTGCAAAAGTGAAAAACGAAAATGGCTGTAATTCACTATTAGGACATGCAACACACACCAGGCATGTCCTACCTTATCATTACAATGCACCCTGCCGTAGGCCTACCATAGGGGTGTCTGATATGAAGAAAAGGGAAGGTTTAGGACCGGTAAGTGGGTGCACTTACCAAGTCGACATGGCAGTCACACACTGCACACAGGCTCTGCAATGGCAGGCCTGAGACACACTTTACAAGCTGCTTCCGTGGGTGGCACAACCAGTGCTGCAAGCCCACCAGCAGCATTTGATTTAAAAGCCCTGGGCACACTCAGTGCACTGTACTAGGGTCTGACAGTAATTCAAATAAGCCAAACATGGAGTCACTAATTCATCACACAATTTACAATAGGGAGCACTTGCACTTTGGCACTGATTAGCAGTGGCAAAGTGCCCATGAGCATCTAGTCCAGCAAAAACATATTGACAACAGTGGAGGCATTATGAAAAAATGGAAGGGAGACCCACGCCAAGGATGCCAGGTCTAACAGCACGTATTTTGACGCATTGTTCGGGTTTACATACAGACTGCATGACAATGTACATTGTGACTGTTTTGGATTGGCGGACTATTTGGTGCGGGATAGTGGACAATTGGACTACATGACGTAGGTGATGTTGTACACGTACATTTTCATTTCACAGTTTCCAGCTATGTCAGATGTGATTGGCCATTTCCTACAAACAGGCGGAGCCAGTTGTGTCCTCTGTTCTGCAGTGTAAGTGTTGCACTGTGTCCCACATTGCCGTCCATGTGGATGTGCTGTGATTGCTATGTGTGTGTGCTGCATTGTGTGAGAGTCGCACCTGCTGCTGTGATTCTGCAGCCCCTTATCCCTTGGAGGCAGTGTGCCTTTGGCTTCTGTGCTTTTGAGGTGCTGTGGTGTTGGCGACTGGGGTCATTTGTGCTCCTGGACGGATTTTGTTCTCTTGTGCATTGTTTGTCTGCAGATGTATTGTTGATGTCAGTGGTTGTTTGTGCACGTGGATGTGTCAGGGTGTGACCTGCTCCTTCTGGATGTACTCTACACTCAGCCACCTCAGTCTCGTGACGTGCACAGTGTCATGGTGATTGTACTCCGGCCATGCTGCTCGTCATGTGGTGTCACTTGCATTGTCAGTGTGGCTCTCGCATACGCATCTTTGCTGTGTTTCGCACTGGTGCATGTGTGTGTAGTGGAATTGGTGTTGTGTGGGGTGGGACCCCTTCGGGCACATGGTGGACGGGGGCCTCCTTGGTGTTTGTATGTGTGCTGCAGTGTGCCACGGGGATCAGGGACATGACCCAGGGTCGTTATGGGTGTGCGGTGTGCTACACGTCATTGTGCATGTGTGCCATTGTGCCCGTCCCCCAGTCCCTGTTAGTTACTCACCCTGTTGATGTTTTGTCAAGTCATGTTGAGCAGTGTCCGGACTCCCGACTCCTTGCACTGTCTCCACACTCATGACTGTGTTGGCCATGTGCTCCAGCTCCTCCTGTGGCGCAGGACTCCCACCTCCATTCGCCGTTGCTGCCTTCCGGGTGGCAGCGGGTTTCTGCTTGGTTTGGCTTTTGACTTCGTGCCAGCGCATCTTGGCCTCCTCGGCAGTCCGACTGCATTCACAATGGAATGCCATTTTTCCATCTGTGTTGCCAATGACATGGTGGTGGAGACGGACAGTTGTTGCTAGTGCTCTGTCACCTCCGTGACGACGATCGGGTTGTCATGCGAACTGCACCCCGTCTTCCTCTTCTCCTTGGCCTTCCCCGACCCCGAGGTTCCTTGCTGGTGGTCTGTGGGGCTTGTGGGATTCGCGTTGACCTGGGCACTGGTTCCGGGTGCGTCCATGTTGCTACGCATGTTATTTTGTTTCTGGTGTGTTTTTCTTGTTCGGCTTTTCTGGTGCATTTTCCTGCCAGGCGCTTGGGAATTGCAGGCCTGTCGCTGTATACCGCAGTTTTTTTTTTTCGAGGTTGGCCTCATCGCAACTTTATTCGCGTTGGTGTTTCACATTTTTTGGGCGTCGCGTTGTTTTTTACGCGGTCATTTGGTGCGTTGTCGTGGGACTATCGCATGGTGCCGCCAGGTTGAGAATGCTACGTTAACACGGCGTTGTTTTCCCGCGATGGACTGCGATGTGAGAAGTTGTGTTAAGCTAAACTTGCGGTGGTTATTACACGTTCTTGAGAATATGCCCCTGAATCTGCAGAGGCAGTCACAACTGTGCAAATTGCGAAACCGAGGGCACCCTGGCCCTGCACCGTCTGAGATAGCGGCTTGGTGGTGGATGCGGCCTGTATACCGCCCGGCTTCTGAGGCAGAGACGGTGTGGTCTGCTGCATGGGTGCCTGCAGTGAAGAGCCTGAAATGCCCTGAAAATTGGGTCTGCTGCACCAGCCCTAGAGTGCCCTGTGACTTACATCCTCCACTCGCCCTATACTTACCTAAGACTGGTCCGGCCCGCTTACCCTTCACCGCAGATGAGCAGATCCTGTGTCATTCGCCCTGTGATGATCCCAATACTGCTGTAACCGAGATCTTATCGGCTACGCCACATGTCCTGAAGTACATCGGAGAGAGCCCGCTACTGTCTGTGAGCTGCCCACCCTGACTCTGGGCCCATGTGTCGAGATTTGGGTACAGCGGGCACTCTGCTGGTACTACACTTCTTCGCGTATATGGCTGCACGACTAGAGGCGGATCTGGGACAGAAGTGAATCACCGCAAGGGCTCTGGTCCCAATCAACCTGGCATGGGACATCAATAACGCCACACCATGCTGCGGCATTGACTGCTACGCACACTGCGATACACGCAGCTCACAGGAGCAACTATATACCTGTAACCTGCTTGGATACCTATCGCCGCGCAGTCACTTAGTGCCCGGGGTCAATGCTCTCTGCACAAAAGCTAGCGATGGGCCGCCTTTGCGCCAATACACAGCAAGCAAACTGCAACGTGTGCTGCGACCCTGGATCTACCAAACGCGGAAGATGGCGCTATTAAAGACATTCCGAATGTGACGCTGGTGGCAAAACTTGATTTTGTACTGGCAGCGGTCGAGAAGATTGGCACTACGTTCGAACACACACAAACGTCACTTGAAGCCAGGATTGACAAGGTGGCATCTGATTTTACTCTCTTAAAGATGGATCATCATAACTTGGCAGAGAAAGTGCAATCGCAAGCCCAGTCATTGTTTGAACTGAAACCTGTTACACACAGTCATGCGGCAGCCCTACAAGATGTTCTGGATCGTGTGCACGCTTTGGAAGATAAAGTTGAATATGCGGAAGGGCGCTCATGCCGCAACAATGTCTGTGTGGTAGGCCTTACGGAAGGAGAGGAGGGCCGAACCCCGGAACAATATGTAGAGCATTGGCTGCAAGACATTCTGCCTCTGGGAACAATGTCGCCGCAATTTGTGGTGGAACGAGCACACCATGTACCAGCCCAGAGACCCCCTTCAGGGGCTCGTCCGAGACCGTTCCTCTTCAAGCTCTTGAACTATAGAGACAGGGACGCAGTTTTAAGGGAAATCCGCAAGCTCTCCGATCTTAGAGTTAGTGGCAATCCAATCATGGTGTTCCCGGATTACACATCACAGGTGCAGAGGCGGCATAGCACCTTCACTGCCGTTAAGTGCCAGTTATGTGAGCTGGAACTCCCCTACTCCCTGCTGTTCCCCGCCAGACTGAGGGTGATAGCCAAGGGTACTACCCATTTCTTTGATTCACCTGATGAGGCGTGGGACTGGCTGGAGGACACAGGCCTATGGGCGGGGACTCGCCCCTCAAGCGAGGAAGCAACCCGACCAGTCCATAAGAGGTCCCATCGCCATGGGAAACGAAGAAGACTAGGAGACATGCCCTCGAAGGCAGCGGCACCACGACTGGAACAGAGTGAAGTAGAGTGCTGCAACAAACTGGAAGCAGTTGCAGCACTGGGAATCCAGACATATCGGGAGACTCCAGAACTCAGTTCCTCTGAATCAGCAACCTCCAGTGGTTCGTCCACCCCTAGGCCTGAGGACTTTGATGGGGGGATACCGCCCGATGTTACCCCGCAGACTGCTGATGACATTATGTGAGAGTCTTCCATCGATTGGTGTACTGAAGGGGGCTCCGCATGCACGTATAGACTACTGTTACGATGCTTAATTCTGATGTTGCTCTTTAACGCTACAAGACTGTTGTAAGCACGAGTAGTGCCTCTCCTACGTAGATTCTCTGTATTACTGTCGCCTCTTGCAATTATGCCATCACTGCTATTGTCGCATTGTATCACACATGCACCTACCGTTGTTTGGCCACGACTGTCGTCACACACACATAACACTCGCGCGCGCCAACGCACAGGCTGGGGGCGTGGACGTCAACTCCACGTCATAGAGGGGGGAAAAGCAACACACCTAGCTAGGCACTCGCTGCCTACCCCCATACCAATACCTCCGTTGGTGCAGTTACTGCCACTGTTGGGCACTATACTAGTTTGGACGAGCCTCACCATGGCGCTCGCCCTCAGCGTTAAACTGGTTCAAATTCACGTTCTCAGTTTTAGTTTCTTAAGATCGACCCGTAACCCCCACGCATGTTACACCAATATAACTACATGGTCCACCCCGCACCGCTTGGTCCAACTCAATAACCAGACATGACACAGTCTCAAATAGCCACATGGAATATACGCGGCATGCACACGCCCACACGTCACTATTCCATTTACTCGTACTTGCAACACCATAAAGTGGGAATAGCCCTACTTCAGGAAACGCACATGTCCAAAGTAGAATTGGAGCGCTTGCGCAAAAGGTGGAGGAGCCAGATTTTCGGCACCACGTATTCAGAGCATGCGAGAGGCACACTAATATGGGTCAGAGCGGGAACCCCGTTTGATTGTGAAGAAGACATCAATGACGCAGACGGCAGATACACTTTTGTGAAAGGGCACTTGAATGGCCAAGAGATATTGTTAGGCTCCCTTTATGCCCCAAATTCAGATCAGGCCTCTTTCCTTACACGTGTATCCAAGGTGGTCACCCATTGGAGTGGGACCCTCTCGCTTCTTGGGGGAGACTTCAACTCTGTTTTAAATGTGGACCTAGACAGGTCATTCCCGCCCCTCAACAGGACCCTCTCTGCATCCAATGTGCAGGCCCTTTCTGATTGGTTGACACACTGGGCCCTATATGATGTGTGGCGAATTCTTAACCCCGCCGCCCGTGTATACTCTCATTATTCGGCAGTACACGGGTTACATATACGCATAGACAGGCTTGTGGCCTCACAGGCCTTACTCCCACTAGTCCGGGTTGCTGACTACCTAGGGCGGACCCACTACGATCATAATCCTCTATTGCTGCACCTCAGATGGGAAGCATATCGACCTCCGGTCCCCGCGTGGCGTCTCCTACCTAGTGCCCTTGAAGATCCGGCGTTCCGGTTGTCACTGGGAACCGCGATCTTAGCATATTTTGAGCTAAATGAAGGCACGGCCAGCGATGCGCTCATTGAATGGGAGGCCTTCAAGGTGTCCATCAGGGGCCACTGTATGGGGGCCATGTGGAATGTTCACAAACAACTCTCCGATTCCCTAACGCAGATTGAGGCTCAACTTCTGCGTTTTGAGCGCGAAGGGGAGGGGACAGGCAGAGATTCGTGGCGCCTGGCGACCCTGCGTTCCGAACACGCGGAATACATAGAGCGACTTCGCTGCCACAATTATGCCGCACACACAGGCTGTACACACTCTGCAGATAGAGCTGGCAGATTGCTAGCTTGGCTGATCCGCCAAGACCACACCCGTGCTCCGATTGGAGCATTACACGTGCACACGGGACAACTCTTAGTTACACAGCGTGACATACATACCGCTCTGATGCAACACTACACACTTCTATACCGGTCCCAATGTAGCTGCAATGATCAGGATCTGGGGAGGTTTTTGGATAGTCTGCAGCTGCCCAAAGTGACCAGGGAACACAGAGCGATGCTCAATGCGCAGATCTCACCGGAGGATATTGGTGAAGCCTTACAATCCCTAGCATCCGGGAAAACCCCAGGGCCGGACGGGCTACTGGCACAGTACTATAAGGCGTATCGCATCTCATTGGTGCAGCGTCTTGGTACTGTCCTCACCACTGCATTGGACTCTGGGCGGCTTCCACCCTCCATGCGCGAGGCTCACCTGATATCATTGCTGAAGCCAGGTAAAGACCCGGTGGAGATGGGCTCCTATAGACCTCTAGCCCTGCTTAACACTGACTATAAAATACTGACGAAGGTGTTGGCGGAGCGACTAGCGCAGGCGGTTCAGGGATTGGTCCATCCTCACCAAAATGGTTTCGTACCCGCCAGTAGTACCTCCCTCAATCTGCAGCGTTTCTACAGGGTGGCCACGTATGCGATTGGGGAGTGGCCGAGAGCAGGATGTATAGTGCTGGACCTAGAGAAGGCATTCAATTCTTTAGAGTGGCCTTACATATTTGCAGTACTGGAGAAGTTTTATCTTGGCCCAACCTTTATACAACTGACACGTCTTCTCTACTCTGATCCAACTGTCAGAGTCAAAGTGGGCCCCTACATCTCCGATTCCTTCCCTATACAGAGAGGCACGAGCCAGGGGTGCCCACTGTCCCCACTCCTATTTGTGCTCGCCATGGAGCCGTTGCCGGAGTCGCTGCGCACCCAGTTGGGGATTGGAATACCCTTGGGAGATGTTACCCATCAGGTTTCACTGTACGCGGATGATCTCCTCATCTACGTCAGGGATATTACCAGTATCCCTGTCCAACTGGCCCAACTACTGGAGGGGTTCGCCGTGCTCTCTGGTTTGAGAGTAAATGAGGCTAAGTCCTGCCTTTACCCATTCAAAGATGGGCTTAGTGACCCGGTATTTACCATGAGTGGCAGACCAGTACAGTGGAAGCCTGACACATTCCGCTATCTCGGAATTCAGATCTACCGCCAACCGAACGATCTTTTTGATTGGAACCTAGGGAGGGCGGTGACATCCACTAAGTCGCAAATGTGATTTTGGAGCACGCTACCACTGTCTGTAGCGGGTAGAATAGCACTCACTAAAATGGTGATACTCCCGCGGCTCCTATACCACTTTATGAATTTGCCGCTCTACGTGCCGGCTTCCTTCTTCACCGCCTTCGAGAAACAGTTCAGAGACTTCATTTGGGGCAATACCAGGCACAGGATGGCACTTAACAAACTGTACCTGCCGTTAGACCAAGGCGGACTGGCGGCTCCCTGTTTTGAACATTACTACCTAGCCTCTCAACTACAATGGATTGCACGGTGGTTGTCGAACTGTCACTGTGCAGACACTGCAACTACGCAGCTGCTCTACCTCCAGGAGCGCATTGTTAAACTGTTCCATCCGGGGGCGCGCCTGCGCCCGCCAGAACCTCTACTACTTGCTGTGGCCTACAAATGCTTCCGCCGGAGTCTATATATAACATGCAACGTGATCCCCTATGCACCGGCGAAACCACTGGAGGGAACTCCCACTAGGCAAGCGTTACTGACAACACTTGCACTCAGGGAATGGCAGGAAAAGGACGTTCACACACTTGGAGATCTGTATTATGAAGGGGCACTTATTCCATACACAACACTTGTAGACGAGGGGGGATTACCACCTGGGCAGTTTCTCACTCACCGAGCGCTGGTGGCCTCGCTCATGGCAAAATGGGGAGACAACATTACAGAGCCGCAAACACATTTTACTATGCAATACTTACACATCATGGGGCAGGGTAGACATCTGATGCACTGGTTTGCAGCCTCGCGCAGGACCCACGCTGTAATCAGTCTTGATACGCTTCGCTGTAAATGGGAACAAGATCTGGGTCGCCCGTTCACTGATAAGGAATGGGCCCAAGTACTCGAGAGCCTGACGCGCATCCCCAGGAACATGCGCTTCCGGCAGATACAGTTATATATCATACATAGGGCATATCTCACACCTGCGAAAATTTTATCAATACTTTAATCGTGGAGCCGCCATATGCCCGAGATGCGAGGAACCAGGGGCCGACTTAATCCATATGTTCTGGAACTGCCATAGGTTGGGCGCATATTGGAGGGAAGTAGCCACATCATTACACGCTTGCACTGGTCAGGAGTTGCCGTTCGAATGGCCTGTGTATCTATTGCATAAGTTCCGCAGGACACCCACGACGAAAGTCACGTCCAGATTGCTGGATCTGGGATTGATAGTGGCCAAAAGGCTGATTAGTAAAAAATGGAAAGCATCTGACCCCCCTCATATGCACGCTTGGCGTAACTCCATGCTTGCATGGGCCAAAGCGGAAAGTTTTGCTATTAAACGCGAGGAAACCCTGGGGCTACGTAAGATCCCTATCGCCACGTTCTGGGACGCCATATACACTGAGCTACAATATAACATGGACACACCACCTGCGGATTCACCTGACACCCAAGCCGTAGACCATTAGCGCGTCCACTGATTGAAGCAGCGTACACACCACGCCACTCTCTTCATGGCAAACATATGCTGGTTGACATAACACAGGTATACACATCTTGAAAACGGGGAGGCTGCTGGTAGCTGCGATATGTATGGACCACATGTAATGCTATCTATGTAAGTGGGAGGGGTTGCGGGTTATATGGTTTGTTACACACATTTTTCTTTTTACTTTGCATTTCCCTTCCTTCCCCCCTCTCCCCTCCTACAGTTAATATATACAACGTTTCCCTCTTCCCCCCTTCCCCCTTCCCCCTCCCTTTTTGTTCACCTGTGAGTCTTTTTATTGACGCCTAACTGTACACGAGTGCCAGCACAACCAATGACTTTGCATGACTATACGTGCAGGTGCACGATGAGGTAACCAGGTACTAATATTCACACTTCAACGAACACTTAAGACTGTGAGATATGGATGGACTATCATGCCCATATGTTTCCTCTTCCCGTCCCCTTCTCCTTCCCTTATCTAAGTATTGGAGAAGTATTGGAGATGCACATATGGGTTCTATCCTCCCAGGTTCCTTTTTCTTTTTATATTGCATTGTGAAATGTACTGATCTTAAACAAGCACTTGCACGAGGCACGAGCTGTAACACCTGAAACGCCCAACAGTGCATATATATGTAATTGTCATATCGTGATTGTACGAAAACTCAATAAAAACAGATTCACAAAAAAAAAAGGAAGAGAGAGATAGAATGGTGCATATCAAATACTGCCTTCTTATACGCTTAATATAAAGCCTCAAACGATGTGCCAGGTTGAACAAGAAAAACTATCTCATGAATAACTCAATAGAACATAGATAGCATACACGGCACGTGGGTGTTTAGATGTCTGCATAGGTAGTGCGCAAATGTTGTAATGATTGCATAGTTACAGGCTTGTTAATTGGCTAAGTCAATAGTTAGTAAACTAGGTGATTAGATGAATGTATACGTAGTGCCTGCATACTTCAATGACTACATAATTTCTGCCTGCCTGATAGCAAGAGTACATGTGCAGTTTCTGGATAATTGAATAACTCCATGGATAGTGAATCACTGATTTGATGACTGCCTGAGTAGTGGCTGGGTGATTCCATGAGTGCCTCAATACTGCTTGACTGACTAAGAAAGTAACTTCATTGGTGTTAGATACATAACAGTTGTCACTATATCTTTGACTCATTGGTTATCTCCTTCTGTCACTATCAAACTACCTGTTTTACTGTATCCATACTTTTCTTCTGAGCTATGTCTAAGTGAAATCTAGGTATCACACTTGATATATAATTGAATACATGGCCCTATAGAAACATACATTGATTTGTTACTGTGCATGCACATGCAACATTTTGAATTTTTTCAAAGTACAAAACCTTTTGCAAATGGCATACCTACATCATTTCTTAAATACTTCTTCTTAAACATATATTCAGCATATCTCAAACAAAAGTTACACTGGAAATGAAGCTAGCACAAGAATTCTCGAGGTATTCTCCACTATTAATCCTTCTCAATTTTAAGCAATGCATTTGTAAAGAAAAACACTACCCTCACCATAAACATGACATTTTTATCAGCCTTACTAAACATAGATCACCATGTAAACATATATGCAATTGCTTAATAGATGTACACCTTCAAGCCATCTTTCCCAAAATATACACCTCTCTGCATCTTCAAGCAAACTCAAAAGTCCCACTGTATGTATAACTATGCACAAGCACAAAAAACATATCTCACCATCTAAGCATATGCAAAGGGGTCATATAAGTTAAAAACCTCATTGACAAACACTTTCCAATACATACCTAACACATATTACTTCTTTCTAATTCATATACAGGCAGACAACATGTTCTCATCTTTTATTTCTCAATACACTATTCCTGTTTCATAATGTTACTAAAAGTACTACAGCTCCCAGAATGCAAATAACAGATGTATCTATTCTCCACATGATGATTAGACATTTAAAACATTCTTAGTTCCTCATTGCAACTTTCCACAAGACTATACTCTTATTTTTCAACAAAATACACAATGTAATAAAGAGGCACAAATTCATTTTTCTGTTACTTCCCAAAACATTCACCATTAACCTCTTAAACACATACCCTCTAATACATACAGTTCATCTGATATATTTTTTCTCATCACTGTGATACTCCTTTTAATCAAACTAGTATATACATCTTCATTTCTAATGTACATTTTTATAATAATTACAAATATATATTCATACCACTAAATTCAGTTTGCAGATTATATTGTTGTTTTAGCTCTTTCTGCATAGTTTTGACACTGGTAAGATTTGTAAAGACTAAGCAGAAGAATGGTACACCACTCTCATACAAAGCAACTCTAAAATGGCAAGCTCTTCAACTTTCCACTCTATCATCATGAGAAAAGCAGCAAATGAAATCATGTTTTTCATTTTAGACTACTGCATCTCCAGTTGTGAATGAATGAATGATGTATTGCTTGATTAACAAAAATCATTGCAATTAAAGCTTTAAGACAAAACAATGTAAAAAGAGACACAATTCCCAGTTTCTTTAGACAATATGCACCTGTTCAAAAAGAACGTGTCTATGGTTACATTCCGTACCAGAACATTGAAACCACTTGTAAACATCTTTTAAAACGAACGCAGTAAAATCACAGAACTAATAACATATTATAGGTACAATCCCGGAAATATACAATACAAACAGTTAACATTATATTACATTGTGCAAATATGCTCTAAAGTACCTATGTACACAAACTGTATCATTACATTTCAAAGTGCAAATGAGCAATAATGTGTCTGTGAATGTTTTAAAACCTGTTATCTAAGGTAGCCTTAGGGCCTGAAAGTTTATGCAATAAGTTCCATTGTCAATTGAGCAATGAAAGTGCAACAGTGTTTTCATATTCTCTATGGGGTCTAGTTACCATGGTAGCAAAGACACTAAATCATTCAAGATGTCCGCAACCTTAAAACAACCACAATGATTCTTAATTCCTTAAGACAATCCTTAGGTAGCAGATACCAATAGTTTTTCAGCAATAGCTAAAAACTTTACCAATTGACATAGTAGTGGAATCGACTCGCCCGATAGACATAAAATAAGGGCCTCACGAGATGATCTTACCCCAACCTTAAGGAATAAAGGTTTTAAAAGTGTGTGCCGTATTTTAAGCAATTCAGGGCACATGCATACTATGTGCAATAGGGTTTCACGTGGCCACCCACACAGTCTACATTTAGTACTTGGCCATTGCTGAATCCATGTTGGCGTACCCTCCTTAGGGGTCGATTCCGATTCGGGACGGAAAAAGCACCGACCGACTCGGATCCGGAAAAAATACCGACCGACACGTACCCGTGGCGCACGACACGCCAAGTACGATGCAAGGCGCGAAAAATCCGACCGACACGTACCGAAACAAAGTCGACCGACCGAGCCGCACGGAAAACAGCAATCTGGCCGGAAAAACACGCGAATCCAACCGACCGACATGCACCCGGAACAAATCCGACCGAAACGTACACGCGAACTCCAAACCGCAAAGTACGATGCAAGACGCGAAAACCACGACCGAGTCGGACGGAGGACAAGCCGTACGACCGACACGCATACAAAACCGAGCCGAAGCAACACAATACACCGCGACCGACGCGTACGCAGCATAGAAAACTGCACAAACACAGCGTGAACGAAACGGAGAACACCGTACGAGACCAATGCAGGGTCCGACTCGGTCACAAGAACGTTTCCAACATACACAAACAGCACAAAGGAAAAATCACCCAAAAAAGGCCAAACAAGCAATCACCAAGCCAATAAATACTGGGGGGTGGGGACAGAGAACAAAGACACACCCACAACTCCACCTATATAAAGGACACAAATCACTACCATGAGCCTTTGCAAATGCCATTCCACTGCCAGCACCCAAGAGAAAGCAACCACACACCCACAGCTCATCCCTCACACAAGCCACACACCATCAGCACACCAACAAATACCTACCTCACATACACCCAGCAAAACACACACTCACACACCCTCACCTGCACACCAACACACACATCACCCACCATCACCACCCATCACCATGCCCCCAAGAAGAATCCCAAGTTCCTAGATAGTGAATTGGAAGTCATGGTAGACGAGATCCTCAGGGTGGAGCCACAGCTGTTTGGCACACTGGTCCAACAGACCCCCATGTCGCAGAAAACCAAGATGTGGGAGAGGATCATCAACAGGGTGAACGCCCAATCACCATGTCGGCGCACAAAGACCGACATCCAGAACAGGTGGTATGACGTGCGCAGGAGGGTACGGAAAATGCTGACGAAAGACTACATCAACAGCCAACACACCGGCAGTGGCCCTCCTGCCAAGCCAATATACCTCAGGCCCTGGGAGGAGAAGGTGCGGGCCATCCTTCCGCCAGTGAGCGTATATGGACTAGAGGACATCCCAGAGCCTGGTGAGTACACAACAAATGTACACAATATACTGCCACAAAACACACACATCACTGTCAAGGGGAGAGTCAAACCATGCACTCATAGCAATTACACAGCAACCAGAACAGAATCATCCCAAAATGTGTATGTCAGTCAGATAAACACAACACATGCCATCAAAAAAGTCACATCCAACTGTGCCAACACATGTACAAACACAACCACAACTACAGCTAGGCAGTGGCACAAATAGAACTAACAAACACATCCACACATGTAGCCACCACAACAACACCAACACACAGTGAAGACCACTCAAAGGAAGGAATTCTGTGTATGCTGGCCAAGTCAGTGTAGCCAATAGCATCATGGGAGTGGCAGTCACACATATTGCCCCCCCACAACTGTCCCATCAACACCACCATGAACCATGCTCACATCACAGGAAGTGGAGAAGGACTCACAAGATGGCTGACACTGGCTACTGCTGTGGGGAGCACAAGGCCCTGCTGGCAACTGTGCACCAACAAACAGCAGGACACCACTGACTGACATCCTGAGAGACAACTTACACTCCCTGCAATGCAAGCACGTTCCATGGTGGGAAATCTGGCTAGCTGGGTGGGAAGGGGGACTTGCAGCACTGACCATAGTCACAAGCACCTCCCCTCACACCCCCCCCAACACAAACTCCACAGAACCCACCTGGTAGAATGCAATGCCCCCCATCCTAACACAAGATCCCACAAAGAACCACCACCCTGGGTTATGTTGTGTGACGCACAGGGACACTCTTGGGACTCGTAGCCAAACAACTGCCAGGACAACACTCCCAGCCATCCTGTCAGCACAGCCAGCCCACCCCACAGGGAAGCAGAATCAAAAGGAAGGAAGCATGGGCATGCTGGGAAGGGGGGTGGAGGCAATAGCAAGGTGGGAGTCGTAGTCACTGATATTGGTCACCCCCACAACTGGCCCATCAACACCACCCTGAACCATGCTCACATCACAGGAAGTGGAGAAGGACTCACAAGATGGCTGACACTGGCTACTGCTGTGGGGAGCACAAGGCCCTGCTGGCAACTGTGCACCAACAAACAGCAGGACACCACTGACTGACATCCTGAGAGACAACTTACACTCCCTGCAATGCAAGCACGTTCCATGGTGGGAAATATGGCTAGCTGGGTGGGAAGGGGGACTTGCAGCACTGACCATAGTCACAAGCACCTCCCCTCACACCCCCCCCAAACCCAAACTCCACAGAACCCACCTGGTAGAATGCAATGCCCCCCATCTTAACACAAGATCCCACAAAGAACCACCACCCTGGGTTATGTTGTGTGAAGCACAGGGACACTCTTGGGACTCTTAGCCAAACAACTGCCAGGACAACACTCCCAGCCATCCTGTCAGCACAGCCAGCCCACCCCACAGGGAAGCAGAATCAAAAGGAAGGAAGCATGGGCATGCTGGGAAGGGGGGTGGAGGCAATAGCAAGATGGGAGTCGGAGTCACTGATATTGGTCACCCCCACAACTGGCCCATCAACACCACCCTGAACCATGCTCACATCACAGGAAGTGGAGAAGGACTCCCAAGATGGCTGACACTGGCTACTGCTGTGGGGAGCACAAGGCCCTGCTGGCAACTGTGCACCAACAAACAGCAGGACACCACTGACTGACATCCTGAGAGACAACTTACACTCCCTGCAATGCAAGCACGTTCCATGGTGGGAAATCTGGCTAGCTGGGTGGGAAGGGGGACTTGCAGCACTGACCATAGTCACAAGCACCTCCCCTCACACCCCCCCAACACAAACTCCACAGAACCCACCTGGTAGAATGCAATGCCCCCATCCTAACACAAGATCCCACAAAGAACCACCACCCTGGGTTATGTTGTGTGAAGCACAGGGACACTCTTGGGACTCTTAGCCAAACAAATGCCAGGACAACACTCCCAGCCATCCTGTCAGCACAGCCAGCCCACCCCACAGGGAAGCAGAATCAAAAGGAAGGAAGCATGGGCATGCTGGGAAGGGGGTGGAGGCAATAGCATGATGGGAGTCGTAGTCACTGATATTGGTCACCCCCACAACTGGCCCATCAACACCACCCTGAACCATGCTCACATCACAGGAAGTGGAGAAGGACTCACAAGATGGCTGACACTGGCTACTGCTGTGGGGAGCACAAGGCCCTGCTGGCAACTGTGCACCAACAAACAGCAGGACACCACTGACTGACATCCTGAGAGACAACTTACACTCCCTGCAATGCAAGCACGTTCCATGGTGGGAAATCTGGCTAGCTGGGTGGGAAGGGGGACTTGCAGCACTGACCATAGTCACAAGCACCTCCCCTCACACCCCCAACCCAAACTCCACAGAACCCACCTGGTAGAATGCAATGCCCCCCATCCTAACACAAGATCCCACAAAGAACCACCACCCTGGGTTATGTTGTGTGAAGCACAGGGACACTCTTGGGACTCTTAGCCAAACAACTGCCAGGACAACACTCCCAGCCATCCTGTCAGCACAGCCAGCCCACCCCACAGGGAAGCAGAATCAAAAGGAAGGAAGCATGGGCATGCTGGGAAGGGGGGTGGAGCAATAGCATGATGGGAGTAGTAGGCACAGATATTGCTCAGTCTCACAACTGGCCCATCAACACCACCCTGAACCATGCTCACATCACAGGGAGTGGAGAAGGACTCACAAGATGCCTGACACTGGCTACTGCTGTGGGGAGCACAAGGCCCTGCTGGCAAATGTGCACCAACAAACAGCAGGACACCACTGACTGACATCCTGAGAGACAACTTACACTCCCTGCAACGCAAGCACGTTCCATGGTGGGATAACTGACTGGCTGGGTGGGTGGGAAGGAGGGCCGGCTGTCAACCAAACACAACCAATGCAGACCATGTTCACACCCCAGAAAATACATAGAAATGCCCAAATAATGCAGGACAATGTGCCACACCAATATCAACCCCTGACTGTGACGACTTAGGACAATGCAATGTACAGGCCCGCACCCAGAGGCACAGTCACAACTGTCATGTGTGTCAACCATTGATGCCTGCAGAAACATAACATACATTGTTTGTGTCTCCCAAAAACAGGTGATGATGGGGACGCAGCAGCAGACGCTGAGGAGTCCCAGTCCCAGGCTCAAGAGGATGCCGAGCTCACTGGCGTCGTACAGCCTCTGTCCTCCTCGGACGATGAAGAACAACCTGGCACATCCGGTGCAAGTCAACATGCAGCACCAGCAGGACCACCAGCTGCAGCACCAGCAGGACCACCAGCTGCACCCCCTGCACCCACCCCTCCAACGACTGTCACCACGAATACCATCCCTGCCGACATGGACAGAACAAGGAGCAACACCAGCACAGTGACCCTGGACCAACCTGGGGCTATGGACACCACCACCACCACCAACCCCCAAGGTGGACCAGGGTTATCTGTGCGTGCCACTGCACACACTGCACATGTCAGCAGGGGTGGTGGGAGGGGTGGGAGACAGAGGTCGCTGCTTGCAGACGTTGCTGGTGTGCATGATGACCCACAACTGGTACACATAGCTGATGCGTACCAGTCCAGCACCGGAGAGCTCAGCCAGGTAGTGGGGCTCCTCAGAGACATTAAACAGCAGCAGGCTGCCCATCATGCCCGCTTGGACTCCCACATGTCCCACGTGGAGTCACACATGTCCCGTGTGGACTCACACATGTCCCGCGTGGAGTCCAAGTGGGATGCACTGCATGAGATGACGGCGGTGCACAGGGACATTTTACAATGCCTCCGCCAGATGAACAGCAACCAGTCCACACCTCCCTGTGTGCCAACAACATCTGGTGCCGAACAAACTGCAACTGCCACAGGGAGGGAGGAGGACTCTGGCAGAGAGTCCCCTGTACCGCAGCAGCCTTTACTTGAGGGGCCCCCCCCAAGAAGAGGGGTCGTCCGAGGAGGGAAAAGTGAGAGGCCGATGGCCAAGCGCAACTCCCAGGAAGCCTGAACCTGTTCTGGATGTTCGCCTTTGTGCACAGACTGTTCACCCTGTTGACGGCAACACTACTCCCACACATTGCATGGGGAGTACAAGTTGGACCAATGTGTCAGACAACTGTGGCCCCGATACTGGGGATCCTGTCTACCAGGACTTTCAATTCACCTAGGAACTTGGAATTGCAAGATTTATGTACAGCACAACCCATCCTATGCACTATTAACACAAATGTATCACAATAAACACACTAATACACCATACTTGCCTCTGTCGTGATTCCAACGTGGGTGCTGTTATGGGGATGATGAACTGCAAAATTACACTGTGTATGCGAACTGCAACAGCAAAGACAACACAGGCATGTGAGTACAGGCAACGTGACACACATGAGGGAGACACACCACCAGGGCTACACAACACATACACACCTAGGCCATCTGACTCATTGCCTACACTGATGTTGCCAGGGAAGACGGTGCAATGCACAGACACCACACCCATTCCCAGTTGTAGTCAAGTAGCCCACAGGTGCAGTAAGCAAATGGCAGTCAAATGTGTGACCACAGACAACGCACATCACAAAGTGAAGCACAGGTTTATTACACAGTTGCAACATGCTGTAACCACTACAGATGCAAGGTAACCCCACCTGGCAGCGGGCACACAGTCAACAACTGTAGACGGAAGGAAGTCCATGGGTGTGGCGCACATCACCTGTAGGGACACAACAGCTACCAGCCTGGATGTGCAATCACGTCGTCGGTGGACACAGTTGACCAAACGAATCTGAAAGTACCCTGTGAAGGACAGAAATGACACACAGTCAAAAGCAATGGAGTACAGGAAAGAACAGCAAAACTCATGCACAATACATGTTACAAGATACCCACCCAGAACCAAGTTAGCATGTCAACACTGTTGGGGAGTACAGCCCACCTGTCACCACACATCACAACACACATCCAGTCAAGTAGCCCTTGGACACACTCCAACAGCACCAGAGCACCACCCACACATCATGCCAACTCACATCATTGACATGACACCTCAGGATACTCACATTCAGCTAAAGAAGTTGGTGATGAGCTGTGTGCGGACATCACCATCACCATCATCATCATCATCGTCACTGGCATCGTGGTCCAGGCCAGGATCCTCCACAGGTGGCGGATGTTGGTCATTGTCATCCTGGATGAGAGGCAACTCCTTCCACACTGCCAGGTTGTGGAGCATGCAGCAGACGATGATAATCTTGCACACTTTCGCAGGGGCATATGGGAGGGACCCTCCGGTCTTGTCCAGGCAGCGGAAGCGGCTCTTCAGGAGACCAAAGGTCCGCTCAATCACTCTCCTGGTCCGACCATGTGCCTCATTGTAGCGCATCTGGGCAGGTGTCACAGGGTTCCTGAGGGGTGTCAGCAACCACGGCATGTTGGGGTATCCCGAGTCACCTACGGACAGACAAGTGCACATTAGCTGACTTGGAAAAGTGGGCGGAATACTACAGATCAGATCACACACAATGGCACAAAGTCAGTACACACCGACAAGCCAGGCACGCTGGTTCTGCATCTGTGCCATCATCCTGGGGATGCGACTACTCCTCATCACAAAGGCATTGTGTGCTGAACCAGGGAAACGGGCACACATGTGTGTGATGGTCATGTCTGCAAGACACACCACCAGTGCATTGACCGAGTGGTAGTGCTTGCGGTTCCTGTAGGCCTGGTCCTGGGCCTGTGGTGGTACCAAAGCCACATGTGTCCCATCAATGGAGCCAATTACATGCGGCATCCTCCCCAGGGCATAAAAGTCACTCTTCACGTCAGTGAGTCGTCGCAGTCTAGGGAAATAGATGTACCGGTTCAGGAAGAGCAACATTGCCGCCAAAACATCGCGGAGCACACGGCTGAACATGGTCTGTGACATCCCACCAGCAGTCGCCAGAGTATGTTGGAAGGTACCAGTGGCAAAGAAGTGTAGGGCTGCCATCACCTTCACCTTGGGGGTCAGCGCTGTAGGATACGGCTGGCCAGGCTGCAAATGTGGGGACAACTACACTGCCAAATCCTCAATCAGCTGCCTGGTGAAGCGGTACTGTCGGATGCTGTCCCGTTCCACCATCGTTGCCAGGTCTGGGAATGGCCGATGGACAGCAGGAGCCCTGCAGTGCAGAGGAGAAGTAAGCAAGATTGTCAGTCACCCCACATATGCGGCATTGAACACACTCAAGATCCCAACATACATCATTATGAGGCACAACTACATGAAGTGTGCAGTACCGGAAGGACATGTATGGTACATACATGGCCAACATCTGTCAACACGGTCCAACAGGTGGCATCAATTAGTCCCAGGTTGGCCCATTGGATATCATGAGGCCGTGTCACAGTTCCCATCTCCTGCTGCCGTGTCACAATAACCCCCCACAGTGACATGTGAGGACAGATGTGCCCCAGGCACCACAGCTCAACGACAGGTACATTCCCAGGGACCCTGAAATGCCACATGGACACTGACATTACATGGAGTATCATGTATACACCACAGCAAAACAACCATGACCCCCACAGGTAGTGGCCCCACTTGCCACGGCAGGACAGACATGGACATCTGTGACACACACGCACAACATCAGAGTCCATGCACACACAACGTGGATGTGGAGACTGTCTCCCATTGTGCACATGAAACCAGAGACATTGTAAACACTACATGCACAAAGACTGTGGAGGACCATCACTATTGTGCCACTGGGACACCCTGGCTCAAACATACCATCCCACATGGGACTCACGGGGTATGTGACATGACATACACACACACCACTGTGAAATGTGACCATGGCACATGCACAGATATGAACAGTTGCACATCACAGTGGTCATGTACACGTAACACCCAGGATCCTGTCCCCATGAACACGTGCACAGCCTGGGGGTGGCTGCCCACAGGTGACACCCACAGGACAACATGTACACCAACATACACACAATAGGAAATGCATCCTTACATGCCTTATGATAAAGTTTGGACAGGCTGTCGTGATGTAGGTGTGCCCCTCACTCCCTGGGAGCTATCTGTGGCTGGCATATGTCCATCTGAGACAGGCATGCTGACATATGCCAGTCACATGTACAGTGATGCATTGTACCGCAATGGACCGATCGGTGCCTCCGGCTGGCCCATTGCATTCAATGTGTGCGGGTACGCGTTGTACCCCTGTGCGCGTTGTACCGCAATGGACCGATCGGTGCCTCCGGCCGGCCCATGGCATTCAATGTGTGCGGGTACGCGTTGTACCCCTGTGTGCGTTGTACCGCAATGGACCGATCGGTGCCTCCGGCCGGCCCATTGCATTCAATGTGTGCGGGTACGCGTTGTACCCCTGTGCGCGTTAGTACCGCAATGGACCGATCGGTGCCTCCGGCCGGCCCATTGCATTCAATGTGTGCGGGTACGCGTTGTACCTCTGTGCGCATTGAACCGCAATGGACCGATCGGTGCCTCCGGCCGGCCCATTACATTCAATGTGTGCGGGTACGCGTTGTACCCCTGTGCGCGTTGTACCGCAATGGACCGATCGGTGCCTCCGGCCGGCCCATTGCATTCAATGTGTGCGGGTACGCGTTGTACCCCTGTGCGCGTTGTACCGCAATGGACCGATCGGTGCCTCCGGCCGGCCCATTGCATTCAATGTGTGCGGGTACGCGTTGTACCCCTGTGCGCGTTGTACCGCAATGGACCGATCGGTGCCTCCGGCCGGCCCATTGCATTCAATGTGTGCGGGTACGCGTTGTACCCCTGTGCGCGTTGAACTGCAATGGACCGATCGGTGCCTCCGGCCGGCCGATTGCATTCAATGTGTGCGGGTACGCGTTGTACCCCTGTGCGCGTTGTACCGCAATGGACCGATCGGTGCGCACCCATTGACAATGGACTTGCCTGGCAACGGACGCGTTTTCGAATTTCGAACGAGTCGGTTGCTGGAAATTCAGTTGGTCACCCACAACAATGTTGCAAAATCATGTATGCCATGAAGTTGAGGATTTGAAGGATGCTGTGGGCGTGTTTTGGTGCTGCTATTCCATGGATTGGCCAGATTCAGAAGATGCAAACGACTTGGACCTATCACTTTGGACACAAGGGACAGTATCTGCCTCTCCAGCACATATATATTGCTCCCCTGAGAGCTCACTTGCCTGCACTACATGCTCCAGGATGACATCTGCCACTGCACTGCTGCTGTCTCTGCCCCTCTGGACCCTGCAATGGCACGTACTGTGGAGGGAGCCCCAGCCTTCAGCCTTGAAGAGAACCAGGCCCTGCTGGACAGCCTACTTCCACAGTACAGCAAGCTGTATGGGACACCAGGGGAGCAGGTGAGTGTTCTGTGCACTGCCTTTCTGAATGTGCATTTTGTGTGACTAGCAAGGCTGAGAGTCTGCACGCCACTGGCTAGCAGGCTCACTGAGTAGTTGTCACCCCCATAGTGTGTAGTGACTTGCACTGGACAGGTATGGTGCAGTGACAGTGCATTTGAACATGATTTTACTTCCCATGCAATGATACCATGTAGTGACGTCTGGCAAACTGTCCATGGTCAGCTTTGCACTGCCTGTGTACATCATGTGCCCCTGTGATTGAGACATGTATATACAACTGTGTCATGCACGGATATGTTGCATGTGTGGTAATGGCCTTTTCACTTTGTCATCCTGACAGGTTAATGCCCATCGGAAGCAGGAAATCTGGAAGGACATCGTCCGGGCTGTCCGGTCCGTGGGGGTCTACAAGCGCCGGATCCGCAACTGCCAGAAGAGGTGGCAGGACCTTCGGGGCTGGACCCGGAGGATTGCACGGGTCCATCTGAAGCTGTCGCCTCCTCGCAGGAGGGGTGGAACACGGACCCTGACCCCCCACATGTTCCAGATCCTGGCGGTGGTCTTTCCAGACCTGGATGGGCAGCTGAAGGCCAGACAGCAGCAAGGAGGGGGTGAGTCAAAGACTGCACTATGAACTCTGTATTACATGCTTTGTGCCCTCCTCTGGCCTGGTTCAACTGCCACAGTGCAGCAGTCATGTTGTCCAGGAGCCATGTCCCTCTATTGTGCACTGCCCACTGCTCATCTGATACCCAGGTGTGGCCCTTACATTCAGGGAATTGTGTCACTTGGGAATGTGTGCTTGCAGTTTGCTTCACTAAAGGTGGGGGACAGCATCTGTTTCCCTAACTCTGTTGTGGGCATCATTGGTGGGTCCATTGTTCACACAACGCCTGGGTTTGGACATGTGATCTGCGTGTTGCTTTGATATGCGGTCCACTTGCTGAGCTGAGCCACCACATGTGCCTGGGGTATGTGGCACACGCCCATGCAGCGGGTGGGAACAATGTTTGGGCCCCAGGAGTGTGCAGATTACGTGTGTCACACATACATAGCCAGCTATCCACTGTCCAGGGCACATCCCTCATTCATGTGGAGCAGGACAGTCATGCCTACTCCAGGCCATGCAATGCACTCTGTACTCCCACTCCCGTGTATCAGCTGACACATTGTGCACAGTGATTTGACCCCTCAGGTGTCTGCCTCTGTGTCAGTGTGCTGTGGATTAGTTGCCAGGACTGCTGGGGTGTTTCTTGGTAGGGGCTCAGCATGCCCCTGGAGATGTGACCATAGGAGACGATACTTGTGTGTCACATAGGTGTTTGATCAGCTGCCCGTGCAGACTGGGGTATGCGAATGTGAAGTTCAGGCAGCTGTTCCCCATTCACAGCAAATTGTGAGGGGCTCAGGTTCCGAGGGTAGTGTCACAGGTCTCCCATATGTCCAATAGGTGTGACCTGGACAGATGAGGGTTAAGATGATGTGTTGTGTGGGGGATGTACATGTGCACTTGTGCAGCTCCAGGAATTGCATTCCCCATGACCTACTATTGTGACACAGTGCATAGTGTTGTTGTCTGGCTGCCAAGTCATACATCACTGAGACAGTGATGTATGACTTAGCAGTCATGCCTCTGCCATGGCATGTGTCAACTTATTGGTGGTCCTGCAGGGGAGTGACATGTGCTACATGCACACCATAGTGGCGCTGGCTATCAGGACATGGCTGCATCATGGTGTCTGTCGCTGGTATGCATCACATGCATTTCCTATTTGACTCTGGGCATCCCTTTCATCCGGAAACCTGTACTGACTCAGTGGCAAGAGCTGTGATGTGTGCATGTCCACATGCCACACCGTGTCCTCTGCACTGTCCAACTACTGTGTACTTGGTGCATGTGTCCACACTGGGGTGTTGCAATCCAACAGACACCAGACAGATGGGTGCAAGGCCATGTGGGATGTGAGTGCCATGCTTGGCATCAGACTGACAATTGGCTTCTCCTGTTCAGTTAGGGCACTTTTAGCAATGTACAACTAATGATGCCAGGGCTTGCTCTGTAATGTGCTGTGCTCACAGTGGTGTGTGCGTTTGGTGCAGGTGACTGATGTCTGTCTGTTTCCCCATTGTTTGCAGATACATCCACGGCCACGGAAGGGGACAGCTCCACGGACCAGGAGGAGCCAGAGAGCCAGACTGGGTCAGCAGCCGAGGAGTGGTCGGAGGGACCCAGTGGCACGGAGGGCGAGGGAGCCACACCGAGGAGTCCTCAGCACCATCCACCTCAGCTGAGGACCAGAGCAACTCGGAGGATGACTCCCTTGTGGAGGCGGGTGTCAGCAGCCACCACACCCCAGCTAGTGTTGCTGTCCCCGCCACCACCAGCACCACCACCGCCCTCCCATCGGCTCCCATTCCCAAGGTCCGTGGAGGCTCCCATGTTCGGGAGCGTGTCTCCTTTGGGCCAGGCACCGCACCCCCTGCTCCTGTGTCCCCTGCTGCCCTGAGTGAGGAGTCTGTGTACCTCCTTCGCCAGCTCCATGTAGGGCAGACAGCCATGCTGAGTGTCCTCAATGCGCACACCGCACTGTTGACTCAGCTGGTGTCGTTCATGGAGGGCATCTCATCGGGCATGTCTGACCTACAGCGGGGCAACAGGTCCATGGACTCCTCCCTGACGGCAGCAGTGTCCCTCCTCAGACAGTCCCTCACCCCTCCTGCCTCTGCTCCATCCACACTCCCCAGCACCTTACCCGTCCCAAGCACACACACACCGGCACAGGCACACACCAGCACACACACATCCAGCACACAGACACACACGCCACAAACTAAACGCACACGCACGCACAGTCAGGGGACTGAAACCAGACTCACAGGGGATGGGGCCCTGGTACACACACACGCATCCACGGGCACTGCACAGTCCTCAGTTGCCTCTCCCTCCAAAGCACCCTCCCTTGCCTCACCTGCAACCCCAAAGACCCAGCGCCTCTTCCTCAGTGACCTCGCCCTCTTCCCCTCCGATCCAGCTGCCCCAGCATCCAGGGGGAAGAGGAAGCCCCCACACGGAGCAGAGTGCCCCTCGCCCCCGGACACCCTCCCCCAGGCGCAGACAGACTGAGGCCCCCACCCGCAAGTCCCCCGGAGTGCTAAGAGCAAGACCCCGCCGCCACCCTGCAGCTCAAGCACCAGGTCTCCTTCCTCCATCCCTCAGGCCCCCACTCCACAGGTGCCCCCACCATACCCTGCCCCAGGTTCCCCCACCCACAGATATACCATCCCCAAGAGGCTCCGGCCTTCTCCCCCTGCCACTTGCTCTCCCGGCACCACACCCCCGCTGCGCTTGTCTGTGCCACTGATGTGGTGAGGGTGTCCTCCCCCTCTGTCCAGCCCACCTTGCCTGTTCCCCATTCTACTCCCCTGGTGGTAGGCACTGCAGTGGAGTCCACTACCACCCTGTCTGACTTGGGCACTGCAGTGGCGGACCTGTCCACTCCATCTGCAGGGTCCACTGCAGTCGTGCCGGCACCCACAACATCTGAGCCATGCCCCCAGTTGTGCCGGCACACACTATGTCAGACACCTCCACTGCAGTTGTCAGTGGCTCTTCAGCACCCACCACCCCTTCCCTGCTTCCTCCTGGTGAGCCCTGATCCTGTCCCTGCGGTGCCTGGCCTACCCCCCCGGTTGCCCCTCCTTGTGGATTGTCCCTGGTTTTGTGCAGGCATGTGTAGGGTGGCATCTGCCACTGTCACCCACTTGTGACTTTGTTGATGGACTGGCCATTGGCCTTTGTTTATGTTCTACCGGACTTCTACTTTTAATGCCACATATGCTGAATAAAGCAACTTTCTGTTCTCTAGTGCTTTTGCTTCTGATGTACATGATGTTGATGATGCTAACAATGCCCTTGCTGCAGTGATGGTGATATTTGGTCTCATGATAATGAAGTGTTACTGTGCAGGTACCCATGTGGTCCAGGGGGAATGTGTCCTATCCTGTGGTGTATCCATGTCATCCATAGCAGCATCTGAGGGTGTCATGTGTTCAGTATTTGGCAATGGGATTTCCTACTTAGATTGGCAATTTCACATCTGTGGCTTCCACCCCTGCACATCTGTTGTGCCTGCCATTGTTCTATTCGTCTACTTCCCTGACCGTGTGGCCATCTCCAGTGAACATGCAGGTTTGGGCATCAATGGGGAAGGACTCATCTGTTTTGTCAGTGCAACATTGCTATACAAGTGTGTTGGATCTGTGCTGATGATTCCGTTGGCACTTCCATGACCAGGCTGATGGGACGGGAGCCCTCATTTGGTGCTAATTGTTGATTGTGTGTCCCATTGCTGCCATGGTATGGTATCTGTTCGCCTCACATCTGCAGTCTCCACAGGGTATCTGCATGTGTGTGCCCATTGGTGCAAATATGTGGGTCTGCATTCGGATGGTCACTTCTGTCATTGTGTCATTGATGATTGTTGACGGTGTCAGCCCCCATGGGTGTTGTTTGTCTGCACATGGCCAAAGTTATGTCTTATTTGCACTGCAGGATTTGGCTCCCCCAATTTATGTTGCAATGGGACACATACAATACTTTGCCACTGATGTGTTTGTTGTTCTGTGACCAGGAATCATCCATGCAGTTTGGCAGTTGCACCTCTTACTTTGTCAACACTTACCTTTTGGTCACTGTGATGATGGGGGTTTGGACCCCATTGCCACAATGTTCAAAATGTGCTGCAGCTATGGACCCCACACTTGCCTTTTGGTCACTGTGATGATGGGGGTTTGGACCCCATTGCCACAATGTTCAAAATGTGCTGCAGCTATGGACCCCACACTTACCTTTTGGTCACTGTGATGATGGGGGTTTGGACCCCATTGCCACAATGTTCAAAATGTGCTGCAGCTATGGACCCCACACTTACCTTTTGGTCACTGTGATGATGGGTGTTTGGACCCCATTGCCACAATGTTCAAAATGTGCTGCAGCTATGGACCCCACACTTACCTTTTGGTCACTGTGATGATGGGGGTTTGGACCCCATTGCCACAATGTTCAAAATGTGCTGCAGCTATGGACCCCACACTTACCTTTTGGTCACTGTGATGATGGGGGTTTGGACCTCATTGCCACAATGTTCAAAATGTGCTGCAGCTATGGACCCCACACTTGCCTTTTTGTCACTGTGATGATGGGGGTTTGGACCCCATTGCCACAATGGTCATGGCCTGCTTGCGTTGTGTGTGCCACACACATATTTGTGTGGCACATGTGCTAGGGGGTCACATTGTATGTTCGAAGTCATGTTCGGTGTTGTAAGCATTTGACACAGTCTACACACGCTTGTCATGGTGTTGGGGGGATGTCTTCTTCTTGCATTCCCTAGGTTGTGGTGTGCTGGGTGTGTCATGCATTGTCCATCCTATGGGTGGGGGTGGTAGTGGTGGTAGGCATCCTGCCCCCCCTGGGTGAGGGTGTTAGTAGTGGTAGGCATCCAGCCCCCTGGCTAAGGGTGGTAGTAGTGGTAGGCATCCTGCCCCCTGGGTGAGGGTGGTAGTAGTGGTAGGCATCCTGCCCCCCTGGGTGAGGGTGGTAGTAGTGGTAGGCATCCTGCCCCCCTGGCTAAGGGTGGTAGTAGTGGTAGGCATCCTGCCCCCTGGGTGAGGGTGGTAGTAGTGGTAGGCATCCTGCCCCCCTGGGTGAGGGTGGTAGTAGTGGTAGGCATCCTGCCCCCCCTGGGTGAGGGTGGTACTAGTGGTAGGCATCCTGCCCCCTGGGTGAGGGTGGTAGTAGTGGTAGGCATCCTGCCCCCCTGGGTGAGGGTGGTACTAGTGGTAGGCATCCAGCCCACCCTGGGTGAGGGTGGTAGTAGTGGTAGGCATCCAGCCCCCTGGGTGAGGGTGGTAGTAGTGGTAGGCATCCTGCCCCCCTGGGTGAGGGTGGTAGTAGTGGTAGGCATCCTGCCCCCCTGGCTAAGGGTGGTAGTAGTGGTAGGCATCCTGCCCCCCTGGGTGAGGGTGGTAGTAGTGGTAGGCATCCTGCCCCCCATGGCTAAGGGTGGTAGTAGTGGTAGGCATCCTGCCCCCTGGGTGAGGGTGGTAGTAGTGGTAGGCATCCTGCCCCCCTGGCTAAGGGTGGTAGTAGTGGTAGGCATCCTGCCCCCTGGGTGAGGGTGGTACTAGTGGTAGGCATCCAGCCCACCCTGGGTGAGGGTGGTAGTAGTGGTAGGCATCCAGCCCCCTGGGTGAGGGTGGTAGTAGTGGTAGGCATCCTGCCCCCCTGGGTGAGGGTGGTAGTAGTGGTAGGCATCCTGCCCCCCTGGCTAAGGGTGGTAGTAGTGGTAGGCATCCTGCCCCCTGGGTGAGGGTGGTAGTAGTGGTAGGCATCCTGCCCCCCTGGCTAAGGGTGGTAGTAGTGGTAGGCATCCTGCCCCCCTGGGTGAGGGTGGTAGTAGTGGTAGGCATCCTGCCCCCCTGGGTGAGGGTGGTAGTCGTGGTAGGCATCCTGCCCCCCCTGGCTGAGGGTGGTAGTAGTGGTAGGCATCCTGCCCCCCCTGGGTGAGGGTGGTAGTAGTGGTAGGCATCCAGCCCAACCTGGGTGAGGGTGGTAGTAGTGGTAGGCATCCTGCCCCCCCTGGCTGAGGGTGGTAGTAGTGGTAGGCATCCAGCCCCCTGGGTAAGGGTGGTAGTGGTGGTAGGCATCCTGCCCCCCTGGCTGAGGGTGGTGGTAGTGGTAGGCATCCTGCCCCCCTGGGTGAGGGTGGTAGTAGTGGTAGGCATCCTGCCCCCCTGGGTGAGGGTGGTAGTAGTGGTAGGCATCCAGCCCACCCTGGGTGAGGGTGGTAGTAGTGGTAGGCATCCTGCCCCCCTGGCTGAGGGTGGTAGTAGTGGTAGGCATCCAGCCCCCTGGGTAAGGGTGGTAGTGGTGGTAGGCATCCTGCCCCCCTGGGTAGGGGTGGTGGTGCGCATTCAGGCCCCTGTGTGCATATGTGGCATTGGTGATGGGCATCCCGCCCCTATGGTGCTGCTGTTGCTGGTGTAAGTATATTCTGCATCCCTGTGTGTGTGTGTGATGTGTCGTGTACGTGTTGTATGTGTTTTGTGGTTGGTGTCTAGCTTACCTTCTGCGCCGTACGCGTCCGTGCCTGTTCCGGTAGTATATGTAGAATATTGGTATGATCGGGACGAAGGGATTCATGGTTGGTTCGTGTCGTTCGTCCCTCTCGTTGCTTCGCGTCGTCCTCGTCGCTTCGCCTCGTCCTCGTCGCTTCGCGTCGTCCTCGTCGCTGCCGTGTTCGTCTCGGAGCCGTGGATCGTGTTGTGGCGCGAATCGGAGCTTATGTGCGCCTCTCCCGGATGCTTTGACGTGCCGTGCGTAGCGACGGGTTCTGCGCGTACGGAAAGCGCATCGTACTTGTCCGGCCGGACGGGGCTGCATTTTTCCTTCCGTTCGACTCGATTCGGCGTTTCCGGATTCGCCTCGGTCGGAGAACAGGACCTGGTTTGGGTGAGTACGGCTCGGCCGGATTCTTTGCTGTTGTGCGCATCGTACTTGCTCGTTCGGTGTGCTGTACGGATCGGTCGGGAAACAGGCTTTCGCATGGCTTTTTTCCCGACCGAATGGTATTGGGTGCGCCTCCGACCGAGATCGGAATCGGCCCCTTAGTTGGGATTATGCCCAATATTATTTTTAGAAATATTTCTATCATTTGGATCGAAAAATAGGCATTCAAATAAGGCTGGATTCGCAGAGACTGATGTGAATTAATCACAAACCATGCGTGAGTTTTTGCAGCTAAGGCTATGTTATCTGCATTAAATGAGTAATTTTTTTTTTTTAATTAGTTTAAAGGTAGGCATTGTCAGTTCAGTGAGCCCTATCTGCAGATCAAAGCTCTGGAGGCAAGTTGAGATGTTAGATCGCCAGGTGGCTGTATAGTCAGAATTGATTCTTTCATGCCAACAGATTTTTGCTAATGAAACAGGGTCAGATGAAAATATAGAATACATGCATTTCAGAAATGACCCTTGCGACACCATGGACTGTCTGTGGAGGACAAACTCCAATCTGATTTCTGCTTAGCCAAGTGACCTGGGGATCCCAAAGACTGATTTATAGGGCTTAGTTACCAATAGTTTTGCATCTTTTCCCCTGGTGATAGGCGAGCCATATGTAATGGTTGGCTGTAGCTTTGCTCTCATAACTTTAAGAAGATGATCATATGATTGGCATCTCATTGATTTATATAGACATTTAAAGGCATACATTAAGATTGCAGTTTTTACCCTTAAATCTTTAAAATTACTTTTAAACAAGACTCTATTGTCAAATAAAATGTCTAGATATTTGTATATTTTTACCACATCAATTGGCCCTGCTCTGGCCCTCCATGAATCGGTCTTTGATTTTGCTGGGCCGATTTTTATGATTTTGTTTTTTTTAACATTTAGTTCCAGGCCATTCATTAAGATATAATCATCAAATGCATTAATCAATCTTTGTAGGCCTATCTGGGTTTGGCTCAGCAGAATAGTATCGGCTTCATATTGTAAATAGCTAAGTTGTACCTCAACTAAATTTGGGGGATGGGTATTAGTGGGCTCTAGATACTAGAGTAGATCTGACAGAAATAGATTAAAAAGGCAAGGAGCACGGACGCAACCTTGCTTTAGACCATTATAAGTTTTAATTTTTTGTGATAGGGTACCATCGTCACCTAGCTTAACTTGGACCCAAGTATTGGTGTAGAGGAGCATTAAAGCATCGAGCAATTTTCATGGAATGGCCCAACCTACCAGTTTTTTCCATAGTAAAACTCAAGGAACTGAATCAAAGGCTGCCTTTAAATCTATAAAATAAATATATAGATTTTGTTTTTTTAAAACTGCCCATTCTGCTAGTAGAGTAAGGGCCAACAGGTTGGTAATGGTAGATTGGCCATTACGAATACCTTGCTGAGCTGCCCAGTTTTCCAGATCAATTAATAAACGTGAGGCAAAAACCTTTGTCAGTTAAAGTGATTAAACTATAATTTCCAGGGTTGTCAACGGGTCACTTTTATAGATGGGCTGCAAGATGTTACCTTGCCAAAATACAGGGGCAGTATTCAATGCCAATACCTCGTTGAACACACATCGGCCACACATATCAATATTGGCACAGAATAAGGCATTCAGAAGCCCATTAGGGCCAATAGTACCATTTGATCAAAGACGGCATAGGAGAATGGATATTTCATTAGTGCTTATAAGATCCAGATCATTCTTCAAATCAGGGCTGCTCACTTGATCTATATATGAGTCACTAGATTCCATGGTATTGTTTGTATGGACCAAGTCATTACCCAGGCTCATGTCGCTCACTATCTCTATATTTAGCTTGCTAATTTTATCAAAATTATCACACAAGTCTTGCTTATTCACAACTAAATCGCATACGCCATACAGGTTGGTAATAAAATGTACCCATAATATTAATACTATAGGCCCCGTTGCCTCCCCTTTCAAGTTCGTTAATTATTTCCCAAAACATTTTTACATTATTTTGTCTGCAGGCATGTAGTAATCTGTGCCATAGCCCTGATTGATAACGTGATTTAGTCAACCAAATTTCTGGTCTATAAGATCTTCTTAGAGCCGTCATTTTATCCTTAAAATCATGGTAAGATTGCTGGTATCTATGGGAAAAAGTTTCCTGTACAGCTTTATTGAGTGATCGTTTTAATTTAAGTAAATGAAATGTGTACCATTTATTGGGGAGATTAATAATGGATTTGTTTTCTTTTGATTTTGTGTTGAAATTTTCCCACCAAGGATTAGGTATTATAATTCTATTTATCTAGCATTGACCTACCACCACCTGGCACTGATGACTATCCTTTATTATTGCTTCGGCAGCCTGTATTATTTCTACTTGTTTATCCAAATGCCATACAGTTTCTTCAAATTGTATGAAGAGTGGACCATATTGAGACGCTCATTAGATCTAGGGTTACTACTTATTGGCAGTTGTAATATAACTATCTGAGGGTTGTGGTCTCTTTTGAGTCAAGGAGTCACCTTCTATTCAACAATTTTTGGGCCCAGGTTTTCTGAAATAAAGGTGTAATCAATAATTGAGCCTTGCTTAGATTGTTTAAAGATGGGAATGACCTTAATTTACTCAAGAATTATTCTTTTAATTGGGTTAACCCAAGCTGGTACATGTTGTTGCAGCACTCATTTGTGATACCATTGCTCTTTCCATTTAAGGAATTAAAAGAGACCAGATGCAAGTTAAAGTCGCCAGAAACGATCAAACCATCATCTGGGTGCCGAATTACTAATGAGCTGATGATATCGTGTAAAATATACAGCTGGGTCACCTTGTTTTTCCTTGCACTTAAATAGACATTAAATATTATCATCTTATGGCAATTGCACTGTAATAAGATGCATTGTAACCATTCCAACTGCAAGTTAACTGCTTCTAATGTTAGATTTAGTTCAGTTGCAATATAACATGAGAGTCTGCACTGTGCGCGGCCTAGTTTATTAGTGCATACAGCTGGGAAGTTAAATTTATTGAACCCAAGCAGTGGAGTGGCTTGTTTTCTCCATGTTTCTTGGAACAGTAAAATTTCAAAAGTATTTAAAATAAGATAGTATCTGGATCGGCCAACAAATGGGCCAGCCCGTGCACATTCCAAGAACAAATTCTTAGTTATAAATCTTTACCATTTGCAGCAGGCAAAGTTCAACTCTCATCTCCTGGAGGCACATTTGCAAGGATTGCTGGAATCCATGTCCAATCCTCAAGTTACATTTTATTTTCGGGTAACAATTCATAGGTACGCACTCCTTTTTGTGTATTAGTAATTAGCAGACCTATATTGCAAGGTCACACCTCCAAATAGTCGCATTTATTTTTTACTTTCAAACTTTTATTTTTATTTTTACACTTTTGGGGCTGGTGCCTCTAGAATAGAGGGGTATTTTAAGGGGGTACAATTCTAAACCTCAATGCCCCATTCCATAAAATAAGAACTTGAATCTAAGGGGCATATTATCAAGGGCCGGCGATAAATATCGCAAAGCGCGCTTAGCGCTTGCATATTTATCGCCGGCTATCTCTGTAATTTATCGCCCGGTGAGCGCGTTATTAACAACGCGCATCGCCGAGGCGATAAAAATTTCAGAGATAGCGTGGATATCGGCGATATCCTAGATGATAGGGCCTGTGGTCTTAGCCACAGAATCCACCCCCCATGTTAAGTATGCCTTAGTCAGGAATTTAACAGACGTTAAATTCCTGCGTTAAGGCATACTTAACGCGATTAAAATAATCGCTTCCCCGCATTGTAAATATCGCGAAGCTGCCTTCGCGATATTTACCCATGTTGTTTCCACAGACACGCCTACTTTGCATCTCATTATCGATGCGAAGTCAGGCGTGCTGGAAACAGGAGCAAAAGCAGCAAAACACGCGATAGGGTGTCTTTGCTGATAAGGCGATATAATTATCGCCGCTTTTCGGCCGAAACGGCCGCAAAAGCGGCGATAATTGTTTATCGCCGCCTTGTTAATATGCCCCTAAGATTTTATTTACTATTTCATTAGAAGTCCAAGTTGTTATGGTGGACTCACAAGATGAATTAAAATATATTTGTTTAAACTGAATGGAAAGAAGATCAGTTGTGCTAATAAATGATACATCAGGATGGTTGAAATAAGTTTTGGGATTGAGCTCCAATTAAGACAATCATGAATTCCCCTGGATTCACATAAAGGGTGAAAAACTAATTTTGCATTATTAGAAGTTTATTTTTTTCCGGCATAACCCTTAGAGATATTGTTGGGCCTAGTTTACTATCATTGGCTAAATAGTTGATTTGATGTTCTCCAGAAATTGGTGAGCTCTGTGTGACACTGGGACTTATCATGTCGGTTCGGCAGGCCCCATGCATGATCTGAATTGCATGATCCTGAGGCAAGCATGTAGCCTCATTGTTTACAATTGATTTAGTCTTAGATTGTGGATGACAGATTATTTCTCTATTAACATTTCCTTGACTCTGCTTACTCTACTCCGATTCGGAGACCTACTGTCATTTTGCGTAAAGACTGCCCCATTATTAGAACCCACAATATCAGTAGCCATCATATTGGTAGCAGTCAAATACTCTCTTTTACTACTCCTTAAAGGGTGCTGTACCTCTCTCTTCAATTTGCGGTTAATATAATTTATCTCAGTAGAACCAAAGGAAGATTCTGCAATCTTATGGGAACAATCCTGCCCTAATGATTTCTGACTAGCTGGTTTAAAAATAGGATATCAGTCCCTGGGTTTGGCCACTGAGACCACGGAGACAATGGTTTTCTTGGCTTTTATTCTGAGCCTTATGCAACCTTTTCCTGGCCCTTTTTGTCAACGAAGGATCACCACTAAAACTATCAACTGAGACTGTAGAATTGGTAACTTGACTTCTCCCTATATTAACTTCTCCTTGCAAGAGAGGGCTTTCATCTTTTGCAATAGCTGGTCCCAAACCTACTTCTGGCTTCCCCACATCCCCAGCTGGTGCCCTAGTTATATCAGTGGGAACATCTCACTGAGCCTGTTGGAACTTTGTGCTCACACTAGTTACTCCTAATCCTGATCCATTATGGCAAGTTAGAGATAGATCTGAGTTTGGTTGCACAGCTAGTTTCTTAACTTCTTCGATGAGAGACCCTACTATAGTCGGGAGTTCAGACACATTATTTAAAATATGTGAACACATGCATTTGATTAATTGGTTATTAACATCAGACTGGGCTCTTACCACCAAGTTGGTTAGATTGTGTAGTTTTGTATCTATGCCTGCCACATAAACTGCTATGGTATTTAATAGTTCCACCTTTATATCGAGCTTGTTAGAATGAAAATGTAACACTGATTTTATTGCATCCATTGTATTCAACAAATTTCGTCACACTCCATTGTTACCTGAGTTTTGGTGTTTGGGAGGACACTCGTCCGCTAAGATGGGAATATCATATTTATCCAAGAATAAGAGATCTGAAGAGTTCAAGGAGTTATCTACTTGATCTGAGTTCTTTAGCCCCTGGTCAGAGCTTCTGATTTTAACCTTTTGAGGGATTAAAGTTGGGTGAGAACCAGGAACTTGTTTGTAGTCAAATTTTCCATGACTAAATGGATTTATACCATTTTTGCCAGTTAGTGACTGAATTATGGGTTCTCCTAGACCCTCACAGACTCTCTCATTCTTAGATATAGACATGGGGGATCTAAGAAAGCTATGATTATGTTGAATGTCACCCAGACAAATAACAGAGACATCACTTTCATTTAAATCCCTGGAACAGTTGATGATGACCTGAGCTTTATCTTCTGTCTGTAAGGGACGGGTCTTTTGTGACAGTGACATGATTTGAGCTGATGACCTGTTAAACTGACAAACGTCTGGGACAGGCTCAAGATGGACTTGGGCTTTAGCAACTATTACATGAGAATGCCCCCTTTCATATCGTAATGAGTAAAGCGATGCCTACAAGGGATTTGTTTGAGAATTCTTATTCTAATATAAGATACATATAGTTGCTTTTATGGTCAACCCTAGATGGTCTTGAACCCTTGATCAAATCTGTACATATATGAAGATATTGAAGACATATACAATCAATGAGTGAAAGAAAATTTCAAAAGCACGGGAGAATCTTTTTCCAAAAGTACAACATTTTTAATATGAATAAAATTGAAAAGGGTACATTCAAATATAACAATGCAACATGATTGAGGATGTGTAAAAATACCTACAAATCATGAACACAATCATCTACTCCACATATTTTGATGAGTGAGGAATCTGGACATACAGAAAACATTCACTATTGTACAACAAATGTTAGGGAAATAGATGAGAAAGTCAACGTTTCGGTCTGTTGTGGCAATTGTCCGTCAGACCATCTTCAGGACGTACAGTCGATTGTTTAAAAAGTCCCTTAGTATCAGTCCACTATTCAATTGTTGTGAAGAAAATACACTGAATGGTTCTTTCGGATCTATTCACTACACCTGCGAGGTACAAGTCTCCCCTCAAATAGTGTGGAATTTCAGAAACTCGCTGTCGAGTCAAGTAAAAATCAAACTGGCTCCGTGGAGTGTCCTTGGGAGCGTTTTTTACAGCAATTGCTTTTGAACATAAAGTAGTAGTATTGACAGACTGTTGCAAGCGATCGCTCATTTCGTCACCCTGAGATAGTACACCATTGCATACATTTTGGACTATCGGTGAGTATATGTTTGCTAGGGCAGGTGTAGATAAAGACACCCCGTCCTCACATTGAGTTTTATCTGATTGTATAAAATACTCCATGATACTGGGCTGAGAGAACTGAGACCCAAAGATGGTGACTGGATTAGATGCTTGGTCAGGGACAATTGTCACATGATCCGTACTTGATGTTGCCCCAGTATGGGCCAGCGATTCCTCAAGTTCCATCTCATTACCATGTGATATATCTTTTTGGGAACGGGTTTGCATTTTCTAGGCGGCCTTCCGCCTTTTTTCGTGGTTGAGCTTGTAACAAAAGCTGTAGTGATCCCCTCGGGCGGCCAGACATCATGGTGTGAAAATTTGCCTCAAGAGAGCAACAAGAAAGAAAACCTCTACACAATTGTACTCCTGTTATGGACCTGCTGGAGCACTTTCTTGTCAAATACCTTCCCCAGCCCCGCCGGCTGCCTACCACTCAGCTCAGGTGGTCTGGTCTGGACCAAACTCGGAGAACTTGGCGGGACTCGGCGGTGGTGGTGATCATCCAGCTCTGGCTGCACCTCAGGATCTAGCTCAGCCTCCCGGATTCACCACACGACCGGGCTGCTCCCCTGCTCCCTCAGTGCTTACCATGCCACCGGGCTGACCCTGCTACTCTCCGGTGCCGCTCAGCTTCCCAAACAACTTGCAAACACATAAAATAATGCAAAGTGCCAGTGCTTTTCTGCCAGTGCTCTCCTGGAGTTTTTCTTTAAAATACCTGAATGCTGCCGTGGGGTTGGGTAGATGACTTTCTCCCGGAAAGATGGAGAAATGGGAGACAAAACGGAAGGGCAGAGAGGAAGGTGCAGGGCACGGGGCGAGAGCGGCCCTCACTTTTCGCACAAGCCGCACTGGCCTAATACCCTCCACCTCTGCACGGTCGGGAGATAACACGGTGTGGCCTCCCCTGCCCCCCGCAACTCACTTGCCTCACTGTCCTCGGGCTTGTCTTAGTTTGTGGCGATTTCTACGTTAGCTTCAGCCTGCCTCGGCTGTCACCGCTCTGCTCCGCGGCTGGCTCCGCTTGTCTGCTCTGTCTCTTCAGCTCCTCGAGCATCTGCTGTTGTGACTGGTTAGCATCTGTTAACCCTTACCCTCTCTTTCAAAACGAGGTTCCTGTTGGTGCATTTTCTCGATCATCACAGAATAATCGTAAAAAAAGGAGTTCAAACCTATATCTAGCTTCATTTTTCTGAAATTTAAATGCTACACAACAGTTTTTTACATAGTCATGAGTTGGAAATTAAAACTTGCCATTACTTACATTGTGTCATCACCCTTCAACTTTAAAAAAAAAATTCTATGTCTTTAACACCCTTCCCCCCAATAAAGTCTTAGCTCAGTGTACCTAGCAACCCAGTGGAACCAGTAGATCACAAGTTCACAGCACATTCTAGAAGGAACATGCTACTTCCAAATGAGATACAGCAGGTGTGGTTTACTCCACAGATTCAAAAGCATATCAAAGTCTGTATAACATTTCTTTTTTATAAAACAACCAATAATAAGCCTTCTTCCTGAGCCATCCAATACTCTACCTAATTGTATTCACTTTCATACTGACAACATCCATATTATATTTATTTTTTAGACACCTCCACTTTTACTTCTTTTCCTTTGGAAAACTACCTCATTCTGCTCCAGCCTTCTACTGACTACTATTGCTGCTTCACTTCAAAATGCTTAGAGTATGGATTGTGGGCCACAGCTATATCTATTGGGGTAAAGAAGCTCCAAAAAAGAGAGGTATTGACAGGAACTTGGGTTTGCCAAATGTGCAGATTACTTGGTTTGGCCAGAGAGGGTTCAAGTTTCATCAGTTGCTGGCTTTAGTTAAATCCTTGTGGATTCCCAAGCTCCTTACCTCATGATTGTGCACTGTGGTGACAATGACCAAGGCACATTGACTAGGGTTGGGCTGGAAATCCTAGTGAAAGAAACCTTTGCAGAACAGATGTTGCTTTTCCCTCACACTGTCTTGGTGTACTCTATTATATGCCAAAGACAAAAATGGAAGTGGTCAAATCAATTTTGTCCACAGATTGACAAAGCCAGGCAACATGTTAATAATACTATTTCGGCATTCCTCAGAGACCATTGCATGGGATGTATCTATAACAACAATCTGCGTTTTGACATGCTTGGAATTTATAGAAATGATGGAGTGCACTTTACAGATGAAGGCAACAGGGTGTTTCTAAGTAACCTGAAACTCTGCATACGACCTAATGGATAGCAGCCAAATACACACAACCAAAGCAACGGCTTTTGTACCCTAAACATGGTGGGTTTTTTTCTAAAGGATTTTTTTTCCTTTCATTTTTGGGGATCTTCGAGATGACGTTGTGATCCCCGCTGACATGTCACGAAAACAGAAAACAAAAGCAGACATTCAATGGCCACCAACACATCCAAAAATAATATGTACAAAAATCCATTCTGAACATTGCCCTGCACACATTACTATATACATACTTCTTTCAAAGCATGTTTAACTCTTATTTTTGTACTAAGCTTCTTTAAAAACCATCTTTCAGACCTATTTCCCGTTTTCATGGTTATTCGGGATGTTGTGATAGCGTCGTCGACCGCAATGATTGCGCCTTTCCCATAAAGTGAAAACACATAAATGCACACATATTACAGTATTATACACACTAGAGGTTTATTACTTCACACTTCAAACTCATGTTTTTCTAGAACAACCATCTCTAAAACCTATTTTCCTTTTTCGCTGTGAGGCCCTAGATCATGGGTACGTATCGCAATCGGAAAGCAAAAGCAGGAACTCAGTAGCCCTACCACATTAAAAAATTATAGCTATATAATTAATTCTAACCATCACAGTAGATAACTCATTATATAAATAACGCTATAAAAACATTTATCAATATCTCTATATCAATGCACACTAATGATTAATTGATATATTATTTAAATATTTTCACCAATATTCGTGACCATGTTGATAGTCGCGATGTCCCCATGATGGTACATGGGGGGGGAGGCGTGCTGGCGGTCGCAGCGTCGTCATGAATATCGTGCATGATTAAAAAAATCAATTTTGGATTTATAACGTCTGTCACTAACACCTCCATTTCTCAACCATGGGGTCACAGTATCTCCACCCTGACCCCTTATGTGGGCTTTTGCACAGGTTGTCAGCCCAGAGAACCATTCCAGAGCAATAAAATATTGGCCGCAACTTTCTGTTTAGCTCTGCCCAGCCAATCAGAGCATTCCTGTTGGCGTGTGTATTCATGAATCATCACAAAACCTTCGTGAAATATCCCAAGTCGGAGATATCACTATAATTTTAAAGTTACATTTCTCAAAAACTACTGAACAAATTTACACCAAATAAGCAAAAGACACTTCCTTGAACTGATATCTACCTCCCTGCCAAATTTGGTGTAAGTCCATTCACCGGCTCGGGCTGTAGAGGTGGCTAAAGGTTCCTATGGGAATTAACATTACAAATGCAACCTTATTTCGCACCCTTAATCCTCGGTCCCTGCTGCACGGCTCAGCCCAAAACTTTCCCAATCAAAAGTACCCCCTGTGACACTTTTTTGGCAGAATTTCATGCAGATTGGTCAAACGACGCCAAAGTTATAGCCAAGTCGAAAAATGCTTTTCCTATGGAAACTAGGTCCTAACTATAACTACCTACTGGATTACTGCTTAAAAACTGGTATACAGTGTTTGTTCTTCATGGATCATCAGTGTTTAAGACATCATTAATGGACTACTTGCAAAATCATAATATTTTATTTTTTTCTGAAATGTTTCTCTAAATTACTTCAGTAGTTATAGCTAAAATAATTGATTGATTATTTGTTGTGAGTGCAATGCGTAGTGCCCCTTATTTATAGTGCCATACTGTTTTGTTTTTTTCCCTACAATCTAAATGATTGTTTTTCGCTGCTGTTCAAGGATGAAGTTTCATACACTTCATTGTTTATAGTGTACATGTATGAAAGCTGAGAACAGAAAAAAGGGGAAAATTAAATGTTAAAATTAAATGTATAATTGCTTTACAATGATGCACCTGTGTAATGTTTTATTAATAATATAAACATTTCTATCGCAGAAACCTAAACTTTGCTATTCAAATTTATAACATGTAAAAATGACTGATATTTATGTTTTCTCTCTAATACCACAAATCAATAGAACCATTTATTGCTGTAATGTAGTTGACTAATTACGTCTTTACCCTTTAAAATACATCCAATAAGACAGAAAGGCAGACATTCCTGCATACAGTGACAAACTCAAACAGACACTGTTGCAGATACTGACACATCCATGCACACACTGATGATATAGATTGGTACACCAAATCTAACAGTTATGTAAACCCTGACACACTCACACAGAGTGTTTTTAGCTCTTTCCTGAAATGAATTAGCTCACTTGGCTCAGGGCTGCTGGCAGTTCCTTCCATACGCGAACTGCCTCAATCATGAAGACTCTTCCTCCTAGTCTACTACTGCTTCTACTGGTTCTAATGCATGTGAATTCGGGAGGCTTTATTGAGAGCAAAACGTGAAGGTGGGATTGTGTACTTCCGCCTTTTAGAGTGGGTCACCAAACGAACGCCATCTTTGTTACCGGTCTAGTCGACCATAATAGGAGGAAACCCTCACTACTTAAGGCCGAGGCAAGCATGGACGCACAGATATTACGAGATAGTGTGCTTGACACTGCAACTATTGTTTGAAAACTGCTAGTATTACTACTGCTTAAACTACAAATTAAGTGTTTTAAGTGTTTTAATGATCCTCTGAATCTAGTTTAAAAACAGCTAGTATTACTACTGCTTGAACTACAAATTAAGAGTTTTTAAGTGTTTTAATGTTCCTCTGAATTTGGTTAAAATGCTTGTGAATTCATGAGGCTTTATTGAGAGTAAAATGTAAAAGTGAGCTGGTGTACTTTCACCTGTTAGAGTGGGTCACCAAATGAACGCCATCTTTGTTAGCGGTCTAGTCGACAATAATAGGAGGAAACCCTCAGTACTTAAGGCTGATGCAAGTGTGGACGCTCAGGAGATGCGCACAGTGGGTGCTGGCGGCACCCTAAGGCAAGCCTTCTGACCCATCCATGCACTGGTCGCGCACAGCCCCAGCTATGCTGCCGGATTGGTGACAATCCCCCAGAAACCAGGCTTCTTATGCTACACCAGAGAACAGCTGCTCGAATTAGGTAAGCCGGTCTCCACCAGTAAACACTTCCTCGACTCAGATGTCAAACTGGGAATAGCCTGTCCACCAGGCTATAAGGTGTTATGCAATCTCAGGTCCTTAAAAACTGGGTGGAGTGGGTCTGATCCATAAATAAAAGTGGGAATTTGCCTCTCCTGACCCTGACAAAATTCTGGGCCCAGAACGTCTGAGTTTCTCTCTTAAGGACAGCAAGGGCCAATTATTCACAGGCATTTTATGCTATCGCCCTCCAGGTCTAGCCAGCCCCTGCCTGCAATCTATCATTGACATTTTTAGCAATATGACCATAACCCATTCTAGATTTATAATCTTTGGGGGTTTCAATTTATGGTCTTCAGGAGACCCGAGACCAGCCTTAAAAGACCTTCTTGGGTCCTGTGAGTACCTAGGACTGCAACAACTAGTGACAGAACCAACGCATCATGGTGGCCATAATTTAGATCAGGTGAATTTCTCCATACAAAACATAAGATCAGCCCTGCATAAAACAACTACTAATGTCAAATGCTGTAGTAGAGAATGGAGCAAAATTCTCAAAGTAGCTAAGGAGAAACCTTTGTTCAACACTGAGCTCCTCATTGATGCAAATAAACCAGTGAAAGAAAACTATTTAGAATTTGGAAACAATATCAAAACCACCATAGATTTGGTTGTCCCCCCTTGGTATAGTGCAGAGCTAAAAAGAAATTAAGATGTATAGTAAAACAGCAGAGAGGAAATTGAGGAAGCTATATGAGACAGAGAATAAAAGAGCTTTAAAAGATCCCATATGAAAATCTAAGACAGAGTTTAGTAGAGCCAAAGCAGAATACTACTCCAGCGCTATCTTGACTGCACTTAACAGACTTGGAGGGTATTCAAAATAATGCAAGTACTGTCCAAATCAGAATGCTTAAACAACCATGTTCCTGCCTCACAAGACCTTTGTGATAGATTGGCAATGTCTTTCGAGGTGAAAATTAGTAAAATCATCAATGGGCTAGAGGCCATATCAATGACTCAGACCCTTCCGATTGGACATGTAAATCAAGGTAACATCACCCCGATGCATTCCATGTAGGATATAGCTCAAATGGGGCAGATGAAGGGTTTAGAACACTTGAGATTCCAACAGAGGACAACTTCAACAAACTGGCCTTGACCAGTTCATCTGGGTCCCCGCAGGACCCTTTACCCCACCAGGTCTGGAAAGAGTTGAAGGGTAAAATCTTCCCACCGCTATGGCAAGTCTGCTGCCAATCCTTAAACAGCGGAGTGGTTCCATCGCCTTGGGAAAAAGCTATAGTCCCGCCGCTTTTAAAAAAGCCAACCTTAGATTCCATGTCCCTAAAAAACTATAGACCAATATGCCTCTTACCTTACCCAGTGAAAATCTTGGAACGTTTCTTCAGTAAAACACTATCTCACTTCCAAAAAACCAATCATATATTGAAGATGAGCTGTTTGGTTTTTAGCCAGGGCACAGAACTGAAACTGCCTTACTGACAGTCATGGATGAACTTAGAATGCGAGCAGACAAAGGTCATACTGTAATACTGATCATTCTGGATCTGTCTGCCGCATTCGATATGGTCAACCATGGTATTCTCCTGGATAGGCTCTCTTCAATTGGAGTTGGGGGTATGGTGGCAAAGTGGCTGCAGTCCTATCTGTCCAATAGACAGCAGGCTGCAACCCTTCCCCCTTACTGCCCTTACTGCTCTGAATACAGGGACATTAAACATGCTGTCCCACAAGGATCTTCAATTAGTCCCATACTATTTAACATCTATATGAGTCCACTGATACCAATTATTAAATCATACAAGATCAACTCAGTCAATTATGCAGATGATACCCAACTGATCCTGTCATTGGAAAGAGACCATTCATTGCCACTGGATACTTTTCATGAATGCATGCAAAGAACTGCGGCCTGGCTCAAATCCAACACACTCCAGTTTCATGGCGACAAGACAGAGAGTATATATGCTGTCTAGCAACTAAAGATCCAATTCCCCTTTCTCCTAATTTCTGGTCTATACCTTCAGATAAGCGCCTGTTGCCCTTGGAGATGGTGCAGAACCTGGGTGTAGCATTCAATAAGAAGCTCAGCCTACAAGCCCATGTCAACAAGACGGCTGGAATTTGCTTCTCCCTAATAAGATTACTGCGCAAGATACTCCCATTGTTTCCCATTTCATCTAGAGCACTAGTGGTACATGTGCAATTCTAAGCCAGCTGGATTACTGTAACACCCTGTTACTGGGAGCCCTGAAATATCTGATTAAGAGACTATAGAGAGTCCATAGGGTGGCAGCCAAGCTGGCCTTAAATAGACCAAGAAGTTCCTCTGCCTCTCAGTCTCTGAAGGAACTACACTGGCTCTCACTGGTACAGAGAATAAGGTTAAAATAGCTCTGTTCTGTTTTTTAGGCTCTTCATGGCTTTTGACCATCTCCCCTACAATATAGAATAAACTGGCATGTCACCAAAAGAAACCTACACTAATCCTCAGTCAATATGGCCAGCTTTCCCAAATTTAAAAAAAAATAGACTTCATGATTGAAGCAGTTAGCCTATGGAACTAACTTCTAACAGCCCCGAGACTGTCAGGCGAGCTAATTCATTTCAGGAAAGGACTAAAAACATGGCTGTTCCCAAAAGATTAGAGTGTGGTTAAAACACTATACAAGCTAGATAGCTGCAGATAATTGTCACATTTTATGGCACCACATGCTTGTAGATGCGTAATGCAGTGCAGGATACCTGTTGGGTAGCAGTGTGCTATATAAATACTTCAAATAAATAAATACATACACTTGTACACCCAGTAATGCCTTCATGCATACCATAACACACCCAGGTACACAACGGTTTGTACTAAGACACCCAGGCACACACTGATGCATAGAGTACCACACCCAGGCACACACTGATGTATACACTCACACATCCAAGCAGACACTGTTGCATACACTGAAACACCCAGGCATATATTCATACACCCTGCCACACACACATACATATACTGACACATCTATACACACACTAATACAGTCACTGAGTCACTTAAACATTCAGACACACAGAACAGACTTGTACATATAGTACCACAGCCAAGCAAATGCACTGATGCATTCACTAACTCCCTAAAACACTCACTGATACATACACTCAAACATCCTGGGACAGATTCATGCATATAGTGACTTACCCAAAGACGCACTAATACATTCATTAACATAGTCAGGTACTCACTCATACATACAGTCTGACAACCTGGAACACACTCATACCTATACTGAGACACCCAAGCCCACACTAATGCAATGACTGACTCTTTCTCACACTCACTCATACATAGATTCATACACCCTAAGACACACTCATACATATGTTGACACAGGCAAGCAGTTACACAGACACATTCACTAAATTACTCAGACACTCGCTGATACATATACTCAGACACCCTGGGAGTCACTCATACATATACTGACATACCCAAACACACTCATGCATTCATTGACTCACTCAGACACTCAGTCATACACACACTCAGACAGCCCAGGACACACTCATACATATACTGAGACATCCCAGCACCTACTGGTACATCCACTGACATGATGACACACTTAGTCATACATACACTCAAACATCCCAGAAACTCTCATACTTATACTGACACAGGCAAACAAATAGACTGATCCATTCACTGATTCATTCAGACACTCACTCATACATACAGGCAGCACCCTGGAACACACTTAAATATACAGTACACACACTGATGCATTCACTGAGTCACTCACACATTCACTCATACATGCACTTAGAAAACCCAGGACATACTCATATATATAAGGACATGGCCACTCAAACACTGATACATTCATTGACACACTCAGCCACTCACTCGTACACAGATGTACACACCCCAGGACACACTCATACATATACTGATACACCCAAGCACACAGTGATGTATTTTCTCACACTCTCACAAATTTCACTGATACATACACTCAGACACCCAGGGACACATTGATACATTCACTGCCACACCAAAGTGAACACTAATACATTCACCAATGTATTCAGACGCTCAGTCATACATACACTCAAACTCCATGGGACACACTCATTCAAATACTGAGACACCCATGCACACACACAGACATCCACTGACATGTTCAGACACTCATTCATACATACAGTCAGAAACCCTGGGACACACTCCTTCATATACCCAGCAACCCACATACACACTCAATTCAATTCGTTCTTTATTCAGATAAAAGATATCCATAAAAGTACAGAATAAAATACCAGCACAAATATGCATTAAAAACAATGACAATCGACATACATAAAAACAATGAACGCATAGCTAAAAGCAATAGGCACACAAAAAACATATACATAGTGCAAAAATCGATACGGCAAATTCATCATAAACTTGTAATTTAGTTAAAACCAATAACAATGATATTTCTAAAAACAGTGTGAATCATAAAATGTAGCAGCATAATGTAATAAAGTGCAGACAATTTAACTTATACAGTACCCTTAGAGGCACGGGATCGAACAGCCAGTCTTAAAAAGGTACTAACACGAAGGGTTACATTTTCCCCATTAAGCGTAACAATATCCCTGTAGGCCGCCTTAAAATCAGTAATGGCCGAAGCCTTAAAAAGGGAATCAGCAGCTGTTTACTATATATTTGGTAGAAGTTACAAAAAACAGAAAGTGTAACATGGATTGATTACCGCGGTTTCCACAGGGGCAAGGCATTTGCTCAAGATTGATATTAAAGCCCAAGGGGAAGCACAGTAGGTATTTTAAGGTGCCAGCCCTAAGGCGAAAGAGCAAGCTTCGTTCCCAGCGGTTGGTCACTTTTAAGAGATAACTAGCTGGGAATTTTGTAGGGGGGCCGTCAACTTCCACCATCGTTATATACCGGGCGACTGAGGATTTAAAAATGTCTTGCTTATATCTGAAGTCGCCGTAATACTCATACAAAGACTTCTGGATAATCTTTTTGTTAATGCCTGCCATGGTGCTTGGGTTTGTGAAAATATGCAACAAGTTTACAGTGGACAGGCTATCCTTAACGGCTGCCAACCATGGTATGTCACAGCCCTTGTTACATTTAAGACAGTCAACTATGATTTCTCTAGTTAACGTGGCTGCTGGATTTTGCCATACTTTTATCCAGAAAATGGCTGGGCGGGTCCTAATATAATCCTCTATATAGGACAGTTTTAACTCATGGTGGCAGACAAAGGATGAGGAACAGATCGGTGCCCCCAGAACTCTCCGACAGAATCTATTTTCTTCTACCTGGATACTGTTGCAATTCACGTGGCCCCAAACTTCAGCTCCATATGTTGCAGTAGGTAAGCACTGAGTTTTGTATATTTTCAATAGAGATAACACTACCTCAGTTCTTCTAGGTTGGGGAAGGCACAGGATCAAATTAACGGCCTTTAAAAACTTGCTCCGGCTATATGCCAAATGAGCAGCCCAAGAGCCAGTATCTGCAAAAACCAAATCCAAATATGGAAAAGTGCGTGTGCATAACAGTTTTTCAGAACCAGAGGTAATTACATTAACATGGTGTTTTTTCGGGCCACAACTCATTAAAAATGATTTTTTAAAATTTGTACAAAGATCCAGCTTATTCATAAAATCAACAAAACCCCCAACTAAAATGCGCAGAGCGTTAGGTGTGCGGCCCATCAGGACCGCATCATCCGCATATAATAGGGCAGGTAATTTATTACCGTTGATCATTGGGACGTCCATAGTCAGTGTAGACAACTCATTATGCAGCTCATTAATGTATAGAATAAAAAGCAGAGGGGCCAGCACGCAGCCCTGCCTGACCCCTCTGCCAATAATAATATTCTCTGAGACTGCCCCATCCCTACTGATCCTCACCTTTGCCCCAGGTCCCTATGTAAATAAGCCAAAAAGTGCACTAAGGCCTCATCCAGCCCATATTTTAAAAGACATAACCATAGGCGTGATCGGTTTACAAAATCAAATGCTGAGGTGAGGTCCATGAAAGCTAGGTAGATGGGAGACTTCCGAGCTATTGTGTACTTGCCAACTATCAAATGTAGATTGAGGCATTGCTCTACCGTTCCCAATTTACTTCTAAAACCTAACTGACATTTATTTAAAATACTTTCATCCTCAGCCCAATTCCAGATTTTGTTGAATAACACCCGCCCAAGTATCTTAAGTGTATTATCGATCAAAGAGATCGGTCTATAACAACTGGGGTTGGTCCTGTCCCCCTTTTGAAAATTGGGACTATGATACTGGTCGACCATGTGCTGGGGATCTGGGAGTTTGTTAGGTTGTTAAAAACATTAAGTAAAAGCGGTGCCCAAAACTCCGGTTTAAGCTTAATGAGGTCAATAGAAAGCCCATCAGGACCAGGGGCCTTGTTACCTAAACTTTGGCCAATTGCATCCTCAACTTCAGATAATGATATCTGGATTTGTGTAGCAGCTTGAAGGTCTATATGGACCTCATTCTGAGGAGAAGCTGTATATATTTTTGAGAAATGGGCAACCCAAGCATCGCTAGTTATATTACAGCTTAGGGGAGTTAGAGTCTGGCCCATAGTTCTCATGTTTTTAGCTGCTGCCCAGAAGCTGTTTGTATTGTTAAATCTTGCGGCACAGGCCAAACTATCCCACTGTTCTTTCAAGATCTCCTCTTTCCTCTGCTTAACCACTTTGTTATATTGATTCCTCATTAATCTGATACGGTTTGCATCCCTGGGTGTAGCTGCCAAGGCAGCACGAAGCTCTCTATTGGCCCGTGAGCAAACGCTATTAAACCACTTGGGATTGTGGTTATTATTAGGCGCAGGTTTTGAGATCATTTGTTTAATGCCTGCGCATAAGTGGGCAAAAGCAGCAACTACCTCAGGGTTAGGGTCAATAAGCGACAAACACGTATCAATAAGTGATCGATAAGATGTTAACATGTTCGAGAACACATTACTGTTGTCGATACCTTTCCAGATAATTCTTAGATTATCAGTTGAGGATGATAGATTACAGGCCCCTGGTTCTGCAGTAAAATTATTTCTAAGGGCAATTCTAAGCATAACCGAGGTTGGGTTGTGGTCCCCAAACACAACAGGTATAACCTCAGCTCTGGCTAAAATATCTTCAAGCGTGGCTGATATAAAAACATAATCAATTATTGAGGCACATCCACGACCTCTGTAGGTAGGTATTGAGCGATTGTCATCATGATGGTTTATGGCTGCGATATCCATCACATTTAATAAGTCGTGATTCGACAAGTAATCCAATAGTTCAGTCCCCCTTTTACACAGATTTACATATGGTTCATGGACAGTGTCCAATTTAATTGCCCCAGAGATCTTAACATTAAAATCGCCACCCAGGCAGATTCCAGCTAAATTCTGGTACCCTATTAGGGTTTGTATATCTGAGACAAAATTAAAAAGATTTGCAAAAATCATGTTAGGTACACTTATAAAATCATTGTTATAAAAATTAATAAAACAAATAGAAGCCCCGTGTATATATCAGGGCTTGGAAGTTTAGACTATTTGTAGGGATAATTTTGACACTACCACCAGACAAAATGTTAACCCAAATAGAAAGGCCACCAGAAGGTCGCCCATATTTAGGGCAAGTGCACAAACATTAAAACATTGAAAGCCCTCGAGATATAACTCCCTTGTAGCCCAGGTCTCCTGGAACATTAAGATGTCAAATTTATTTACCAGCTTAACCCAGTCCTCATTATCTACTTTGGAGGATAAGGCAGCAATGTTCCAGCTTAACACCTGCAGATGTTGATCTAGTGGCCCAAAAGCGTCTTTTTTCAGGGAAACAGGTACTGTTGTAATAGAGGCTGGTTCGATGAACATTGGTGTGGAATACAGTCAATCTAAAGTATCTAAGCCAGAGAGGGAAGAAAACCTATTTTGTAACAAGAATGGAGAAATAGCAGGTATATTATGGCTGATATTGGGTTTATAAAAATAGCCTAGAGGCAGTGACCAGACATCAGTAGGTGGGGAGTTGTTATGCACTCTTGACATTAATATTGATTTAACAAGAGCCGGTCGACGAAAGTTAATAACAACACAATCTCCCTCTATGGTCTTGTCTGAGGGACCGACCCAGCCAACACAGCGCACCATCAGGATGTCATTAGTGTTAGACAACCTGAACCCTTTGTGTTTAGCCAGCCAATTAATACTCTTATTGCATAATTGGTCCCACGACTCTGACTGATTTTTCCCTATAGAGGGCACCCCTGCTAAGACCAAGACATAAGGACAGGCCTCGGGTGGTAAGCTTAGAACATCTTTTCTTACGTCAACGGGCCCGCAAACATTGATCCTGGTGACAGGGGCAGGGACGGTATTCTGGGAACTATATGCTAAATTAGCATTATTTGCGGGGGCTATACTAGGTGCATGGTCAGCTAATTGACTAGGTAAGTGTAATGTGTTGGAGTTACCTGGGTTTAAAGTTTTTCTAAGTGAATAGGAATCTCGGGAAAATACATTCTTTGACTTTGCGACAAATGTCACAAGGGCCAATTAGCGGAGGCTGCATAGCAGTTAAGGTTTGCTGTGGCATGCTAAAAGCTGGCCTGCTCTGAGCCTGCGCTTTATGTGACTCCCCTGTTGTGATAACATTTTGGGTACATTGCTGTGCAAACTAGACTTATTAATTAGTGATTCTAGGCGATCCAAGCGCTTCCAAAGTGTAACACAATTCCTATCAACGAGTTCCTTAACGCGCTCAAACATGGTATCTACGATAATATCAATTGCAGTGTCTCCCAATTTCATATTATTAAAAAGTGCTGGTGCAAATTCAGTCTGAGTATGAATTGAATGGTTATGCATATCAATAGGCGTTAAAACAGCAGGGGCGCTGACAGTTACTATATCAGTTGCTATGTCAGCTGAGACCGCTGGGACCGCTGGGCCTTGAATCCATGTGCTTAAAACAGTACGCTGTGGCTTTAGACGTGATGGTTGCTTCCTCTTTGGGCAGGCAGGCTTATTTGTTTTCCTTTTTCTTTTTGCCCCTGCAATTTCTGGGTTTGGGGAGACATTCACGTTAACGCCAGTGTCAATGTCCTTACAGTATGTCAATGGCAAAAGATCTGCATCCTCCCTAGGATCCCCAATAATCTTGGTACCCTCATCACCAGGTCCGCTTCCCAAGGCTGGCAAGTGCATATTGTATTCGATTGGCGAATTCAGCAACAATGGGGAGCTCGTGAAATCACCATTAATGTTAGTGGGGGTGCGTTGAGGAGTTGTTAGTCCCAGGGACATACGCCTCTCAGTTAACTCAATTTCGGTACTAACGATATTGACAACTCTCTCCAGCATACTATCTATAGAGGCAGGGGCACGTGAACTGGGCATAGCAGACCATTTAGCCATGGCAAATAAAATCCACGGGAGCACGCCTTGCTTTACTCACCACACCGATGTCATGTATGATGGTAATTGTCAGAGGGATGGCCCAGCCCGGCCTCCACAGGTCTCTGACGGGCGCAGACGGGCCCGCCCTTGGCGCGGGCACGCCAACGCGCGTCCCGCGCTGCGGGAGGCTGGTTGGTGTTTTACGCGCCTCCTGCGCAGAAAGCAGCATCGCAGCAAGCGCTGCTGCGGGGCTGCTGGGGGATGTAGTCACCCCAATGGCCGTTCCCCTCACGGCAAAAGAGTGAACTTGTTGGCCGTTCCCCTCACGGCAGGCAGGTAATGGCGTTGGTGGCCGTTCCCCTCACGGCGGCAGCGAAGTGCACTGGATGCAGCGTCCCCACTCATACATCCACTGACATGCTCAGACTCTCAGTCATACATACACTCTGACAACCCAGGACACACTGATACATATACTGACACACCTACACACGCTGATACCTTCACTGACACAGTCAGCCATTCACTCATAAACACACTCAGACACCCCAGGACACACATCATACATTTACTGATACACGCAAGCACACACTGATTCATTCACTCACACATTCACTGAGAAGTACACTCAGATACCCAGGGACATACTGATACATACACTGGTATACCAAAGCACACACTGAAGAATTCACTAACACATTCAGACATTAGGTCATACATACACTCAGACACCCAGGGACAAACTCATACATACACTGACACATTCACTGAGTCTCTCACACACTCACTGATACATACACTCAGACACCCTCTGACTCAGTCATACATATACTGACACAGCCAAAAACACACTGATATATTAGCTGACATACTGAGACACTCAGTCATACATACACTCAGACACCCCAGGACACACTCATACATATACTGAGACACCCAAGCACACACTGATTGCATGACTAACTCCCTCAGGCAGTCACTCATACATACACTCAGACACCCTAGGACATATTCATATATCTTTCAACATACAGACAAAAATACACAAGACTAGTATAGAGACAGACTCAGCTCTTTGATTGATTGAATGGTGGTTCTAAAAAGAACCGCTTTTAAAAATGTTTTTAAAAACGTTTTTAAATTTCTTTGTTATTTTTTTCTTCGTGAACTAACAGAAAAAGAAACACATGAACTGGATGCAAGAACTTTTTATTTTGAAATGACAACAGTGTTATGGAACAGCAGTCCGAAAGTAGTTGAAAAAGAAACTAACACTGGTGGTTGTTAACATGAACAAAAAAATCTGAAACATTCTGCACTTTCACTGTCACAACCTTCATCTGAACCGCCTCGTCGCACTCGGAACCGCCACTTCAGAACCAGCGAATCACTCCCACTGCATGGAGAAGGATCGATGCATCTCCTCTCCGGCATGGCTAAACCTGGCATGTCATATTTGGAACCACTGCACTTCTGAACCAGCGCGTCATTCATGGAACCATTGCATTTCCGCCACTGCATGGAGAAATGTCGTTCATCACTCAGATGCACCCTCCAACTTTGACGCAGACCATGGATCAAGGTACTTTTGTTCTGTGGGCCTAGGTGGGTGCCTGTATCCATCCAGCACTCCATGGCAGTCGTCCTGAACTCTTCACTTTGTACTGGTACGGCGCGACATATAGACTCTTAAGATGCTTACTGCTTCTATGCGCTATTTTTGCAATTCATCTTTAAAAATTCATATCTCGACTTCTAACAATTTGTTTTTGTCGTTTTGGTCTTGTTTTATATATAAAATTATTCTTTATTTTTCTAAACTGGTGTTGAGTCTTTTTGTGGTGTTTTCACTGTGTTGCTGTTTGATGTGTTGCACAAATACTTTACACATTGCCTCTTAAGTTAAGACTGAATGCTCTGTGCCAAGCTATCAGCAGTTAAGCACTGATTAATTTAGGGTGTGTTGGTGACTTACCCTGACTAGGATTGTGGTTCCTGCTTGGACAGGGTGCATAACTCTGCCAACCAGAAGCCCAATTTCTAACAAGATTTATGTGAGTGCATTGCAGAAATATATCCTTTCAAGTTACCAAAGGTGTAAAAAAGTTCCAGAAAGAGCCCAGAGGCAGGAACAGGGTATCCTCCTATTTTCCAGAGCATGGATTGCCACAGGTGTCTAGAATTCCATGAATTTAGAACTTTGCTGACATTTCAATATTTCATAACTCAAGGAACACAGTTTTGAATCTGACTGAATTTAAAGGAATTCCATCTAACGGAACTAGCATTTCAATTCATTTGGGTGTTTGAGTGAAAGCTATTACTGGGCCAATCTTCAAGTCCTCTTCCATTTGCTTTACACCTTTTTGCAAATAATATTTTAGCATGTGGAGACTTATTTTGTAAAAGTAATATCTATTTATTAGATGTATAAGATTTTCACATAAACGAATACTAGTTACAATATTTATACTAGGTTATATCCATTCTGTAATGGTGCAGATTTGGCAGGACTTAATAAACAAAGTATTTTGACACTTTTATTTTTGTTTATTATATTAATATTCATAGTAGAATCAGTAAGAGTAGCAGCAGCAGTAGTGTAGTAGCAGAAACAGTAGTAGTAGTAGTAGCGCTAGTAGTGGCAATTGTACGATTTTTGCTACTAAATATGCTATTGGAGTTCTTTTTTATAGTTATCATTAATGATATTATTACTAATCTTTGTAATATTGTATCATTGTTATTGGTTTATGTTTTCTTATGTTAATATTAAATTAGCATTGTAATAGTATTAATGTATAAAATGAAAGAAGAACATCTATTTTGAGATATCTGTTTTGCTCAAAGCAATGTAGTGGAATGTATGTCATTCATCCAAATGCATATTTCATGGCATCTCTGACTGGGGCCATTCAGTGCTTGTTTATTTATTTTTCTCATGACAGCAAAGATGCAAAATCCTTTGTCAATCCTCAAACAATGCAAAGCATTAAAATGTTAACGCGAGATAAAGGGAGAAGCAGTGTGTTTGTCTTAGACGTCCCTAATGTACCAATGTTCTTTTCACGCTAACCATTATTGTTTGACAACTAAAGAACGTGGCTTTCTATGCTTATCGTCTTGCTTCCCCTGTGGGTGCTGACAGAGGCAACGCTGTGGTTTGGTTTGCAGCACAGGACAATACACTTAATCATGCGCTTCTCTGTGTAGATTTGGATTTTCTCACCTATACATCTAATCATTTTGCGAGGTAGAACGTTACAGGCGTGTATCCTTATCCAGGGAGATATAGACTGAACAGTTGAAGCCATCTGCTTTCAATTCGTCAAGGAACATCGTACGTGTTCTGTGGTCCCAGCTCATTGTAAACAACTGCTGATCTCTCCTGCACTAGCAAACTCATTGCAAGTGTGATCACGAAGCAACAATAGGAATACATGGTACAACACAAGATATTCAATACCTATTAATTACCATTCAGACCCTTACTGGCGACCTATGTTCCTCAGGGCTGTCAGGTGATGTGCATTGGAAGGTTTGCGCAATTTAAGAGAGACCTTTCAATGCTGAAGTTTCTTGTACAGGTCTTTTATGTAAGGCATAAGCGACGTGGGCGGTACAATTTATTTTCCCAAATTGAAATAAAAAAATTCTCCTGCTTGTAGCTGAGTTTATTTTATTTTTTCTGAAACAATCCCCCACTTTACAGGTTTACTATGGGTCTGGAAACACAAGAATTCTGGCATGACATAGCGGACCATTTGCCTTACCTTTATGCTGAAATTTCTACTGCCATACACGTGAAAATACAGGTACTTTACTAACAAGAGAATAATTTGCACACAAATACAATGAATAATCTGTTCTGTTATGTCCTCCAAAGAAGTGACAATTTGAATTAATGAAAAAGAAATGAAACTGATGAAATCATATCATCATACGAATTAATCATGGCAAAGAAAGAACCAGCGTACACTATGAAGGAAGACTTTCTATATATATTATGAATATTGAGAAACATAGGGTACATCAACAAATATACCCTACATACATCGATCATGTAGATGTGTGAATAAGATTGAATTCACAAAACCATAGACCATTGTATTTAAAATCCACTCTTTATCCTCATGTAATCAGTCCATTGCATATGTCAAACGACAAAATGACAATGATCCACAAATGATATGGAAGAAGTGGATATGGCATCCAGAATGTGGTCTCCAATGTCAGGCACACGGGAGACCATTACAGGAGATTTTCATGTAGACCCTAATAGAACAATAAAGATCTAGTAGCAAATGAGTCGGAACTAGGTGCAGGTAATAAGGCTTAATCAACTATACCACTAAGCCTAGTTAACTTCTTATGGAGAAACACAGGTTACAAGGACAGAAAGGGGTAACATGTTTGATAGTGAGCTCCTGAGACTTAATCTAAAGGTGTTGTGTGTTTCCTACATGGACATTGTCATTTTCCCTACGTTAGCCAAACTATTCACATTGTAGGCCGCTTCTGCTTTGCACACGTTACCAAAGCACATGTTTGTTTTTGTGCCACATTGTATTTTCACATGTAGTTAGCACATGTTTTTGTAGTTTGCTCTTTTCCTGGGATTTAGTCTGCACAGCCTAGTCAAGGTCAAACAACACTTCTCTTTGTTATTCTCTGTGGTCGACACTAGCACCTAGACATAATAGAGACACTCAGCTGATGTTAGTGAAAACACATGTTTTGTCATATAACTTGGGACATGTCGTTCTAAACATATAGAGAGTGGAGACTAGCATACAGTGCAAAGGTCCTGAGACATGAGAGCTGGGTCAGCTGGGATGTAGAACAACTATCTATGAAAGCTAAGGTATGGGGTACTCTCCTAACACTATAGATCTATAATCATTTAGCCTTCATAGTGAGAGTGGGTTTAGGCAAATCTGTCAGATAATATGACTTTTTATTGTATATGGTCTCATAGCCATGCTAATGACATTACTGGCCTGTTTTTGTTTCTAAGTTGTGGGGAACCTATTGCACATTAGAGCATGATAATTTAAACAAATATTATAGACTTTCCTAATGTCTCTTTTCTATTTATTGTGGACAAGTACGAATGAGAGAATGAAAGGGGGTGACCTGCTACCGCAATCCTGAGAGGGTCGGGAGTGTGTGTTTTTGGGTGCCAAATTACTTGTCTCTCTAGAAAGGTTAGGAGGGCAAGTGAGACACTATGAGCTAGTCAGAGTCAGGCCTATAGATGATGATGTGGTATGGTGACTCAGTCCCTACATGCTGATGTTCTATGGTCCCAAGCAAAGTTCTGTTCCTGAGCAGAAACCCTGCAACAAAGGGAAGCGATTGGCTAACCTGCAAAATGTGGCAATTCTGACTCATTTGGCAGTAAGGTGATACCACAGCCAAAATGTTTTATTTTATTTTATACTGACTTTAATGGGAGCCCTCGGGATCCCCACATATCCCTTGACGTCAGGGTGTGCCAACTCCTACTAGGTCTTTTTTCAGGACTCATATACCAAATCTCTTACTCCTGTAATGGCGGACAAAACATTCTCTGTGTTCTGGCCAGCCAATAATGATCCATCCATCCACTTTGAATGGGCCAGTAAGAGCATAATTGAACAACAGTGATCCAGATATCTCTAGCCTTTTACCAGTGTTAACCCCTTCATATCCACCCAATCACCTTTGAATGCTAATTTCTAGAAAATGGCTGAATGGATTTAAATTAAGTAACAAAAAGTACACCGTCTGAGTAAAGTGCTAAGCTTTTGTCAAATCTGTTTTAATTCTGTTCTGCTGTATTTTCTGTATCGGAGATCAAACTTAGTGAACCACAAAAATACCTACAAGGAATGCCGAACACTAAATGCTACTTTTAGATTATTTCAAAAGAAGGCTGTTGTGGATGTTCTAAATGCCTCGGTCTTGCTTGTCGGAAGTAATGGTGATTCCCTTCTGTAGCCAGTCAATAAAAATGTGGTAGAAGTAAGTGTCTTGTTGAAAAAAACACTTTCAGGGGAAAATTACAAAGACAAAACATCCACTAGGCAGGCTGAAGATGCTTAATGATGACAAGGCACTGATTAGCCTTATTTAAAGCTGAGAATGACCAAGAGTACATTTCAAAGGGGAGGTCTTCTGAGTCTTCTGACGGGACTTTTTTTATTGATTTTAATTGTTAACTGTTTTTTTTAGAATGGTTTATGGACAATTGTCTAAATAAACCTATTTTTTTACCTACCTTCTGAGAAGGAATGAATCCAGGAACTCAGAAGAAACAAACTGACATAAAAAGTGGCAAAGGGGTGACAAACCTGACAAGAATACTTATTGACAGTTGCAACACAGTTAAATAGCTCATCCTGTTCCCCTTAAATAGTGTCTACTCAGGAAATCTGTACTTCAGGACAGAAGAAGATGAGGTACAAGACGTTTGATAGCACACAATGTGCTTCATTGCTTCAATATCTGCCCTGAACTAGGCCTTGCCTTCTCTAGAAAGAGGAATGTCATCAGAAAACATGGCTGCCAATATCCCCTGATACGTGGTACCACAGAAACCTCTGCAATAGAACTAAGCCATACTGACGCAAAGGGTCCACAGTTCCCCACAATGCAAGGAATGTCACTGGCACAGAAAGAGACAGCTGCAGCCACTGTTAGGAAGACCCACGGGAGATCAGGTTGCACCACGACACAAAAGTTTTGCAAATCAGGCCAACCACAACTAGAGACAGTCCAGGCCACCTTACCCTTGTGATCAAGAGAAAACAGCACTCACTTGCATGTGCCAAGGCCCAACAGAGTGTTGATATTGGCATGTTGAACCTATCAAGTGCAAATTCTCACTACTTTAGGGATAGATATACAAATGCAGCTAATGAAACCCTTGTAAATTATTATATTCCTCGATTTATTACATTCAAAGATCTCACTCTCAAGACCAGAAAAACAGGGTGTGTAAATCTCACCATAGTACATCTTACTGGAGGCTATAACAGTTTGGCCTAGAAGCGCTCGCTGTTTGAAGAGTTTTTCAACGGAACCACCATGGTGTTGGGGAGCGTCGTTCCCTATGCAACAGTCAACACTTCTGGACAAGGAATAGCATTCTAATCACTCAAATTATGTCACATAGGGGCAATGATTCCACCTGCCATTCTGATTATTGGCACTATGGCCTCTCTTCTTTGAAACCTCATAAGGAAGGGAAAGTGGATCTCTATAATCGAGTAGAGTTGGTATCAGGAGCATTTCAGGATAAAAGAATAAAGAGGTTCTGAAGCACTACATGTGTTGCTACCACAGTCTTTATACATTTTCAACATAATTGTAAGCTGGTTCTTCACCAAAAGGAGTATTTTAGTCATGATTGGTAATAAACATTTCACTAGTAGCTTATTAATGGTGAATAATAACTATATACAAAATAAAGTAATTTGTTTGATAGTTATTAATTGAGAGCTAACATAATTAAATACAAACTTAATGCTTACAGAATGCTGTACAGATTACAAGATGGAACATTGGAAATTATATGTTTTTTTACATTTTATTTCACTGTCTATTGGCATTGAAAGAATAACAAACTCATATTAAAGTATTAGCAATCACTGCAGTCGAAAGAGAATGTAGCAGACATATTCAATGAGAAAATTGCTTTACTATATCAAACATCTAGAAATAGAAAAGTGGCAACAAGTAAGACGTGTACGAGGAACAAAAACAATTACATTTAAAGACAGAAAAAATAGATTTTTCCTATGCTTTTAGATAGTGTCCATTTTTACAATTTAAGACGTTCGGTGCATGAAACAAAATCCGGCTAAACGTTGAGAACAACTAAGAGAATGATGAAAACTAAAATAAGTGACTACAAATTCAACACTAGGAATCCGAACCAAGCAGTAACATTGAAAGGGTGCACCAAAAATGTATTAAGGCAAAGAATAATGGAGGGACTCATTAGGATGTTGGTCGGACCGCCACCAACAGGCCATCGGTGGCGGTCCGACCTACATCCAGAAGAGCGGTCCGACCGCTGCATTATGATGCGGTCAGTTCGATCGTATCAGTCGTAGGGACCGACCAACACTTCCGATGGGCTCATAGATCACATCCGTCCATCGGTCGGATTGTACTCCCTACAGTAGGGGTGGTGCCTGCTCTGGGATTACGATGTCCTTTTCCAAGTGCCTTTCCATGGCGGTCTGACCATCATGTAAAGGCTGTTGGAAAGGGACTTTGGGGGCCCCTAGGAGGGCCCCCTTCTCCCGTGGGCCTCTGCCTTGAGGCATCCATGCCCCTTGTGTCAGGCACCATGTGTGTTTTAAAACAACCCCTTTTCCATTGCGGCTTGTGCTGCAGCCCTTTTCGGGCCACAATACAAGCTGCAATGGAAAAAGTCATGATTCCAACCACCTATGTGGCGGTCACATCCTAATTTGGAGGGTGAGACCACAAACTACTTGTCAGTCGGTCCCAATCAGGCTGCGATGGCAGTCAGATGCTTGTCCAACAGTCATCATAATCAGGCCCAGCGTTAGGTAATTCATGAATGTGTTTCATATAGTGACTGAAAATCGTGCATTTGGAAGGTTGTATTATTGATATCAATCAATCAATCGATCAATTCATTCTTTATTCGGATAAAAAATATCCATAAAAGTACAGAATAAAATACCAGCACGAATATACATTAAAAAACAATGACAATCAACATGCATAAAAACAATAGACGCATGGCTAAAAGCAATAAGCACACAAAAGCATATACATAGTGCAAAAATCGATGCAGCAAATTCATCATAGACTTGTAATTTAATTAAAACCAATAGCAATGATATTCCTAAAACAGTGTAAATCATAAAATGTAGCAGCATAATGTAATAAAGTGCAGACAATTTAATAGTTAACAGTACAAATAAAGTGCATACAAGTACATTACCCGTCCAACATAGGAGTCAAAAACTGTCGAAGAGTGCAATCAAAACTACTTATACAGTACTCATGGAGGCACAAGATCGAACAGCCAGTCTCAAAAAGGTGCTAACACGAAGGGTTAGATTTTCCCCATTAAACGTAACAATATCCCTGTAGGCCACCTTAAAATCAGTGATGGCCGAAGCCTTAAAAAAGGGAATCAGCAACTGTTTGCTATATATTTGGTAGAAGTTACAGAAAAACAAAAAGTGTAACATGGATTGACTACCGCGGTTTCCACAGGGGCAAGGCGTTTGCTCAAGATTGATATTAAAGCCCAAGGGGAAGCACAGTAGGTATTTTAAAGTGTCAGCCCTAAGGCGAAAGAGCAAGCTTCGTTCCCAGCAGTTGGTCACTTTTAGGAGATAACTAGCTGGGAGTTTTGTAGGGGGGCCGTCAACATCCACCATAGTTACATACCGGGCGACTGAGGATTTCAAAATTTCTTGCTTATGTCTCAAGTCGCCGTAATACTCATACAAAGCCTTCTGAATAATCTTTTTGTTAATGCCTGCCATGGTGCTTGGGTTTGTGAAAATATGCAACAAATTTACAGTGGACAGGCTGTCCTTAACGGCCGCCAACCATGGTATGTCACAGCCCTTGTCACATTTAAGGCAATCAACTATGATTTCTCTAGTTAACGTGGCTGCTGGATTTTGCCATACTTTTATCCAGAAAATGGCCGGGCGGGTCCTAATGTAGTCCTCTATATAGGACAGTTTTAACTCATGGTGGCAGACAAAGGATGAGGAACAGATCGGTGCCCCCAAAACTTTCCGACAGAATCTATTTTCTTCTACCTGGATACTGTTGCAATTCACGTGGCCCCAAACTTCAGCTCCATATGTTGCGGTAGGTATGCACTGAGTTTTGTATATTTTCAATAGGGATAACACTACCTCAGTTCTTCTAGGTTGGGGAAGGCACAGAATCGAATTGACAGCCTTTAAAAACTTGTTCCGGCTATATGCCAAATGAGCAGCCCAAGAGCCATTATCTGCAAAAACCAAACCCAAATATGGGAAAGTGCGTGTGCATAACGGTTTTTCAGAACCAGAGGTAATTACATTAACAAGGTGTTTTTTCGGGCCACAACTCATTAAAAATGATTTTTTTAAATTTGTACAAAGATCCAGCTTATTCATAAAATCAACAAAGCCCCCAACTAAAATGCGCAGGGCGTTGGGTGTGCGGCCCATTAGGACCGCATCATCCGCATATAATAAGGCGGGTAATTTGTTGCCGTTGATCATCGGGACGTCCATAGTCAGTTTAGACAACTCATTATGCAGCTCATTAATATATAAAATAAAAAGCAGAGGGGCCAGCACGCAACCCTGCCTGACCCCTCTGCCAATAATGATGTTCCCTGAGACTGCCCCATCCCTACTGATCCTCACCTTTGCCCCCGGGTCCCTATGTAAATAAGCCAAAAAATGCACTAAGGCCTCATCCAGCCCATATTTTAAAAGACATAACCATAGGCGTGATCGGTTTACAAAATCAAATGCTGAGGTAAGGTCCATGAAAGCTAGGTAAATGGGAGACTTGTGAGCTATTGTGTATTTGCCAACTATCAAATTTAGATTGAGGCATTGCTCTACCGTTCCCAATTTACTTCTAAAGCCTAACTGACATTTGTTTAAGATATTTTCATCCTCAGCCCAATTCCTGATTTTATTGAATAACACCCGCCCAAGTATCTTAAGTGTGTTATCGATCAAAGAGATTGGTCTATATCAGCTGGGATTGGACCTGTCCCCCTTTTTGAAAATCAGGACTATGATACTGGTCGACCATGTACTGGGGATTTGGAAGTTTGTTAAGTTGTTAAAAACATTATGTAAAAGCGGTGCCCAAAACTCAAGTTTATGCTTAATGAGGTCAATAGGAAGCCCGTCAGGGCCAGGGGCCTTGTTACCTAGACTTTGGTCAATAGCATCCTCAACTTCAGATAACGATATCTGGATTCGTGTAGCAACTTGAAGGTCTATGTGGACCTCATTCTGAGGAGAGGCTGTAAATATTTTTGAAAAATGGGCATCCCAAGCTTCTCTGGTTATATCACAGCTTAGGGGGGTTAAAGTCTGGCCCATAGTTCTCATATTTTTAACTGCTGCCCAGAAGCCATTTGTATTGTTAAATCTTGCGGCACAGGCCAAGTTATCCCACTGTTCTTTCAGGATCTCCTCTTTCCTCTGCTTAACCACTTTGTTATATTGATTCCTCATTAATCTGATAAGGTTTGCATCCCTGGGTATAGCTGACAAAGCAGCGCGAAGCTCTCTATTGGCCCGTGAGCAAACGCTATTGAACCACTTGGGATTGTGGTTATTATTGGGCGCAGGTTTTGAGATCATTTGTTTAATGCCTGCGCATAAATGGGCAAAAGCAGCAACTACCTCAGGGTTAGGGTCAGTAAGCGACAAACACGTATCGATAAGTGATCGATAAGATATTAACATGTTCAGAAACACTTTACTATTGTCAATACCTTTCCAGATAATTCTTAGATTGTCAGTTGAGGATGATAGATTACAGGACCCTGGTTCTGCAGTAAAATTATTTCTAAGGGCAATTCTAAGCATAACCGAAGTTGGGTTGTGGTCCCCAAACACAACAGGTATGACCTCAGCTCTGGCTAAAATATCTTCAAGCGTGGCTGATATAAAAACATAATCAATTATTGAGGCACAACCACGGCCTCTGTAGGTAGGTATTGGGTTACTGTCATCATGATGGTTTATAGCTGCAATATCCATCACATTTAATAAATCGTGGTTTGATAAGTAATCCAATAATTCAGTCCCCCTTTTACACAGATTTACATATGGTTCATGGACAGTGTCCAATTTAATTGCCCCAGGGATCTTAACATTAAAGTCGCCGCCCAGGCAGATTCCAGCTAAATTCTGGTACCCCGTTAGAGTTTGTATATCTAAGACAAAATTAAAAAGATTTGCAAAAATCATGTTAGGTACACTTAAAAAGTCATTGTTATAAAAATTAATAAAACAGATAGAAGCCCCCTGTGTATATATCAGGGCTTGGAAATTTGGACTATTTGTAGGGATAATTTTGACACTACCACCAGACAAGATGTTAACCCAAATAGAAAGGCCACCAGAAGGTCGCCCGTGTTTAGGGGCGAGTGCACAGACATTAAAACATTGAAAACCCTCGAGATATAACTCCCTTGTAGCCCAGGTCTCCTGAAACATTAAGATGTCAAATTTATTTACCAGCTTAACCCAGTCCTCATTATCTACTTTGGAAGCTAAGCCGGCAATGTTCCAGCTTAACACCTGCAGATGTTGATCGAGTGGCCCAGAGACGTCTTTTACCAGGGGGACAGGTACTGTTGTAATGGGGGCTGGTTCAGTGAGCATTGATGTGGAAAACAGTCAATCTAGAGTATCTAATCCAGAAAGGGAAGAAAACCTATTTTGTAACAAGAATGGGGAAATGACAGGTATGTTATGGCTGATATTGGGTTTGTAAAAATAGCCTAGAGGCAGTGACCAGACGTCAGTGGGTGGGGAGCTGTTATGCACTCTTGACATTAATATTGATTTTACAAGAGCCGATCGACGGAAGTTAATAACAACACAATCTCCCTTTATGGTCTTGTCTGAGGGACCGACCCAGCCAACCCTATGCACCATCAGGATGTCATTAGTGTTAGACAACCTGAACCCTTTATGTTTAACCAGCCAATTAATACTCTTATTGCGTAATTGGTCCCACGACTCTGACTGATTTTTCCCTATAGGGGGCACCCCTGCTAAGACCAAGACATAGGGACAGGCCTCGGGTGGTAAGCTTAGAACATCTTTTCTTGCGTCAACGGGCCCGCAAACATTGTTCCTGGTGGCAGGGGCAGGGGCGGTACTCTGGGAACTATGTGCTAGGCTAGCATTACTTGCAAGGGCTGTGCTGGGTGCATGGTCAGCTAATTGGCTAGGTAAATGTAATGTGTTGGAGTTACCTGGTTTTGAAGTTTTTTCTGAGTGAATAGGAGTCTCGGGGAAAATACATTCTTTGACTTTGCGACAGGTATGACAAGGGCCGATTAGCGGAGGCTGCATAGCAGCTAAGGTTTGCTGTGGCATGCTGGGAGCTGGTCTGCTCTGAGCCTGCGCTTTATGTGACTCCCCCTGTTGTGATAACGTTTTGGGTACATTGCTGTGCAAACTAGACTTATTAATTAGTGATTCTAGACGGTCCAAGCGCTTCCAAAGTGTAACGAAATTCTTATTGACAAGTTCCGTTACGCGCTCAAACATGGTATCTACAATAATATCAATTGCAGTGTCTCCCAATTTCAAATTATTAAAAAGTGCTGGTGCAGATTCAGTCTGAGTGTGAATTGAATGATTATACATATCAATAGGCGTTAAGGCAACAGGGGCGCTAACAGTTACTATGTCAGCTGAGACCGCTGGACCTTGAATCCAAGTGCTTAAAGCGGTACGCTGTGGCTTTAGACATGATGGCTGCTTCCTTTTTGGGCAGGCAGGCTTATTAGTTTTCCTTTTTCTTTTTGCCCCTGCAATTTCTGGGTTTGGGGAGACATTCACGTTAGCGCCAGTGTCCTTACAGCATGTCGATGGCAAAAGATCCACAGCCTCCCTGGGATCCCCAATAACCTTGGTACCCTCATAACCCGGTCCGCTTCCCAAGGCTGGCAAGTGCATATTGTGTTCGATTGGCGAATTCAGCGGCAATGGGGAGCTCGTGTGATCACCATTCATGTTTGTGGGGGTGCGTTGAGGAGTTGTTAGTCCCAGGGACATACGCCTCTCAGTTAACTCAATTTCGGTACTGACGACGTTAACAACTCTCTCCAGCATACTATCTATAGAGGCGGAGGCACGTGAACTAGGCATAGCAGACCATTTGGCCACGGCAAATAAAATCCACAAGAGCACGCCTTGCTTTACTCACCACGCTGATGTCATGTATAATGGTGATTGTCAAAGGGATGGCCCAGCCCGGCCTCCTCCGGTCTCTGATGGGCACAGACGGGCCCGCCCACGCGCGTCCTGCGCTGCGGGAGGCCGGCCGCGATTTTATGCGCCTCCCGGCGCGTTGCGCTGACGCTGGCAGTACATGCGTCGCTGGGCTGCTGTGTATTGTGGTCCTGGCAGCCCCGGTGATAGGTCTCCCACTCATGGGACCGGGAGAACCGCTGATGGCAAGGCAAGGCGGTGGCGGCAAAACAGGCGAAACAGGTTCGTTGAAACTCCCGCGCTGCGGGAGGCCGGCCGCGATTTTATGCGCCTCCTGGCGCATTGCGCTGACGCTGGCAGTACATGCGCCGCTGGGCTGCTGGGTATTGTGGTCCTGGCAGCCCCGGTGATAGGTCTCCCACTCACGGGACTGGGAGAACCGCTGATGGCAGGGCAAGGCGGTGGCGGCAAAACAGGCGAAACAGGTTCGTTGAAACTCCCGCGCTGCGGGAGGCCGGCCGCGATTTTATGCGCCTCCTGGCACGTTGCGCTGATGCTGGCAGTACAGGCGCCGCTGGGCTGCTGGGTATTGTGGTCCTGGCAGCCCCAGGTGATAGGTCTCCCACTCACGGGACCGGGAGAACCGCTGATGGCAGGGCAAGGCGGTGGCGGCAAAACAGGCGAAACAGGTTCGTTGAAACTCCCGTGCTGAGGGAGGCCGGCCGCGATTTTATGCGCCTCCTGGCGCGTTGCACTGACGCTGGCAGTACAGGCGCCGCTGGGCTGCTGTTATTGTGGTCCTGGCAGCCCCGGGTGATAGGTCTCCCACTCACGGCACCGGGAGAACCGCTGATGGCAGGGCAAGGCGGTGGCGGCAAAACAGGCGAAACAGGTTCGTTGAAACTCCCGCGCTGCAGGAGGCCGGCCGCGATTTTATGCACCTCCTGGCGCGTTGCGCTGACGCTGGCAGTACAGGTGCCGCTGGGCTGCTGGGTATTGTGGTCCTGGCAGCCCCGGGTGATAGGTCTCCCACTCACGGGACCGGGAGTACCGCTGATGGCAGGGCAAGGCGGTGGCGGCAAAACAGGCGAAACAGGTTCTCTCTTAAGTCTTAAGTTATTATAAAAGATAAGCAACTTCTTATTATGAACAGGTATATTGGAATTTCTGTGGAAATATTACATGAATTAAAGATTGATATTGGGTGGGAAATTTCCAAATATTGTCACAGAAATATTGTAACTGGCTGCCATAAGTCGCAGAGCCATACATATCACAGCAGATAGTCGGGTGTCAGTGGCTAACAGGCTGTAGCTACTTTGACTTTGACTATTGTATTTTTAAGCATTTTATTTGTGTCATTTTATGGTTTTAGTGGCCGAATAAAGAATCTTTGACTTGACTTGACTACTTTGACTTTCCTAAGTAGAATGGCACTGAATGAGAGTGCGTTAAACTCCTGCTTAAAAGCCAATTTCTCACAGGATGAAGTTTCATAATCTTTGACAGGGCTTCCTGCTACAGGGAAAAGCTCAACGTACCTCAAGTGAGATCCAGTAAAGTTAGGAAACTTCACCTTATCAAAATGGGTGACAATTTTCGGCAACGTGGTGAAGATTCCCGACTGCAAGGCAAGACTTTTAACGTCCAGACCCCTTAAGCGGAGAAGGAATCAGTTTAGCTTTGCAAAGCAAAGTACGAAATACATTTGAAAACAAATCTAAAACCTGTGCTTTCCGCATCCTGTGTTACTGTACTGCAACCCAACATAACTAAACAGCGTGATAAATTTCATTCTGATAAGTGGCACAGATAAAGAAAGATTAATGTATTGGAATACCACCATGTTTTTTGTATACTTATTTGTCTAGAATAACCATTTTTTATCTGGGTCAGGCAATTCAAAAAGATGTATCACAGGATTCTCAAAGATCGATTTTATATGATAAACTGTGAGTGCATCTCCTTTCTGATCTATTCTAAATTTGAGCGTTTGTGTTTTTCATTTTTCTTTTCTTCTCCCTTTTATATTTTGCATTGCACTTCATAAAATGAATAGAACTGTTTGAATAGCCCCTAATAAACCATGCCACACACATCACAGCACTGATCTTACAAAGCTAGAAAGACAAAGCAACTTGAAAGCGTTATGTCATTAATAGCATGCAACAAGAGGTCAGGCACAAACACACACACATATGCACTCATGCGTTCAGACACATAAATACACACACACACAATGATAAGGGACACTGCAATAACAGTGCCACATAACAGTATGTGCACTCCCTTCAGTCCTTCCAGCTTATTTAACCACATGAACTACAAATTAGCAGAACATAGGAAATATTGCAAAGAGTCACATAATGTACTCCTCATATATAAGGTTAAACTGCATGTATGCTACATAGTTGTTTTCCCACACACTGATACACGTGTTAATACCCAGTGTAGTAATGAGCATCCAATGGTTCTGCATCCCTTAGGACAATGACATGGTAGGTCAGTGAACTCAGAAAGGATGATGCAAATTGCAATGATGCATACGTAATGCCCACCATATACCAGAGTTTCAAATTGCCTGAAATGAATAGCTTTTTATATCATGGCCATTCATGGTGGAAGGCCGGAGAGTGCAACTGGCTGTGCTGCAGCATGTAAGTGGGTGGCAACCAGGAAATCAAAGACAGAAACATGGTATATTCTACCCTATTCTGAGAATTTGTAGAGCAGAACAATCACCCACAAGGGTATACTAGCTTTGGGGGATAGTGAGAGATATGTTGACACATACCCTAATATAAAAGAGTGTATAGCCAAGTTCTGAAAAAAGGCCAGATGATCAGAATTCATTTAATGTTCAATGAGAGGGAGTGCAGATGTTATGCAAATAGCTGCAAGAAAACACGGCCTCCAATTCTTTATAAATTTTGGTAGCAAATGCAATGTACCTGAGGCTGCAGGTTTGAAACTGATCTCAGAGCCCCGAGGTAATAACTTGGCTTGTAGATAAAGAGGACAAGAGATATAGAAAGCTCTAGGAGTCAGACAAAGATATTTAAAATTAATACATTTTGGAATTGTCAGCTAATGAAGATACGTAATATGCAGTGAAATTGGGGAGTTACAAGGGAAATAAAAAAATGAGGCTCACAGTCCTGTTTTGAATTCTTTGAGGTCAGGATAAGAATTTAGCAGGTATGCCCAAATAGAGAGCGCTGCAGCAGTCCAGTCTAGATAAAATCATGGCCTGAACTACTCTCCATCTGGACGAGAGAGGTAGGAAACAGAAAATATGAAGAAAAATGCTGCTAATCTAAGAGGATAGAAAGAGTTCTTAGTTGATCCAGAAATCAGGCTTCTAAACTTCTGTGACAAAGGTAATGGAGCATCTTGTTCTGCAGGAAACCAATTGGACGGCCACGCAGAGTAATCTTTCCAAGAAGTAGATTCTCCGTCTTGTTCATATGCATTTAAAAATGTTTATTGTGTATCCAGGTTACAACAACAATTAAAGTATTTTGAAAATTATGTCAGGGATTCTGGGAGTAGACATCCATACTGAACAATATTTGAATATCTTCCCCCATAGGTCATAAAAGACAGACTTAGGGAATGAAGAAGATACGCTGAAGGATAAACCTATATGCTACAGAGTGGTGGGCTCAAAGAGGAGCACCAAGGTACTCCTTGCTCCAATCTTCTAGCTTTTGAATGAACAGAAGGGAGATAAACTTTCTGAATACAATTATGGACACGTGAGGATATCCAACATAAGTATTTACCTTGAATCCCTATCTGGGAAAGGCGAGCAAAAAGACCTTTGAGCAAAATTGTGTCAAACGCCCACCAAAAGGTCGAGTAAGCCATCGGTCACAGTTCAGCCCTGGAGACATATCATTCAAGAGATAACAGCAGTTTCTTCACTGTGTCGGGTTGAAAGCCTCACCGAGCTGGGTCAAAATGGCGTTGTTTTCAAGAAACTTTGGGGCATATTATCAAGGGCTGGCGATATAATTATCGCCGCTTTAGCGTCCGTTTTTGGGCGAAAAGCGGCGATAATTATATCGCAATATCATCAAGGACACGCTAGCGCGTGTTTCCTTGATGTAGAGCCCGTTTTTTCACAGCCTCGCCTTGCATCGCTAATGAGATGCAAAGAAGGCGTGGCTGTGAAAACAACACATGTTAATATCGCGAAGGCAGCTTCGCGATATTAACAAGGAGAGTGCAGCGATAAAAAAATCGCGCTACCTCAGCTTTAACTCAGGAATTTAACGTCTGTTAAATTCCTGACTTAAGCATACTTTTCATGGGAGATGGATTCTGCTGATAGGACCACAGGGTCGTATCAGCAAGGTTATCGCCGTTTTGCAGGGAACATCGCTGGAAAACCAGCGATGTTCCCTGCAAAACGGCGATTTCCCGCTATCGCTGGAATTCTTATCGCCCTGGAGTAACGCGTTGTTAATAACGCGCTACCAGGCGATAAATTCCAGAGATAGACGGCGATAATTATCCTAGCGCTAAGCGCGCTTTGCGATAATTATCGCCGTCCCTTGCTGATATGCCCCTTTGAGAGATGCTTTAAACGTACTTTTCAATGATTTAAAAAGTGGTAAAGATATGGGGGCATATCTACAAGGGCTGGCGATAAAATTATCCATATCTTTACCACTTTTTAAATCATTGAAAAGTACGTTTAAAGCATCTCTCAAAGGGGCATATCAGCAAGGGACGGCGATAATTATCGCAAAGCGCGCTTAGCGCTAGGATAATTATCGCCGTCTATCTCTGGAATTTATCGCCCTGGTAGCGCGTTATTAACAGAATAACGGGAGAAATGTCGCTAAGCGACATTTCTCCTACTATCAAGCCTCACGCTACGAAGCATGGCGACAAGAAAAGTAGCGATAACCTCTGTTATCGCTACTTCTCTTACGCCTGCTTTGACACTGACTTAGCCATGATATCCTATGGAAGGTGGATATCATGGCTAAGTATGTGTAGCCCTATCAGCAAGCTATCGCCAAAAGTTGTGCGATTATCGCTGGATTTCCAGCGATAATCGCACAGTTGGCAGCTTGCGCTCTGAATTTTATCGCTTTGGAGATAAGCGTTGCTGATAGCACGCTATCTCCGCGATAAAATTCAGAGTTGGCCGGCGATAATTATCCTCACGCTAAGAGCGCTCAGCGATAATTATCGCCAGCCCTTGTAGATATGCCCCATGGATAGTAAACATATGGGCCGATTATTACTGAGGATCAGAACCTCAGGCGAGCAGTGGGAACAGCTTGGCGATTGAGTTTGATGGGCACCCTAGGCTGGAGCTCCTGGGGGCCACGGAGGATAATGCTATTTTGTACTACAAACACAGTGCCCAAACATCTTCAAAAGTTGGCAATCAGAAGCAAAAGGGAGCCCCCCCCTCCCACAACTGGGAAATTTGACCCTGGTTGTTCAATCGCCAGCGCTATTGCATCAAAAAACGGCAGCATCAACTCACCACATCTCGTGCAGCCTAGTTGAGCCTGTCGGGAAAACGCAGGAGCTGACATCTGCTGCCATGAAATCTGACCATGATTCACCAGATAATTGCCATGCTGTATTGAGATGAGGCAACACCAGTACCCTTGCAACAGCATTTAGGGACGGGTATCCGTAGATGTAAAAGGGCTAACTGCCAGAGAATAGGACACCACCAGAGCAATCAAGCTCATCTCGGTGGGAAAGGCGATGACCTTTGCTGTTCTTGGTTGTGCCCTTTTTTATTGCACATCATGGATCTATATACCCCTTCTCACTGTTGACACCTTGACGGAGATGACTGTTATGACTGCACAAGAGCGGCGAGCAGAGAAAGCAGCAAGCAGCCTTACATGGTTCTGAGAGACTGCACCACTGACTATAGCGGCACATGTGTGGATAGCCTAGCATGCACTTGGTGATTATATGCAACAGGAAACTTGTTCCCTGATGCATAAGCAGACATGGAGTGCACCAGTGAGGTCCTTGATGAGGGAGCATCTCTTGGACAGGGACATTGCCTATGTGGCAAAATCTTTCAGGATTTCACTGGTGTCCTATGCAGATGATACCAAGCTTATTTTATCACTAACTGAGTGTTCCATAGCTTGTGCTACCAGCTTTAGGAACTGTTTGATCGCTGTCGCTGATGGGATGCTTGCCTACTGCCTGCAGTTGAATGGCAACAAAACCGATTTTCCTGTTCGGGAAACACTAGCAAAAATAGGGAGATCAATTGTGGCCGAGTGTGCCAGTGTCTCCCCAAGCCAAAGTCTATTGTTAAAAACATGGGCGTGTTGCTTAATGACAAGTTATTTTTTGAGCCACTAGTCAAAGCGTTCCTCTCTGTTTGTTTTGGCACTCTTAGAAGCCTTAAAACTATCATTGACTTCTTTTGTCCCCAGGTTTGTGGGATGATCGTCCACTCATTAATCAGTTAGCGCCTCCACCATTGCAATATCCTATACTAGGGTGGTATGAGGCATGTGAAAAACAGGCTGCAGATTATTCAAAATGCAGTGGCAAGTCTACTATTCTATCTGCCAAACTGTTGCTTAGTCTCGCAGCTACTCTGCAAGTTGCATTGGCTGCTGGCAGAGAAATGCATTCAGCTTGAGGGATTGTGCATTGCCACCGGATCATGAACAAGAAGGGCACACCTATCTTGCTGTCCTAGCTTCAGTCTTCTATTCCAACTAGGGCTCTACAATCTGCTAATAGCAATCTGGCGGTGGTACCTCACTTTAATTTGGCCAGGAAAGGAGGACGCTCTTTTTGGGTGATAGCCAGTCCTATGGAATAATCTGCATATATCTCTTTGGAAAATTTCCAACCACCTCTGTTTTACGAAGCAACTGAAGACCTGACTGTTCGCTGCATAGTCTCTGTGTCTGTGGTGGGATGTTACAGTTAGTAATAGAGTGATACCAAAGGGGATGATGGACCGAGCGTTAGAGCAAATCAAACACTCACCCCCAGTCAACTGATCTGGGTTTAATCCATCATCATTCTTTAGCTCACTCCAGCACCCCAGTTCAGACATGGCCATATGCAAATCAGTCTGACCCTGTGCCTCATGGGAACAGTCCAGCCCGAACTGCCAAGCCATGTCTTCCCTGGACTGGAAACAAGCATCCTGGGACCGGTTTCGGGTTCAAAACCCTCATCAGCCAGGCTATCTTGAATCCAGTGGCAAAGTGAGCAAGGGACCCACGTCTGGGCATACCCTGCCAACTTAGGGCGAACAAAGCGATACCAAAGGGGATGATGGACGGAGCGTTAGAGCAAATCAAACACTCACCCCCAGTCAACTGAGCTGGGTTTAATCCATCATCATTCTTTAGCTCACTCCACCACCCCAGTTCAGACATGGCCATATGCAAATCAGTATGACCCTGTGCCTCATGGGAACAGTCCAGCACGAACTGCCAAGCCATGTCTTCCCTAGACCGGAACCAAGCATCCTGGGACCAGTTTCGGGTTCAAAACCCTCATCAGCCAGCCTATCTTGAATCCAGTGGCAAAGTGAGCAAGGGACCCACGTCTGGGCATACCCTGCCAACTTAGGGCAAACAAAGCGATACCAAAGGGGATGATGGACGGAGCGTTAGAGCAAATCAAACACTCACCCCCAGTCAACTGATCTGGGTTTAATCCATCATCATTCTTTAGCTCACTCCACCACCCCAGTTCAGACATGGCCATATGCATATGCAGTTAGTAATAGGGCAGCGCTGGGAAGCCCTCTTGGGGCATGTTGGAAAGTGGATTATTAGTAGTGATAAGTAGTGACTTACCACTAATAAAAGGCCACAAACACAATAAAAGGATCAGTCAAGGTCTCAATAAATTATTACCTTGCTTAACCTTTGGTTGTTGGCAACGAACAGGCAGGGGTCACTCAGGAGACAAGTGTGTAAAGCATTTAAAAGCACAAATACATTAAATAAGTAAGACACAACACACAATAAAAATCCACCTTCAATTTATAAAAATAGATTATATTTTTATGAACATATAGACACCAAAATGACAAAAATCCAATATAGGGAGCCAGCGATATTTCTAGTGCTTAAAAACATATAGCATCACTTTGGGACATCTGGTTGTGCTTGACCAGGACAAAATCAAAGTTTGAGGCCGACTGCAATGGAGGCCAGGTCAGATACACTAAGCAGGAGGCCTCAGTCAAAATGTTACCTTCACACTTAGCAATTTTTACTGAGCGTTTTCTCCTTCGACGTCGAGCAAGACACTTCGTCAGGCTGGATTTGGTGCAGGTTCACCAGTCTGACTTTCTGCGAGGACCTGATCAAATCCTGAAAGTATGGAGCTCCGGAGCTTTCAGCTGATGAACCTGAAATCGAGGCCGGGTCACGGTTAATGGTAGCTGGCTTGACTCTAAACGTATAGTCGGCCACCTTATGGAGCTTTTTCTAAAAGTTGCTCAAAACTTCTCCAAGATTCTTGAATTTCTTCCTGATGTTCCTCTTGAGAGTTCAAAGGGTCCAAAATACAAATCCATGGGCCTGTAATCTCTTAGATTGTCAGTGGGATATCTCGATTACAATTCTCACAATGAATCTTGGCCAAATCCTTAAAAGTCCACTGGACACCCTCCAGGATGAGGACTCTTGGTGAATAAGATGCAGGTGGGTTCTGTTAACCTGTAGCTTGCAGGGAGTCCACTCCATAGACTTTCAGAGTCAGGCAAAGTCCCTCTGAAGCTGAGTCCCAGAGTGTGCAGCAGGTGCAGTCCTGGTGAGTGCAATCCTCTCTGTGCAGGCCAGGGAGTCAGCAGGACAGTCCTTCTTCTTCTTGTCTCTTCAGGCAGCAGATCTGAGGAGCTATCCATCTCTTTCATATTTATCCATGGTCTCTGGGCGTCAAGCAGGGGGAACCCCTGGCTAATGGGATGTAGGGTGCCACCCAGGTGTATGACAACTTCCTCTAAAGTGTGGCATTTTCCTATCCCAGAAAGCATCATTCTTTCAAAATCCAGCATGGAGGAATTCTCTCCAGAGGAGGTGGATCAGGCTAACCCACACTACTGGTGTGGCTAATTTTTCTAAACACTCCCTTTCCAACCCTCATCTAATTACAGTAGCTCTGGTATGGCTATAAAAGCAGGTTGTGGGGGTGGCCCTGTGCTGTCCTAAAGTGACATTCTCCCTTTGAAGACCAGTTTGGCTACCCCTCACCCACTTCCTGCCATCTGTTCTGCAGCTTGTACTTGTCCGCCCACAGGAAACCTATTGTGTCCTCTGACAGGACACTTCATACCTCATCTGGTAGCACGGGCACAGCCTGGAACAAGGCTGGCCAATCAGGAGAGAGCAGCTTGAAAGCTTGGCTTTGGCTCACAGAAAGAACAGTTTAATAACTTCTTTCATGTAATAGTTATTCCAACAGTGGCAAGCTGTTGGATTTATCTCAACTATTAATTTGATATATTGAAGTATATTTTCACTTGGTTGCTACCAATATATATACTTCAATAAAATATTACAATGTTAGCCTATGGAGCCATTCACTACAATGGGGGAAAACACAATTGGCAGTTTGTCCCTCATCAGGGGATCAAAATATCTGTTATAATGTCCCTGCTTATGGTTACAAGGGACCCTACACCTATGGCACATAGGGGAGATCTTAGGGGTGCATTATATGTACAAATAACGTGGCTTGAGACTTTGAAAGTACCTTTAAATTCAAAGTTGTATTTGCATATAATTTAATTTCAAAGACAGTCTCCAAAGCTGGGCCGTCTTTAAAATAACAGCAGACAATACAACAGTGCATACACTAGGGCAAGAGATCTACTGGACCTCTAAAGGTCAATGCCCTATTATATACTAGGGACTTATAGGTAATTTGAATTTCCATTGCCTTATTATCTACTAGGGACTTATAGAGGCCTGTCATTCCCAATTGTAACTATACGAAATTACCATGTACGTTTAACACAGAGCACATGCCCTGAGTCTGGTTAGCAGCTCCCAGGCCACAGTTAGAGTCAGAAAACCAGCATCTAGTGGTCAAAATGGGGTCAAAAAGTGGGGGGACACTGCAAACAGATCCTGTTTTCTCATAGGCAGCCATGTGTTTTACCAGTTTTAATAACATAACATGGTGGGGATTCTAAACAAAGCTTGAATTCAGCTCGACACTGAAAATTATTGGAGGTGACTGAAATATGGCTCCAGACCCAATACTTTAAGAGACTGGACCAGTAGATATGCAGAATAACTCAGACAGGGCAGTATTTCAAGAAGACCATGGTCTCTTGTATATTGGCACCTTACTAATCCTGCCTAAAAAGAATATATCTTCTTTTTCACTTCTCATAACACAAAGGCTATGCTAGATTACTTTCTTACGTCATATTCGTTAATGCCATATCTATAGGAAACTGTTATAATGGACGGTTTCATAGCTGATCACGCTCCATTTAGTTTATCATTGGATTGGGGACTCACCACACCAATACAAAAACCATGGCAGTTTAACCTTTCATCTTATAATCTCCTGGCTGAAAACAGCTACTTAACCCTTTTGCTGCGTGCGTCGGCCAACGGCCGTAGCGAGCACTACCTCGGTAGTGCTGCGCACGTCCGTTGGCCGACGCGGCCCCGCCCGCTTAATAGAACGTTCCGCACTGGCGCGGAACGTTCAAAGCAGCAAAAGAGTTAAATCCCATATTAGATTTTATCTAGATAACATTAAAGGTTCAGTTGGTTCCTCACAAATGCTTTTGGTGGCTCAGAAAGCAACCATTAGAGGACAGATAATGCTAGATTTCCCTCTTTTGAATAGATGGAAAAAGAGTGACGGAAGGCCCTTGAGACCATTATACGACAGCTAAACCTGGCATACACCAGGGACCCCACTAGACGGCACCTAGAGCAGGATAAAAATAAGCTCATAAATCTTTATACTTCTAAAGCTCAATATATGTGTTTTCCATCTGAAAGTCTGCCATTAAGAACAGCGAGAAAAGGCAGGCCAGCGACAATGAGAGACAGCTAGGTTAGAGAAGTTCAAAATGCTCATGTCAGGCTTGCCGTCCCAGGAAGGCCAGTCAAAGAGACGTGCACATTTTAAAGCGCACAACTTCCTGCTGCTGCTACTTGGCAGCATAGGTCCCACCTCATCCTGACACTTAGTTTGGGATGGGTTCCTGAAAAATTAAATGGTAGTAAATAAACTTTATTAACATTTTATTTTTCAGCTCTGGGACTTGTGGGGTGAGGCTCCTCCACCTTAACGGAGGAACTGCCTCTGCTCCACTATAGAGAATTACATAGCTCCAAAACTATTGATGACGGGCACAATAAAAAAAGTTCTTCAGAAATCTCAAGCTCCCACAACTGAATGCTGAGGGCAGGAGGTGGCTGGAGGGTAAAAATAATAAAGAAGAAATAGCCCAAGCAATTTCCAATATATCCTACAATAGCACCAGGGAAGATAACTTCCTTGGGGAATTTTATAAATGGTATCGAGAAGAAATCATAAACATACTGTACACAATGCTTAAAGAAACAGAAGAAAAACATTCTGTAACAACTGTCTTGAACTTGTCTCTAATCTTGATAATCTAATCTTTCTAACCTAGTGCCCCATAAACTGAATAGGGATCCCCTTCGGGGCAGTAGCTACAGCTGTCCCTACCATTGCTGCTTAATGAAGATACAAATATTCTGGCAAAAGTGCTAGCAAATGGACTTTACAAATTTTTCTCATCTTCTATTCATCACCCAAGAATGGGGTTCATCCTAGGTAGAACATCAAGGTGCCTTCTACAAAGACTATCCCTCCTCTTACAGATCTCTAAAGATGCACAGACAAAGACACTGGTGCTCTCCCTTGATGCAGAAAAGGTATTTGACCATATTGAATGGGCATACATGTTTTGAACACTCTATAGACAGGAATTAGGCAACTACCTCATTAGTAACACTGTATGATTCTTCCATTGCGCACATGAATTGTTGTTGCTTTGTTTCATCAACTTTCCATATCTACAGAGGCATGAGTCAGGGTTGTCCCTTATCCCCCTGATATTTATTGTACCTTTAGAGCAACTAAGATCACTACAATTGATAGACACAAATATTTGGACTTTGTTTGGGGAGAAAATAAACTGAGAATGAAACTCTACAAATTGATAGCTGGTAGTAGGGCTGGGACTACCATTACCACAAGGCACTCCATCTACTGCAGGCAGCATACATGATGCTCAATGTTATTGGCTAGACCTTTTGGATGGCCCTAAAACGTTTACTCAGCAGCAAAAACAGACTATCATTGCTTTCTGCAGCAAAGTCTCTGGTCACCATTGAATGCCAAATCTATAGTTCAATCTACAAATAAATCATGGGTAGAGACTCAAAGACAGTTCAACCCAGACCAGATTACATAAACATGCTGTGTCTTTCTTGTGTTTCAACACCCTGCGCATCCTCCTCATGACCTTCAAATGGATCCCTACCCGAATCCAGAAAGATCGTCACCCACGCACTCATGACCAGCATACTGTACTACGGGAATGCCCTCTACGCCGGAATAAATAAATCCCTACTCCTCAAACTCCAGACCATCCAGAACGTTGCAGCAAGACTCGTACTCGGCATCCCACGACAACACCACATCACCCAGCACCTACGAGAACTCCACTTGCTCCCCATCGAAAAGAGAGTGACCTTCAAACTTCTCACCCATGCCTCCAAATCCCTCCAAAACATCGGACTGAAAGAATCTCCTACTACGCACCCAAGAGAAGCCTCCCCTCCGCCGATCTTGCCCTGGCCGAAATCGCTCGCATCCTCAGAGCAGGAGGGCGATCCTAATTCTACATTGCAGCCAAGACCTAGAACAAACTCCCCCTCAGCATCAGACAAAACCCCATACTGCAAGCTTTCAGGAAGAGCCTCAAGACCTGGCTCTTCGGATGAGATGGAGCTGCCCGAAACCCCCCCCCCCCTCAGCACCTTGAGAACCTCACGGGTGAGTAGTGTGCTTCACAAATCCCTGATTGATTGATTGAAATATTAATAATGATATCTTGTTTTGAGGGCATGTGATGCTCTAGAGTGGACCAAAGGCAGCAGGTATACTTTCTGTTGATCAGACAATTACAAGAGATGGCCATAAACAGTTCTCCACTTTTCAAGAGGAATTTGAGTGCCTGAGTCACATAGATGGAAATAAAGGCAACTGATCCAGTGTCTTTGCCATAGATTAGGCCGAACCCACTGGAAGTCATTGAACTCTCTAATACTTCCTTACCTGCAAACATGTGGCACATGTAAGTGAGCTATTTCAGGTCTTTTTAATGTTCCAGTTAATCATTTCTGTCTAGACCATTGGAGGAACAATTAAGGTTCAAATGGCAGGTATAGCTTAATCATGGTTACGAGAAAGATGATTGGTTGTAAGTCTTAACAATGTGGGTGAAAGGGAAGCCCCACTGAAATGTAATCTTTTCATAATAACTTTACCCTGTACTGCTCTGGGTGAGACCAAACTTCCTGACTAGACATTTTCTAATGTGGAAGTAGGATTCTGCCTACTGAACCTGGTACTAGAAGATATGGATGCACTGTCATCATCCTTTTCCTAGAGGTTGTTGGAGGGGTCGTCTTCACCCTCCCCTTCATTCCCTGGAGCTGTTGCTGCCCAGGCCTTAAGGGACCTAATCATTTCTGGTTTCCTAATTCTATTAGTGCAGGTAGCCCCATGGCTCTACTCTGTATCCTAAGCTCACCTAATGTGAGTTAAGACAGGTTTGCCAGATCCAGCTCCAGCTCCATGGTATCCCTAATATTGGGTCACAAAACAAATGTTGGCACCAATTGAACACAAGAACAATTTAGAAAAATCTAAAATTGTTCAAATTTTAAAAATTCAAAAATCTATTTTGCTCTAGGTCAATTTAGCAGATTATTAAAGATCTTCACTTAAATACATATGTGGTGTGTTTAAAAACAAGTACTATCCTCACAACTGATCACCAAATGTTGGAATGTGGTTTATTAGAAGGGGTAAGTAGGTACCTACCAGTAGTAATAGGACACAATCACAATATAAGGCCCAGTCAAGGTCTCAATAAATGATTCTCTTGCTCAGCCCTTGGTAGTTGGCTGCGAGCAGGCATGCTTAACTTAGGAGACCGGTGTGTGCAGCCTTTAAAAACACCAATACATTAAATAAGTAAGACACAACACACAATAAAATTCTAACACCAATTTATAAAAATAAAAAAAACATTTTTGATTACAATGACACCAACATGACAAAAATCCATTGTGGGGAACCGGAATTTATGAATGTTTAAAGAATAAACACTTTCTAGAGCCTAAAAGCCAAGAGCACCACTTTGGGACATCTGGTCGTGCTAGACCAGGACAAAGTCAAAGTTTCAAGCTGACCGCGATGGAGCCGCTGTCAGATGCACTTAGTGGTAGGGCCCAGTCAAGTTTTTACCATTTGACTTAATCACTATCTTTGAGCTTTTTATCTCAACGTCGAGATCGTCAGGCCAGCTTTGGGTCCACCGATGATGGCTTGGCTCAGCATGATTCTTTGGTCAACTCCTGGAGGTCTTGTCGATGATGAAAGTCTCCAGAGCTTCAGCAGGGCAAACCTGAATCTGAGGCTGAGTCGTGGTTCGATGTCACTGGCTTGACTTTCGCCGATGGGTTAGTTACCTCATGGAGATTTTTGACAAAAATTCTCCAAATCTTCTCAAACTTCTGGATCTTCTTTCAGCAGGGCTGCATTTAAAATGACAGCAGGCAAAACAGCAGTGCACACTGAAGTGCATTAAATCTACTGGGCCTCTACACCTACATGCCCTACCATATACCAGGGACTTACATGTAGGTTGTCAGTACCAATTGTAATTATACCTAATTAAAATGTACTTTTAATTAGAGTAAGAAAAGCAGCATCTAGTAGTCATAATGTGGGCAAAACAGTGGGGGGACACTGCAAAAAGCCCTGGTTTCTTACACAAGTGTATCCAGGATGGGAAACTTTCATCAGGTTCATGAACATCCACAAAATTGCATGTCTGTGAGCATTCACCTAGTTATGCAGGTGTTCCAACACATAACTGCCCACCCACATAATATCACATCATCCAGGAGTTATAATACACGTGAGTACATTGGAAGAGCAAACTTACACCCTGTATAACTTACACTATTAACATCTAATGTCCACTTATATCAATTTACACCTGTAGTTAGACTTTTACTTTGCCGTTACTTTTGGTCACTTTTCTGAGTATCAATGAAGATCTTAGCTTTAGAGCCAGCTGGCTTGCTACCCAAGAGCTGCAAGTAATATCACATTCCATCTGAATTCTGAACTATTTTTGCTATATATTGCAGTGAATAAAAACAGTCACATGAAGAGAAACATTGTCAGAAGAGAAGATATTCAGGCTCCTATGTGAACAAATACAGAAGGACACTATTATGCACAACTGTAAAACAGATGTCTTTGTAAATAAAGATGGTCTTCTTGTAAGCAAAGGTGGTCTGCATCTCTATCCTGCTATTTTGAATCCTGACAGGGTACATACACAAGCTGCTGCTGTTCCTGATCCTCCATACTAATGCCATATGCGATCAGCCAACTATAGCTTAATCCTCTTACATTCACATAAGACAGATCTCCTACCAGTCTTGTCCATCACCCAGTATTTTACCAGCCATTAAACAAGCCACCACCAACTGAACAGATATGGGATAACTGAAGAGATCAGTCACATACTGTTGGCCAGTCTGAGGTCTCTAATCTAATCCACCATTAAGGTCCCAACTAGTGACAAACTATGGCCATTTTTTTACATTTCATAATGACATTTAAGATAGGTGATGATAGTAACAAAAGCCAACCCAGCAGATCTCCTCACTATTCCTCTCTTTAATCATGCCCAGTCAGAACCAAAACACTTTAAAAAAAAAATCAGGTTGAACAACCCAGTGCAGTAGCCAGCTAAGTAGACTATAATCACTAGAACTAACATAAAGGGACCTCCAGAGCTGTTCAAAGCTGCCTACATACTGAAATATATAAACTGCACATGTGTATCTTACACCTCTTCATCCAACACACTGATAAGCACTGTATTCCAAAACAAGATAACCGCACCTCAGTGGTCATCATGCATGTCATGGAAACACTTTCCACATAGAATAAATAAAGCAAAGGCAACACACCCAATGACACAACTTACATTGAATAGCTTGCTGCACATGTAGGCGGGTGTTTCAGTGCCCCACATTAGGATAGTAAGCACTATATAAATGCTGCAATACAATACAACACAACATCAGCTGCAAAACGTTTAATGGTAGTCTGTGCACTGAAAACCTCAACTAATATGAGCAATCATAATTAAGATGAAACACTGTTGGACTTGTCCTTTTCTGCAAGGTCATCCCCAAACCTTTTGCCTTCACCCTCCGGTTTTCTGAACCCATTTTTGTTGGCTTTTAGGACACTCCACTCTTTACCACTTCTAAGCAGTGCTTAAGTGCTTGTGCTCTCTCCTTTAAACTTGATAACAGTGGCTTACCCACAATTGGCATATTAAATTTACTTGTAAGTCCCTAGTAAAGTTGCACTACATGTAACTCAGGGCCTGTAAATTAAATGCTACTAGTGAGCCTGCAGCACTCCTTGTGGCACCCACTTAAGTTGTCCTTTATATATGTCTCAGGCATGCAATTGCAGCCTGTGTGTGCAGTTTTGAACTGCCAATTGGACCTTGCAAAATAAATCGCTTGCTTCCTAAAGCTTCCATTTTAATACAAATAAGTCATGTCTAGGGTAGTTCCTAAGCAGCCCACAGGGGAGGGTGCAGTGTATTTAAAAAGTTGGGCATGTACTTTTAACTTTTACAAGCCCTGGTAGTGAACAACTCTTAAATTCGCTTTTCACTACTTCAAGGCCTACCTTTCCCAATGGATAACATTGGGTTAACTTATTACATTTATTAAGTGTCAGTCAGTCAGTCAAACATGTGTCTTTTAGACCCTAGTCTTTAAACAGAGCACAATAAAACCCAAGTACATGTATAAAATCAATTATTAAAATCAGGCCAAGCCCACAGCTAAAACATGATTGTAACAGCAATTCATCCTATCGTAAACTGATAATTTTTTATGTACAACTTTATACGCAGACAGTGAAAACTACCCCACATTTGATAGATACTTAAAACCCCAAATCATCTTATCGTAGAGTGATCAGATTCTCTGTAAAATTACATCCACAGATCGTAAAAATCGCCCCAAAGCACAAGTTACATCCAAGAATCTCATATCCAAAAGTAGATTAACCGATTGCCCCCTATCCCTGATATCATACTTTTTTTTAACTGGTTTTAATAAAGACTTCTGTTGTGCTAAAAACCACATGCAATTCACTAGGATGTGTATTAGATCTCCCTTAGTATTAAGGCCACATTTGGAGGTTTTATCCTTGTGTAACAAGGCACTGTGGGCACCCGACATTAGAACCTGGTTTACCTTGCATCTAAATTTCTATGGACAACGTCATAACTGCACATTGTGTAATTTCTTCAGATATGGGAAAGTCTCAGCAGGAGGGATACCGATTTCTTCTTCCTTAGGTAGATTAAATCCTCCTCTCTAAACACCTGTTTAGTGACTCTTCTGATCACATATTTACTCACACCTACCCAGTCTATCTAAAATTCTATTTTTAATTTCGTGCAACAATTGAGAATCTTCCCTCTAGCTCACTTCATAATATTTGTTTTTGCATAGCAATGAGATTGTGGGAAGCTCCTTATTATCTATTCTTATCCAGAATGTTATTGTCTCTGCATATGCTAGGCGTGTCCATCCCATCAGACCAGTTTCTATTCTAAAAGCCTGCACCATCGTAGAGGGAGGGAGAGAGAGTAATCTTTTTAAACACCTACCCTCTTCAAATTCTCAGTTTGATTCCCCACCAATACTGACTACCTCAGCACAGTACTGGAACCTGGGCCGTATCATAACCTGGTAGGATGCCAGCACCTGTCTTAGGGAGAGGCCCCTGTAGAGGTTATCACATTTCTTGAGCCTCCCTACGGACAAGAGTGCCTCAGCCTCCAGAGAAGCAATATGTTTCTTCCACAGTAAATTGTTTGAGAACCACATCCCCAGCTATTTATATCTACTAACTATCTCAATTTTAACATTATTTATTGCCCAAGCCAACCTTATTTTCTTCGTCCCTATTGGGAGTACTTTGGTCTTTTCCATATTGATTATTAGTTTTTTGTTTCTACAATAATTCGAGAAGATGTCTAGTTTCCTCTGGAGGCGATTTCTGTCACATCTAAAATTACTAGATCATCTGCATATAAGAGGCAAGTTACATGCATATTACATCATTCATTATGGGGCTGAAGCTATTCGAGTGGCTAAGTGTTTTTGGTAGATCAGCCAAACAAAAAGAAAACAGAATGGGTGCCAAAACATACCCCCTGTCTTGGGCCGTTTCTGATATCTATCCCCCTTGAAAGGGATCCCTCCTGGGACCAGTTATCTCTGTAGTTCTTGTAAAATCTGGAGTAGATCGTCAGTAATTCCATAGCTTCTTAATGCCTCCCACAGCAGGGCCAGATCAACTGAGTGAAACGAGGAGCTGAAATCCACAAAATAACAGTAAAAACCTCTGCATTGCTCTATTGATTTCTTTGCTAATGCTCATAAACTGAAACAATGGTCGATCGTCAAATACCCCTCCTTAAAACCTCCTTGCTGTAGTGGAATTACTGGGATTGTTTCTACCCATTCCCTCAGCATCTCCAAAAGAATTTTTGAGAAGACTTTCCCGCTCACATCTAGCAGGTTAATTTACCTGTAGCTTCCGGGAAGGGGATACTTGCCTTTTTTATACATAGACTTAATAACTGCTCCCTTCCACCTAACCAGGAAATGTCCTGTCAAGAGAATTTTCTGGAAAAGGGAGTAGCGCAAGCTGCTCCACCAGGCAGTATTGGTTTTTATTATTACTGCCGGTAGATTGTCTTGGCCGGCTGCCATTGAAAGTTTTATCAACTCGATTGTCTTCTTAATTATTGGTGCTGAAAACCTCTCCTTTATCAACATTTAGTAAGTGACAACTTTCAATCTGGAGCAAGTGGGAATGTAGAGTTTCGGGTCAAAGGATTTGTAATTTAGAGCCCTCTTTAATGGTAAAGTCAAATTTTAAGTCACAATTTGCAAAATGACACTTTGAGAAAGTTGGCATTTTCTTGTCCCAGCCATTTGATATTTGCTGCCTGTATCTTGGGTCACATGACTAGGTGTAGCTGACAGTTGGTCTTTGTTTGTTGCTCCCAGACAGTGAGATAAAGAAGCATAGGTGTTGGCAGAATGAGCCATCTCTGACTTGGTGAGGGGGAAGAGCTTTCACCTACCACCCTTGCACATTACAAAGGCTCTGTCTGATCACATTCACAAAGGTTTTGATACTAGCCTATTGTGACCCCAGGCGATCTGGGGTCAGCTTGGCGCAGCAGGACATTCCAAGCACCTCTTGGGGTGGAAACATCCAGAACCTTTTCCTACTTCAATGTTGGCCCAGGTGTTAATATTGGACCCTCAGACCCAACTCTTCAATACACCTCTAGATCTGTAGAAGACTCAGAAGGACTGCTGTGTTGCTCTGGAAGAAGGACTGTTACTCTGCTGCCCTGCTCCCCTCCTGCCTGTGTGGAAAGAACTGGACATGCATCTTTGACCCAGAACCACCAGAGTGACTCAAAGGGATTTTTGGCTGGCCTCCTGATCAGAGCCGCAGAGACAGAAAAAGCCCCTATCACCTTGATATTGGCACCTGGACTCCATCAGCTGTGAGTCCTGCCCCACCAAGTAGTTCCACTCCAGTCCTGGACCCTTGGATGTGGGCCTGAAAGTGCTATACCAGCCCATCTGTGCTACCAGCAGAACCACCGCTGCACGACGTATTGCCTCACAAAACTGTACATCTGAACCCCTGCGCAATGCATCCCCGATGCAGAACTTCACATCATAGCTCGTAGCCCCTCGGATTCATCACTGAGCGATGCATTTCAACACAGGACATTGCATCGCCATCACAGCTCCTCGGAACTGCAGCTGCCCAAAACATCTGTACACACAGACCTTGCATCCCCACTTCAGCTCCTCAGAACTGCCGCTACATGGTGCATCTCAATGCATGGACCTCTCATCGCCACCGCAGCTCACTCAGAACCACCGCTGAATGACACATCTCCAAGCATGCACCTCGCATTGCCTTTTCTGCATGATGCATCCTCGCAGCAGTACTTAGCATTGCTCCACAACCAGGATTTAATGTTAATTTTGTTCAGTGGGCTTAAATCTGTCACTCTAGCCAGTCCACACTCCATTATGACCAGATCACCACAATTAGCACTATGTGCTTCTGGGCACTATTTTTACTTAAAGATTTGAAATAGCATATCTCTGGTTCTACTGATTGGATGTTTGTCGTTTTGGTCTCAAATAATGTATAAAACGTTACTGTATTTTTCTAAGCTGGTGTGGAGGTTTTCTTGTGTTGTTTTTTCACTTTATTACTGTTTGAAGTGCTGCATAAATACTTTAGGCATAGCCTCTAAATTAAATCTGACTGTTTTTGTGCCAGGCTACCAGAGTGTTAAGCACAGGTTTCTTTGGGGTTACTTGTGTTTCACCCTGACAGAGGTTGTAGTTGCTGCTTGACTACGGTTTAACCCCCCCTCAAACTGTAACCCGATTTCCGACAAACACTAAGGGGTATATTCACAAGAACATGTGATAACTACCGCAAGAGTAGCGTAACGCAGCTTTCAATATCGCAGCCTATCTCGGGAAAATAACCCCTTGTCAACGTGGAATTCACAACACAGCGGTAGCATGCGATAGTTGGCTGACACCGCGGCCAATGCTCGCGACACAACCAACCCGACGGAGATAAAAACACAAACCACAACGCGAAAAAAACTGCGATGGGCCAAAGCGCGATAAGAAAACAGTGACAAACAGCGCGAGGGCAGCAATACGCATGCGCAATGCGGGAAAAAGCACAAGAACAGTATACGGAAAATGCCACAGAACAAAATACATCAACAGCGGAGTACCACGGATGCACCCTGGCCAACTGCAGAGGACAACATGCACACCACAATATCCACGCACCGTGGAAGAACAGAACCTACAGGCACACCACATGAAAGAGACCAGTGGCAGACAAATCAGAGCCGCAGGAGCGACACACCCACCGTGCAGCATACGCACATAAGCAGAAGTGCACCCGGACAGTGACAACATCCCGGTACAAACAGCAACACCTCCACAACTGAACACAGGACACAACTGGTTCGGAAAATGTGAACAACATGGCAAATCACATCTGAAACCCCAGGGACATGTAACATGACAATGTACAATTCCAACCTGTGACCTGCAAATATGTTTTATTCACACATGCAGTGCAATTGGACATCTACTACTGTCCCATGAATGCCACGGACAGTCACAATGTGACGTGCTCATGAGAAGTAAGTGTCAATGATGGAGTCCCTACGGGCCATTCCTGCCGCAGCTGCAGTGGGATGTGGGCCACCTGCCCCATCACCACCATCATCATCCGGTACCTCTGGAACTGGGATCCATGGGGCCCTGGTGCGAACACAGATGTTGTGCAACACACAACATGCAATGATCATCTTGCACACGACGTCCGGGCTGTACAGGAGCTTCCCACCAGTGCCGTCCAGGCACCTGAAACGTGACTTCAACACGCCAAATGTGTGTTCAACGATACCCCTGGTGCGTATGTGGGCCACATTGTACTGCCTCTGGGTGGGTGTGTTCGGGTCTCGAAGGGGTGTCATCATCCAAGGGCAGAGTGCATATCCTTGATCACCTGTGACAGTGCAGGGAGAAAAGAGTCAATACTTGGTTCGGCAGGATGTGATGGCAGGCCCACCAATTCAGTGACGCCTGTGCTGGCTGTGTGTGGGGTGAGTGTAAGCCAGCCCTCAGGGAGTAGCTGGTGCTGGCAACTACACCAACAGTCATCAGGCACACAGACATGCAATGTCAGAACTACAAGGGGGATGACTCGAGTCGCACAGGGCTAGTCGCCCCGGATGCACAGCGGCCGACACGGGCCCACCACCACGGGACGCTGATCTGCGGGAGACTGGGGTAGGGTCATGAGGGCAGAGCAGTGCCTCACATGTGTCATGGCTGCATTCCGCATCTCCACACGTTCAGCTGTTGTGTGGCTGTGGTGCCATGTGAAGTCTGTATTGGGTGCAGGGGTAGCCCAGGATGACCATGGAGTGGTGTAGTCGTGTCTGGTAGGTGGTCGTGTAGTTTAACATGTCGGATGTGGTTAGGTCACATGTGCATCCCCACAGTTGTGCCTTGTGCGTTGGTAGCAGTGGGATGTGTGGGGTGTTGATTTGGTACTTACCAACGAGCAGTCCCGTTCCATATGTGCCATCCTGGAAGCGCTGGTTGATGATGGACTGTCGGAAGATGAAGGAATCATGCACACTGCCTGGGTAGTTGGCGACGACATTGGTGAACATTCCCCGGTGGTCCACTATTGCCTGCACATTGATGGAATGTGTGTGCTTCCTGTTGCGGTAGTGGTGTGCAGTATCCGCAGGGGGCACAAGTGGGACATGTGTGCAGTCGAGTGCCCCCAACACGGCCGGGAATCTGGCTATGGCGTAGAAGCCTTGCTTAGTCTCCAGCTGTTCCTGCACAGTGTTGGGGAAGTGAAGATACTGGGGTATGAAGCTGATGAAGGCATCCAGGACAGGTGGGATGAACTTTGATAGGGCTGGCTGTGAGACCCCTCCAACTCTGGCAGTTGTTGGTTGGAAGGTCCCAGAGGCCAACAGGTGCAGCACTGCCAGCAGCTTTGTCTGCGGAGGGATGTTTGTTCTCCGCTGTGTTGGGACCGTCAGCCTGTGGGCGATGTGGGTCAGGATGCGGAGGATGGTTGTCCTTTTGAGCCTGTAGTGGGCAATGACTTCCGCGTGCGTTAGGTCTGTGAGAGTGGTGCATTTTCGGTAGATCCGCTGTCTTACTCTATGCTGCCTCTGTGGTGGTCCGGGGGGGGGGAGCGGGTCCGGGTCCTGGGGGTGGTGGCAGTCCAGGGGGTGGTGGCGGTGGGTGTTGTGGCCCTGTTGGGGCTCCGAGCTGCATGCAGAGTAGCTCCATGGCTTCGTTTGTTCTTCGGGTATGGCTGTGTGCGGGACTCCGTTGCCTACTGCAGGTAGACATCCGTCTTTACTCCTGCTTGAGGCAGGTGTTAAATACCTGCGGCTACCGCACCTTATCGCCTGTTTTGTGTTCTTATCGCCGATGTGGCTGGTCGTTGTGAATGTTGAGGTGTGATGTTGTCTCGACTGTTCACACGGGAACGCCCACTCTGCATCTCATTAGCGATATTTGCGGGGGTCCTTAGTGGCGATGTTTTTTGCGGCTGCTATCGCGGGTAAACTGGTGCTGTGGGCTGTTTACACCGGCTTGTGAATGGGGAGGTAAATTTATCATGACTTTGGCTGCGATGAAGTGCCGTTAATTCGGCGTTAGCTCCTTGTGAATATGCCCCTTAATATGTTTGTATTAGCACATTTTAAGAAGCTACTGAACTAAGTAGGTAGAACCAATATATGGAATTCAGACAAGTGCTTTGGGAGTTTCAATTACACCTGGAATGAGTAAATCTCTGTTTTGCTCACCCAAGACATTAAAAGTGAGAACTTATTTGTCGTACTAAATACATTACCTAATACTCTCTGTATTGAGTAAATCCACTGACCAAGTTTAAATCCCATCCTAAACCATCTGCTTCTTGGTACAATAACTCTCTAAAAGTAGCAAAATCAGCCTGTAAGAAGCTTAAGCGTAAATGGCGAAGTTGTTACAATGAAATCAATATAAAATGTTTAAAAGCTGCTTTCTGCAACTACAAAATTGAGGTTGCGAAAGCCAAGACCGAATATTTCACAAATTCCATTCTTAATGCTACAAATGGTCAAAAGAGGGTCATTGATATCTTAAGGGATATATAAAACCCGTATTGTAGCAAACAGGAAATAACTCCCTCCTAAGAGCTTTTTAATATTTTCTCAGATTTTTTTACAAGAAGATCAGTAAGATCCTTGATGCCATTGGAAGTTACCCCCCATGCCACCTCCCGACCAGACTACCCCAAATTCTTTGGGAGAAATCGCATTAATTATGGAGGAGAAGACTTGGATAGACCTTATAGAGGTTCAGAGCAGCAGTTGGGACACCTTTGAACCTATCAAGGAAGAAGGTTTTCTATTTTTTGTGTGATCAGACTCCCCACTTGATCCCCTTCCTCTGAAGGTGTGTAAAGAGAAAGAATATTAAATCATCCAGCCCACGCTACTGTTCTGCAACCAATCACTGGAAAGTGTTCTTGTGCAATGTTTGTGGAAAAAGGCAATAGTTACACCTTTACTAAAAAGCCTGCAGCTGACCCTAAGGTTTTGAGTAATTATACGCCAATATCTCTCCTTCCCTTTCCAGTCAAGGTACTGGAGCAATATGTGAGTGGGAAGATGTCCCAATACTTGGAGAATCACTGTCTCATAGATGATGACAATTTGGGTTCAGGCCAGGTCATGGTACCGAGTCAGCTTTACTCGTTGCCATGGATGAACTATGGATGAGAGTTGATAAAGGTCAGTGGACAGTCCTGTCATGCTTGACTTGTTAGCAGCCTTTGACACTATCAACCATATGATCCTACTAACCAGATTAGCCTTAATTTATGTAAAGGGTAGAGTGCTGAAGTCGTTGGAATCCTAACTGACAGACAGGTGTCAGGCAGTAGCAATGTACCCTTATCGCTGAGAATTTAAAAGCTTGGGTCAGGGAGCTACTCAGTGCTGAGTGCTCAGTCCTGTATTATTCAATGTTTACATGAGTCCACTAATCTTTCTGATAAAGGCATATGGTGTCAATCTGGTCAATTATGCAGATGACCCCTAGTTGATCCTTTCTATTAAGATGCGGTCAACATGATGAAGTAGACGCCTTTCAGAAGTGTATAGTAGACATTATTAACTGGAGGAACTAAAACTCCCTCAATCTGAATGGGGACAAAACAGAATGTTTCTGCTGTTGAGCTACACAAATTCATATGGAACTTCCCCCAAACCTCTGGCCTCTCCCTACAGAAGAGGAGATCAGACTGACTGGTGCCATCCGTAATCTTAGGGTCATTTTTGATGACAAGATATCCCTTGAGAACCATATCATAAAAGGGGCTGGCACTGGCTTTGCACTGCTACGGGGTCTCAGGAAAGTGCTCCCCATATTACCTGCCCAGACCAAATCGCTCATCACACGTAGTCTTATAGTAGATTGGACTACTTTAATGCTCTATTGTTGGAAGCTCCAGAGTATTTTATTAACAGTCTGTACAGATCTCAAGTGGTGACTGCTAAACTTGCTCTAAATAGACCTTGCAGATCCTCAGCATTGAGTGCTTTGAAAGAATTGCACTCGCTGACAATCAGGCAGAGGGTTACGTTCAAAGCCATCTGCACTGTGCATAAGGCTATGCATGGCAAAGGTCCAGTGCTGTTGCAACAAAGGATTAAAGACTATACCCTGGGAGACCCCTCCCCTCGAGTACAGAAAATCTGGTTCGTGTGAATACATTTCAAAATAAACAACTGGGTGGGTCATGCTTTCGCAGTTGAAGCTGCCCAGCTGTGGAACAAGCTACCTTCGTCTCTTAGATCAGTTACAGATCTGCTAAAATTCAGAAAGGCCTTAAAGACCTGGCTCTTTCCTAAGTAATTGTCCATGATAGCACTTTGTTTGATGGTCTAGCAGCAGGTGTGCTTATCTCTTATGCTGTCAGTGCCAGGGTACTAGCATGGTGACAGTTTGCTCTTTATAAATGTAATTAATTAATAATACTACAGCTGTCAATAATGGGCCACTTACCCCATGTAGTTGAGACATTAACTGGAGCTCTCTAAGACCAATGGGTAGTAGTGTGACTGCTAATCTTGAAAGAACAGTGCCACTTTATGTTACAAATATTGTCCAATTAGGTGTAGATTTTCTATCATTAACTCCAATTGGGCGCTAGATTTGTAAATGATATCAGTGGCATTCAGTGTCATGTCTGTCATTGCCACAAGCTTTGCTTTCATGAAAAAAGCTTGCTTGCAATCATAGAGCCCATACAAGTGTTTCACTGATCATGCTGGAAAAAAGCAATAATGTATCATTCCCAAATAGGAAATAGTGCTATCACCAATGTAAATGTTCATGGTGGTGGCTTATGTATCAGACATAGACCTACTACCTTAATGTGTATCTTTCTACAACTTACCTCTAGGTCTTCTGATGCCTGACATAATGGCAGCTGATAGGTCCTCTTCATGACACAGAACATCAAAGTCAGAATAACATCTGTCTTAAATACTGTGCCCTACGTATTGTTTACGAAACAATTAGGACAAAGCAGTTAATAACTGTAGGAAATTGTTTTTTTTATTGCGTTTTTGATTGAGGGGGCTGAAGACAGTTCTCAATTAACAACCACAATCCCTGTCAAGGTGAACCACAAAAATCACAAAATTAGCCTGTGCTTAACCCTCTGGTAGCTTGGCACAAAAGCAGTCAGACATAACTTAGAGGGCATCTGTAAAAAAACACAGTAAAACAAAGTAATAAAATAGTAAAACACAACACTAGAAAAATCTCACATGAATTTAGAAAAATAGAGTAACATTTAATAAATAGTTTGACAGCAAAATGACAAAATCAGTAGAACCCGAGCTATGAATTAAAACATTTTTTTAGTAAAAACTAACACCTAAAAGATCATGGAGCCTGCTATGTCCTTTTGGCTCTAAATAGGAAGCCATCAAACTAGCCCTTGGAGTCACTTTGGTAGTCCTGGATTCAGGTGGTGAAGCAGGGCTCAAGCAGCAGGGCAGGCTTCTGAGGCGCAGGCGCAGAAAAGCAGTCTTGTTGAGTACACAGCAGGCCACAGCAGCAGGCAGTCCTCTGAGAGTCCTTCCACAGGTCCAGAAAGTGAACTGAAGAGTAGATCTGAGGGCCCAATTTTTCTACTTGGTGCTGCCTTTGATATGGGAGAAGTTTCTAGAGGTTACTCTTTGGAGAGCTTGAAATTTCCTGACTCCCCTGCCCTGGCTCCAAGCTGGCTGGCTGCAGAGGCAATACAGTGGTGACAAACCGTTTGGGTGAAGCAGAGCATAGCCTATTCAGCTGAAAGTGGGGCTGTGCCCAGCTCCATTCACCACCATCCTGGCAGCAGATGGCCCATTTTGGCACATCTGAACCCTCTAGTGTGTGACTGTCTGGGAAGAATTTGTAAAGTCCTAACTTCTAAATACACCCAGTCATTTGACCCAGGGAAGCTGCAGGCACCAAATGGCAGAGGACTGGAAAATAACTACTTTCTAAAAGAGGCATTTTCAACATTTCAATTTGAAATCTGACTTTACCATTAAAGAGGATTTTTAATTATAATTTCGAAGATACCAAACATTAAATGCTTATCTGTCCCTAATCAAGGGTTAGCACTTATTAATTGTAATTAAGGCTCCCTGTTTTCCGTTTTTACAGATTTTTACAGATAAATAGAAACAGAAAACCATTTATTTTCCTGTGTGTATGTATTTTTAAATGTGGATAAACATGGAAATTGGGTTGTTTTTTAATTATTCTGAATGCTGTCAATCATGACTGCCAGGCCAAAAACTGTGCGGATTGACAGGCAAGGGATTAAACAAATAAAGAAACTTTAGTAAAGAGCCTTATACAGCAGTAGATTTGCACAACTTTGATACTAAAATGTGGCAGTTTTCTTATAAGTGCGTAGTTTATCATCTGAGTGTGTATATATCATTGAAACCTGTCAGGCGTTCAGGCACGGTGTTTATTAACTGGTTAAATAAATGCAGAAATAAACACATTTCAGTTTCATTTTTTCACAAAATGTTAAATAAATATGGATAAATACAGGTAAAATTAGCAAAAAATATATATGGATAAATATAGACGTAAATTACAAAAATATAAATACCATAAAACCGGGAGCCCTAACTGTAATAAGGCAACCCAATGAGAGTGGGATAGGTGCCCAGACATCTCTCTTCTATTTCAGTATGACCTTGAACTCGCCTTGCCTTTCTCACTCGTATTGATGTCTGTTTCCTGCTGTTTTCCTTGTTAGCTGCTCCCAACTCCATAACTACTCCTTCCTTTTTCATTCCCTCTGTTGTATCATCATCATCATAATACTTTATTTGGTATTTTCCAACCATAAAAGTACATGACAAATAAGCTGTTAAACATACAATCCACATAATTAAATTGAAATAAAAAAGATGAAACAACTTTACAATCAAGCACATAACATATTAGATGTTCAGCATAATAAAGAAATAGAAGATAAAAAGATCCTCTATCTCATAATTAGGCTAAAAGTGAGAGCCATACTAGCAAATAAGTGAATCATAAAATCACACACCATACTAATCCATTCAACTAAAAATGAAGGCCCTCATTTGAGGATACAAACTATATGATTGATAAACCAATATAGATCCACTATCTTAGGGCAAAGCAAGAAGAGGGGGCTAAGAGGTCAGGTATAAGAATCATATAGAATCACACAGCATGTTGTCTAATAACATTTAAAACATTTAAAAATACAGTCAATATAAAGAATAAGATAATAAAAGGACTACCAGCATAAAAATTGGGGACCATTTTCCTTATTAATATTTTAGGAGCAAAATTCTATATCATCAAGAGGTATTAGGGTTGGAAGGTGGAAGGTCAGGCCAGCGCTTTAGATCTAATGCACCAACTCCAATGTAAATATTTGGATACTTCTCAGACAATTGCCTGTGTGGACTGTATGCAGTAACCACAAAACATCCTGGTGCTGTCTAGAAATAAATTTCCTGTATATCGGAATAATCCAGGATTTTTTGGGACGCACGTTAAACGGGCAGAAAAAAACAAAGTGTGCTAATAATTCCTCGGCCTGCTGGCATGTTGAGAATATAGTGCTCACAGCGGCACTGACTTCAATTAAGCAAAAAGTGACTGTATTGGGAGTTTGCCATAACAGAATTTAAGCGATATACTCCTAGCAGCTGGATGGGTTTATATAATCAAAAAAGGGCTCGAATGCCATATCAATCTTAAAATCTAAAAACTTATCTGGTAAGAGACTCTTCAGGAACATGCCTAATTTCTTAATCCCACATGTACTGCCAAAACACAAGTGGTCTAAGTTAGGCTTCATCATGGATTGGCCCAAGATCTATGTCTCATCTAAGTGGAATCAGTAGGGTATGTTTTGGGAGATTAGTAAGGGCTCTTGAAAAAGTATTCTCAGCCACCCCCAACACGGACAGGTTAGCATTACCCAATACTTCTGCCTGGTACAATGCCCTACCCTCAGCCTTTGGTCTGTGCACCTTCAGGGCAGGAGATATCTGCCTAACTCTAGAGGCCTGATACACTTTTAATACAGTTTCTGCTTGCTGGGTATGATTCAAACTACTCTCCACCTGAGACACCCATGACATCGATTTGGTAAGATTAATCTCCAAGTAGGTAAACTCGCTGGCCCTTTCTAGTGGACTGCCTTTCAAGTTTACCATGCCCCTAAAAGACATTTGCGGGCTGATGACCATAAACTTGGTCTTTATATGATTGATCTCCAGCCCTTGCTCACTGCAAAATGCATCAAACTAACCCACTAGACATTGGAGACCACTCTGGGTTTCTGATATCAAAAGGGTGTCATCGACGAAGAGCAAAAAGGGAATCCTGCGACCAGCCAGACAAGGTGCATCGTTTAAATCATCTTCAAGATAAAATGACACATCATTTAAATATAGAGAAAATAGGGTTGGGGCAAGGAATCATCCCTGACACACTCCATTTTGGATGGGTATCCATTCTGTAGGTTCCCCATTTCTTCCCCATCTAACTTGAGCATATGTCTTCGCATATAGGCGAACCAAAACCTCTAAAAGGTCATGGGGGACCCCATTATTCCTAAGTACCTACCATAGCTTTTTGCGTGGAACAAGGTAAAATGCAGAATTGAGGTCTACAAAGACCAAGAAAAGGTGTGCTTTTTAAAGAAGGACTGTCTTCCAATACATCGATAGAAACCTGAAAACCTGGTCAATTGTACTAACCCCTTTGCGAAAGCCCACCTGTAGTGGGGAGAGGGACTGATGATCTTCAATCCAGGCCTCCAAGCTCCCTAAAAGTTGCCTTGCAAAGATGTTTTGGCAACATCAATTTTTCCTCATGTAACGCAACTGGTGCTCATGTAAAGGGCTCTGATACCTGATTTCGGGTCAAGTTTGCGCTATGTAAAACTTCAGAAAAAAAAATCTATAAAGCTGATCGGCCTATAATGTAGAGGGGAATCCTTTGCTCTTTTCTTGTGAATAGGGAACATTTCAGCTACCTTCTAGCTGCCATGAATACTAGCTCCTAAAACAATACAATTAGATAATTTATTAAAATATTCTGCCTGTACATCAATGTCTGCTAAAAACAGATCTCCTGGAATGCCATCAGGGCGTGGTGCCTTTCCTCTTGCTATGGCTTTAATTCCAGAGACTGTCTCACTAATTTCCACCTTAAATAAGCCTAAAGGGGCTAAATTATTCATACTGAAATCAGATGCTCTGTCTGTAGTCAGAACCTGTTTCTAAAGATCCAGAAAATGGGGGGATGCAATCAGCCATATATCTTGTTGGTTGGTTATTACCATTGGCTGCTAGCTTCCAAAATATCCTACTCTCCTTAAGGGCAGCAGCTCTAGTATCTACGTTTGCTGCTACTTTATCCCTTTTTACCCTATGTTTGTCATTTGACTGGACCATATTTGTACTTAGCGAGATCAGGACCTTCGTCCTGGAGGAGAATAGATCTTTTAGGGTACAATGAAGAGCATTTGGAGCTCTTACCTCCCTGACTAGTACCTTAAAATCAACTAAGCTACTCCACAGCCGCAGGTAGATTAAACAGTAATCAATTGTACTTGTGCAATCTGATAGGTCAAAAGAATGGGCGGGATGCAAATCCGCTGGCATACGGCTATTACAGGCTCTAAGGCCATGTAATAAATTGAATGACATAAGTTGATAAGCAGTACTTGTCCAACGTTTTACTTGCTTTGTGTTGAGCATAGGAATTCCCTAGACCTCATCCTCCTTGCTCACAGGAGAACCGCAGCTCAGATCCATCGGCTCATATGTCGTATTAAAATCACTAACAATGATCATTCAATCATGTGAGTCAAAAGAAGCCCTATGATGAGACAGGTCTCTAATTGTTAGGGTCTCTCCCCACCTCCTGACAACCGGTTATAAGCTTTGTAAATATGGCAAGTTCAAGAACCCACCCTATATAGAGATATGCACATTATGTAATGCAAGATAAGTGGCAGAGATGATATTTTAACCTCTAAGGCCAATTTAACTCAAATAAGGAGGATGCCAGATGGCCGGTCCAGACATGCGGGAATAGCGGGTACATAATATGTAATAAAACCAGGTCTATAGGGTGGCTCACAGAACCAGGGGGCATATTTACAAGGGTTTATTACCACCAGAACGTCGCTTTTTATGGTGTTCTGGTGACCTTATGCCCTTTGCCTTATTCACAAGGTGGCGTTAAGCCACTTAACACTGTCTTGTAAATTAGGCCCCTTTTCACCCAGCCCTTAGCGTGAAAAGGGTAGGCAATGGGTTTTGCAGTGGGCGTTCCGCCGCAACACCCATTGCTTTTGACGCTACCTCTTATTTACAAGGGCCGTGTAAATATGGGGCAGCGCCAAAAATAAGACCAGAGAAACCTGGCCTTAACCTGGAAAAATGAGGAGAAATTATTAATTTCTCCTTGTTTTTGTTGTTTCTATGTGTGCGCCATTATGCAGCACACATTGGAAGAGCAAATCGCAATTAGTGATTGTTCATGTGCAGGAAGGTTTTCCTTCCTGCACATAAACAATCATTAAATAATGACGAGTTGCAACTTCTATGTGTGCTGCACAAATCAGACTTTGCCCCTCTCCTTGCAGAATTGTTCTGCTCTTGCTGAGCCGCCACACCACCCCCTGCGTTCCTCCCACTCTCCAAGGCCCTTCTTAATGGAGGCAGCACTGTGGCCACACCATGGCACACCAAAGGCATGTCAAAGGCAAGGCCATCTGCACCTGTCTGTGTCTGGATTACACTGAGCACCAGGAACCCTGGTCTAAACACCTCTCACAGCTACACCACCGATGACCTCCACCTGCTCAACCCTGGACGCTGCCACGAAGGCTGATGCCGAGTTGCACCTCAGTCCACAGTGGCATACACACTGCAAATGTCACCAAGTCAGAACTCAAGACCTACACTCACACAGCACTCCACACCCTCCATGCACAATTACATTCACAGCCATGCATGCCCCTCAACACATGCTCACTCAGCAAGCACTCCACCGAGATTTGGGACCTAATTTACTCCAATGCACCTCTTCCTCACTGAAACCTGGCTCAAGCCCACTTCGATGCCGGACATTGCGGCATGCCATCCCTACTGGATACAAAATACGGCACCAGGACCAACCCTATAAACCTGCAGGAGGACTCCATCAAGACACCATCAAGTGTACCTCCTACACTAACCAAGAAACCCCTTTTATTTAACACATGCGCTTTAAGCTTCATACAGACAGTAAAACCACTATCAGAGGCACTCTCGCATACCAGCTCGGAGGACCTCACACTCACTTCAGCCACCTCCCCACCGACCTCACCCCATCCCTCGCCATGGGCTTCAAAGACTTCATATTGCTAGTCAATCTCAACTTTCATCTCAATGACCTATAGATGCCAACTCCACAGACTTGCTTGAAAGTCTACAAACATCAGCCTCACCCAGCTCATACAAGGCCCTACCCTCATCGCCGGACACAACTTGGACCCCATCTTCCACTCCAGTGACAAAGGTAAAGTCAGCCACATCCCTTCACTCACATGGACGGACCACTCCATCATCCACTTCCACATAATAGGGCCACAACCTACCCCCTACAGAGTCTAGCAACATCCCAAAGCAGCTGGAGGAAGAAAGATACAGAAACAGAATGACTCAACGCCCTCCAACTAAACTACCCAGACCCAACCAACGACCTCATCGGCAACACAAACAACTTCAACAACTTGATCGTACCTGTGCCAATACCCTGGGACCCCTGAAAAACACCAAACTCAAAATATCCATCAAACAAGCTAGCTGGTACAACGCTGACCTCAGAGAGTCCAAGAGAGTTTGCAAACAACTCAAAAGGAAGTGGAGAACGACCTGAGGAACCACCACAAGAAACATCTACAAGGCTGAACTTAGACACTTTCACCATCTAGTGTAAGACACTGAAAAAGGCTCTGACCCTGAGAATCAAATCTAACTCCAACAACTGCAAGGAACTTTTAACCATCATCAAGTAATTCACTAACCCAACAGCTACAACCACCACCATCACCGATACACAAGAACTATATAACAACCTCTCTAAATCTCTTCTATGAAAAATCACCAAAATCTACAGCAACTTCAAACACCAGCCACCCCCCATTGACCTTCCAAGCCTGCTAAGCTTATCAACCAAAGACTACCAACTGACAGCATGGAACCCTCTATCCATCAAGTGCACTGCAACAGTAACGAAGGCATTCTACTCCCGGGTTACCCACAGACCTCTGCCTCAACCATATCTAGAACCTGAGGAGAATCATGATCAGAGCTGCACTCACCTCCATAAACAACACCTCCCTTAAGACAGCCACCTTCCCAGATAGCTGGCAACATGCCGAAGTCACGACCTTACTTAAAAAACCTTGAGTCGACCCCAAAGTGCTCAGAAAATACTTATCCATCTTGCTGCTCCCTTTCCCAGCCAAAGCCATAGAGAAGACCATCAACAGACAACTCTTTGACCACCTAGAATTCCCCATACTCCTGGATCACTCGCAGGATTCTGAAAAAACCACAGCACAGAAAGAGCCCTCATCGCTGCCACAGACTGCATAATCACCATCCTTGACTGTGGAGACTACCATTCTCATCCTCCTTGATCACTCCTCTGCTTTTGCACCATCTCCCACCACACACTCATTGCTAGACTACACACAGCAGGATTACAAGGACCAGCTCTCAAATGGATAGCGTCCTTGCTCTCCAGAAGGACACAAGTCAGACTGAAGGAAGTGGCCCTTAAGGGCCACTCAGGTTACTTACAACCACCTGCTATGCCTCCCCAAGAATGAAGAGTCGGTCAGACAGTAGAGAATACAAACAAACCTATATTAGCAATACTCTGCAGAGAAGTCCAATCTGACCTGCACCCTAAGATGTCTGCCGAGGGACTGGCTCCCCCTCGGCCGGCAGTGCATTATCATTCTTCCAAGAACCCCCCAACCACGCCCACAGTGGAAAGTTACCGGCCTGGGCCGAACATGAACAAAGGAGGCACAGAAGGATGGGCTACCACCTGCCAGATGGGTACATGCTATCTGCAGCTCAAGGCCACAGCGCCAAGTCTCAGCATCTCCTAACGTGGGAGCAGAACTACACACTCGGATAGGCATGCGAGGGCAGAATGGCCTATTCATTAGTAAGTCGGGAAGCAGCCTTGAACAGAGAGAAAATAATAACGAAATAAAGTGTTCTGCTGAGGCAAGTAAAACGAATGATGAGGCCTAGTTCAGACATGGCCTAAGCAGCCTAATAGGGATTACGAAATACAAAATGGAGTCACACTGGCTAACTACAGGAAAGCTTGCACGTTGCAGGGATAACTCAGTGGGTTGCATAACGTAAATACAAAATGGCGTCTATTTAGCCACACACTGCTAACCTAATATGGCATAAAACGAGTGCGTTGCAGGAATGGGATTTTCAAACCTAACAGACGCTCCTTTTAGCATGGGTGGCTAAATTCTTTATTAGGCTAACCGGTAGGGTGTTTACAATTCTAAGTGGGGTGGAGGAAAATGCATAGTCGCTCATGTTACAGGGAAGAACACGGTAGCACACGAGTATCAAAATCCACTTAGTATTAAAAAATGCCCTCGTCAATGAGCATTATGTCCTGGTTATCCTGCATCATCATAGTAGAGACCTTATTATCACGTCCTGACAATTTAGGGGCAGGGGTGAGCTTACTCATACAATAGGTACAACAGGCTGGGAGGCAATTGATACATAAGCAACATGTAAAGATGACACCTGCGATAGCTACTAGGAAAAGTAGAATTTTCCAACCCCATGATGTCAGCAGAACCCAGAACCACCCTGTCAAGGACCATGACCCATTATCTTGGTGAATGTCAGATGCAAGCTTGTGGAGCTTCTGTATAGCAGAATATACATTGGCGGCGTGATCAAGGATGTAGACACAGCAGCTGCTACCGATGACGCGACAAGCTCCACCCCTATCTGCGAGAATGACGTCTAAAACCATCCTGTTTTCAAGAGCAACGAGTCTCGTAGCCTGAAGCTCAACTGTAATGTTGGTCAGTATTCCTGCCGTCATATTGATAACCCCCTCTACCACCCGGGTGAGTCGTCTAATATTGAGGCTATTGGCCATAGGGCCCAAGAAGGGTAGAATGCCTTTCATTGCATCAGTAAACTGTTGCAAGGTCGTGTCAGTCTGATCTATGTCGTCTGTGCTGATCATCCTCTTAAATCGGGAGGCTAGGACACCTCTACACTGTAGGGGATGTGTTTTGTGGTAGTTGTGAGGGGCTATATAAATTGGGGGAAGGAGGTAGGAAAGGTAGCACCGCCCGGACCATCCCTCAGGGAGCCACACATAGCCATGAGCACCACAAACAAAATAAACATTAGGCGGCGGGATCAAGGGCGGACTTTTGGGCATCCTCAATATAGAAGTGGTGTTGCATCTACTTTTCCCCACCTCTATGTCTCCTGCCCCTTGAACGCAAAAAGGAGCCAGTACATCTACCACCGCCAGGGGTATGGGCTTGTCTTCGGTGACATTGCGGGCTTGGAAGTATTGGTAATATTCTGATACATTGAACTGCGAGAACCTATCTCTGTCCATCTCTGTTCTGTTTGCCTTTCTACCTCGATCTGCTGCTCTGAGGCAAGCACTTAAGAATACCCGATCAAACCGCCCATTTCCAGGGGAAACACCAGGTGGGGCCCTATGTAGGGAATACACAATCATTGTCAAGGAACGGGAACTGGTGTCTCTTTGTTCCAAGGAGTCAACCAGAGAGAATGAGCGGATCATACTAAGTAAGGTAAACCACCCCTCACAACTATTAACATAGGATAAGGGCATAGGCAACAAGTTCTCACTTCGATGTGTGACAGAAGGTAACAAACCACACACCCAACATTTTGTCGTATTATAGGCAGCATGCGTTTGGTGCAACATCTGAATAAAAACATTGTCCTTATAGGACTTCCGGTGCTCTTCTTTATGAGTCGCTAAGGTACCAAATATATGTTCAGGAGGGGCTGGTGTAGTACTCATCGAAGCATGCACAGGGTATTTCTCTTCTAGGAAGAACAGCACCCCAAGTACAAATATCAGGGAAAGCAAAATTATTGCGACAAACACTATTTTACTCTTAGTGGACCAAGAGGACCAAACAGGCCCATCTGAAGTGGGACGCGGAGCCGCAAAGGGCTGCTCCTCATCATGAATAGGGCGACCAAAAGGATACATTTATAAAACTTCAAAAGCAACTTATATGTGTCACAGGGAAAAAAGTCACGAGTTGGTGCCACAAAATAAAATACAACCTACCAGAGGGGTACAATTCACCCAGTGTCCTTCAGAGCCTCACTGGTAGGCTCCTATTGTTCATCAACGACAGTGCTATGAAGCACTCCCACGGGGGAGCTGCGCGATCGCAGCCCTTGTTGGAAAACAAATCCTCTTCTTTCAGGATAGGGCACCCTCCCTCCTGGGCAAATACCCTCAATGATCCTGTCCAGTGTCCAGGGCAGTGCACCAGTGTAATTCACTCTAATCTATAGCAGGCACCATGGACCTAGCCCCATTGCCCTAAGCTCAAGTCCTTCCCTAACTCCTGGACTGTCCTACAGACGCACTGTCCTTCCGTCGGGCCGCAAGTTGTACCTGGCGACCCCAGGCACTTCTTCATCAACAAAAAGGGGGAGAAATTCAGGCTCAGCAGGGCATTGAGACTCAGGTGTCTGTGCACCAGAGGCGGGAGCATCCGGGGCAGCCCTTATCTCTGGAGGGACCGCCTCAAGTCAGGCTGCGTCGCTTTCTTCGTCTGTCTGCGCCCACCTCAATCTGGCATCAGAGAAGGGAACGAAACGGGGAACTCGCTCCCTTTCCTGGTCACCAATGCCGTTGAGGACCCACTGATCAAACGGAAGTGGTAGAGGTATCCTTTTGACATGCGATGCATGCACCCAGTGCTTCCGGCCTTCGAGCTTCACTGCAGTGTGGGTGGCAAGCAGGACAAGCAGGGGCCCCTTCCACCTCAGCTCCAGGCAGTTCTTCCATTGAAAATTCTTGACCATCACAAAGTTCCCGGGTTGTAGCTGATGCCCGGGCCCCTCTGGTACTGGTTGCAGCTTGCCGTGAATCTGTTGGTGAACAGAACGGAGATCTTTAGACAATTCATACAGATAATCTATCAGCAGGGGGTACTCTATCTCGGAGAAGCGCTTGGGTCTTGGGACACCCCAGATGTTGGCGGGGCGCCCAAAGACCACCTCGTACGGGGAAAACCCTGTTCTAGACTGCGCTGTCGCTCTGGTGGATAACAAAGCCAAAGGTAGAGCATTGGGCCATCGCAATCCTGTGCTTTCTTGAATCTTTGCTAACTTTAATTTGAGAGTACCATTGTACTTCTCAACCAAACCTGCTGACTGGGGGTGGTTCGCTGCATGAAACTTCTATTTAATATGCAAGCCTTTGCACACCAAATCAATTACCTTTGAATGGAAGTGACTTCCGTTGTCACTCCAGATCACACATGGCAATCCATAGCGCGGGAAGAACTCTTTTAAGAGCGACTTCGCCATCGCCATGGCCGTATTCTCCTTAGTGGGATAAGCCTCAATCCATTTACTGAATGCACAAATTACTACTAGCACATATTTCAGGTTGTTAACTCGTTCCATTTTGATGAAATCCATCTGGAGAACCTCGAAAAGGAAGGAAGGAAGGAAGGCAGTGCAAAGTTACCTGCAGGTATAGGAGTGCCTTTCCCAGGATTATGTTTCAGACAAATAATGCAGTGTTTCACTAGGTGTGTGGCTACCTTAGAGATATTATCGTTCTGCCATACTGGGTCCAGTAACTTACATATTCCTTTGGCACTAATGTGCACTGGGCCGTGGGCCATGGTAACAACAGGGAGCACATAGGCATTGGGCAGCAACCATCTCTGTTTCCCAGACAAGTCAGTCCAGCACCCATCTTCGTCCAAACGCCCTGTCCTCTCCTCCCATATTGCCAGTTCATCTACGGTCGCCTCACTCTGTATTTCCCTGACAATTTCTAATGTGTCCTCGAACATTCCATTGTCTGGAACCCACCTAGCGGGACCTGCCACAAACATCTTTTTCATCTTCGATCTAGCAGTCTCCTTAGCTGTCTGATCTGCAAACGCGTTTCCTCTTCCAACATCGTCTGTTACTGCTTTGTGAGTGCTACATTTTATTATTGCCAACTTATCAGGAAGTGTCAATGCTGACAACAGTCTATGTATCAGTGGACCATGTTGTGTTCGCACCCCATGCGAGGTCAAGAACCCTCTCTCCGCCCAGAGGCGCCCGAAATTATGGGCCACCCCAAAGGCGTGCTGGCTGTCGGTGTAGACATTGACAGTCAGTCCCTCACTCAACTCACAAGCCCTTAGAAGGGCAACCAACTCTGCAGCTTGGGCCGATTGGTATGGGATACGGGATGTCTCAACTACAGTGTGTAACGTTGTGATTGCATAAGCTGCAGTGGTAGTGCCATCTGGTAGTTTGAAACAAGAGCCATCGACATATAGTTCCCCTTGGGAGTCAGATAAGGGAACATCAGTCAGGTCTACCTGTCCTTTCGTTTCTTCCTCAGTCCGAAATAAACAATCATGGACATCATTGTCCTTTTCTTCCGAAGGGAGGGGTAGTAACGTGGCTGGGTTCAGAGTAGCACATCGTTTGAATTATAATGTGCGGAGCAAACAAGGTTAACTCATATCCAGTGAGACGCCCACTAGTAAGGTGCTGTATCTTTGTCTTGTTCAAAAGCGTGTCCACAGCATGTGGTACCATTACTGTGAGATCAGTATCAAGGACGAGCCCTGCCGATTGTCTGATAGAAACTGCCACTGCCGCGGCAGCTCTCAGGCAGCTCGGGAGAGCTCTGGCGACGTTATCAAGAATGGCAGAGAAATAAGCACAGGGTCTCTGTTTACCACCGAAACCCTGTGTTAGAACAGAAAGTGCGCAACTGTCCGCCTCATGTACGTAGATCACAAAAGGCTTCTGGTAATCAGGAGTACCAAGCACAGAAGCAGAGCAAAGCGCAAACTTTAATTGCTCAAAAGCTTGCTGGCATGCAGATGTCCAAGGCAGGGGTTCATGCACATATTTGGTGGTCAGGAAAGAAGGGGTTTCGTTAGTAAGGAATAGTTAGGGATCCAATGATGACAATACGAAGTTATACCAATGAACGCGCGTACCTCGCGTTGGGTCTTAGGAACAGGCATATTAGTAATTGCAGCTATGCGTTCAGGTGTTAGTCTGTGTCCCTCCTTCGACAGTAGGTGACCTAAATAGGTGACCTCCTGTTGACAATATTGAAGTTTTGAGAGTGACACCTTGTGTCCATGGTGTGCCAAATGTAACAGTAATTTAACCGTGGCCTCTTTGCATCCATCCTCAGTGTCCAAAGCCACAAGGAGGTCTTCGACGTACTGCAACAGCACATTACCAAGGGGAAGCTCCAAGGAATCCAATTGAGCTTTCAAAGCTTGGCTATAGATACTTGGACTTTCTGTATAGCCTTGTGGAGCAGGGAGAATCTAAAGCTCCTTCTGGCTATTGCAAATCCAAACAGATATCTGCTATCTGTATGGATTGGAATGCTGAAGAAAGCATTCTTTAAATCGATCACAGAGAAGAATTTTGCAGACGGGGGAATCATTGTCAAGATCGTGGTAATGTCTCGGACTACAGGATACTGGGGAACCACTATTTTGTTCACCTCTCTAAGGTCACTTATGAAGCGGTAAACATCAGGATGAGCATCAGAAGAATCCAAGGGTATCTTTTTAAGTATAGGAAGAATAGGGCTGTTACACACATTCGCTACTGTCTCGTCAACCACACCAGACTTAATCAAATCCTGTATTATTTGCAATAAGGCCTTTTCTCCTGCCTGGGATATCTTGTACTGGGGCATTGTCTTTGATCTGTATAGAGACTGGTGGGATCTGGAGCAACCCCACATTGGTGTCTCCTGTAGCCCATAATGTGCGTGGCACATCTTTAAACTCAGCGGGAAGGGGGGCATCCTTTGTGAGGCATTGTTTGGCACGGGCCACTTGTGGTCCAACAGTCATGTAAACACCGTCTGGAGAACAAACAATTGTCGCATGCAACCTTTTTAACAAATCCAATCCTAACAAATTCTCCCCACAATTTGATGTTAATAAAAATAAGGAATCAACTGTGAAGGGGCCAATAGTCAGAGCAAGAGGTTTGGAAATGGGGCTAACAACCGGCATGCCTGAAAAACCTAGGGACACATTATTTTGGCCAGAAAGAGCTGCCCCCGGGACCAGTGAACGAGAAACAGAGCTATTCATAGCACCCGTGTCAATCAAAAATGTCTTAGCCGTGCCTTGCAGATCCGCAGTGACATAGGGTCCGCATTGATCCACAGGCAACTGAACTGGTCCCTTGTCCTGTCCCTGGCTATCCTAGCTGTGAGACATTTCCGTCACTTCGTCTATGTCATAGTCATCATGATAGTACTGCCTCCCTCAGGGGTCGTCAAAATAGTTCCCGCTCTGTCTATTAGATGATGCATTCTCTGACTGCATTTCTCCCCAGCCTCCTCCTCCTCTTCCACGTCCTCCAAATCTCAGACCTCTCGGGGCCTCACCTCTCTACGATAACTCCGGGCACTCATTCCACCAATGTCCCTCCCGCTTACAATATGCACATTGAATGAGCCCAAGAGGTGCACTCGAAGTACCACCCCTGTTAGACCGGGGCAGCCGCTGGGCCGAACCCGAACCTCTTCCTCTTCCCTTCGCAACTTGCTGCATAAACACCTTCGTTTTCAACTCTTTTGACTTTTTCTCCACTTTCTCCTTCTCTTCATTCTCTCTATGCTCGTAATACTGTGCCATACTCAATATTACCGACGGGGAAGAGGTGCTCCAAGTGCTTTCTGAAGCCTGCAATCTAGTCGCAATCTCAGGAAGCAAGTTGTTAACGAACCTGCTGACAAACAACCGGACACCACCTTCCAACGACAGGTCCTGACCACTAAAGTCGAGAAACACCCCTTCAAACCTAGTAAAGAAATCAGACACACTCTCGTCCTTCTTCTGACGACATGCAGTCAACTTGTCCCAATCCACCCATATCGGCGGGATAAGGGAATGCATATATGTGATAATGCGACCCGGTAAATCAAATAACTCTGCCTTCGGCTTGTCGCCGGGCTTGCGTTCCTTATCCCATGCCCTGATCTGATCTCATGTACCTCCCTATTCCACTATATGATCCTGTGTATGTACTTGTCTCCATATATCTACCGGTACCAGCAAGCCGAATAATAACTCTATATCAGCTAATGTCATCACTGTGGAGGAGGCCGCCTCTGTCAACTCTTTGTAATACGCAGTCGGGTTTTTCCGAGGGTCCGGCAACTGAGCTTTAAGGGATATTACCTCACTCCTCTTCCATGGAGTGTAGATCCACTGTTCCTGAAACCGAGCGTCGACTCGTGGCCTAATTACAGTATTCGTGGAGTCGCGCAGTTCTGGTATTTCAGGATGGTAAATGGGTTGGACCTCCCTCATGGGGCACTGGGTCACCATCGTCGGAACCTTTTGGAGCAATCTGCCCGATAACCCACCAAAGTTGTTACATTGCTAAAAACTTCATTGGGAGCCATACCTGCAGCATATACCCTGTCCCTTATGTCATAGATAATCTGCGGTGCAACACCCTGGAAACACTGCTCCCAGAGTCCTATTAATGTGTCCGACATGTGCTTAAGAGCATGCTGCTGTATGAAGGGCTCATAATCTTTCATCACACTCCACACATCTTCCACACTATAGATCACATTCCGAGGCCACTGAGATGCTAGATTCGCCACCATTTGCTTTTCCTCATCACCCACAGCAGAACGCACCAACACTTTGTCCATACGGTCTCGTGCTGCCGCCCAATTCCCTTCATGTATCTCACGCACAGGGGTCTCGCCATTCGGCAGTGCTTGTGGTGTCATACTTGAGGGAGAAAGAGCAGATGAGGAGACAGGTATCATCATGAAAGGAGACAGTGTTGTAGGAGTGAAAGGAGGTGTAGCAGTAGATACAGAATCAGTAGATGGAACAGGAGAGCTAACGGCTCCCGCCCCTGTTACTGGCGTGAGCAGAGAGGAAGCAGGCGGGCCGGGCCGAAGCAGTTTGACTAGAGGCAGAAATACTAGGAAGAGCGGCACCAGAGGCCGGGGACTGAGATGTTGGAACCCTTGGGTATATCCGCTCAGGAGCATAAGGTGGAGGAGGGCGAGAATCCAATAGCTCTTCAACGAAAACATCACCTTCCTCTCTAGTAACATAGCATTTATCTGTCTGCAATCGAAACTTTCTATCTGCACATTCTATGCCTTTCTCTATCTTTTCCCTTTCATAGGCCACTGCTTTCTGCGTTAAAGTTTGCGTCTGTCTCTTCTGGGCCTCGTTCTCTGCTCTCATACACCGCTGCTTTGCTTCCTTCTGCCAGACTCTTAGGGAATCAAACATCGACTGCCTGCTCTTTTTGGCGAACAATTTGTCCTGCAAGAAATTCAATTTTTGCTCATCAAACGAGCCAGTAAGTGGCCACTGTAACTCAGCATTGTCCTTCGTATATTTATTCTACAATGTGCTAAATATAATAAGGCCAATACCGTGCTTGACGTATACATCAAAATTTGGGGTACCCTCCGGAGGCGCAGGCTGGCTCTCTTCCAATCGAGCCTCGGTAGAACAACACCGACATCCAAAACACCCCAGTTTACTTAGACAAGGCATCTTAACATAAGACACATGCACTGTCCCTAACGGACAAGTATAACACCAGCAAGAGTAATAAAAGGAAAAGGCAAATAATGAAAATTGTTCAAGAACCAAACCAAAATGGTCCGGAGACTGCTCCCAACAGTCCGGAGACTGTACCAAGTACAAGAAGACAGACTCTAGCCCCAGACCTTTTCAAGCGTTTACCAAATTACCAGTTGGTCTGGCAGATTGTTCGTGAACAGTCCCAGACCTTTTCAAGCGCGGGCCAAATTTCCAGTTGGTCTGGTAGACTGCTCACAAACACTCTGTGCCTTTTCAAGGGTCCGCAAACCCACCAAGTTCAAGACAAGACAGCCTGAAGACCATACCAAGACACAGCCCGTCGACTCGTGCCGTTCAAGCAAGGCAGTCCGAAAAGTGCACCAAGACAGTCCGGAGACTGTACCAAGACACAGCCCGTAGGCTCGTGTCGTTCAAGAATGGCGCCATTGTTCCAAGAATCAAATCACTCACCTAGTGCACACAGGTCGAGTCAAGTTATTCTCCACTGCCGACTCTTCGGACCAAACTGTCAACTCCAAGGTTTTGCCTTCTCAGGACCCCAGCCGGTGACCACTAGACGAGGAGTCGCCAGATCAGACGGGCGGGGCAGCTGCGAGAACCAAGCTCGATCGTGTGGGGTACCCCGATCCGCCCGACCAACCAGACGCCACCCCGACCCTGCAACCCGATTACGGGTGAGTCGGATCACCTTGCAGGGTTCCTGTTTGGGCGCCAACTGAAGGAAGTGGCCCTTAAGGGCCACTTGGGTTACTTACAACCACCTGCTATGCCTCCCCAAGAATGAAGAGTCAGTCAGACAGTGGAGAATACAAACAAACCTTTATTATCAATACTCTGCAGAGGAGTCCAATCTGACCTGCACCCTAAGATGTCTGCTGAGGGACTGGCTCCCCCACGGCCGGCAGTGCATTATCATTCTTCCAAGAACCCCCCAACCACGCCCACAGTGGAAAGTTACCGGCCTGGGCTGAACATGAACAAAGGAGGCACAGAAGGATGGGCTACCACCTGCCAGATGGGTACATGCTATCTGCAGCTCAAGGCCACAGCGCCGAGTCTCAGCATCTCCTAACGTGGGAGCAGAACTACACACTCGGATAGGCATGCGAGGGCAGAATAGCCTATTCATTAGTAAGTCGGGAAGCAGCCTTGAACAGAGAGAAAATAATAACGAAATAAAGTGTTCTGCTGAGGCAAGTAAAACGAATGATGAGGCCTAGTTCAGACATGGCCTAAGCAGCCTAATAGGGATTACGAAATACAAAATGGAGTCACACTGGCTAACTACAGGAAAGCTTGCACGTTGCAGGGATAACTCAGTGGGTTGCATAACGTAAATACAAAATGGCGTCTATTTAGCCACACACTGCTAACCTAACATGGCATAAAACGAGTGCGTTGCAGGAATGGGATTTTCAAACCTAACAAGGCTCACACTGTTCACATAAGAACCCAAGGACCTCATCTGCGTAGTCCCACTGGAACCATCACTTAGCCCCACACTTTTCAGCATGTACATGACTCCTCTGGCTACCATCATCAGATCCCACAGAATCAAAATTATCTCCAACACTGACCTCATTTTTTTCCCTCTCAGATTACACCACTACCACCAAGACAAACATCAATCAATGCATGACCAGCATGGTCAGTTGGATGAAAGAGAACTGCCTTCAGCTGTACATCGTCAAAACAGAAGTGCTGACCTTCAGAAATAAGAGCTCACCTTGGGACTCAACCTGGTGGTCCACTGAACTCAGACCTACACCCACCCCAACTTAACATGTTAGGAACCTAGTCCTCATCCGGACACCAACCTCACCATGAAGTCTCTGGTCAACACCATCACTTTTGCATGCTTCCACATCCTTTGCAAGCTACACAAAATCTTTAAGTGGTTCCCACTGGATACCAGATGTACCATCATGTAGGCCCTAATCACAAGCAGATTGGATTATGGGAACACAGTCTATGCCAGCATCCCAACCAATCTTCTTCACAGGCTTCAAACCATCAAGAAAGCTACCACCAAACTCGTCCTCGATCTCCGGTGCCGATCCCACACCACATCACTTGCTCTCCATCCAGAAGCGATGCCACTAACCTTACTACACAGAAAGTACATTTCTTTTCTTCATGTCACTTGAAAATGGAGTCCATTCAGTATTGATCATAGTGGAATCCTACAATGACTGTTATCAGAGATACAAAAACCCCCAAAAAGTTGTACAAAAGCTCACTAGTGTGATCAGGTACAATTACATCTCCCGGAACTATAGTTCCCTGCACCTGCATCATTCATTTAGCCTGCTTCTGGAAAGGATGACTCTTTTTCTACATGGGGAAGAAATAACTGTGTATTAAATCAAATATTTAAAGGCATTACACATTTGAACACTCAGAGCACCATCCCCATTTAATGCTTTAGGTTTGACACCACCTGCAAAAAAGAAGCTCTCAGCATGAAGAAACAAAGTTTGTCTGCAAATAGATTGCCCAACAGGAAATCAACATTACATTTTTTAGAAAGGATTTTGGATTGCATAATGCTTGAAGTTGCGAGAAAACGATCCTTTTAATCACCCTGGAGCTTGACAAGGGTCTTGCATTATTCCCAAATAGGAAAGTAGGGTGTTAGGAATGGGAACTCTAGGTATGCACCTTGTCCAAGTAGGGACCACCACTCTAATCAGGGTAAGCTAGATACACACTAAAATATAATATGTGCTCACCCTTTGATCACTTAGCATAGGGCAGTCAGGCATATCTAAAGAGGCAATGTGTAAAGTATTTATGCAATACACACACACACACACAGCAACACAATGAAAACACCACACAAATATTTCACACAGGTTTAGAAGAATAGATAGTATTTTTATGAGTAAAACAAGACCAAAACAACAAAAATCCAAAAAGTAGAACCTCAGTTATGAATTTTTGAAGATGAAATTAAAATATAGTGCTTAGAGTCATAAAGCGCCAACCGGGGACATCTGGTCACGCCAGACCTGGGAAATCCAAAGCTCAGGCTGACCGCAATGTAGGGTAGGCCGGCTACAGGACTCACACAGGTCCTGCTGAAAAGTACCTTGGATGGAGGAAGCATCGACATCGAGGACACTATGCGAGTAGAGGAGGCAATGCGTCATCATCAATTCAGTGGATGTAGGCATTGCGTTGGTTCCTATCCACGCAGTCAGTGTAGCCTCGTTGATGAACCCTTTGTGATGCAGGCAATACATCATTGTAGAGCCATGCAGTCCACTGTCGTCGAGCCATGCAGTCTGTTGAAGCGATGTTGTCAGGCAGCAGCTGTGTCGCAGTCCAAGTTTGATGCGTCGGTTACGATCTGCACAAAGTCTTCGATGAATGGATTCTGCAGGGTCAGCACCGATACAAGCACTTCCAAGGGCCCAGGACTGGATTGGTACCGCTTGGCAAGGCAGGACTCACAGATGGCAGAGCCAAGATGCTGTTGCAGGGTTGGAGAAAGTCCTTCATGGCCCTCAGACTTCAGTACTACAGGGGGCAAGCCAGCAAGCCCTTGGAGACACTCTAGGTTCAAGTGAGATGGGTCTAGTCATTTTCCTCAGCAGGGCAGAGGTTAGGAAGCAGTTCTTCCAGAGCAGCAGTCCAGCAGAGTGGTGTTCCTTGTAGCAGCACAGCAGTTTTTCTTCCTGACAGAGTTCTTCACAGGTCCAGTAGTGTACTGCCTTGGTACGGTCAAGACCTAGTACTTATACCCAGTTGTGCCTTTGAAGTGGGGGTGACTTCAAAGAAGGGTCTTTGAAGTACACACATGGTCCTTTCTTCCTACCCCTGGACCAGACCATCAGTAGGGAGTAATCAGAAATGTATGTGGGAAACAGGACCCTGCCTATTCAGGTGGAAGTGTCAGCTCCCCCCTCCCTTCCTGCTCAGAAAGAGCCATCAGAATGCAGATGAGTATGCAGACACACCTCACCTTCCTGTGTTTGTGGCTGTCTAGAGGGAATGCATAATGTGTAGCTGTCACCCACCCCAGACGTGTATTGGAGACAGGCTGCAGGCACATAGAGCAGTAAGAGCAGAACAATGTCCACTCTCTAAAAGTGATACAAAAGGGGATGATGGACGGAACGTTTGAGCCAATCAAACACTCACCCCCAGTCAACTGATCTGGGTTTAATCCATCATCATTCTTTAGCTCACTCCACCACCCCAGTTCAGACTCTCTAAAAGTGGCATTTTTATAACAGTGATGTTAAATCCAACTTTACCAGTAAAGAGGATTTATCATTACCATTACAAAGATATAAAACATGATGTAACTACTTTTTTCTAATTAGGAATTACAGCTTAAAAGTGTGTTATTCTGTGAGAGGAGTAGGCCTCATAATAGTGAAAAACAAATGTGGGTGTTTGTCACTGCCAGGATATTAAGGCTGGGCAGTTAACTCCGCTCCACCAGAGAAGTTTGCGGAGTATTAGAACTCTGAACTCCATTCGGATTGCGAAGTTTTCCAAAACTCCGCAATCACAGTGGAGCGGAGTTTACCAGTGCTTCTGGGAGACTTACCTTCCTCCCAAATCGGTGTCCTGCTCCTATGAAATCCCATGATAGGGTCAGGCATGCCTTCACGCAGTACCCCATGCGCACTGCAGTTCTTCCTGTTAATTGAACCGGAGCAGCGGAAGCCGAGTGGAGCCAGCAGCAGGAGCAGGACACCGATTTGGGAGGAAGGTAAGTCTCCCAGCAGGCCTAACAATGAGGGAGGGGGGCGGAGGGACTGGGGGTTTAGCGGGAGGAGGGCTGGGGGTTTAGCAGGAGGGGGGCTGGGGGTTTAGCGGGAGGCCGGGGATTTAGCAGGGGGGGTCTGAGGGTGACTGGGGGGCAATGAGTGACTCCGCCAGGCCACGGAATTCTGATGAATTTCACTGAGTTTTCCAGTAACTCTGTGAAATTTCATGGAGAACAACTACGCAGGCTCTGGCCAGGCTTACAGGAGATATAAAACTTAAAAGTACATGTCCTACCTTTCACATTCACAGCACTCTGCCCTATGGACTATCTAGGGCCTAAATTAGGGGTGACCTATGTTTAATAAAATAAGAGTTTAAGGCTTGGCAAGTAGTTTTAAAGGCCAAGTTGAAGTGGCAGTAAACTGCGCACACAGGCCCTGCAGTGGCCGGCCTGAGACAGGTTTGAAGTTACTACTGGTGTGGGTGGCAAAATCAGTGCTGCAGGTCCACTAGTAGCATTTAGATTACAGGTCCTGGGTATATGGTATACCACTTTACAAGGGACATACAGGTAAACTAAATATGCCAATTGTGTTTACACCAGTGTTACCATGTTTAGAGGAGAACCACATGCACTTTTGCACTGGTGAGCAGTGGTAAAGTGCTCAGACTCCTAAGTCCACAAAAAGAATCAACAAAAAGAGGAGGTAAGCAATCAAAATGTTTGGGGGAAGACCACCCTAAGGATGACAGGTCTATCAGCTTTGCAAAGAAAAGGACGTTTCTTTTGACCACAAGGGTAACAGAATAAGTAGAAGCGCAAAGATGTATGTGTCAGGGTCCTTAAAAACCTAAGATATAGCTCCTGAATATATATGTATCAGCCCCCAGGGATTCAACCCCCCTGAAATTTTCATTTTCATATCTTAGCCCAGCACCTGTATGAGCCTCTTGTTAGAATATCTCAGCCCACAGGACCTTTTGACCCCCAATTCTTGTTTCTCAACTTGTACACTCAAGGTCTGGACATCAATGCAACAATGTTTCTCCTAGAAGCTTTGCAGAGGTCTTGAAAGATTTCACTTGTTTGCGTCTCTCATAAGATTTCAGTAAATCCTGGCAGTCATCTTGGGAGCTGTTGGTATTTAAACTACGCCCAACAGACTCCTTTCTCCTCCAATTCACCAAGAACAATGTGAACTATCTCTGGTTCTGCACCCAATCACATTACAGCATTTCTTCAACCATGTCTTTGCCTTGAGTATTCCGTCATGAAAAGATCTCCATTTTTGTTGCCGCACTTACATGTATCCTGTGGCATTTCAAGAGGCAATGTTCCTCACAAAACCTTCTTCTACTCACTATCTGGAATCCCGAATCCACCTAGCAAAGAAAAAACAACAAGTAAGAATATTGCAGAAAATGTTGACAAGACAAGCCATGTGCCCTTGCCCTAAACCATGGTAATTTAAACGCTTTCCTTTTAAAGAACTACAGGCTCATTGCAACAAGTTCAATTGCTCTACAAGGCATCCAGGAATTACACAACATTGCAAGAATGTGACAAAGACAAAGGTGTCTAAAGACTTCGAGGAAAGAACAATTGGAAAGTGGGCTAAATCACTTCTAAAGGTTGTACTGAAAATTGTTCTAGTATTGTGAATATCGTCTGATTACTGAGAGATTATTTATGAAACATTTAAAAAATATTATATGTAAGAGTTGATTCTATGCTTTGATATATGTGTGTACATTGCAAGTTCAACAGTCAACCATTAGGTGTGGTGTCTAGGGACAGAATCTTTGAAGAAATCATAAAGTTACTTAACATTGAACCCCTAGATCAATTGAGAATACCAAACATGTGCCAAACAGAGACTGATTGCAGATAGGTTAGAGATTAGAGTATCAAACCTAAACAATTAGACACGTTTTAACTGCCCTATGAAGAGTGTTGGAAATAGCCCTCTTTACAGGGTTACTCCAAACTTTTTGCCTTTCTCCTCTTATTTTTCTGGCCTTTTTGTTGACTTTAGGACTCTGGCCACTTTACCACTGCTAACCAGTGCTCATGTGCGCGTACTCTCTCCTCTAAACATAGTATATTTGGTTTACACCTGTTAGGCTTATTTCATTTACTTGTAAGTCCCTTTGTAAAGAGGTATACACTATAACCAGGGCCTGTACTTCAAATGCTACTACTGGGCCTGCAACACTCATTGTGCCACCCACAGAAGTAACTGTTCAAACCTGTTTCAGGCTGCCATTGCAGGGCCGGTGTGTGCAGTTTACTGCCACTTCGACTTGGCATTTAAAACCAGTTGGCAAGCCTTAAACTCCCATTTTATTACACATAGGTCACCCCGTAGGTAGGCCGTGGATAGGCAGCCCTATGGGCAGTATCCTGTGGAAGTAAAAGTTAAAACATGTACTTTTATGTTTTTGCATGTCCTGGCCGTCAGTGGCGGCTCCTCCGCTAAGGCTGAGGAACGTTGTTCCACTGCTTTTCAGCAGTGAAAAAAAGGAAAAATAAAATTATAATAATGCAATGTTATTTTTCTGTAGTGGCTCAGTTCTAGCTGGAGGGCTGGGTGGGAAGTCAAGAGCAAGGGGAGGAGTGGTGGGCCACTTAGTATGTTCTCCACCAGGCTGTGTTGCACAGCCTGGTGGAGAACATGCACAGGCTCTCACTCCCTGTGTAACGCCAAACCACAGCACTGAGACCAATCACGACGCAGCTTTCAGCAGTGTCATGATTGGCTTAGGGGAGCCTGTGTGCTTCCTGGACTTGTCAGGAAGAGCAGCGGAGGAGAGTCGGCGGCCGAGAAGAAGTGTAAATATTTTTTAGTTTTTCACCCCCACCACGCCACCCCCAATCCGTGCCAGCCACCACTACTGGCAGTGACAAACAGCCTATTTTGTTTTTCACTACTGAGAGGCCTACTCCTCTCATAGGCTAGCATTGGGAATTCCCTAATATACTTTTAAGTGGTAATTCCTGATCAGAAAGGAGTAGCATTTCAATGCTTGGTATGTTTAGAATAGTAATGATGAATCAACCTTACTTGTAAAGTTGGATTTAACATTACTAATACACAAAAGGCCACTTTTAGAACGTGAAATTTATTAAACACCATGCTCAGACGCTAATCTGAGACAGCGCTGCCCAACGACATGAATGCCATGACCCATACGCTAATTTCTGAAGGCGGCATCATACATCAAAGATGCTTTCTTCACCGCTCTTCACTTAAAGTTATGCCGATAAATCATGGCAATCCTGCGGCACAAATCTAAACACTCTTTCAGGACCAATTACATTAAGGTTCTACATGGTTTTATTTCTCAAAGGGTCCTTTTTCTACATAAGAATGTACTGTCCTGAAGATGTTCTTTTAGATGTACAGCATAACAAGATCGAAACTTCGACCACCATACCCATTTTCATCGATGAAACACCATCGCTGTATAGAAGATTTTTGCCTAATGTATAGGAAAATTTATTTGTAAATGTGAATCAGACAGTGGCGGCCGGCCACAGTTAAGAGCTGTGGGTCGGTGTGGGTGGGGCAGGGCAGGGTGGGGGCCAGGGAAGTCGACAGATGACGGGAATTGTAAAATTAAATACAAAAATAAATAAAAGCAATAACCTTGCGCTCACCGCATGCCGACTCAGCGATGCGGCGCTCTCAAGGTAAGTGGTTTTATTTATTTTTCTATTTAATTTACTTATCCCATTGTCTGTCGACTTCCCCGACTCCCACCTCACCCCGCCCCTGCTCCACCACTTTTACCTGTGCGAGCTACCACTGATATTAGAAATGGGTAATCTGCATGAGTGACAAGTAGATATTTTACTAAACAATTGTTAACATCTGTCACTCTTATATATGTAAATATACATTTTTGTACCCTTGAATTTGATTTATTTGATTATAAACTTCAACAAAAAAAGAACATAGCCATTTCTTGTTCTGGATCTATTCGTTTTTGATTGCATACATTGATTTTCAGAAGTCATGGGTTTGAGGCCACTGTTTGGGCACTCATACATGATATTGTGAAGTAATGCTTTCATACATCAAAATAAGATCCCTTGTAGGCACCTTCACTTGATAAAACTTTTAGAAAGTGGGTATTTCTCTGTGCTTATACCTCTGTCTGCCTGACAGCCTGTCTCCAATACACATCTGGGTTGGGTGACAGCTACACTTTGTGCATTCCCTCTAGACAGCCACACACAGGATGAGCTGGGTGTGACAGGGGATACAGCTGCATTCATCTGCATACAGATAGCCTTCCTGTGCAGCAAAGGGGGAGACGTGGCTGACACTTACATCTAAATAGGTTGCATCCTGCCCTCACACAAAGGGATGATTTACCTCCTACTGGTAGTCTGGGGCCCAGGTTGGGCTGAAAGGAATCATTGTGCACTTCAGAGAGCTCCTTTGAAGCCACCCACTAAATCAAAGGCACTTTTGGGTATAAGTACTGGGGCTCTGACCCCATCTAATCAAAAATTTTTGGACCTGTAAGCAGATTTTGCTGGCTGTACATCTGCCAATTGTCGAAGGAACTGCTGTACTGCCAAGAGGGACTGCCATTCTTACTGCTCTGCTGTGTTGGCCTGCTGCTTGTGAGCTGCAGGATGGACTGTCAATTTGCAACCAGCCTTGCAGTGCTGGTCTGCTGCCTGCTACCACTGTGTTGTGGCCGCTAACTGTGTTCTCCAAGTGCTTGTTGGCTTGCCCCCTGTTTTGAAATCTCAGGTCCACCTAACATTTTGCCTAAGCACCGTTGCTGTGGGACTCTGTCAATCGTGAGTCCGGCATCAATGCCTTCTGACTTTTGCCAAGATCAGCGCATGTTGAGCGATTCATATTCCTCCAAGTTTGCAAAGGCCAGCATGTAAGAGGAACTTCGCATTTCTGTAGCACTTGTTGAGATATTTGTAATTTTCCCATGACCAGCGCAAGTTGAGCACTTTTGTACTTTGTGAGATCAGCGTGTGTGGAGCGCTTCTGTGTCTCACCCTGGCAATGAAGCAGCAGTGCTGAGGGAAGCTCTGCCTCGAGAAGCCGGAGGGTTACCTAGCAATGTGAGAACTCCACCAACGTCAGCCGTAGCGGGGGTCTGGCTGCCAGAAGAAACTTTGCCCTGCAAGATCGCAGCAGACTGTGGACGAGTCAGCACGGCCCATGGAGACACCAGCCAAGCCAGGTACTCTCACTGAGGGTGCGGTACAGGTGGGTCCCTGCGCATAAGGTCTGGGTCACCTTGCGTGTATTACTTAGCTGTGTGTGATCATGCCTGGCAAGGCCCCGCGTGGCTGCTCTGGTTTGCCCTGTGTTATTTGCTCAGCTGTGTTGGTACTCACAAATCGGTTGGAAGACCGCACCAAATCCCAGAATCTCGAGTTCTCTTCCAGCACTCCTTAGTAGGACATTACCAAATTTCCCTTACAGGGAGCACCCCCATCATTGTTTTTGCACTGATTATTTACTGTAAAAAGCTTGATAGAAGTGAAGGTGTTTCATAGGCTACTGTGCAATGTTCCCTACAATTAATTTGTTGTTTAAAGTTTTTTATAACTTGAATAGTACTTATCATATTTTCGTCATTTTCGTCTTGTTTTATTCAGAATATAATAAGCTATATTTCTAAACCTATGTGGAGTCTTTTTGCAGTGTATTCATTGTGTTACTGTGTGTGTGTGTGTGTGTGTTGGATAAATACTTTACACATTGCATCTTTTGATAAGCCTGCCTGCTCTGTGCAAGTTACCAAAGGATTATCATAGGTTATCTTTGTGGTGTTTCTAGCTTACCCTGACTAGTGTGGTGGGTTCTGTCTGGCTAAGGCTTATACCCTAGCTAACCAGAAACCCCATTTTTAACATTGTTGGCAGAGGTTGGATAGGACTTGTGTTTGTGCAATAACATAATAACTATTTGTTCACTGCAACTCTGCACTAAGACCAACACTAGTTTTTTCTTCTGTTCTCTCACAATGGTAATTTTTATTTTATGCCTGCTTCATCTTCTTACACCTGGGACTCTTTTTGTTTGCACAAGTAGTACCTTGCCAGAATGGAGTCAACCTTTGATCTCAACAACCTATTGTTTTACAACGAGGAGGATCTGAAGGATTTTTGCTGGGAGAGGGAACTAGTGGTGAGTGGGGAATACACCAAGCTGGATCTTCAGAAAGTCCTGTATACTTTTGAAAGGGTGCACTGGGAAACAGCCTCAACAGAGGACCAGGAGGGTGATAATTCTGGGGAGAACTCTAAGGAAGAGGGCTTAAGGATACAAACCTTGGAATTGCCTGGAGGATTCCGAACCAGAACCCCAAGAGGGCAATGGCTTTAAGGAGTTTGAGGAGGAGGAAGAAAATGACTGGGCAGAGGCTCCAGTGGAGAGAGGGGACCCCATAGATAGAGATTCCCTTTTGGTCTAGTGCCGGGAGCAGTGTCAACTTTCACATCCTGTCCATTGAGAATCTCAAAGACAGACAGGCTGAGAGAGACCTGATCTGCAGCTGGCCCAGCTACCTCTAGAGGAGAAAAGAGTTGAGGTTGACAGAGCACTAGCTGAGGAGAGGTTGGTGGAGAAATAAAGAGCCTTCGCCAGGGAAAATTTTGCTCTTGAAGAGAAGAAATTGGCCCATGAGAGTAGTTTGAAGGTTCTGGGCTTACAAGCGCAGCAAGTAGAGTCGAGTGGTGGCAAGAAAAGTATTGTGTCCAGGTGTCCAGTGTTAAAGATACCACCTACATAAACAGAGATTTGGTGCCTAGCTTAAAAGAGGGGGATGACATAGATCAGTAGTTTCAGGCTTTTGAGGCAGTTCTAGTGGTGCACAGGATCCGTGAGGAGGATTGGGGAACCGTCATATGGATCCATATTCCTGGTGATGGGACGGAGGCTCTAGTGGCCCTAGAAGTGAGTGACTGATACAGTTATATCCCCATGAAGGAAGGACTAGCAAATAACTATGGATTCGCCCCTGAAGAGTGTAGGTTGTGGTTCAAGGGCAGTCAGAAACTGTCTCACCAGTCTTGGGAGAACTTTGGGGCCCATTAGCATGGTGGGCGGTGGCGATCCACCCGCCAACACACCCCACCGGACGGCCTTTTACCCCCCACCACATTAGCATGGTGGGGGTACCTCGGCGGACGGAAAGACCGTCCACCGCTTTTCCACCGGTAGGCAATCATCCCGATTGCCTACAAGGCGGAAAAGGCCCATAATATGGTGGCGGTGCCTTGCAGGCACTGCCATCCATATTAGCATGTGGCATTTTCAATGCCTTTCCATGGCGGAGAGTTCGCCATGGAAAGGCATGTGGTTTTCACTTCGGTGGCCCGTTGCGGGCCCCCAGGGGGATGGGGGGGTGAGGGGCTGCACTTGGGGGGGTACCCATGGTACCCCCAAAATTGGCATGGACAAGGTGGCAAGCACCGCGCGGTGCCCGTCACTTTGTGCATGCCAATGCACAACATTCATATATTGCATTGTGGCGGGTGCTGCTTACAGCACCGCCCGCTGCAATGCAATATATGCGGGATGCCACCGCCACCGTGGTGGTGGCATCCTAATTGCCATTGCGGTACCGCCGCACCTCTTGCGGGCGGTCCCGTTTGCTGTTGCGTAATAGACCCCTTTGTGGAGTATTTTTGCAGAGTACTGGATGGTTGGGCGAAGGGTAGCATGGTAAACACTTTTAAAGGGCTGTACAATTTGAATGCCAGAGAGTACATGTTCAGTAATTTTTTTCCAGGGCTACGCCAACACCTGTTGGAGTGTAAGTTCTCTGAACCCAGGGAACTTGCAAAGGAGGCAGATCTCAGAGTGAGTACCAGCAGATCTCTAAAAGACATTTGGAGGGATCCTAAAGGGAGTGGCTCAGGTTCACCCCAACCAAGGATGGGGGAAGTTCACAGTAGCCCAGACAGATCCCAGTGTAGTGGTGGAGGAAAGGGTCCCATGTCCCTTCTAAGAGTAGCAGGAGAGGTGGAGTTGGGCAGAGGCTCAAGGTGCCCTATACCCAATTCCAGAGCTTGGATAGTTCCCAGAGGGAGCACCAAGAGGGGAGTCTAGTCTGTACCAGGATACCATTCACTGAGGGGTACCCCATAGTGTGAGGAGAACTTGGGGGGGAGGCTGACACAAACTTCTAACCAGTTCTGGTTTCTGGCAGTACCACTTCACAGAGGAGGGTGCGGAAGCTCAGATGGAGTAGAAGGAGGAGGAAGGACTTGCCCCTAACTCCTGTTCAGCCTAAGAGTAGAGAACCTGTGTTGGAAGACGGATCACTGACAGAATATCGACGGTCCGAATATCGACCTACAAGAATATCGAGTACAGAATATCGATGGACAGAATATCGACATCCTATCTCTACAAAGGTAAGTACAAAAATATTGTTGTTTAAAATATCGTTGTTTAAAATATCGTTGTTTAAAATATAGTTTTTTTTAAATGTCTTAAAATAATATAAAATTAATTAAATAATAAATATAATTAATAAAAACATAGGGGGTCATTATGATGTCGGGCGGATCGCCGCTGCCCGTATGGGGGTGGCGATCCGCCCGCCATTTTCGGCCGCCCGCCTAACATTTCCCCCCGCCATATTACGATGGCAGTGGGGACCCAGGCGGACAGAAAGACTGTCCGCCAGTTTTCCGCCGGTAGGCAATCCGCCCGATTGCCTACCGGGCGGAAGAGGCCTGCAATATGGTGGCGTGCCTTGCAGGCACCGCCATCCATATTACGATGATGGCGGTCTCATGATTTACTATTCCCACTTCACCAAGTGTAACAGTAGGGAAAGTGTTGGATAGCGTAGGGGAATAATTTACTATTCCCACTCCAGCAAATGCAACAGTAGGGAAAATGTTGGATAGCGGAGGGGAATAATGTAGAATCCCCACTCCTGCAAAATAATTAACATTAATTAACAAATACTTAATTTGTCAAAAAATAATTAACATCCCACCATATTCCCCTATAAACGACACCACCAATATTATAAAATATTACACAATTAGCATAATTAATTAATTAACAATTAATTAAAGAATTAATAACAATTAACAAGCAAATTAAAAACCATCAAAAATAAATTAGATCACACAATTAACACTATAAAATAACTTTAAATAAATATTATATAAAAAAATATTAAATATTTTATTAAAATTAAATTACTTCCCACCCTACTCCCATATCAACCCAAAACCCGCTCCTAAAAAAATTACACAATTAACATATTTACCAATTAATTTTTTAAAATTAATATCCAATTAATAACCAATTAATAACATGTCTAACACAATTAACAATATAAAATATTAATTACATAAATATTAATTAATACAATTATTAATGAATTAATTATAATTAAATTACTTCCCACCCTACTCCCCTATAAAACCAAAACCCCTCCTAAAAAAATTACACAAACAACATATTTACCAATTAATTATTAATTATTAATAACCAATTAAAAATTAATTAATAACCAATTAATTAACACAATTAACAATATGAATTATTAAATACAAAAATATTAATTAATAAAATCATGAATTAATTAATTGCAATTAAATTACTTCCCATCCTATTCCCCTATAAACCCACAACCCGCTACAGAACTAAAACACAATATTTTTTTTTTTAAATGTAATGACTTCTAAAAAATTATTAATTAATATATTATAATTAAATTACTTCCCACCCTATTCCCCTATAAACCCACAACCCGTTACGGAACTAAAATACGCAAAAATTAATTAACATAAAATTAATTACTTGTAAAAAATTCAAACATACATTAGAAAATTAAGCTATACTTTTAACACATATACTAACATACAAAACACACAAAAAAAATCGATATTATAAACAACGATATTTTTACCTACGATATTACTAACTTCGATATTAAGTAAAACAATATTTCTTACCTGCATGTCGATATTCTTGTTGACGATATTCTGTCACATCGAAATTTAAACATCGATATTATGGCATATCGATAGTAAAAACTCGATATTATGTCTGCATAACTTGGAAGACCAATTGCAGGATAGCACCTCTGAACTGGTGGGGGAACTGAGCAGGACAGCTGCCTGGAGTTCCCTGACTGTTCAGTTTTCTGGGAGTACCACTTCCAAAAAGAGGGTACAGAATCCCAGACGGAGAAGCAGGGGGAGGAAGGGCTCACCCCTGAATCCTGTCCAGCCAAAGGGTACAGACCCTTGGATGGAGGACCAGGTGCAAGATACCACCCCTGAACTGGTGGTAGGTGGAGTGGAGAAAGGATGCAAGGCACCTGGGGCTACAGCCCCCCACTCTGAGAAACTACAGAGGACAGAGACCCCTGGATGGCCTGGGGCCCCAGCTGTCTGAGGCCTCTGTTGGTTGCTGTCTATGTGGACAGACGTTTCCTTGGGTTGGTGACAGAAGTCAGTCCCAAGGGGTGGAATGGGACACATCACTCTGCTGGCCATGGTGGTACTCATTGCCTACTCCAATGCATCTGTGAGCAGATTAAAGTTACGTGCTTCACAGATGGGTCCACAAGTGAGGAGAAAGAGTCCCTATCGGTTAGTGCAGTGGGCAGTGAGAGCATAGACAGAGGGCTACAACTGGGTTCAAAGACGCGTAGAACTTGCAAGTACCCCTGCAGTAGTGGACCATTGTCCACGTTCTATTTTCCTAAGCAGGGAAGTCCATCAAGGTATTGATTAGGCTACCATGGCTTTAGGCTGGGAGGGAGTTGTATGGGAAATCACTCTTTTTACAGGGTTACCCCAAACATTTGCCTTTTGCCTTCCTCCTCCTATTTTCTGACCTGCTTTTTGTTGACTTAGGACTCTTGCCACTTTACCACTGCTAACCAATGCTCAAGTGTGTGTGCTCTCTCCTCTTAACATGGTATAAATGGTTTACACTTGTTTGGCTTTTTTGATTTACTTGTGAGTCCCTTGTAAAGTGGTTTACCATATACCCAAGGCCTGTACTTCATATGCTACTAGTGGGCGTGCGGCACTGATTGTGCCACCCACAGAAGTAGCCGTTCGAACCTGTCTGAGGCCTGCCATTGCAGGGACTGTGTGTGCAGTTTGCTGCCATTTCAACTTGGCATTTAAAACTACTTGCCAAGCCTTAAACTCCCCTTTTATTACACATAGGTTACCCCTAAGGTAGGGTCAGGGTATCCCTATGGGCAGGCTGCTGTAGAAATAAAAGGTAGGGCATGTTGTTTTATGTTTTGCATATCCTGGTAGTGACAAACAGCCTATTTCGTTTTTTACTACTGAGAGGCCTACTCTTCTCATAGGCTATTGTTGGAGATTGCCTTATATACTTTTAAGTGGTAATTCCTGATTAGTAAGGAGTAGCATTTCCATGTTTGTTATGTTTAGAATAGTAATGATAAATCCTCCTTACTGGTGAAGTTGGATTTCACATTACTATTTTAGAAATGAACTTTTAAAAAGTGGGAATGATGCCTACAAGGGATTTGTTTTGTGATCAACTTTGTTTCAGTGTGTCAATTGTTCTAGATCTCTCACCATGGTATCACAAATTAATTATAACAGTAATGTATTCATTATTAAAAGTGAAATCAATTCAAAAGACCTGGGGAGCGATTCCGATCTGGGTTGGAAAGCTCTCCGACCGATCCGGATCCGGATTGTTTTCCGACCGAGCGGGACCCCTGCAGTCCGACCGAGCGAGTACGATGCGGCCGTATGCTGCCGGACTCAGTTCGGTCGGAGACATTGAAGTCAATGGGAGCCGGTCGTACGACGTGTACATGGGCTCCCATTGACTCAATGGGTACGTTGCGCACAAGGGGGCCCCCTGTAGTGGGTACGCGTTGGTGCCATCCGCACCGTACACGCATGTATTGGGGGGACCCATGGGTCCCCCCTGTGTCCGACTCGTACGGCTACGGGTGAAGGGGGTCCGGCACGGACCCCCGAAGTCTGCTTACGAGAGCTTTTTCGTGTCGGAGGCTCCGACTCGATCCGGCTGTCCGGATCGTGCATCGTACTGGCTCGGTCGTAAAACGTCTCCATTGCGCGGTACGAATCGAGTGCAAACGAGTCGGACAGAGCGGTTCGGACCCGGAAACGAGTCGGTCGGCGATTTCGCGTTCAATCGCATCGTACTTGCTCGCTCGGACGACTGTACGAATCGGTCGGGTAAACCGCGTTCGGCTCGTATTTTTTTCCGGACGAATCGTATTCGGTGCGCTTCCGGCCGAGATCGGAATCGGCCCCTTGGTGTATCTCTTATTTTTGTATATAGCAAAGCACATATACAATTCGGAGTTCATAACAAATAAAATTCTCATATACATTGATAACAGATATTCAGGTTTTGGTAAGTCACACTTAACTTTTCATCAATGTAAAATAACCATTTCCTCTAATGACACATCTGGAATCTGTCCTACACATAATGCAGCAGCTTAAAAATGAGAGCTGAAAGCTTACTCTCATTCAATTAAGAGTCTACGCATAAGAAAATCATGGTTCCAAAGAAAGCAGAACAAATGACTACGAATGAGTCATCCTTAAAGATTTAAAGACTGCAACAATTGTCAGCAGTTGTATGTGGCATAGCATCAAAACAGATGATAAAAGGAGGTTCTAATAAGTGTAACACAGACGACAAAAAAGTAAAAAAATGTAAATCTAAACTTCCTCATGCCGATATCTGTCAGCATGTAAGCAAAAAGAGTCTATTAAAAAAATTCCAGATTTACCATTTTGTCACTAAATCCCTGATGTATATCTGTAAACGTTTAAATCTAATAATTGTAGCCGATATTTAGTTCTTTGTAATATTGTTCCTAGAGGGGTCTTGGATCTTCATACGAATGTTATGTGCTGAAGATGATCTCATAGATGTTTCACAAGAGAGACTGAAATATCTAAACCAGTGGCGGCCGGCACGGATCGGGGGTGGGGTGCCGGCGCTGGAGGGGGGGATGCAGGGGAACCGGGTGTAAAATAAAATTTAAAAAAATAACTTACCTATTTGCTGCTTCCTCGCCACGTCTCTCCTCTGTAGTCCATCACTCCGGCCAGAACAGGAAGCACACCCAGGCTCCCAGTCAGCCAATCAAAACACTGCAATGTAGCATTGTGATTGGTCTGAGCGCCTTGGTTCGGCACACAGACGCTGACTGGGAGCCTGGGCATGTTCTCCACGCAGGCTGTCATGCAGCCTGCATGGAGAACATGCAAAGTGCGCATGATTGTTTGGCCGATCAAGACAGCTGGTCAAACACTCATGCGCACTTACAGTGTGCTCACCACTTCCCAGCTCCTGTTGTGAGAGCAGCCCTGCCCCGCAGAGCTGCCGGACATCAGGACAAAAAAAATGATAATACCTTGAGTTATTATCATTTTATTTTTCCTTAACTTCACTGCTAAAAAGCAGTGGGGTGACACTCCTCTGCCTTAGTAACTAGTCTAAACCCAATTTTCCTTTTAGTCACTGTTAAAAAAATCAATTAAGTAGATCTAGAGCCTATCTTTAGAACAGACTCTGGATCTGACATTAGAGGAAATGGATTGTGTTACACTGATGACTGGTTAAGTTTGACTTCCACGAACTTGAATATCTGTTATCAATGTATATGACAATTCTTTTGTTATGAACCCCAAATTACATATGTTCATTTGCTATAAATACAAAAATTAGCGATGCACAAGGTCTTTGTTTGATTTTATTTGGCACAATCAATAAATAACTGTTATAATTAATTTCTGATGTCATGGTGAGACATCTTGAATTATTGACATACTGAAAGACAGTTGACAGCTTATCTCCAGTACATGTCTGGGTTGGGTGTTGCTAGAACTCCGCCGAAGTCAGCCATGGGCGGGTCCCGGTCGTCAGAAGAAACATCACCCTGTGCTGCTTGACCGCAACAGACAGAAGGCGAGTCAGCGCGGACCCTCGAGACGCTACACAGGCCAGGTACTGTCACTGAGGGAGCAATACCGACAAGGCCCTGCGCATCAGCTCAGTGTCAGCTGTCTGTGATTGTGCCCAGTGAGGCCCCGCTTGGCAGCTCTGGTCTGTCCTGTGTTATTTGCTCAGCGGTGTTGGTACTCACTGATCAGCCGGAAGCCCGCACCAAAGAATCTCAAGTTTTCTTCCGCACTCCCCAGTGAGACATTAATGTAATTCCCTTACAGGGAGCCCCCGCATCATTGTTTTTGCACTGAATATTTACTGTAAAGAGCCTGCTAGAAGTGAAGGTGTTTCTGAGGCTGCTGGGTAATTTTACCTGCAATTAATATGTTGTTTAAAGCTATTAATAACTTGAAAAGTACTTATCATATTTTGTCATTTTGGTCTTGTTTTGTTCAGAATATGATAAGCTATATTTCTAAACCTGTGTGGAGTCTTTTTGTGCTTCATTCATTGTGCTACTGTGTGTTGCACAAATACTTTACACATTGCCTCTATTGATAAGCCTGCCTGCTCTGCGCCAAGCTATCAGAGGGTGAGTACAGGTTATCTTTGTGGTGTATCTAACTTACCCTGACTAGAGTGCTGGGTTCTGCCTGGGCGAGGCGCAAACCTTAGCTAACCAGAAACCCCATTTCTAACAGAGACAAATAACTTACGAGGTATTTAAAGAGTTCAACAGCAGTCAAATTGTGGAACATGCTACAATCGCACACAAGACCCCCTGCCCTAGTTCGGATCCATCTTTATTGCCGGTGTTCATCTCAGTAGAAAGAGAAGGTAAGGCTTAAAGAGTCAGGACCAAGTTGTCTCTGCGTAGTCATCTAAATAAGGTAAGTGTCTAGTTCTTGATGGTATGAGCAGGAACGGCAGAAGACTATGCCGCAGGGTCAGATGTGTAGACAATGAGATAAGCAAAGCTTTGAGAGTTATGAGAACAGTCCTCTTGTAGCTATTAGTGCGTTTATCGTGGGAGATTTAGCATCATTTTCAACAATGTGAGCACAAGGTCAAAACTGAGCATGCACAGTTCTGTTGCATAATTACTTTGGACTAGCTTTCTCACATGACATTGGATCAATCACTGTGGTGGTATCCTACTGTAATGTTAAAACGCCGAACAGTGCATGCTGTTGTGCATTTCCTTGACATAGTTTTGTGGGAGTCCCTTACTGTAATTGTGTGGTTTAGCTCTTACGATGAGTTGAAAAGCAAGTCAAGATGAGGGCTGCTTGACTGCATGTCATCAGGATACCAGACTCCCTGTCCTGACCTTTGTTTTTATAAATCATTGCCTTAAGGTTTATTAGTCCATTTATGCCAATAATCGCAACTCAAAACTACAACACTGTGAACAAAACAGGCTGTCACCAATGAGGGGCTGGTGTCCTGACTACACAAAATAAAGTATGAAGCTACATATCTTTCAACGTGTTGACTCTCTGGTGAGAGTAAATTCAGGGTTTTTCATGAGTCATCCCATGATTGCAGTATAAACTACTATTTTATTCATTATTTAAATAGAACATGTTCACCAGATCATCTATTAGCAAAGAACTAGTGGCCTGTCATGGATGTTTGCAACCTTGGTGACCATGTTCATGTTTAAAGAGACATAGTGCTTTTTAGAAGGATGATTATGACATGAATCGAGGCCTGATGTCAGGTATGCAACCCTAACTTGAACTGAACGTCCCCTGCCCAATGTCAGGTTCCTAGTACCGACACACAGACAACAAAAGACAAATGTGCATGGGTGGTTTAGGTCCTTTTTAAGAAATAGAAATAGAACACAAACGGTACAGCTTGGCTCTTTCAAATCAAGCCCCCAGATAACCAAATGTATATTTCCCACAGGGCTCATCTCCGAGCCCAACACTTTTTAACGTTTGTGTTTCCTCTTTTGCAAAAATCGTCGAAAGATGGGGATTTGACATCTGCTCTTATACAGATGATACACAGCTGGTGATCTCAATAAGAGAAAGACAGGCCGAAATCAGAAACAAACTGATGACCTGCCTTTCAGAGACAACAAATTGATGACAGATCATTGCCTTAAACTGAACGCCGATTCTACTTTTCGGTGGGGCAAATCTGACCTGGAATCCTCATGATGGCTGACCCGATTGGGTTCTGCTCCAGAGCCCAAGAAGGTAGCGAAACATCTTGGAGTCCTCATAGATAATTCTTTATCTATGCAAGAACAAGTCAAGGCCACCTGTGGCAAGTGTTTCAGCACTGTAAAACTATTAAGGAGACTATTCAACTGAATACCAGTTAACTGGAGAAAAAACATAGCTCTCATAACAAGCAGACTGGACTATTGGAATGCACTTTATGTGGGCATGGCAGAGTTTTTGTTTTCACGACTTCAAGTGATACAAATACAGCAGCTAAATTGATTTGAAATAAAGACAGATACAGCTCTGCGTCTGCTTGTCTAGCTACCCTGCATTGGTTGCCCATGCGCCAAAGAGAGAAGTTTAAACTTATTTGCCATATACACAAAGCACTTTACAAAGTAATCCACCAAACTAGAGGAGAATTTTATACTCCAACACGTGATCTGAGATCACTCTATCTTGCACTAGCTAAAACACAGTGAATAAAAAAAAAAGTCAGGGCAGGAGGCCGTTCATTCTTGCATCTGGCGGCTGTTCAGTGGAATATGCTACCATTGGATGTTTGCCTCACTGAAAAACTGCTTGCATTCAGGAAGAAATTAAAGTCTTGGCTGCTTAGGACTTAATGATACTTTTTGTGCTATCCAGAGCCTCTCCAAACAGATAGGGGGCTTCTCAGCCCCGTGACATCCCCTGGGGGGGGGGGGGGAGGGGGAGAGGAGGGATTGTTGGCACTTTATAAAAACCATAAAATAAAATAAATAAAACATACAATAGATATTTTTTTGTGGGAAAGAGAAACACCTGCCAACTAAGCCATTACAGGCCTTATGTTGTACATGAAGGAAAAGCTGAGAGACGTTGTAACATATGACTAGGGATGCTGAATTGTGTTTATGAAATGTGAGCGGTGATATTAGGTTAACAGGTTGCACTTTCCTGCAACATCACGATGATTAGGTATGAACACTATCAAAAGAAAGCAGACAAAACAGTGCACTCCAGTGGCCTATCCATTATGGATATTACACACATTGGCAGTCATCTCAGAGACAATGGGAACAATTTAAAGTAATCAAATTTATTAGGATTCATTTGGAAAGTTAACTTCTAGCTGGAGTACATAACACATCTGAATGACAGTCAAAGGCCAGGCATAATTAGGGACCTGCAGTTTCTCATTCATCGTAGAAGCACTTTTCATAATTTCTTTCCTTTTGCTAGCAGCTGCCAGTGTCAATATCCATGTTCCTAACTGTCAAGTCATGGTTCCAGCCCAAGAAATGTGTTTGCAGTGACAGCCTAATGGCATGAAGTCACAAATAGAGACACGCTTCGTACAGAGATGCTTGTCTGGTACTACCAGCTGGTATTAAATCACTCGATGCAATAAGTGCACTATAACAAAACGCATTTTTAATTTTTTTAAACACAAATTCAACCTGGTGCTTCATAGAAATTGGCGTTGGATACGTGACCTTTGACGGTTTGATTGCAAGACGACAAGCAGGCCATGATAATTAACATGATAAATATGGTGTTCAAGCTTCAAGACCATAGCTCTTAACCAGGGCTCAACTAAAACAGGACATTGACAGCCAACCACTAAAAATAGAACAACATTTCCCTCAAGTCATAAAGGTCGCTATTAACGTAATCTGAGGCAGCACGTGGATTTATGGATAAAGCCAACTCGATTTAACACAAAAATACCCTACCTGTGATTTATATTTACTGCGAGATATTCTTAGGAAGATTCAACCATTAGAAGACATATATAAAGGGTAACTGTGTGATATGGTCCTTAAATTTTGTCCAGGAGTTTGGGTGACGTTACAAACTACGAGGCCGAACGCTGAGAGAAATGTAAATATCATCGGAATCCCGAGATGGTGACATAGCACCACATTACGCAAGATACATATGATGATGTGTTTAGTTTAATGTAGTTTGCATGTAAAACAACACTATGGAGTATATTTTCAAGAAGTGCCGCTTAGCAAATTTGACGTTGCTTAGCGGCAATTTTTTCACCGCTGACTATCACAGAAATTCATCGGCATGCAAGTGATGTGTTTACAATATGACACTACATGGAGATAGTATCAGCTAGCTGCTGCGAAAGCTGTAGCTAACACTAGCGACAAGGCGATAAAAATTTGAAGTTAGCGAGAGAAAAGTGACAAAAGGACAATTCAAATTAGTCAGCCCAACCTCACTTTTTCAGCCTTTAGAGGCAAAAATAGCCTATAACTACACCTCTAATGAAAATAAATATATAAAAAGAATGGGATGCAGAATGGAGCGGCCAGGGCCAAGTACAGTACAGGTCAACAACCCCCCCAAACCCCCCCCAACCCCCCAACAGCCAGGATGCCCAGCCAGAGTCCCAAAGGAAGAGGAAATGCAGAATCAGGGACTCATATGAAAAGTGGCGCATCGCTGGGGAAAAACAGTGATGCAGCACTTTTCATAGCGCCATCCTTGCGACACCATGGCGGCTGATTCCTGGAAGCGCAGACAGTCCCAGGGGCCCGGAAGCACCGCTGGGCCTGCGTCTGAAACCCAGAGTGGGAGGTGCCCCTGCTGTGGAGTTGCTGTGGCCTGATGGTTGAGGCGGTCCACGTTGGTCGCGCTCCTGTGGGCCGTGGCAGTAGACATTGAGGCATCGGCGATAGCCTTTACCTGGTGGCATAGTCTGGCAGGTAGCATGGAGACACGTTTGCTGACCTGTGTGAGAAGACCGACTGGCGCCCCTTGGAGCTGTGATTGGTAGAGCGCTCCTGCGCACCGACGTGGGGAGTTCTGCATTGCATAACACATGCCACCACTGCACCTGAATGGAGGATAATGCCAATGGGTGCCTGCGCTTCTCTGCATCACAGGCCGAAAGAAGTTGCGCTGGACGGACGCTGTGGATGGTGATGCCCCTGAGCTGCGCTGAACTTGTGTGGTGGAAGTGCCACAACTTCATGCCTAAGGGGGCCCTCTTGCATCACCTGCATCGGGAGGTTCCCCAGCAGACTTGGTGGCGACAGCTGTACCCAGGATTGTGAAACCCAGCCTGGCTGAGGCTCCTGCTGGCTGAGTCACAGATTTGGAGAGAGCATGGCAGATTGATCCCCAGTGTCCATGTCCAGGTGAGAAGAAGGTGAGATAGGGAGTGGAGGAGGCCCAAGGGTCGACTAGGGCCCAGGCCTAGCACCTGTGGGTGGCGTACACCATGCCCTGAACAAGCCCTGCACTGCAGCGGACCTACATAACTAGGGGCAGCACACAAGACTGGTGGGGGACTTCACTAACTGGCTCTAGTCGCTGATATTGGCCGTTGGTGGTGGCGGGTGCCAGGGACACGGGGTCGTTCAGGCACCGGCCCTTGGGCACACTGCCTGATCTGCCCTCACTCACTGGGGCACTGGGGAACATGGAATTTGGCTGCCACTGTTAGCTCAGAGGAGGTGATCGGGTAGTGCTGCCTTTCCTCGCCCCCTGGTAGTGAGATCTTGGGTGTACGCGGGATTTCCAACGGTGCAACCTTAACAAAGATTCCTGGCTAAAATACACCTGACTGGAGGAGAGGGGCCAGCTGGCCACACTGCAATGCACCGCATGTCACACATAGTGCCTGGGCATCTGACACGACGATGTCCCACCTGCAGATGGGTGCCAACATTTGGCTGCTCCTCCGTGTCGGTGAACCAAGAAGATGGGGTTCGCAGTCCGGCAGGGCAGCTGACAGAGGACACCCTGGACTCCAAACTAGACTCTGTACTGGCAGCGGGTACCTCCCTCGAACAAACGTGCACTTCTTTTGAGGGCCACATAGACAAAATCACAGTCGAATTCACCCTGGAGCATGCAGATCATCACAAGCTGACGTACGAGGTACACAACATTTATCAAGAACTGGCCAAAGTCCCCCCGATTACCCTGAGTGCAGGGTTGGAGGTGCAGCAGCTAATGGCACATGTGAAGTCACTGGAAAGAACAGCGGAGGATGATGAGGGCCGCTCCCAGCGTAATAACGTGAGGGTGTTGGGTCTGCCCGAGGGAGCAGAAGGGCCTGATGCAGTGGAATATACTGAGACATGGTTGCGTGACCTACTTCCAGCAGGTGCACTCTCCCTATTCTTTGTTGTGGAGCGTGCCCATCGAGTGCCAGTGAGCCATCCGCTGCTGGGGACAGGTCCAAGACCCTTTCTCTTCCGCCTCCTACAGGGATCGTGATGCTGTCCTGAGGGAGGTACGCAAGCTGAGGGGGGTGAAAGTGGATAATGCCACACTTATTTTCTTCCCTGACTATGCCACAGAGGTGCAGAGGGGCTCCTCTCTAGTGGTTAAGCGATGACTCAGAGAGATGGGCATCAGATACTCCCTCTTCTACCTGTAAAGGCTGCGAGTCATCTCAGATGTTGACATGCTAATGATTGACGCCCCATAACAGGTCTGGACCTGGCTGCAATCTACTGGTCGCCAGGTGCTGCAGACAGGGAGTGAAGGGTCTGTGCAACAAGCTGTCATTCGTGGAGCCATCCATACTGGGGGGCATAGGAGGAGCAGGTGTCCCTCGCCACAACTACAAGCCACCCCCAATCTGCAGCAGGTTATACAAGAGAGGTGGAAGGTGCTGCATGCAACGGCGGCGGCGATGCACAATCACACTCAGAGACAGGATCCTGACACTTCCCCTAAATGCTCCCCAAGCAACGTGGGCTCCCCTGATGTGACTCCTCAGACAGCAGATAACCTAATTTAATGTTGACTGGTTGTGCTTCTCTCCTTCTTCCACAGTTACAGACAGCTCTGGAGAGTATCTGGCTTTCTGCGGTTCCCGGTCTCCAGTTTCCTGTTGCTGAAGTTATGGTCTACTGAGGTCAGCACTTAGAGGGGATAAGGTCCAGCCGTCACCCAAAGGGAACGGAGCAGTTGTTCAGGTGAGCGATGCATGTCAGGGGTGGTAGTGGTGGTCTCCTTGGTACTCCGAGCTGCAATGGCAGGAGGTCCATGGTGTCATTGACCTTGCCAAGGATGAATTGTCGGAGTTCTTCTTTAATCCATGGGCCTCATTTAAAAACTCTTGCAACGCTGTAACGTCACTTATTTGACATTCCAGTGGCGCAATGTGCCACAGCATGTTTACAAGGCCACGTAAAGCCACTTTACGTGGCTTTTCATGGCCTTGTAAACATGTGCCCCTTTCATGCATTAAACAGTGTGAAAGTGGCATTCAATGGGTGTTGCTGTGGGCATTCCCACGCCAAACCAATGGAATATGAAGCATTCCCAGGTTTGCGAGAAACCATAAAACTTCGGAATGAGTCCTAATCTAACACCACCCCAAGGGTGGAGTTTGGGAGGCGCTACGTGGATAAATGTTTTCATTTCTCATCTTTTTTCACTTTTTCTATGTGTGCAGCATTCTGCAGCACACAAAGAAAGAGGAAAGACCCTGGATTCATAGGTTTTGTGCCAGTAGGTGTCACTTCCTGCACAACATCAATCAACTCTGCAACACAGTCACCCTTGCAACAAGGCGCAAGGGTTCCTGCGTTGGCACATGGCAGCCATCATGCACCAACGTAGGAGAAAAAGACAGGGGGGCTTATTCATGAGCCCCTTGCGACAGTTTCATGCCGCTGGTGCATCATTTTCTTGACATACTTGCAGCGTGAATTTTGCATCATGTTGCGCTGTATTTACAAAGTGGCGCATCTAGGCATATGCGTGACCTTGTAAAGCTCTGCGCCACATTATACCTGCGTCAAGTATCATGTATGCAGGGTGGGTGTTCCCACGCAATGAAGCCTCATAGGAGTGGTGCAATGAAATTTATCAGATTTCACTGCGACAATTCTAGGACGCCACTGCATCAAAACCTTACGCCTGCCTCATGGCAGGCATAAGGGTGATGCAGTGCTATAGGGATAGGCTTTCTCCATGCACTGCTGGCGTTGCATCATGCTTGCAACACAACTGCATCAATGTGTGACTTTAGCGCCAACAGATATGTCAGGATTCCAGACGTATCTGTCATTGATTGTAACATGGAGACCGTACGGTAAATACGGCGCATCCATGGTGTCTTAAGGAGGACGCAGTGAAAAATGTCCAATCGCTGTTTTAGCTCAGCGATGCAACACTTTTCATGAATGGGGCCCAGGAATGCGCCCTATCTTATTGATAGGGCGCATTCCCGACCTTTTGTATTGGCGCAGGGCAGCGCCGCAATATTCCTTGCAGCACTGTCCAGCACGCAAACATCTTATATGTGGCCCCAAGTGTTTGCACCAATTTTAAGACCAGGTAATTTCTGGCCTTAAAAAAAACGCCTCTAATTGGACTTGGCTGCAGTTTTTTGGGTTTCGCGACATACAGGGAAATCATTGTAAATATTGCGTTGTGTGTTTTGTAGGAGTTTTTACGCGGGAACGCTTACCATGCATCTCATTCTCGATATGTCACGCTAACAGAAATGCTGATGTGAATAATTCACGTTTACGGTAGAAAATTGTAGCTAACTGGAGTGAGCAGGAACTTGCAAATATGGCAATACACAAAAAGCTGCCGTAACGTCAAAAAATTGATGTTACGGTGGCATTAAGTTCATGTTTCAAATAGGCAAATCTTTATTGAAAATTATAAGTGAAACACTGGACTATAATGTTTGATCATCTCTAGTTAAATGAAGAGAAAACCCCAGTCAGAGGAGCACTGCATGGACTCACTGGGATAGTTTAGTCAACATTCATAGCTTCATGGAGACACATATCTTCAACAATATTTAGAGTGCAATATTAGGGTCAGATAAGTGTTTTGCTAACTATATTCTGTGATAAAACGATTCTATAGTTCTAGCAAGGAAACAAGTTTTTTCATGCAACTAGAGGAGTCCTACACTGAGAGATGTCTACAACTAGCACTTTAGAGGGCATTGGACCTAGTCCTTTTAGCAGGGTCATCACCAGATTTTTGCCTTGCCTTCTGCTGATGAATCTGTTTTTGTTGACATTGGGACTCTGTGCTCTTTTTTTCTGCTAACCAGGGGTAAAGTGCTTGTGCTCTCCCCCTAAAACATTGAATAATTGGCATATACCTGATTGGTACATTTTAGCTTACTTGTAAGTCTCTAGTAAATGGTACTACATGAACCCAGGTTCTGTAAATGAAATGCTACTAGTGGGCAGCAGCACTCACTGTGCCACCCTCTGAGGTAGTACTGTAAAACATGTCACAGGCTTGTCACTTCAGCCTGTAGTGCAGTTTTTAACTGCCAGTTCAAACTGGCACAAACAACCTTTTTGCCAGGCCTAAACCTTTCTTTTTAATAACCATAGGCCACCCCTCAGGTAGGCCCTTAATGCTCATACGGCAAGGTGCATTGTATCTAACAAGTGGGACATGTGTGTTTCGGTTTTACATATCCTAGCAGTGAAAAACTCCTGAAGTCGTTTTTCACTGTTGTAAGTCCTATCTTTCGCATTGACTAACACTGGGTTACCTTATTATATTTAGAAAGTGCAAACTTTAGATTGGGATCCGATAGAGATTAGGGTGGGCATAACTTGAAATCATCTGACATTACCTAAGAATTCTGCGAGAGTACGCATATTTTCATGAGAAGAGTAATTCTGAGTTTAGCACTATTTCTTAGGGCAACAATGGCCTCTTGCATCCAAAATGGGCACGAGAATGCATTTTGGGCAAAGAAATAATGTTAAATGCAACAGAACACGAATAGCAAGTACAAGCAGCTGCTCACACTCACTAAATGTGCTCTTAGGGTAGGATTTTCCCCCAACTTTCTCTTCGCATTTAGTACCTTTTTCTTAGCGCAAAATGCACCCTCGCATCCATCAGTGACACAAGGATGAATTTTGCCATCAGAAATAGCAATAAAGGCAGCTGAACAGAAATAGCGAGCAAGAGCAGGCGCTCGCACTTCCTAAATGTGGTTTCATGGTGGGATTGTTTTTTACCAAATTACTCTCATTTTATGACAGCAGAGGTAATCATGCCATTATTGGTAATTCTGCATCAAAGAGTAACGCGTAATTACCAAAATTACTCAGCTTAGTTCGGTGTAATTGATATTATGCCCGGGTCGAATAGTGATATGCTGTTTACACTCAAACAAATTGTATTTTTAAATCTGCTTTCATGGTAAAGTCGGATTCTAAGTTACAATTCTAATAATGCTTCTTTCAGAAAGTTGCCATTTTCTTGTCCCAACCAAATGTGACTTCTCCTAGGTTCCTGGGTCACTTCACTGTCAATGGCTCTGCTGTTGGGGTTTGTGTATTGCTTCCAGACAATAAGCCAAAGGGAGGTTTGGTGTGGATAGAATGGGCAATCCTGGCAGGACAAATGGGGATGGACAGCACTAAGCCCCACTTACACTGGGAAGAGGTGTGGCGCAGCAGCCAGGGTGACTGATGCCAGAACACGGGGGCTCACGGTTCGATCGCCGGCGGCAGGTCAGCCCAGCAACATGTGACTCTGGGCAATAGCTTGCTTAATCTTCCCGACGGCCCCCAACTCCTTGACGCCTTCGGGTAATTGTTCGCACTTTACAAATATTGGATTTACATTTACACTTCAAAGGGCTTTGCCTCCTGCACTCACAAAGGAATCTCACACCCTGTAGGAAAGTGCCTCTTTTTGCATGGCTAGCCCCTACTTTTTGCCTGATGCCTGTTGTGATTTCAAATTGTAAGTTCACTGGGTCCCTGCTAACTAGGTTCCCAGTGCCAGATCTATTTCCCAAAACGTTGTATCACGATTGGCACAACTTCAGTTACCCCTGTAAATCCCTAGTAAGTGGTTCCCCTGGTACTTAGGGCCTGGGTACTGAAAAAGGCCCTCTTGGGCTGCAGCACTGGTCATGCTACACAAGGGCCTCCTCACCGAGGCTATGCACTTTGCCATTGGAGGCTATGTGTCTTGGGGCAGGAAAATCCAAAAAGTCCACATGGCACACAGCCCTGGGTGCCATGCCTCCCATGCACTGCATAAGATATAGGTAAGTTACCCCTACTGCAGGACTTGAGCCTTAAGGCAGGGTGCACTATATCCTATGTGTGGATGAGCAAATATGCCCTTACAATGTCCAGTTCATTCTGTAATGTTATAATGAAAAGGGAATCCATAAAGAGTAAATGGGCTGGATACTTGTCAACACGAGTGTTCTACCTCCATGATGGCTTCACTAATTTTTTTTTTTTAAAGTCATTTTTATTAAGCTTTGATCCATTCCCCCCCACCACCCAATACATTTAACAAATCTTCAGCAGCAAGGTTACATAAATACAAAAAATAGTAATACATCCGGCAGTTGAATCAAAATAGAAATTCATCGCAAAATCATCACAAAGAAGAACATTACAAACAATCTCGCCATAAAATACTGTATGTAAAATTGGACACTTAAATCGTCCAGGTACCGTGCCCTCCTTTCCTTCCATTCCCAATCAAACAGACAGTTTCTAATGATATGTTGATACCCAGTTCGAGAGACGCCCCAAGATTCTCCTCCTTTTTGATTTCGCTTTCTTCCCTTTTCGCTTATAAAGTGCTATTTCCAAGTTGTAAATATATTAAAAAATGCCCCTTCCATTGCTGAAATGTCAGGGGTAAGGGATCAAGCCAGGCAGAGGCTACACACAGACTAAAAACTGCCATCGCTATAAAAATTAACTCAACCCCCGCCCCTGTAGTTGATTCATCAACACCCAGCAACATAAAATGCGGTGATAGGAAGATATTCACCGTAAGGATATCCCCTAAGAATACAGCAGTTTCTGAGCTCAATAAATTTAGGAGGGAGCATAAACAAAACATATGGACCAAGTCTGCACTGGGTTCCCAACACCTAGGACAGCATGTCCCAGCCACCCCACCCCATTTGACTATTTTGGCAGGTGTAATATATAAATCAAAAAATCGTTTTATAATGTTGGGTTTGTAGATTGGATGAGCATAAAATTGACCCTCCCAACTCCAAAGATTCCAAAAAGCAGAAGTTTTCCATATCTAATCTCCCCCTGCATTTTACATCGTGTTCTTCTTGATCGTCTGGGAACCCCTCTATAAGACACCCATATGTTTGTGATATTGAGTACTTAGTTCCCCTTGTTAAAATCTCCATCAGGGGTATCCTGGAGAAATCCACTAACCCCCAACCTTTCTCGAGTGGAGTTTCCTAAGTTGTAAATATTTTTAAACATCTTGGGTCCTAATATTAAATCTGCCCCTAATCTGTTCAAATGATGCCATGTGGTTACCCCCTTCCCAGGCCACTTCGTTACCATTTTGATAAGCAACTGTCATGGAATATTTCATTTAGTTGACTATTCCGGTCCACTGGAGTGTACCAGCTGTACCTACCTACTCCCAATTGTTTCCAAATTCCAGACCAGTTTCTGAACGCTGCCATCAAAATCTTAAACTGTGTCTTGTTATAATAACAAGGCACCCCTTAGCAGCCATCCCATTCAGTAACTCAAATATTGACAGAACATATCCCTCACTCCCCTCTTCTCATACCTTATTATTGAATAAAGAGTGAAAGTATTGCAAAGCTGAAGCTAAATAATATAATTAAAATTTATGCGGCACCCATCCCCCCCTTTCCCTGGGTAAGCTCAAAAAACTATTTGCCCTTCTGATTTTCCCATATGCTCAAATAAACCTGGCCACCATCATTTCGATCACTTTAAACCAAGCGTTTCCAAACTCCAAAGGAATTGTACGAAACATACAGTAATTTTGGAAGGAAAATCATTTTTACAAGATTGCATCTCCCCATTATAGAGAGGTGTAAATTATCCCATCTTGTAAAATCCTTCTTAGCTTTTTCAATAATAGGGGAAAGATTCGTCTCAACTAGAAGTTCCACTTTTGCGGTGATAATAACTCCCAAATAAGTAGCCTGCTCTACTACCCAACTATCCTGGGCCATTGTGTATCTGTATATTACTACTTGCGTTTTACATTTATTTAGCAGATACCCGGAATAGACCCCAAATTCCTCTGCTATCCTTTCAATGCCACAAAGAGCACTATCTGGATCTCTTGTAACTATTGTCTGCATAGGCCAGTGTTTTCGTATCCCTTCCATGAAGACTAATCGGCATGATGTCAATGGAGGCTTCCAATCTCCTGAGAAGGGGGTCTATATATAAAGCAAATAACAAGGGAGAATCGGGACAGCCCTGCCTCATTCCCCTTTCTATATGGAAGGGCTCAGCCTCAAACCCCATTGTCTGCAGTCGAGCTACTGGGTGAGTACATCACCCAAATTGCTTGAATGAAAGGGCCCCCTAGTCCACAACCCTCCATAACTTTTCACAGGTACTCCCACGACACCCTGTCTAATGCCTTCTTGGCATCCAACTATGCGACCCCCATGGGTTCTTTTAAAATCTCGGCAGCATAAAACAGTGTAATTACATGTTGTACATGATCCGAGGTCCCCTGCCCCGGAATAAACCTATGCTGTCTAACCGATACTAGTTTATGTACAATGCTGCGTAGCCTACTAGCCAAGATCTCAGAGTAGTGTTTAACTTCAATCTATAACAACGTGATCGGTCTATAAGAACCAGGGTCAGCAGGGTCCTTACCTTTCTTTAGAAAGATAATTTCATTAGCAGTAGCCCAAGAATCTGGGGGGTGCTCCCCATTTCTAACATGCCAAAATATCCCCAACATTTCCCCCAGAAGCTCTAATACAAAAACTGTATAGAATTTCAGGATTATTGAATCTGTTCCCACCACCTTCCCAAATGGGAGGGCCTGGAGGGCTAAGTGAATTTCTTCTAGCAAGAATTCTGCCCTTAAAATTTACCTCTCTTCTTGAGTTACTTTATTAGACATCATTGGAGCTAGATATTGCTCTTGCTGTTGCTGGAGCTTTATATAGATCAGTATAGTATGCTCGAAAAGCTTTTCTGACTTTGTCCCGGTCTGTTGCACTTCTGCCTTGCTTATTCCTGATTTCGTTGATTTGCCCTGCGGCCTGCTTTTGCCCTTGACCTAACTGCTAATAGCCGCCCCACCCATTGGTTATATTCATAACACTCCTGGGTTCTGGCCACATATTTCTCGGCAATCTTTATAGCCATAAGTTCATTCAAATGTGACTTAATTATGTCTACGTGACTCAGCATGGGGGAAAGCTCTTGTCCAGATGAAACAGCCACAGCCAACTCTGCCTCTACTTCACCCATCTTTTGATAAAGGCCAGATGTACGACCATAGTAAATTGTGAGTCGCAATTTGCGCTCAATTGCGAGTCGCAAATTGCGAGTCGCAATTTACTACGTACAACAGTGTCAGAGACACTGATTGCGATTCCCAATGGGGTCACAAGATGCGAGGCTCATTAATATTAATGAGACATTCGCATTTTGTGACCCCATTGGGAATGGCTGGCCCTCCCAAGGATGGTGGCCTGCTGGGCTCAGCAGACCACCATGTCTGGGACTGCTTTTGAATAAAGCAGTTTTTTTAAAAAATGCAGCCCGTTTTCCTTAAAGAAAAACGTGATGCATTTAAAAAAATAAAAATGAAACGTTTTTGTTTCATTTTTTAAGGGCATGCAGTGGTTCCTAGGGCCACTGCCTGCCCTTAAAAAATATTTTTGCATGCACTTGTAAAGGGGAAGGGGTCCCCTGGGGACCCCTTCCCATTTGCAATTGCATTACCACCTACTTGAAGTAGGTGGTAATTTGCGAGTGTTTTGCGACCGCAATTGCGGTCGCAAAACATTCATACATGGCTCATGAGTCACTATTAGGAAGGGAACGCTCCTTCCTAATAGCGAGTCGCAAAACCTATTTTGTGAGTCACTAATTGATTAGCGAGTCGCAAATAGATTTTGTACATGGGCCCAAAGTTTTTAGCGTGTGCAAACGGGTCAAAAACCCATTTGCGCACGCTAAAAACCGTCGTACACCTGGCCCAAAGTTCCCTAATCTGACATTGGGAGTGCCTCTGTCTTGCGATACTAAATCTGAGAGTTTCCCCTCTTATTCAAGCTTTAAAGATATCCCAGACCATCCCAGGGGAGGTGCTGCCTTTATTAAGTTCAAAGAACTCTAGAATGAATACACCCCTTAATGTGTCTTATATATTCTGGATAAAACAAAAGGCTCCTCTCGAAAGTCCATCTTCTGGGCACCCTTCTCAGTCCCTCAAGAGGAAGCTTCAAAACAATAGGGTTATTATCCGACCTTAGTCTTGAATAGAGCTATACATGAGCCCCCCCCTAACCAATGATGACGTCACCAAGAAATAATCCAGTCTTGCAAAACTAATGGGGGGCAGAATAGTAAGTTTATCCAGCATCTGATGCTTTCAGAATAGCCCAAAACTCTACTAACCCTATTTCTTTTATAAGATGCCTGAAAGATCTAAAATACTGCGGTTTACAACCTGTATAGTTCCCTTCCTTCTCCTCTAGCCCTCCTCTAGACCCATTTAGGTTACAATCCCCTCATACTATATACGGGGCAGGCCAGGTTGATAGTTCTATCATTAAAAAATTAAGCAGCGCTGGATCATCAGCAACTGGGGCAGATATTGAGCAGAGAATAAAAGACCCAGTACCAGCTTTACACTCCACGATTGCCCATCTCCCATACTTATACGCGGCCTTCCGATCATGGATAACAGTCTTTCCTTTTGCTAATATGGCCCCCTCCCTTAGTTCTAGTATCCTGTGACATACAGCAAAGAACATTCAGCCCCAAGCAATTCCACAAATCTCTATCACTCCAGGCAATATGGGTCTCTTTCAAACAGTAAATATCAGATCTTAAATTTTTTAGATCTTCTTGTACCCTTCTCCTTTTGATCTTATCATCTAACCCGCAGATATTAACAGTTGCAATATGAAACTTATCCACCCCCCCCCTTAAACGTCACCCAGCCAGAGTACTCCATTCTCCATATTTTTTCTAATCTCATAATAGGGCATCTTAATGTATTCCAACTCATACCATTCTTTCTGTATCTCGTCTATCTTGACCAAACAATACCTTTGGCCCACTGTTTCTGCATTTTTCCCACCACCGTTTTTCCCCCACCACATTATGCATTTCCTTACATCTACATACTTGCTGCTTTTTCACCACAATGATCCCTTGCCCAAACCTTCCCACCCATCACCACCCCAATAGCCTCCTTCCTACACTGCCTCGTCCCCTGCCCCCCCTGCTAATAGAGGCAGACAGACCACCCAAGGTCTGTGTGATGATGACTGATGCAAGATGCCGCCAGCCCCCATCTCACCCCACCACCACACACAAAAAAAAATAGTTAACCCAATACCCGGCCATTATAAAGTCCCGATACCCAACTGTCGTACCAAACCTTCCAACCGAAGAAGAGCAGATCCATCACACCCAAGGGCAATTAGTTTCTATGAAAGTCCCATGGCTTATACATTATCCTTGGCGGCTATCAAACCCCAAAGGTATTCTTTAGCTTGAATCTCAGAGGTAAAAAAGTTATGGTCCCTTTAACAGGGGTTTTTAATCGCGCCGGGTCAACAGATAGGCTTCAAACCCTGCGTCCAGAAAGGATTTAATTAATTGACTGAGACACAATCTGCGTTCAACTGTTGTGTGACAAAAATCTGGGAGGACAAAGAAAGAGAATTCCCTATACTTTCTCCTAGCCTCAGGGTGGGCTTTCTCAAAAATAGCTTGCAAGAGCAACAAATTACCAAAAAATACCAATAGAGCCCTTGGTTGCCTCAGTTCTCTATTGCCCTGGCATACTTGTGCTGTGTTATGGGGAATCTATGAGCCCTCTGTATTTCTGACTTCCAGTTCTATCCTGAAAGTTCAAGAAATGTACTCCTAAGAAGGTCCAGTGTATATGTTCTTACATCATCCCCTTCAAGTCCTTCCTCAATTTTCGAAGTCTTTGATCTTCCACATCACATCCGACAACTGTGCGCCTTTTGACTTAACTTGCTCCTTAACAGTATACTGTCTGTTTTGACGGCCGTGGTCATCGCCTCTGTTTAGCTAAGCTCCTCCCCGATCTTGATGCAGGACTTGCCAATCTTTCTTATAGCCCCTTCAAGTTTTTTTGGGTCCTGCCTTGCTTTTTTACCATCTGCTCGGGTCTCAGCACGGTGCTCTTTAATTGACTCCAGAATCAGACCATAGAGGGGCTCGGGGTATCACCTCCCATCCCCTGCAAGACTGGAGTTTTCAATTTTGCAGGGGCTTATTGTTCTCACATTATACTGCTATGTGAGTATTCCCACTTTAGCCTCGCCCCTGATAAAGATTTGCCTCTACTCTTGAAGGAATACGTGTTGCCCTTGGATGCCTTACCGGATTTTCAACACTTAAGGGCTGTCTCTGGCGCTTCTGGAGTGCTAAAACCAGAAAAGGAGGAGCTATGCCCAACATCGCTCATGCAAGAATTAGAGGCATCTGAGCCGAGCCATCCATCAGAGAGAAGAATTTGTCTGTCCCTTCAATCGTAGCATCCGGCAAATCACAGGCCCTGCGCTCTGCATTATGCTCGAGGCAACCTCTGGCTCTTCCTAGTGTGCCAGGCTGGAGCAAGATCATGGGTCCCCTTCTGGGGCTTTGCGCAGTGCTCCCCTGTAGTCTCCCAGCAGAGCTAATTGCCCCATCTCCCGGCCCTCCTAGCTCTATAGACATAGACTGCTCATACACACTTGATATAGCTAAAGGTCCTGCCACCAAGGCCTCATCATGTGTCTCAGAGATGTCCCCACGTGAAACCACGACCTTCAACTCTGGGCAGAGATCTCCTACTCCTTTACCCCGAATATCCTGGGGCACCTAGGGGGCCAGATCGTTAATTGCGCCTTTCACCTGAAAAAAATCAGTAATTGCTGGTTGCTGGGTTTCCTGAGAGGAACACACATTCTCTGTCTCTGAGGCAGACACCAGCGGGGTTTTCTTATTACGCTTGCTGAACGATCTGGCAGGTTCCTCCTCCGCCCTGCTCCCACACTGTCAGGCCAGTTTTTAGCAGGTTGAGAGTCTATCAGCTTACCTGCACTGTTGCTTGCTTGTTCCTGAAGCAGTTCCTGTCTCACCCCCATACTGGGTGCAGCAGTCCGGGTTGAGCTGGGCAGAGTGTCTCCCTTCTCCCGTAGTGACTTTGCGGCTTTAGGGGCCATGACTAGCACTGCACACGACCAAGCAGTGCCTGCCCCAGCGCTCTAGAGCGCTCCGGTAAGCGTGCCAATGAGACCCGCCCACCCACCGAGCGTAAGGCCACATTTCCAAATCGTGTGAGACTGAGGGTTGCCCACCGCACTCACCCGTCCCTTCAAGGCTTCACCAATGCAGAAACTCTGCTGCTTTCTCCGCATCCCGTGCAGGTAATTCCTCTAATTTCTTTGTTAGCCACATTATGGTGCTGGCGTATCTGTATTCATGTGGCGAGGTGAGCCGGAGAGGGAGAGTGACCAGCAATGCTCCTACACGGTTGCCATCTTGCCTCGCAATGCATCAGGCTTCACTGATTTCTGATATGTTTGGTACCAAAAATGTTGTCTTAATAAATCCAACACTGATGCCAGTGTTGGATTTATTAATAAATTCACAAATGAAACCCTTTTAGAGGGTCCCCTGAAACTTAACAAAACACTAGTGGGTTTTCACCAGCCTGCCACCACCAGACATGTTTCTGACCTCATGGAGTGAGAGCCAGCGCTCTCAGAGGACAGAAACAATACCTGCTCAGGGCAGGGGTGTTTCACACCTCCTCCAGGACTGGATAGCCTACCCAGGCGGGAAGCTTCAAAGGCAATGTCGCCATTAAAATTAAACCCAGGAACCCCCAGATAGTGGGGGAGGCCAAGCCCCCTTTCCTGCTCAATTTCTGGTGGGAGGAAAGGTGGGAAAATTAGTTAGGTGAGGAGGAGGTTCCCCTTTAGCCTGCACCACCCCTAGTGTGGGACAGGCGAGGTGAACCCCTCTCTTGAAATTCCATCATCTTGAGATGGTGAGAAAACCTCCAATCAGGGCTAGGGTACTGGCCCTTCCCACAGGAAGTGGTCACTAAAGGGTGTAGACACCCTAAAATTCATCAGACCAAAGAAGACCAGGAGAAAGAAGACCCGCTGCACAAGAAGTGAAGCCCTGCTGCAGAAGAAAAAGGTGCCAAACCCTGCCAGCTGCTCCAAGGACTCGACAATCACTGCATGCTGTGTTGTCCTGAAATTGCAAGGACTCCAAGAACCCCGGAGCACCTACAGCCTTTGAGAAATCACTGAGTAGCTCCCTTGAAGTAAAGATATCACTCCCCTGCACGCCACAGGCACCGATCCCATGAAGTCTGGTTTGTCGACTTGCAGTACCAAAGCAAGAAGAGGTGCAACAACTCTGCTCTCCACCAAGTTTGGCGGCACCAGGCCCTACCAGAGTCACTGCATACCAATACCTGGGGTACTGGACTGCCAATGGTATAAACTAAGAAGAAGAGTCCACGCCAGACACCCAAAGCACCAGAAGCAACCACTCTTTGAGGGACATTGAGACACTTAAAACCCACTTCCTGAGTGGCCCAGCTATCCTGAGATCACCTCTCCAATTTGCCTACTCCTGACCACGAGCACCCTAAAGATGCACATTGACCGGCTTACCTGTTTGCTCTGCATCTGGCCCCACTGGCCCCAGCACAGCTAACCAGCTCTGTTTCCATGGTCATCAGACCCTTGCGACCTCTTCCCTCTAAAGAGACCCATTGGACTTAAATGTAAGTCTACCTGTGAGGTGCATTTTAATGTGGCCTCCTTCGTCTTTGCTCACCAGTTTCCAAGACCCTTAGCACTCTGCTCCCGCCCGATCCGGGATGCTCCCAAACTTCATCTGCTGGAACTTTGGATCTGGTCCCGACATCGACCTAAAACAAGAAGGTGAACTTCGTGAAAGCATGGCCTGATTTTATATGCATTTTTCCTCTTTTTCCCCATTGTTTCCTATGGTGCGTAATTGCACACAAAAGTGATATATTTTCTGAACTTTGAAAAATTATAACTCTGAAAGTACTTACCTTGGAAATGTGTTCTTGGTCTTAACAAATACATAAAAATTGACTATTTTTATAAATTAGTCTTGGATTTATTCTTGAATGTGTGTCTCATTTTTTGCCTCTTTGAGTGCAACAAATGCTTAGCACTACCCTCTGATGAGCCTAGCTGCTCGCCCACACTACCACAAAAAGAGCATTAGAATTATCTGCTTTTACCTCTGTGTACCATTTGGGGATTTTCTGGACTCTCTGCACAATGTATTTCTTTTTAGTAAACTAGGTTATAGAGATCCAGCTTCCTACACACCAGGCCTGCCCTGCTTTTTGTCACCCACAGACATTTTGGAGACTCAACAGGGAAAGAACTTTTCAGAACCAGATATGGGGTTAAGAGTACAGAGAGTCCTCTCATACAAACAAGGTATAAATATTGGGCCTACAGAGTCACACATCGGAACACTTCTGGGCCTGTGGAAGTTACAGAAAAAGGACTGCCATGCTGCTAGAGGACAGCCCTGCTGCTTGAAGGACTGTCTTCCTGTCCGAAAAGGAAAGTTGGACTTGATTGCCTTCATTCCAGGCTACCCAGAGCTACTCCCGGAGTCAGTTGTCTGACCTCATTTGGGAGCTATGGAGACACGACAAGCTTCAGATGCCTCCCTGCAATAGTCTAATTGACTAGCTGTAACTGGACATGAGTGGACCTGCCTAGACCTGCCTGAGTCCTGCTGCTGGCCTCTATTGGAGTGAGCCTCCCAAGTCCTGTACCCTTGACTGGCATCAGTAGAAGCATCTCTAAGAAGACAAAGATAAAAATACTAAAGTTTGGCTCTTCGGGGCTGTGAACAGGCCAGTTTTGCCAAAATGCTGCCACCCATGATGATTGCCAATGCGAAGCTCTGGTGATAGCTTATATTTGCACTGACAGCGAACTCCTGAAACGACAAGCAGCGCAACATCTGCAATTTGCTCTACAGCACCACCAGCTCCAGCGTCGACCTAATCTTTGCTCTACCGCAACAGCCGCCTGACCTGTCACTCCTGCCAAAAGCATCCTCCACACAGACTCCTCCAACATGAGCTGAACTCTTTCCGCCAGACTTGAGAATGCAACTTTTCAGATGGACTAACCTGGTGCCAGTCCATGCTCTATCTCAGTTGGCCTGAACTTTTGACTTTCCGGTCTAGCGTGACCAAATGACAGCGAGTTGGGCTTTGTGCTTTTCAGGTGCTGTTTTTACTAAAAACTATAAATTTGATTGTCTCCAGTTCTCCTGATAGGATTTTCTATATTTTCATATCATTGTATTTATTAAAATTGACTCTATAATGATTTGGGGTTTTTCTTGTGTTGTGCTTTCACTTTATTTCTGTTTATGTGGTGCATAAATACATTACACATTGGGTCTAAGTTAAAACTGACAGCTTTCTGCCAAGCTACCAGAGGGTTAAGCACAGGTGTATTGAATGACTCTTGTGGTTCAAACTGACAAGGATTGTGGCTGCTGCCTGAGTAGAGCTTTCACCCCTCTCAACTAACAACCCAAATTCTTAAGGAGGGAATCTTTGCAGTAAAAGCTGAAACTTTGCATATAAAATATCCACGAAGTCCATGAGGTTAAGTCTGGGATAGTCGACCGATTTTCCTTGCAGCTGTCTCGAAGTCTTCGATGGCCCTCACAAGAGCCTTTCATTTTTTGTTCTGAGAAGAGTTTTCAGATTAAAATCGTCAGTAGACTTGGTTTATTTCAGACTCTAAATTCATACAGGTATATTAAAAGTCAGAATTAAAATATAAGCTATGCCACTATACCAATCAGCAATTCACTGAGATACAAATCAACTTGCTGTGCTGCCCAGCGCTGCATTATCCTTTGATAAATATGCCCCAAAGTACCAGCCCTGAACTGGGAACACAGAAATTCAAATATGGAAGGAGCAGAAGGCCATGGCTACAGTAGTCTAGCATGAAAACCTTTAATGTCAACCTACTCGTATTTCTGCCTTTGTTAGCTCAATAACATAGAATAGACTTTAAGGTTAAGGACCATAAGGAGATTAAGCAGGGGTAGAGGTGCCTGCACATACATTCAATCAAATCATGGACCTTGAACATGGGACAGTAGTTTTACAACAACTAGAGTTCTATAAAAAAATATAAGGCACATACCTGGATATCTTGAGTACAAATGCAAAAGCAGCAAAAAAGAGTAAAAATGATGGTGCTCCTTTCTAGACACACCCCTTACTGTGGATTACCTTTGGATTATAATGTAAACAAATTATGACATTAACAGAGGCACATGGAAGAATGTATGAATAGAATGCAAAAGAAGGGAATGGTCATTAGTCTTATTATGTATGGCTCATTGAAAATAGTGGTCCAAATTTAGCAAGTATTTTTAAGTTTTCCTGCTTTGAAAACAGTTTGAATTACCCCATAATATTAAATAATTATATTTGTATACACATTATAATATTATATTATTTGCGATACATTACCCCATATTGACATCACATACAATTGTATGTAGTTTAAACAAAGGGCATCAGTCATAGAAGCATGTAACTATAACTTGTACCTAGATATTTCAGACACAGCATATATGTCATGAACAGTGTTATAAATGCATCTACATTTCTAAAAAAAACTTGCAACTGACCGCAAGGTTGGTGAACCACCATGAGAGGTCTCTTTCTTTGTGATTCACCTCTAAATTTTCTTGTGAACCCTATGCATGTTATGTGCTTAGTGCAATGATCCAGCTCAACTACACCAAACATTGACATCCAGTAACTGTGGGCTCTCCCAGTTTGCAGACTTTGACCCACGTTTATTATGCCGATGGACATTTCACCACCTAGCCTGCAGCGTTAATTAAACAGCACTGCAGTTGTAGGTAGATGTAAGAAATTGGGCTACTAGTTGAGGGGGTGAAACATTTCTCAAGCAGCAGCCACAATTCTTTTCGGAGTGAAGTCACATGCAAACCATAAATTAACCTGTGCTCAACACTCGGGTAGCTTGGCACAGAGAAGTCAGTCTTAGCTCAGAGGCAATGTGTAAAGTATTTGTGCAACACTTCAACCAGTAACACAGTGAAAACGTACCACAAAAGGATCCCACACCAGTTTAGGAAAAAACAGAATGATTTTTAATAAATAAAACAAGGCCAAAATGACAAAAATCCAATCAGTAAAATCGGAGATATTCAATTGTTGAGATTTTACTAAAAATAGTGCAAAAAGGCGTGAAACACCAACTGTGGACATCTGGTCACACTGGATTGAGTCAAAGCCGCAAGTTCAGGCTGACCGCGATGGAGTGCGGGCCAGATATAGGGACCCAGTTAGGCCAGCTGAACAGAGTACCTTAAATCCTTCTTTGCGGAGTGTTGTGAGGATCCACGTTGAAGATGCGTCGGGCAGCCGAAGCGATGCATCAATTCGGAGATGCAACAAGGCTACAGTGCGAAGTCCTGTGGCATCATTGTGTTTACTGTCAACCAGGGCTTCCAATGCAAAGTCTGACATTGAGGATGCATCTTGCAGTCGGGGCGATGCGTCCATTCCAAGGAGCTGCGTGGCTCCAATCTGGAGTCCGGCATCATCATCAAGGTTGCCGTTGATGAGGGATGCGAGAGCCTGCGCCAAGGATGTGTTGTGTAGTGATCATTCCAATGCAGCGAAGGCCTGCAAATATACTGCTGGTCTTTGCGGTGGTTCCGATTCACGCAATATCGGTGATGAATAGGTTCTGCTCTGGATTCCGTCTGTAGCAGATGAGATGTGTCGGTCCCGCTGTATCCACAGAGGCTGGATGAGCACCTTAGGCCCACTTCCAGGGGTCCAGAACTTAGATGGCACCATTTGGCAGGGTAGACTCACTGATGGCAGAGTCCAGTTGCAGGTGAAAGGTTTTTGGAAGCCTGTTGTGTCCCAGAGTCTTCAGATCATGAGGCCAAACAACGAGCCCTCGGAGTATCTAGACTTCTGGGTTCAAGAGATGCAGGTCCAGTCCTTTTCACCCAGGCAAGAGGGCAGCAGGTAGCAGGTCAGCACAGCAAAGCAGCAGTCCATTAAGGCAATAGTCCAGTAGGGCAGCAGTCCAGCAGAGTGGTAGTCGTTCAGCAGCACATCAGTCCTTCTTCCTGGCAGTGTATCCAGAGGTGTGCTGAAGAGTTGGTGGCCGAGGTCCAGTATTTACACCCAGTTGTGCCTTTAAATTGGCAGAAAAGTATCTAGAGGTTTCCTTTTGAAGTACCCAGGCATCCTGTCTTCCCTTTCCTGTGCCCAGACTAACTATAGGGGTATGCATATATGCATATATGCCTTTTGTGTGGGGGCAGGACACAGCCTATTCAGGTGTAAGTGGGGCTATGGCCAGCTCCTCCCTCCCATCCCAACAGTGATGGCGCATCCAGGCACGCCTACGCTCCCTATTCTGTGTGGCTGTCTAGGAGGACTACACCAAGCCCAACAGTCAACTACACCCAGTCATGTGACCCAGGGGCAGGCTACAGACATTAAATGGCTAAGTCAGGAAAATGCCAACTTTCTAAAAGTAGTATTTTCAAAATTGCAGTTTAAAATCCGACTTCCACATAAATTAGGATTTTTCATTATAATTCCAAAGACACCACACATGAATTGGTTACCTGTTTACATTTTGAAATGGCAGTTTATTTAATGTAATAAGGAAATTATAATGTTATAATGTGGAAGAGATAGGCCTTAGAGTAGTGAAAAACAACTTTAGGAGGTTTTCACTTCCAGAACATGTAAAACTTAAAAGTACATGTCCAAATTTTTAAATGCACTGCACCCTGCCCTGTGGGCTGTCCAGGGCCTATCCTAGGGGTGACCTATATGCATTAAAAGGGGGAGAGGATGAGGCCTAACAGCTAGGGTGGTCAACCTCAAATCTGGGGAACCGGGTTCGAGTCTCGTCAACGACGCTCAACATCCTGTTATTCTGGGCAAATCACTGAATCTTCCCATGCCTAACAAAAACAAATGAATGTGTCCTTTTGTAACACAACTGGTGCTCATGTAAAGCACTCTGATACCTGATACCCTCGGGTCAAATTTGCGCTATATAAAACTCAGCAAAAAAAAAAAAAAAGTTAAAAGTAAATGGTTTATTTTGCCGGTTCGCAATGGCAGTTTAAAAATAAACACACAGGCTGCAATGGAAGGTCTGAGACATGTTTAAAGGGCTACTTAAGTAGGGGGCACCATCAGTGTTGCAGGCCCACTGGAAGCATTTAATTTACAGGCACAGGCACAGGTAGTGCCAATTTACTAGGGACTTACAATTAAATTAAATATGCCAATTGGGGATGAGCCCATGTTACCATGTTTTACGGCAAATTGTGCACTGTTTCAATGTCCAAAATATCAGAGAAATCACTAGAGGCGATCATATCATATAAGAAAATGTTAAACAAATATGGTATTTGTAAAAGTTCAGTAGGACCATACACACCATACGATACCCTGTCCCACACTATCCCTTCCAGAACTGGAACTGCTGTAGTGTTCACCAGCAACAGGTCCCTTTGTTCACGGTGCAATGATGCATGTGGTTTCAGTACCAAGTTCACAAGTTGTACTACATAGCGTTCTAGGAGATAGTGTCCGTTTAGAAGCAGGAAAAAAACTGTTACCAAACCAATCCAAAGGACCAGGCATAGTAATCCTATTGTAATCCAGAGATGTAACCAAGGAGTAACAAAGTATGTTTTTTGCAGCCAAATATAGAGAGCATGCATTTGTATCTTGAAAGGAAGAGGCAGTGATGAGGGTACCTCACATTCAGTTGAATTCGAAGAGAATTCATCATAGTCCACGAAGTAGCCGGGCGCCGTTCGGTATATTTTTGGCATCTCGTCACGTTTTGTAGAACTGGGAGATGACTCGATCTGTGGCATGCTCACGTAGACGTCGCCAATTTTTTTAATTTAAATTTATGTTTCTGTACTCATTGACTGTACAGTTGTAGTTGTTTCAACAGGAAGAAGGAATACTTCATTGTTGTTTACAGTTTCTCTTTGGGGAGGGGAATCTTCTTTAGTTATTAAAGCTTCCAGCTGAACTTCCTGGACAGTAGCGAGAGGAGTGCGGTGGATATCCAGGAACCCACGCGGTCTACTGTTGAGAATCGGCCACATAGTGTGGTTTGATCAGAGCAATTGAGATTACCCTTTTGTCTCGGCAGCCGGCAAGAGGTGGAAGAAGTACAGTTCTGGTACTTTAGACAGCCACAGGTGCTATGTATGATGGCCCAAATTATTTCTTGTCCACAATTTTTCCCTCACCAGATCCCCAATCTTTGGGATTGTTTGACCTGGCATCTTTTGGCATGTTTCCTCTGTGTTTTTTGCTTTCTGGCCTCCTGGTTTTAATGTTATGTTGGACTTAGTTTTGCTGGTTTACTGCCTCTGTGCACTTTCTCACTGCTGTTCAGTGTTAAAGTGCAAGTGCTCCTACTGCAAATTGTGTTTATGGATTAGTGTTTCCATGTTTAGCTTATTTGATTTACTGGTTAGTCCCTAGTATAGTGCACTGTGTATGCCCAGGGCCTGTAAATCAAATTCTGCTAGTGGACCTGCAGCACTGATTGTGCCACCCACACAAGCAGCCTTTCAAATGAGTCTCAGGCCTGCAACTGCAGTGTCTGCGACCAGTTTTTACTGCCAGGTCAACCTGGCAAGTGCCCCCACTTGCTGGGCCCTAATCTTCCCTTTTCTTATATGTAAGGCACCCTCTTTCAGCCCAAGTTAGCCCCTGGGCAGGGTGCAGTGTATGTGAAAGGTAGGACATGTCCTGGTGTGTTTGGCATGTCCTTATAGTGAAATACTGCCAATTTTGTTTTTCACTATCAAAAGGCTATCTGTCCCATATGCTAACATGGGAATTGCTGTGTAACATTTTACAAGTATAACTTTCCATTGGGACAAGATAGAGAAATGGAGTTTAGGCTCTCTGAACTCATAATTTAATAGCACATCTTTTTAGTGTGATGGTTTTTAAATTGTGTGTTGGAAAATGCCACTTTTAGATAGTAGGCCTTTTCTTGTTTAACCATTCTGTGTGCCTCTGATGGTTTGTGTATAGACTGTATGGTTTTGGTCTGACAGGTGCTGGAGATGTGCATTCACTGTAGACAGTCACAAGGGGAATTGAGTTGTGTCCTGCCTTTCCTGGGTGACTCATAGTAGGGCTGAATAGGTCTGGCCTGCATTTAGAGTGGTGGGAGGAGTTTTCATTAGCACCTGAATAGGCAGTGTCTCCCCTGCACAATGCTGTCTTCACCTCCTGTAGTGAATCTGGGCCAGACATGGCAGAACTGGTTTGGGCTGGACTCAGAGACACTTGCCACAAAGGGGACAGAGAAAATGTGGTATAAATATTGGGGCCCTGACCCCTGGACTTTAGAACTCTTTTGGATCATGGAACCTGCCAAGAAAAAGAGCTGGAGAAGCTGTGAGGAGGAACTACCACTTTGCTGTGTGCCGGGCTGTGTTGGCCTGCAGTGGCTTCTGCTGTCTTGGGCAGGGAAAGGACTGAACTGAACTTTCTGCAACTTTTCTGTTTGAGTTTCTCCAAGTGCTTGAGTTAGAGCTTGCCCCCTGTTCAAGAAGTTTCAGGAACAGCATCTGCTACAAGCACCGGGAACTGTGTGTTTTGTGATGCCGTCAATGACACCGCTGCTGGCTCCGTGTCCTGAAGACACCGTAGAGGGCACGCCACACTTAGCACCGCAACCCTGGTCTCACCGATAATGACACCGCCACCGAGCCGATGATTGCACTGCGACCTGTGGGCACTGGACTTCCCACCGCCTCGTTTCATGCTGCCGCTCTGGTATTTTGGACGACGCTGCTCCACGCCGACATTGATGCCACTGCTTGCACTGTGGTTTGAGCGCACCGCTCATAAGCTACACAATGCACTGCCCTGTCCCACACTGCAGCCTTGGCCTACTGACACCGGCGCCATCGACTCCAGTTCGTCAGCCAACAACAGCGCTTCAGCAATGATGACACCATTGCTTGCACCGTGAACTGCCAGCACCGTGACAAGCACCGCACCACTTTGCACTGCAGCCCTTGTCTCGCCGACGTCGCTGGACAACCGTCACCGAGCCGCAGCCTGCACTATGACCTGAGGGCACCACACGTTGCACCGCTGCACTTTGCCCCACATCCCTGATGCCTTCCGCCACCGGTGCTCCTGATTTCAACCCTGCAGAGTCCAATCTGCAACACGTGTGACTTCAAGGGCCCAATGCCTGCCAACGCCGGCTCTTCGGAGCTCACTGCGAGGTCCCCGGCGCCCTACATTGTTAAAGGTACTGTTTTGTGGGTGTTCCCGACACCGTAGCTGGCCTGTGAGGCCGCAGTCAGGCAGAACTGTTTGGATTTGTTTTACACAATGCTGTGATAGCCCCGAATGGAGCTATGGACTTCAAGGAACTATATTCTAAGTCTATATTTGCTTATTGATATTTCTAAGAACTATATGGGGGATTTTTATCATTTTTGGTCTTGTTTTGCACAGATAAAATATTTTTCTAAAACTGGTGTTGTGTCCTTTTGTAGTGTTGTCACTGTATTACTGCTGGTTATGTGCAAATGCTTTACACACTGCCTCTGAGATAAGCCTGACTGCTCATGCCAAGCTACCAAAGGGGTGAGCAGGGGTTATTTTAGAAGTGTATCCCCCTTATCCTGAGTAGGAAGAAGGGTCCCTACTTGGACAGGGTAACATCCTGCCAACTAGAGACCCCCATTTCTAACAGGGACCCAGCCAGGTCTTGCGGAACAAACTTCACTTCCCCAGTGGTAATGCCTTTTACTTGGACATTGCTTTGTGCACCTCGGAATTCATTGAGTTCCTGCAAAACAGCCAAGTGTTCATTGATGTCAAATGGTGATTCTGCCACCACTGCACTGACATATCCAGGTCTGGGACCCACAAACCCCACTACAAACAGGATTTCATATGGAGTACGACCACCCAGGGATTTTCTTTTCATGTTATTGAGTGCCCTTTGGACCTCATATAGGTGATTGACTCAACTGCGACCCGAGCGTAATACCCTTGCTGTTAAGGACTGCTTTAAGTCATTGTTTTTCCACTCAAGTATCAAATTTCTCTAGGGATGATAGGGGGAGGAGTAACACAAGGCCACACCCAAACTTCCCATAGCTTCTTTGTAAGCCTGAGCACTAAATGCCGGACCCTGGACAGAATGTAGTGTACCAATTGCGTAAGTCCTGATGAAGACCCGCAAACACTTTATAACAGTGTGGGTATCAGCCGGTCCCTGTGGCCAAACCCAAAGGAATCTGGAGCATGAGGAGCATGAGGAAGGCAAAAAGTATAGGGGAAGACCACTCTAAGGATGACAGGTCTAACAGTTGGGAAATGCATGTGGACATAGCGAGGAGGGCAGTGGGGCATTCCTCTATAAAGAAAAAAAGGCAATCATCGTGTGGCAAACACCGGCATCCAGAGAGTGTCGGTGTTTGTCCCACAGTGAAATATCCACAAATCAGCTCTCCCACCAGGAACTGAACAACACATCTCTGGTGAGATGCCATACCTCTGTTGGTGCACATAGTTGGATGCTGATCACAGAGTGGCAGATACCATGTGATCTGCTTCCACCGCTGTCCAGGGTAGCTCTTGAGACAATTTATGGGAACAGACTGTTGGATGCACTTGCTCACCCCCCCTTGTTCTGTGGGTTGGTCAAGTGATCTGCTGATGATGAGTTCCCACTCTGACCCCCTACCCAACAACAATTTGCCAGGCCAGTTTGGAAATCACAACCACCTAGGAATTGTACCTAACATAGTGCTGGTATTTATTTTTTGGCCGTCTCCTGTGTTAAATATCTACCACAGTTATGTTTGCCTTTATAGACTTCCTAGTAGTTTTGACTAGCCCATTTTCTGGGTCATATGCTGGGGTCCTACTAGGATTGTCTTTGTTCTCATGTTCCTTTAGTGCTCATATCGTGTATGCCTTTCTTTCTACTTAGGCTATAGCCACATACCCAACAGCTAACAATATGAGGGGTTATGCTGGCATCTGGATGCAACTCCTTGAGGACAGTGGAGGACCCAGTTGAACCTCAGTAGTGGCTGTTGATGGTGGGAATGGATCAGTAGTTATGTATTCTTCACCTCTATAACCCGAAGGTCCTGTTTAAAAATATACACCAAAATAATGGTTCCTACCTTTTGATGAGCATTTCCTTGGGCTACCTTCATTATGCTGCCCTCACAGATCATGTGTCTGCTTGACCTGGATCACTGCCTCTGTATAAACCAGAAATGCCACTCCATCTCTTGATTACTGAAGCAGTAATCAGAAAAACAATCAACTGACAGCTGCTAATACAGAGGTGCCTGAAGTCACACATGAGACTTTGATGAGTTAACTTACTTTGAAAAATATACCCTTGGGTCTGATAAAAACAACATCATATAAACTGTCACTGAGGTGATGTCAATCAGGTTGAATAACTTGTTGTTTCTGTCCAGGCTGGATGCATCAGATAGGAGTTTTGAAGCAGTGGAAGGTTAACATTCACAACTAAACTTAGTCACTGATTGGAGTAGGAAGTTGTGGATCATGAAAAAGAAAATGGGTTTGGACAATAGACGGTGCTGGGTAATTGCCAGATACTCATGTGTTCCTAAACGGATACATCAGTCCTTGTCATCTCCTTTCATTCCAAAATGTTTCAGCAAGAGTTTGTCCTACGTATAGAGTTTCAGAAGGTGCTTAGGCTCAGATCACGATGCACTCAGAAAAAAGACACTTAAGTCCAAATATTGCCTGTTTCCTTCAATACCAACAGACATGGCTGTTATTTTCTTACCAAAGAAGAAAAATGTACAAATCCAGTACTGGAGTCCCTGCATTGGAGTCCCTATCACATAGTTCACCCAAAATGTGCAGTATGGTAGTTGCTTGTATGTGAAGAGCTTGCAGGGTGATAGGGCTATGGGTTTAGCCTGTATGTATAAGGTTTAGCAGCTCAATTCCTGCTTCAGTATCAGTTTTTTTTAATCTCATTTCATGTTGGTAATGGCCCTTTCTGCAGCATCACCCTCAAACTTTTTGCCTTCCTCCTCCCCTTTTTGCTGAATTTGTTTTTGTTGACTTTAGGACTCTCAGGACTTTACCACTGATAACCAGTGGTAAAGTTCATGTGCTCTCTCTCTCTAAAATGTGGTGACACTGACTTGGGTTCAGCCCCTTAGAAATCCTGTATGGACACCCTGTTAGAGGACCTCTGAACTTTGTCAGGTAGGGGTAGAGGTAGCTACCAGAAACCCCCCCCTACCAGGATGTGGTCAGTTACATGATGGCCCTCTGTAAGTCAAAAAGTAACCTTGAGGCCTGCCAAGAAGTCAAGAACTCTGGTATGACCAGAAGCCCACACGGGTGGAATTTCAGCCTTGCCAGAAAGTGTAGTTCATGGAGCCAGTGGAGCCCAGTGCTCTCCAGGACCACTTGACCAGCCCATGCAAGATCAAGAAGCGGAAGGGTGAGGTTACCTACCTGGTGGACTTCCAGAGCGCTATGAACCCCCTAAGGGTGCTCCATGTAAATCAACTCAAGTCTCACTTTGAGAGGTCCGAAGTGACCATGCTCTTCTTGGCAGATGAGGGAGTGGCAGAGGAGAGTGAATCTCTTCCTCACCTTCTCTCTGCGCAGGAACACGATTGGTCAGTGGAGTGTGTCAACCTCTCTATAACACTGACCCAAGAACAGCAAGGTGACTGTTTCCAGTGGCTGGTGCAGTTCACCTCACTATCCTCACTCACCCCTAGACTCACACATCTGTGCCTCCATGATGTTGACATGGGACACAGTCCCCCTGTTAAGAACAAAATTTACAGGCTGCTGTCAGACAGGGCGGGAGCCAGCTTCAAGGAGGAAGTCTCCAAGATGTTAGGCTTAGGGGTGATTGAGCCCTCTAATAGTCCCTGGTCCAGCCCTCTGGTTTTGGCCCCACCAGGTGCCACACCAGAACTCTGGTACTGCGTGGACTACCAAAGAGTCAGTTCTCTCACCAGTACTGATGCCCACCCCATTCCCAGAGCTGATGAGCTCAGTGACCGACTGGGTGCTGCCAAATTCCTCAGTACCTTTGATTAGACATCAGAGTACTGGCAGATTGGTCTGACTGACGGGGCTAAAGAGAGGTCAGCATTTACAGTTGTTGGTTCTTGGTCTGCTGTCTATATTATCCATATAGTCTGTTGAGCCGAAGAGGGCATCATAAATGTCCCTCACTTTCCCAAGAAAGTGGCTCGCAAGAGATTCACACCGTTCTATTAAAACGGTGGCCCTGGCTTATGGTATGTCGTGGTTTAGAAAGGAATTTACTATATTATAAATCTCTCTTGAAGAGTTAACAGATTGCTTGATCCTCTCTGCAAGATCATTCATGCTGGCTCTCCAAATTGAGTGATGATATTTTTTCAGAGATGCTTTGCAGGTCTGTTTACTTACATCATCATATTTAACTCATATTAGTTGCATTAACTCCTGTGAGAACCAAGGTTTTTTTTGCCTGATATAATATTGGCTTAACCCCAATTGGCACATTTATTTACTTAGAAGCCCCTGGTAAAGTGCCCCACATGTATGCAGGGCCTGTGAATTAAATGCTACTTGTCGGCCTGAAGCACTGATTGTGTCACCCACTTAAGTGGCCCTCTAACCATGGCTCAGGCCTGCCATTGCAGAGCCTGTATGTGCAGTTTACACTGCCACTACAACCTGGCAAGACACACCTCTTGCCAGGGCTAAACCTTTCCATTTTTTTTACTTCACCCCTAAGGTAGCCCCTGTATAACCCATGGGCAGGGTGCAATGTATTTAAGAACCAGGACATGTACTTATAAGATTCATGCGTCCTGGTAGTAAAAAACACCCACATTCCTTTTTTCACTAATGCAAGGCCTTAATCCCCCATAGCATAACAATGGGATTACCTTATTATATATTTTAAGTGTAACTTCAAATTGTGAAGAGATAGACTTTTCAAGTTTGGCGTCTATGTACTCACAATTTAAAATCATAAGTTATGGTGAAGTCGTATTTTTAATTGCCGTTCGGTAAATGCCACTATTAGAAAGCTGGCATTTGCTTACTTAAGCCATTTGGTGCATGCTGCCTGTCACTTGTTCAGTCTGGGTTGGGCGACAGTTGGACTTTGTGTATTCCCTCTAGACAGCCACACACAAAGGAAGCTTAGGTGTGTCTTGATGGTCTATCGTGGGAGATAGGAGGGAAGAGCTAGGCACCCGAATAGACGGTGTCCTGTCCACACACAAATGGCTGAATATCCCCCTGTAGTGAGTCTGGAGGAGGTCCTTAGTGGTTTTGCTCAGATTACCACAGCAATAAAAAATTCACTCGAAATTGAGATAAAACATGGGGCTAGGGGTAAAAAGGGGTGGTTTGGCTCAGACTGCACTAAAGCACACTCTGATTTAAAAAGAGCATTGCATAGGAAGGAAAGGGACATGGACGAAATAAAGCAGTGCAGGAAGGCATACACCCGTGCAGTTAAAATGGGGAAATTAGAACTAAAGGAAAAATCCTGGGTAGACCTGCATAACGCAAGCCTTAATAAAGATAGTTGCGCATTTTGGCGTGCGGTTAGATCCCCATTCCTGTGTACAGAAGTAATACCCTTGATCGAAATAGCAATCGATGAAACACAGTGGGTGAATCACTTCTCGACCATCTTTCGCCTTAATGGGGACTGTGATGGAGTTCAAGACGGTTCCCTTAGATCAAATCCACACCCAACAAACTATCCATTGGAAGTCCTCTTTACCCTAAAAGAAGTTCAATCAGCCGTACAAGCTAGTAAGGGCAGCAAGGCCCCAGGGCCTGACGGGGTTCCCGTAGATATCTATAAACATAACATCGAACTCTGGGCTCCACTATTGACATGTGTGCTAAATGCTGCTAGTGCAAAAGGGATAATTGAAACATGGACCGAATCGATCATGGTACCAATTTTTAAGAAAGGGGACAGACAGGATCCAGCATGCTACCGACCCATCTCTCTATTAGATTCATTAGGGAAGGTAGCGGGCAGAATAATTCTCAATCGCTTACAACAATGGGCAGGGGATAATAATATCCTATCAGATCTGCAGTTTGGATTCAGGGAAGGTTTGAGTACCATTGATCAGGGCCTAAATTTATCCATTGTAATTGAGAAATACACAAAGGCAAAGAAGGGGAAAATCTATTTGGCGTTCGTCGATCTTTCCGCCGCCTTTGATTGTGTATCGCATAAGAAATTATGGAGTATCTTAGAATTAATGGGGGTCGAGGTTTCAATAATTCATTTTTTAAAAGCTCTTTACTCGGACGCAAAAGCCCGAGTTCGTTATGGATCTAATGGAGAGTGTACGGAGCTTTTTTCGGTGGAGAGAGGGGTAAGACAGGGCTGTGTCCTGGCACCCTTTCTCTTCACATTATATACCAATGGCCTGGAAAAGGCGATGTTGGAAGGGGGCCAGGATTTTCCCCAGCTGGAAAAACGACCGATTCCCGTGTTACTATACGCGGATGACGCCGTCATAATGGCTAGGACCCCATTGGCTCTACAAAGAGCACTTAATTCTTATAAGGGCTTCATGGAAAATCTGGATCTTAAAATTAATGCTTCTAAAACCTATCTGATGAATTGTGGAAAGGGAGGCAAAAAGCAGAAAGATATCTTTTTAAATAATAAGAAATTGATGACAACCCCACATACCCCTACTTAGGAATTTTATTTGATGATAAAGGCTCATGGCGTCAAGCCATCTCTACTAGAAAACTTTTGTTCATGAGAACTACAATAGCACTTGTTAAGTTTGCACAAAAATTGGGCAAGAGGCCCCCAAACGAACTGATAAAAATTTATAAGGCAAAGTGTATAACCTCAGCTATTTATGGGGCAGGGATTTGGGGCTATTGTGAGCTCTCCGAATTACAGAAAGTGGAGAACGCCTTTTTAAGGTATCTTTTAGCAGTCCCGAAAACAACATCTACTTTTATCTGCCACACGGAACTTGGTTTGCCATTCATTTCGGATATTATAAAAATGCAACCAGTCATGTTGTGGCACAGGATATGGACCTCACAAAAATCCTCTTTTAACCAATGTGTACTACGGGACAGCCTAAATTTGGAACATACTTTAGAGATAAGATGGTTAAGATATATAAAGGATTTTATGAATGACATAGGAGAACCAGAATTTTATACAAATCCCCAGACAATGAGTAAGATTTCAAAAAGTGATTTTAAAAAACGGTGTATGCATCACCTGGAAGTAATTAGAGTGACTAGTGAGGCAGTAAAAATAACCGTCCAATCGAATCAACAGATATGTATTTCCCCTTTTATCCAGCCATATTTGCTTTTTAGTCCATGTAGCTACGATAGATTTGTACTCATACGATTTAGACTGAGTGTATTTCACCGCATGGTTAGTTTTCCGATGATTAATGATTGGTCATTAACTCTACCAAATTGCCCCTGTGATGGGGTATCACCACAATCGACTATACATGTCGTACTATTCTGCAAATTTTATCTGGCATTAAGGAAAAGATGGATTAAACCAATATTAAAAATATGGGGTTTGAGGCAGTGCCGCCCAGCGTTTATTGCTCTTCAGTATTTAGATAACGAGATAGTCACTAATAATATTGCATCATTTCTGAAGAGCATGATTCATTATAGAAAACGAATTGAGATTGGACCTTGCTAGGAATCCTTCTGGTGATACTTATATTCTTGGTTTTAACAAATTATTAACTACATGTAAGGATGTTGTAATGAAATTATGGTATTAAATAGTTAGGATACTAAAATGAAATAGAAATTAAATTGTTGATGCTAGATGTTTTTAGTCTAAATAGATTTTAGTTAAAGTTTTAAAAAGAACATTTTATGTGTATAATGTAATCTGGATGTTTTTCTAACTATGGTCTTTTCTTTCTTGTTTTAATGATTTATATTAATTTGTATGTAAGCTTTTATGATTTTTTTTTACCTAAAAATCGAATAAAGCTTTTTGAATTTGAATTTGAGTCTGTAGCCATGGCAGGTAGGGAGAACCTCTATGCACCTCGAAACTTTCTTTGAAGTCACCACGCTTCAAAGGCAAAACAGGGTTTAAGCACTGGACATCTGACACCATGACTTTAGTACACTTTTGGACCTGTGACCACTCTGCCAGGAAGAAGAGCTGCTGTGCTGCGGGAAGAACTGTCACTCTGCAGGACTGCTACTTTGCTGGACTCTTGCCTTGCTGTGCTCTTGCCTTGTTGAGCTGCCCTGCTGCCTACTGTTCTCATGCCTGAGTGAAGGACTGGACCTGCATCACTTGAAACAGTGACTCCAAGTGCTTGCTAGCTTGCCTCCTGATTGAAGTCCCAGGGATACAAAACACTTCCAACTGACTGCATCTGCATCTGGACTCTCCAATTTGTGAGTCTGCCATGCCAAGTGGTACCACCCCAGTCCTGCACCCTTGGAAGTGGTGCCTAAGGTGTTTTCCCAAGCCAACTTATGGATCCTCATCTGAACAGGTGCATCTTTGTCTTCGTGTGGGTCAAAACCTGCACATCCTTGTCAAAGCGTGGAAAGGAGCTGGCGCATCACACTCTGAACCAGAGCATCGCTTTTGGAATCGATGCCTTCCCTGCTGAAGGAGGGACAAGAAAACTGGGGGAAGCCCTAGTAACCCCACTTCCCAAGGGCCAGTAATTAAGAAAAGAAAAATACTGAGAAGCAGGGACAGATAAAAGAGTATTATGGATTCTAATGATTACTTTAATTAATCATTGACACAGTTTGAATATTACAAGATCTTTCTTTTATTGGATCTCTCAGGTATTCATATTTCACCCAGAATCAAATAGAGTTATTGTGGTACATTAAACATAAAACATGCAATTTTACTATATACAAAGGCTTCACAAAAATAAGACAAGACTTTACAGAACTAAAAATACAACCAAATCTTATCTTTATCAAAAAAACTCCTATCTTCCACGTATCTACTTGTGGGAGGTTGTGCATAAATTTCCAGTACAATCACTCTGAATGATAATCTCTGGGTTCAGTGTGTTATTTACACACAACTCTTTAGATCATAACCAAAACACACAGTGTGTTTAGTACATTCCTCATTCCAGGCCTTCCAGAGGCTTCAGAGGTAAGATGTCAACACGTTTCGTCCTTTAGATTATAGGCCTCTTCAGGACGTAATGAAAGAAGGAGCACCTATACAAGAAATATATATATTCACAAATATATACAAAATTATATACAAAATGTACCCAATATACACGTTATAACCGCAGTAAGATGCAGACAGACTAAAAAGTTCCATAAGTGGTGAACCCACCACCAGTAGAAGCTTAATGACAATGCACCATGTCCAAAAAAGTAATAACACATTACATATACCGCATGGGCGAGTGGTTTGAAAAACCAAATAATTTGAAAAAGTGAATACAGAACGAATCACGGGAACGAGAGGAATGCATACCTCAACCAACGTAAATATGCTCAAATCATGCAATTTTTAGAAGAAAGTGCTCCCCGAGATGTATCAAGGAAAGAAGGAGGGAAGAGTAGATAGTGGCAGGTGGGCGCTAAGTGGGCTATAGTGACAATGTCGTAGTGAACCTATCAACTTATCAACTAACATGAGAGTCTCAAGTATACAACAGGTATAACGCAAGGATCCAAATCCACGGTTATCATGTGGCTGAAAATAATGCCTATCTAGTATCTAAAAAGGGGAATGAATAGAATGACACCACTAACCTATAGGAGATATTATAAGGTCTATAAAAGGCGAAAGAGAACATATCAAACTTACAAATTATAGCTAATATCGCAGCATGTCCGATACGCCTGGTTCCAGCCTAAGTCATGGAAAAGCCTGGCACGGCCCGAGATGTACCTGTATTAAAGGAGGAGGGTCATCACTTAGGTGTTCTCATCAATCGAAAGCATGACATGCAAAATAACTGTCTATGTGTACAAATCCTCCCTGCCAGATATTAGCGGGCAAACCGAATCATGTTAAACTAATTGAGCTAACATATAGAAGGGACGCCGGGCAGATAGTTACAAAGAGCTTTACCCGAACGAACATGTCAGGTCTCAAAAGCGGAAGAAATTAAAGATATACCAGCTTAACTGTCATGAGAGGTGGTACTTCTTCCCTACCATTATTATTAAAAAAATCCCAGCCATTAGGGATTAAGAGCCAAAACAAGTCTGAATGGCCCGGGGCAAGTCTCACAGGCTGGTCTCGAGAACTTACTGACTCGGCCGGGGTCACAAGCAGTGGATGCGGGCAGGGCTACAAAGTGCACGAAGTGCTGGCCGTCTGGATTTCACGCTCTGCTCCTTCTGCCAACATCTCTGCTTCACAGTGGTATCGGTCAAAATGTTCGGTCACATGAAAGGGGGCAGCAAGGCACCTCCAGTTTCTGCGCGACCTACACACGTGAGTGCATATGGTCCGGACCTCAGGTAGATTGCACAGGATCGATTTCCGGGTTACGAGGGAGACTTCCCTAGAGACGTAAATGGTAGTTAGGCAATACCTCCGGGAATGTGAGGAGCCTATCGGCATATCCTAGGCAAATGGAAGTGGACATGGCGGCCATCTTAGCATGGAGTGCAAATCATAATGCAAAACTTAAAAATAACCAGAAAGAAAAGAATTCAGATACCAACCACCCCAAGTGCAGCAAGTGTTGCAGATCGTGCAATCCAAAATATGGATAAAAGGAGTGAAAAGAATATACACATTCAACTACACTAGCCGTATATGCGTTTAAGGAAAAACAAGAAACAGATGAATTTTGAATACAAATGTAGTCATGTATACGATTGGTCTTTCCATAGCTTAAACATCATCCTATAAATAATGATATCCAAATTTAACGTGAAACAAAGCCATTGTGATAGAACAAACCTCGGGGAAAACCTCATCTATATCTTACAATCTTTAACACATCCTGTATACCATGGACCATACATGCAGGTCATATTGCTTATGTACATCGGAATTTCACTTAAAGGGAACCAACATCCATTGGATCCAATCAGTGTGAAACCCTATTACATCTTGGTTAAACATGCAAGAGGAAATCTACAGGAGAGAATATATACAGGAAAAACTTTTTTATTATATACCAACACAGATTTTTATATATATATCCCCAGATTGACCGCCATCGGGGATATCTAATCAATTAGAGCCCACATTTCATCTTGGTCATTTAGACCTCTTCTTGCAGTACCGAAGCGTTCAATGAGCTGTGCCTCAATTCTTTTAAGGGTTGTAATTTTCATGCTTTGTGAACTGGGTACTACATATAGCACAGACCACTGTAACTCCTCTGCTGTATAGTTCTGTGCCCTATAGTGGTCCACTAACGGTGCTCCAGTTACATTACATCGAATCGGAGACATATGCTGTATTACTCTTGTTTTTACTGTTTGCGAGGTCTGTCCAATAAACACTAGATTGCAAGGACAGGTTATGCAATACACCTTTTTTGGTGTTACACTTGGAAAACCTCAGTTGGTTGTATGTCTTACCATTCAACACAACCGACTTGTTGTCTGATGTATGATTACATGCAATGCAATTATGATATCTATAGTGTCCAATTATAGGTGGAGGATTCAACATCTCTCTGAGATCTTTTTTGATTACTCCTGGACGTTTTGCTCTCACTAGATTTGTGAGATTTTTGTCCTTTCTAAATGCAAACAGAGGTTAAGGAATGGCCAAGGGAGCTAGAATTTTCCAATTCTTTAAGATGGTATTCTTTATGTTGTTTGATTTGGGATTGAATGTAATAACACATGTCAAGGGGTTCTGATCAGGTTTTTTCCGTGGGGTCAAAAGCGTTTCCCTGGGGGTGAGCCATGCTCTTTTGGCTGCAGCTTTTACCAACTTTTTGGAGTAGCCACTGTTAGAAATGGGATTGCTGGTTGGCTAGGGCATGCGCATAAGCCACGCAGATACCACCGCTCTAGTCAGGGCAAGGGAATTACACGCTAAAGATAACCCCTGCTCACCCCATTGGTAGCTTGGCACGAGCAGTCAGGTTTATCCCAGAGGCAATGTGTAAAGCATTTCCGCAACACACTCACACAGCAGCGACACACTAGGCACACCACAAAAGAAACTCCACACAAGGTTATATAAAAAATAGCCTTTGTAATATCCATAAAACACATCAGAGCATAATCACATATGTACACTGTGCCATCTGGCACTAGGTATTACTTCACAGGGGATTATATACATTACAGGGCCAATCGGGCCACTGACTTCACCATTAGAACATACAAGTAGTAAAACAACCAGTAACTACTGGTAACATTGCAAGTAGCATAAACGCATTATGCATCAATCACATTAGGCATACCACATTATAGTATGCATAACATCAAAGTAGGCATTTATCCTAAATCAGCAGTGCACCCTAGTAACACTAACAAGGTGCACACATCACCTTAGGGCCTTACACTCCACCAAGACACAAAGTGATCCCAGGCCAACTGGCCATCCTCAGGGGCCCGTCTGGGCTGTCCCGTATGCCCTCTGTCCCACAAAGTCAGGGCTCTCTTGGCTGCAGCTGCAGCACTCACTTTGGGCACAATCCTCACAGGGGGGGAGGGGGTGCAATTCACCCTTGTCCTCCCTAACCATGTGCCCCACGTTGAAGCTGCCCACGATCTGGCGTTGCAGCTGTACTACCAAAAATCGGCACCAACAGTGTGCCTTCTTAGCCCCACTCACCGGACTTCTCTTGTGGCCGGTAACAGCTCAACTGCTGTGGAACACGGAGCGAGGTCTCCGTCGGACCCGCACTCATTGTGGCTCCGCCCACAACCATGCGTCGCCTGGCTTCCAGCGGCTCAAACTCTCCTTCGGCCGGGCCCCATGACGTCACCACACCGCGGCCCGGGTGGAAGCAAAAGAAAGAGGCTCAGCCCCACTCACCACTCCTTGGGGGCTGAGTGCGGTAATGGACAGCCGTCGTCCTCCGGTCAGGCCCCTCTGGGGCGGAAAGGCATGGAGGGAAGTCTCCGCCTCTCTACTTCTTTACGGTGAGCCTCTGGCGGCCCCCCAGCTGATGGGAGGCCGCAAGGCTCTGCTACCTCCTGCTTGTCTCCTTCGCACTAGTGGGCCATGCCCACAGCCAGGCACAAGCTTTGCCTGACTTCCGGATCGCCGCAGCACTTGCAGGCAGTTATGGAGTGAAGTCTCCGCCGAGTTTTGGGCAGTTTCCTCACCACGGCAGGCAGTGACACAGCGCTCTTCTCGCGCCCCTCCTTTGGATCCTCACAGCACGGGCCACTCCAGCAGAACCTCCTGCTGTGGCTCAATCAGCACATGTTGCCCAGCGCTGGGTGGGCAGCCAGCACCGCCACCTCCTCGGGTTTGTGACAATCGCGCTCTCTTAGCACGAAGTCGGCTGAGCAATGTACTGGAGAGAATCCAGCAAGCACCTCACGCTGGATCAGAGGTTCCATAGGGCAGAGCTGGGCACAGGCAGGCCAGCACGTAGGGACTCCCAGGAGCCAGCAGCTGGGTCCCACGGCGGTTCCTCCTGACGCCCAGCAGTCCTTCAGCTCCAAAACAGGTTCAAGTAAGCACCCAACAGCACACCTTACATGGGGTCACATTTTTATACCTCATTTGTCTTTGTTCTTCCTCCTGGCACAGGGCACTGGACCTAGTCCAAACCAGCTCTGTGGGTTACTCAAGCATTTCTTTACAGTGCTCACACACCCTCATTGTTAGGTTAGGTTCTGGCCCTAGACACACCATAGGGGGGCGGAGCCAGCATTGTACAAGGCAGGCACAGACCTATTCAGGGTCAGGGGCTACTCCTCCCGCTACTCCAAATGCAGAACTGCCTATTCAGCCTAGCGCTGACTCACCCAGCCCCTCTGGAGCCACTGCACCTCACCAGCCCCTGTCACTCCAGAGCCAGACATGCAATACACATCAGGCAGGCACAAAGACACATAGCACACAGAAATGCCCACTTCTAAAAGTGGCATTTCTAAAATAGTGATAATAAATCTGCTCACACCATTACGCAGCATTTATTACCACTATTCCAAACATACCAAACTTGATCCCGCTACTCCTCTCAGATCAGGAATTACCACTGAAACACTTATCAGGGAATCCCCAATGCATTCCTATGAGAGGGCAGCCTCACAGTAGTGAGAAACCAAAATGTAGTTTGTCACGACCAGGACATGCCACACAGTTAAGGCATATGTCCTATCTTCTACCTACAATGCACCCTGCCCATATGGCTAGCTAGGGCCTACCTTAGGGGTGACTGATATATAGTAAAAGGGGAGTCACAGGCGTGGCACCCACTTTATGTGCCAAGTCACAGCGGCAGTAAACTGCGCGCGCAGTCCCTGCAATGGCAGAGGCCTGAGACAGGTTTGAAAGGCTACTTTGGTGGGTGGCGCAAGCAGCGCTGCAAGCCCACCAGTAGCATTTAATTTACTGGCCTTGGGTATCTGAGATACCACTTTACAAGGGACTGCTAGGTAAATTAAATACGCCAAACAGGTGTAGACCAATCTTACCATGTTTTACCATAGAGAGCACATGCACTTTACACTGGACAGCCATGATAAAGTGCTCATAGTCCTAAAACCACCAACACCATGTCAGAAAAAAGACTAGGAGGAAGGCAAAAAGTTCAGGGATGACCCTGCCAAAAGGGCCAAGTCCAACAGCCACGTTCCTTAAGTTTATTAACCAGGGAATCAGCGTTGGTCAAATAATCCTCTTTGCTAGAACAATTCCTTCGGATACGAAGAAATTGCCGATATGGCAAATTCTCCTTGAGGGCCCTTGGATGTCCACTGGTAAAGTGTAACAACGTGTTGCAATCAGTAGGTTTCACAAATAAACTGACATGCATATTCCCATTGTGGTTATAAATCCAGAGGTCTAAGAAATTGATCTTATTTTTATCTGCAGTTATCGTGAACTTCAAATCAGGTGTTCTGGTGGTGAGCCACTCTGACACTTCCTCTGACTCTGGACCTGAGAATTTTGTACCCCCCAAGCCCCAACTTTTATTATCAGGGTACCCAACCTTTTTTAGACAGGGACGGCCACCGGGAAGGGGAGGTGGAACATGGAGAGGCCAATACACAGAACAGAGCGGACAATACTTGGAACAAGGAGAGCTGAGGACCAGGAGGAAGGTGTACCAGAGGTAGATGCCCCATGTGATAACAGTATAGACCCCATTCCTGTTTATAACTTGTCAAGCCATTGCCTTACCGAAATTGAAGAGAATGTATTAAGAAAGGGGCTACCCTTTGTCCCACTTAAGGTCCAAGATTCAGTAGATACCAAAGTAGAAATTTTACAATTTCTACGGAAAGTTACACTAAAGGCTTTCTTTAATGAGAATGAAGAGCAAAGGGAGCCTGTTGAGACCAATATCAGTGGTTTAAAGTTTAAATCCACATTCTGTCCAGAAAGGGAGAATTTGCCAGTGGAAGTACGGATTTTTGAAGACAATGTACTTAGAGAAATAGATGCCATCAACTCTAAGAAAACAAATTACAATCAGAATTGCTCAAGAGATGAAACAAGAGTCATTAAGAATCTGGCAAAAAACACCAAGATTGTAATTAAGCCTGCAGATAAAGGCGGCGTATAGTGATCATGGATAGTGAGGTCTACGATCGAGAAGTTCTGAGACAATTAAATATCCCTAACCATTACCGCCGCCTAGAAAATACGACCTGCATTCTATCTGAAAAAATCAAGGAATTAACAACAGAGGCAGTAAAGGACGGATGGATCTGCAATAAAGAATTTGAATTTCTAAATAAAGTTGAAAACAAGATCCCCTCTATATATATTCTGCCCAAAATACATAAAGACCCCATAAACCCACCGGGACGACCTATCATTTCAGCCTGTGGTTCAATATTGGAGCCACTAGCCAAATATATTGATACTTTTCTGAAACCCTTTGTTTCTGAGACTAGAGCATTTGTTAGGGACACTATGGACATCATCAGATTGAGATCCAGTTACCTCCACTACCTGATCATCCCCACGTTTAAAAAACACAGGACTGGAGGGCGTAGGTTTTCCGTTACTGTCCCTCGAGTATGGAACACACTGCCATTGGAGATTAGGCAGACATCCAATTACACCAAATGTAGACAATTTTTGAAGACCTGGCTCTTTAAACAGGCTTACCAGTAACAATGGTTTAATGACGTATCAGTTACCTAGCGCCAAGAGACCTCCCTGGTGAACGTGCGCTTTAGAAATGTCCAATAACATAACATAACATCAGTAAGGTAGAGGAAACACCCTTTGATGAAATCAAACATGTATTCGCCACATTTGACATCGAGGCATTGTATACAAACATCCCTCAGGATGAGGCACTAAAGGTAATTAGAGACATCTTAGAGACCAGTCCGGAGCCGCACATTGTTCCTACCTAATTTTTGGTCGCACTGGCGTCCCTTTGTCTTAAAAACAATTTTTTTTCAGTTTAAGGATGATTTGTATCTCCAGGTCAAGGGTGTGGCAATGGGATGCAGCTTTGCCCCGGAAATTGCCAACGTAGTAATGTCCTATTTTGAAGAAAAATGGGTATATAGTACCCTCAACCCCAACCGGCCCCACATAGTGCATTGGTATCGCTACATTAACAATATCTTTGCATTATGGGAGGGAGAACTGGGGCATTTGGAGGAGTTTCACCGGTGGCTCACCACCAGAACACCTGATTTGAAGTTCACGATGACTACAGATAAAAATAGATCAATTTCTTAGACCTCTGGATTTATGGGAATATGCATGTCAGTTTATTTGTGAAACCTACTGATTGTAACACGTTGTTACACTTTACCAGTGAACATCCAAGGGCCCTCAAGGAGAATTTGCCATGTGGGCAATTTCTTTGTATCCGAAGGAATTGTTCTAGCAAAGAGGATTATTTGACCAACGCTAATTCCCTGGTTAATAAACTTAAGGACCGTGGCTACCCCAAAAAATTGGTAAAAGCTGCAGCCAAAAGAGCATGGTTCACCCCCAGGGAAACGTTTTTGACCCCACGGAAAAAACCTGATCAGAACCCCTTGACATGTGTTATTACATTCAACCCCAAATCAAACAAAATAAAGAATACCATCTTAAAGAACTGGACAATTCTAGCTCCCTTGGCCATTTTTAAACCTCTGTTTGCATTTAGAAAGGACAAAAATCTTGCAAATCATCTAGTGAGAGCAAAATGTCCAGGAGTGATCAAAAATGATCTCAGAGAGATGTTGAATCTTCCACCTATAATTGGACAGTATAGATGTCATAATTGCATTGCATGTAATCATACATCAGACACCAAGTCGGTTGTGTTGAATGGTAAGACATACAACCAACTGAGGTTTTCCAATTGTAACACCAAAAACAGTGTATTGCATAACCTGTCCATGCAATCTAGTGTATATTGGACAGACCACGCAAACAGTAAAAACAAGAGTAATAAAGCATATGTCTCCGATTCGATGTAATGTAACTGGAGCACCGTTAGTGGACCACTATAGGGAACAGAACTATACAGCAGAGGAGTTACAGTGGTCTGTGCTATATGTAGTATCCAGTTCACAAAGCATGAAAATTACGACCCTTAATAGAATTGAGGCACATTGAACGCTTCGGTACTGCAAGAATAGGTCTAAATGACCAAGATGAAATGTGGGCTCTAATTGATTAGATATCCCCGATGGCGGTCAATCTGGGGATATATAAATAAAAATCTGTGTCGGTATATAATAAAAAAGTTTTTCCTGTATATATTCTCTCCTGTAGATTTCCTCTTGCATGTTTAACCAAGATGTAATAGGGTTTCACACATAACGGATGTTGGTTCCCTTTAAGTGAGATTCCGATGTACATAAGCAATATGACCTGCATGTATGGTCCATGGTATATAGGATGTGTTAAAGATTGCAATATATAGATGAGGTTTTCCCTGAGGTTTGTTCTATCACAATGGCTTTGTTTCACGTTAAATTTGGATATCATTATTTATAGGATGATGTTTAAGCTATAGAAAGACCAATCGTATACATGACTACATTTGTATTAAAACTTCATCTGTTTTTTGTTTTTCCTTAAACGCATATACGGCGAGTGTAGTTGAATGTGTATATTCTTTTCACTCCTTTTTTCCATATTTTGGATTGCACGATCTGCAACACTTGCTGCACTTGGGGTGGTTGGTATCTAAATTCTTTTCTTTCTGGTTATTTTTAAGTTTTGCATTATGATTTGCACTCCATGCTAAGATGGCTGCCATGTCCACTTCCATTTGCCTAGGGTATGCCAATAGGCTCCTCACATTCCCGAGGGTATTGCCTAACTACCATTTACGTCTCTAGGGAAGTCTCCCTCGTAACCCGGAAATCGATCCCGTGCAATCTACTTGAGGTCCGGACCGTATGCACTCACGCATGTAGGTCCCGCAGAAACTGGAGGTGCCTTGCTGCCCCCTTTCATGTGACCGGACATTTAAGCCGATACCACTGTCAGCCTGGGAAGCAGAGACGGTGGCAGAAGGAGTAGAGCGTGAAATGCAGACGCCCAGCACTTCGTGCACTTTGTAGCCCCGCACGCATCCACTGCTTGTGACCCCAGCCGAGTCGGTAAGTTCTCGAGACCAGCCTGTGAGACTTGCCCCGGGCCATTCAGACTTGTTTTGGCTCTTACTCTTTAACGGCTAGGATTGTTTTTAATAATTTTGGTAGGGAAGAAGTACCGCCTCTCATGACGGTTGAGCTGGTATATCTTTAATTTCTCCTGCTTTTGAGACCTGACTTGTTTGTTCGGGTAAAGCTCTTTGTAACTGTCTGCCCGGTGTCCCTTCTATATGTTAGCTCAATTAGTTTAACATGATTTGGTTTGCCCACTAATATACGGCAGGGAGGATTTATACACATGGTCAGTTTATTTGCATGTTATGCTTTCGATTAATGAGAACACCTAAGTGATGACCATCTTCCTATAATTCATGTACATCTCGGGCCGTGCCAGGCTTTTTCATGACTTAGGGTGGAACCAGGCGTATCGGACATGCTTCGATATTAGCTATAATTTGTAAGTTTGATATGTTCTCTTTCGCCTTTTATAGACCTTATAATATGTCCTAAAGATTAGTAGGGTAAATCTCTTCATTCCACTTTTTGGATACCAGATAGGCATTATTTTCGGCCACATGATAACCGTGGATTTGGATCCTTGCTTTATACCTGTTGTATACTTGAGACTCTCATGTAAGTTGATAAGTTGATAGGTTCACAACGACATTGTCACTATAGCCCACTTAGCGCCCACCTGCCCCTATCTATTCTTCCCTCCCTCTTTCCTTGATACATCTCGGGGAGCACTTTCTTAAAAAAATCGCATGATTTGGGCACTTTTACGTTGGTTGAGGTATGCATTCCTCTCATTCCCGTGATTCGTTCTGTATTCACTTTTTCAAATTATTTGGTTTTTCAAACCACTCGCCCTTGCGGTATATGTAATATGTTATTCCTTTTTTGGACTTGGTGCATTGTCATTAAGCTGATACTGGTGGTGAGTTCACCACTTATGGAACTATTTATCTGTCTGTATCTTACTGCGGTTACAACGTGTATATTGTGTAAATTTTGTATATAATTTTGTATATATTTGTGAATATATATATTTCTTGTACAGGTGCTCCTTCTTTCATTACGTCCTGCAGAGGCCTATAACCTAAAGGCCGAAACACGTAGACATCTTACCTCTGAAGCCTCTGGAAGGCCTGGAATGTGGAATGTACTAAACACACTGAGGGGCATATTTACAAGCCCCTTGCGCCACTTCTGCGCCACAGTTGCGTCACGCATGTGACGCAGCGGCGACGCAAACCATGCGCCGCGTTGCGCTATATTTACAACGTGACGCATCTAGGGAGATGCGTCACGTAGTAAACCCCTGCGCCACATGAAACCTGCGTCAGGTTTCATGTGGGCGAACCGGCGCTGGAGGGGGGCGTTCCGGCGCAGGAACGCCTTGGAAAAGTGACGCAGTGAAATCTACAAGATTTCACGCAGTCACTTTTCCGACGCTGGTGCGTCAAATCCTTACGCCTGCTTCAAGCAGGTGTAAGGATTGACGCACCATGTTAGGGATAGGGAAGGTTGGAACAGTGCTGGAGTTGCGTCGCGCTTGCGACACAACTTCAGCACTGCGCCAACCTTCCGCCGGCAGATGCGTCACACATCTGCTTATCCTTGCACCACGATGCGCCGCATTGTAAATGCGGCGCATCGGACGTGGCGCAAGGGTAAACTTGCATGACGCATTTTCCCTGGCGCATCCCTGCTGATATGCAGGGATGCGCCAGGGAACGTAAATATGCCCCCTAGTGTTTTAGTTATGATCTAAAGAGTTGTATGCAAATAACACACTGGCCCCAGAGATTATCATTCAGAGTCATTGTACTGGAATTTTATGCACAACCTCCCACAAGTAGATACATGGAAGATAGGAGTGTTTTTGATAAAGATAAGATTTGGTTGTATTTTTAGTTTTGAAAAGTCTTGTCTTATTTTTGTGAAGTATTTGTATATAGTAAAATTGCATGTTTTATGTTAAATGGACCACGATAACTCTATTTGATCCTGGATGAAATATGAATAACTGAGAGATCCAATAAAAAAATCATCTCGTAATATTCAAGCTGTGTCAATGATTAATTAAAGTAATCATTAGAACCCATAATACTCTTTTATCTGTCCCTGCTTCTCAGTATTTTTCTTTTCTTATTCTCTGCTGAAGGAGCCACGCATCGCATTCAGAACCAGCGCATCTCATTTGGAGAAGATACATCACGTCTTTGCATGGAAAATCTCAACACGTCTTGCCCAATGTGTGGCTAGACACTGACGCATTGCTTCGGCTGCACCTTGCATCTTCTTTGGGCTCAATGCAATCCTGGATTGAGGTACTATTGTTCAGTTGGCCTAACTGGGTCCCTGTATATGGCCTGTGCTCCATCGCGGTTGGTCTGAAGTTTTGACTTTGCTCTAGTCTGGCATGACCAGATAACCCACTTAAGAGCTTATTGCTTCTGAGTGCTCTTTTACAGTTTATTCTTTGAAAATTCATATCGCAACCTTGTTTTCTTTATAAAAATGTTCTCTGTTTTTCTATCCTGGTGTGTAGTCTTTTTGTGGTATTTTCAGTGTGTTACTCTCTGAAGTGCTGCACAAAAACCTTGCCTCTTAAGTTAAGACTGACTGCTCTGTGCCAAGCTACCAAAAGGTGAACAGTCTACAGTGGGAGGACCAGTGGGTCAGGGGCTGCCAGCACTGAGAACAGAGCATCCCAAGACTGACCCTGGTGAGGCCACTATTGGCCATGTGTGGCCCTATGCACTGTCACAGGGAAAAAGGGCTGCGGACCTGTGCCAGGCAGACTCTTACACAACCTATACAGAGTGTGTATCCCTTGAGTGGGATAGTATGTCCCCCCCGGAAGTCCTGGCTCACCAGGCACATGTTCAGCCTGAGGGTACAGACCCTGGGTCAAAGGACCAGTTTCAGGATACCATCTCTGGACTGGTGGGAGATTAAGTGGAGCAGCAATGCAAGACACCTCGGGCTACTGCCCCCCCACTTTGAGAAACCACAGAAGTTAGAGACCCCTGGATAGCCTAGGGCCTAGCTCAGGACACTGACAGCTGTACGTGGCCCCAGTTGGTTGCTCTCAGAATTATCCTTATGTTGGGGATATAAGTCTGATCCAAGGGGTGGAATGGGCTGCATCATTTTGTTGGCCATGGTGGTACTGTCTGCCTACTGGGATGCATCTGTGAGCAAGTTAAGGTTAGATGCTGCACAGTTGGGGTCCACAGATAATGAGAAGGGTCAGTTCAGTGGCTCAGGAGAGTATCAACAGAGGGATCCAAATGATTTCAGAGAGGCGTAGAACTGACAGGTGCCCCTGCGGGAGTGGGCTAGTGTCCATGTTCTATCACCTAAGCAGGGAAATCCATCATGGTATTGATCAGTCTACCCTGGCTTTAGGCTGGAGGGAGGTCGTTTTGGAAATGGCCCTTTCTGCAAGGTCACCCCCAATCTTTCTGCCTTTCTCCTCCCCTTTTGCTGAATTCATTATTGTTGAGTTTAGGACTCTGTGCACTTTACCACTCCTAACCAGTGCTAAAGTGCATGTGCTCTCTCCCTAAAACGTGGTAACATTGACTTATCTACAATTGGCATATTTAACTTACTTATAAGTCCCAATTAAAGTGCATTGCATGTGCCCCAGGGTCTGTAAATTAAATGCTACTAGTGGGCCTGAAGCGCTGATTGTGCCACTCACTTAAGCAGCCCTTTAAACATGTCTCTGGCCTGCCATTGCAAAGCTTGTGTGTGCAGTTTAAACTGCCATGTCGACCTGGCAAGTTAAACCTCTTGCCATACCCAAACCTTCCTTTTAAATACATATACAAAACCCCTAAGGTAGGCCCTGGACAGTCCAAGGGCACGGTGCAGTGTATCTAAAAAGTAGAACATGCGCTTTACATTTTTACATGTCCTGATAGTGGAAAAACTCCTAAATTCATTTTTCACTACTCCAAGACCTATCTCTCCCATAGTGTCATGTGTCCCAGTTAGGCTTTGAGGAAAACATCTCAATTTTTACAAATACACTGTTTTCTTCCTAAAGTTGCCTTCACTCTCACACAGTAACTTTTGCCACACATGTGCAACCCTGACAGTGCAGATTAGTTTCTAGGAAATGATACTTGCTTTCAAACCAACTTCGCAAGAACACTATCATGATACCTTAACACATCATGTACAAGGTTAATACATACATTGCGCAAATGTGATTATTTGTTTCGTACATATGGTGATAGAGCTGGCAATAACACACAAACAATGGTGGCCTGACCAAGATCTCGGCTCAATGCAAGGATGTCTTTTGTTATATATAAGCATCCGTTTCCGGTTGTTGGCTGAGGAGCATTTTGCTGTCATTTGCGAGGTCTCTACATGCTGATACTTTGGCTCAGCAGCCTGCTGATATCTCTACGAGGGGTGTCCAGCTTGTGACCACGATGGGGACCTACATTCCTTCCCTTCAGGTAAAGGGGGTTGGATCATCAAGTACGGGGATTCTTGGCAGAACACACATGCCCTAAATACTTAGGTTAGGGGACTCATAGTAGGAGTACGCCAGATTTCTATATTGTTTTATATGCTTGCATATATACATTGTTGTAGCTCGATGGTGGAACTTTTGGTTCTGTTCACTGTCCTAATTCTTCTGATAACGTTCGATTGCTTCTGTCTATTGATCATTGCAGCACATATATTTTACACAAGAACCACATTGGTTCAATAAATATTGAAAATGTCCCACTATCTATTCCTTGTATATTTCTTGGAGAGAAAGAGAGCATAAATGACTGAGCAAAAGGGTTCTGGATCTGTTACCACAATTCCTGGGGGATTAGGGTTGTCATGTTGAGTGGCGCCCAGAATCATTTTCTACATGCCTAGGGTTAGAGGGATTTATGGTGGCACTGTGAGCTAGCTGGCCCATAGAACAACATATCCTGAGGGGTTGCATAGAATTAGTCTGGCACCATCCCAATGGTTATGCTGTCCACAAACGCGGGGTTCCTACTGTAGGGTGGAAACTACACAACAATATGATAGCATTGGAATTAACTTGTTGCATTTTATAGGTGTAATTTCCAATTGGAAAGAGATAGGGCTCCCAGGTTTGGTGTCTGTGGAATCACAATTTAAAATCACAACTTATAGTGAGATCAGATTTTAAATAACAATTCTGAAAATGCCACTTTTAGAAAATTGGCATTTTCTTGCTTTAGCCATTTGGTGCCTGTTGCCTGTCTCTGATCACTTGTCTAGTGTGGGTGACAGCTGGGCTTTGTGTATTCCCCCTCGATAGCCACAAACAATGGGAGCTTAGGGGTTACCTGATGTCCCATCCAGGCAGGATGGGAGGAGCTGGACCCAGCCTAACACTTACACCTGAATAGGCTGTGCTCTGTCCCTAAACAAAAGTCTGCATACTCCCCTGTAGTGAGCCTGGAGCCAGGGCAGGAAGGGAGAACCACTGTGCACTTCAAAGACCTTTTTTTAAGTCTCCCCCACTTCAAACGCACCACTAGGTATAAGAACTGGACTTCAGTACACTTCTGGAGCTGTAGAAACTCTGCCTGGAAGAAGGACTGTTGGGCTGCTGAATAACTGTCAACCTGCTCGATTACTACTCTGGAAGAACCTCTTTCTTACTGTGCTGACCTGCTGCCTGCTGCCCTCCTTGACTGGGTGAGAAGGACTGGGCCAACGTCACTTGAACCCAGAACACAGAGTGACCCCAAGGGCTAGTTGGCTGGTTTCCTGCTCGGAAGTCTCAGGGCAATAAAAGACTTCCAACTCGCCATGTTTTGCACCTGGACTCTGCATCTGTGAGTCTGCCCGGCCAAGTGGTGCCATCCAATCCTGGACCCTTGGAAGTAGGCCTAAAAGTGCTGCTCCAGCAGAACCAACGCATCAGCTTCGATGCACAGCTCAGAACTAGTGCATCCCCTTCATTGTGGACACATCGCCTCCATTGCAAGGATCGGCACTGACGCATCTCTGCTGTTGTATGGTATATCATCCCCACTGCAGATGCATTGCTGCTGTTGTGTGGATCAGAACGGATGCATTGCCATCGTTGTAGGGATCAGAGTAGATGCATCGCCTCGCCTGCACTCCGTGTCTTCGATTTGAACGCATCGCGAACCAAGGTACATTTGCTCAGTGGGCCAAGCCTGGTCCCTGTAGCCGGCCCGAGCTCCATCATGGTTGGCCTGAATTTTTTTACGCAACCAGATATCCCTGGTTAGCGCTTTTTGCTTTTAAACACTATTTTACAGTTTATTCTTTGAAAATTCAGAACTCCTGTTTTACTAATTGGATTTTTGTCAATTTCCTCTTGTTTTATTTATTAAATTAAGCTCTATTTTTCTTACCATGTGTGATAATTTTTTTGTGTGATGTTTTCACTGGTTTACTGTTTGAAGTGTTGCACAAATACTTTATACATTGCCTCAAAAGTTAAGCCTGACTGCTCTGTGACAACCTACCAGGGGGTGAACACAGGCTAATTTAGAGAGTGTTAGTGACTTACCCTGACTTGGATTGTGGTTCCTGCTTGGACAGGGTGCATACCTCTGCCAACCAGAAATCCAGGGCCTCGTTTACAAGTTTTTTATTTTAATAACAAATTTTATTTGGTTATTCCAATGAGATTTGGGCCATAGCAGATGAATCAGGAATAACGACATTTTGAAAATTGCAATACCTGCGGACCATGCAGGGTACATAATGTAAACAACATGCAGACTGTAGCAGATTCTAGTAATCGTATCAAGGATACGGTCATTGGATGGCAGGCTAACACATGGCATGGAACCAATTAGTTGGTGGAAGTGTACATACATAGCAATTTCTGTTTAGGGGTCTATAGATGGTAAAGGGGGGAGATCAATCCCACAGTAGGTCGCCCAGCGGGCCCAGATTTTTCTATGTTTTTGGGGGTAGCCCCGAGCCAGAAACACAGCAACCTCCGCACCCATGCATTTGTCTAATTCAGCCTTCCACTTGCCTATAGTCAGGGGAGAGGTCCCCTACCACAACTGGGCAATGTCGCGTTTGGCGATGGTGAGGGCCAAGAAGAGCAAATGTTGTTTATATTTATTGCCCCCTATCTCATCTGTGCTGTGCAGGAGAAAGAGACGTGGGTCGTGTGGGAGTTCCCATGATAATACATTACTTAGACAGGATGATACCCTGCTTCAAAAAGGTTGCAACGCAGAGCAGTTCTAGACCGTATGCAAAAATGTCCCCTCCTCCCTTGCACACCGCAAGCATGTAGGAGACTGGATAACACCCATCCTCCAGAGTCTGATCCGTGTATAGTATGCGCGATGCAAATACTTAAATTGAATAAGGCAGTATCGTGTAGAAACCGCAGCTCCCCGAGGGCTGGCAATAGCCTCTGCCCAGTCATCGTCCGTCAGGTCAGGGATATCTTCTTGCCATGTTTGTCTAGTCTTGTCGAGTGTCGTCTGTGTATGGGTCGAAAATGTTTGATAGATTTGTCTAATTTTATGTAGGCCCAAATCTCCCATCAATAGGCGATCCTCCAGAGGTGAAATTCCGGTAGGGTCTTTAATGTATGAATAAGAGGGGTCAAAGCATGGCGGAATTGAAGGTATTTATAAAACTGAGGGGCATATTCTCAAGGAGCTATCGCCGAGTTAACGGCACTTTATCGCAGACAAATCCATGATAAATTTATCTCCCCATTCCCAAGCTGGTGCTAACAGCCCATAACACCAGTTTACCTGCGATAGCATTCGCAAAAAACTTCACCACAGAGGAGCCCAGCAACTAATGCTAATGATATGCAGAGTAGGCGTTCCCGTGCCAAAAGCCGTGACAACACCACTCCACAACATTCTCAACGACCAGCCAGATCGGCGATAAGATCCCAAAACATGCGCTAAGCCGCGTTACCAGCAGGAAACTAACACCTGCTCCTACCTGGTGTAAAGTCGGACGACAACGGGCACCAGACAAGGGAGCACAGCCCAAAGCCACACATGAAGAACAACGATGCCCTGGAGCAACCCATCATGCAGGCCTGAGCCCCAATAGGACAACAACACCCACCGCCACCACCTCCAGGACCCCACCACCCCTACCCCCCCACCCCTCCGGGGCCCTACCCCGGGCACCCCCCCCCATGGACAAAGATATTGCACATCAACCCCACGAAATCATGAACCAAACAAATCGCCTGAAGTCGCACAATCACAACACCCAACATACATTTTTGGCCAGAAAAAGGGAAACATACACCCATATCAAAACATCCAAGCAATACGTGTATTACAGAACAAAGCAAAAAAAAAAGAATTTGAAGAGGCATGGCGGGTCATCTCAGGACATCCTGTAAGTCATAGCCTGCAAAACAGAAATCTGGATCAGAAGGTGTGCCATGCGCCCATCAAAGTACAGAGAGAGAGAGCAAAAGAGAGGAAGAGAGAGGGAGAGAGAAAGAGAGGGAGAGAGAGGGAGAGAGGGAGAGAGAAAAAGAGGGAGAGAGAAAGAGAAAGAGAAAGAGAGAGGGGTAGAGGGAGAGAGGGAGAGAGTGCCGACACTGCGGACCTAGGCCTCACTGCTCACCTGCTGCTACTGGTGTGTCTCCAACCATGTGCCGGTATTCACAGCAGTCCCCCAGGTCCCTCATCTGAAACAGTTTCCAGAGACATGAATGGCAGTGTCCATACAGTTGCACATGACATAATCGCTTGCCCGCCCCTGCGCACACAGTCTGCTGCACCCCAGCCCCTCCCGCCGCCCAGCGGTGATTGCCCGCCCCTGCACAACCCGGCCTCACTGCTCACCTTCCGCCACCGGCGTGTCTCCAAGAGGGCCCACCATGTTCCGGAGGGATCTCCAAGCCCGGTGCCCGCGACCATGGCACCCTCCACATCATGCAGCCCCGCACTGCGGGCCACCAGGTCACACACCTGACTCTGGGTCTTGATTACGCAATGGCAGAGACCACATCAGTGCACACGGAATCATCACAGGCTGCACACCCGCTCAGCACTTAAGGTGCCACTAACTCTGTGAAGCGTGATGCCACGTGGTGGGAGGGCCGCACTGCCTTGTGGCCCAGGCCTACACTGCGGCCCAGCAGGGCTCACATTAATCCTTGCCAGTCCGGACCGCCAGGACGGCGCATCATCGCAGGCTGCACACCCGCTCAGCACTTCAGGTGCCCCTATCTCACTGCACCGCAAGACACCGTCCCGTGGCGGGGTGCCTGTGCCTGCCGCAGTGTATCCGGTGCCACCAAGTCTGTGCCCCGCTAGCCATGGACCCTGAATGATTGAGTCCCGTTGTGCGGACGCCATCATGTCACCCCGGCACTGGGCAATGTGAGGTGGCAGGGCCCTAGGCCCTCCTGCACACATGAGAACTACACGGAGACACCCAGTCAGAGAGAGTGGAAATGGCATCCAGCACATGCGCCAGGCCATTTTTATTGCCAGGGTCACATGTCCTGTGACGCCAGTGCTGGATGGGTGTGGTGTGGGTGTACACCAGCTGTGAGGGAGTGGCTGTGGCATGCTGACAGTTTGACCTGTGAGCTGCAGATCCCCACAGTGAAGACCTAGGACATGTATCGCTGTCGTACCCCCTGTGTGCGTAATCGGAGTGGACTGTCCTGGCGTATGCCAGTCCAGTGTAAGGGTGTGAACAATGACCCCGGGGCACTGGGCGTGGGTCCGTCCTGGGCTGGACAAGGAAGTGACTAATTGATGTGTCTCCGTTGTAGTGTCGGCGCCACCCGGACCGGAATATGCAATCTGTCACCCTGTGACAATAGTCCCACAACATGGGCAACATTGACGTAAGGGGGAATCACTGACCCTACATCCATCCATACTTCCACACTTGAAAGATCATAGACATGACACATCTGTGTGGATATGAATGTTTATTACACATTCAAGGGAGTGTTGCAGCTGGAGCAGTACAGGGCCATGCCAACCCCACTTCACATTGTCGGCCCGTGGAGGGCCAGCCAGAGTCCTTCAAGGAATGACAGGTACATCAGGAGAGGAAGATTTCAGTCCGCAGTCTGATAGCTGTGTCATTGGTGACCAAACAGAATATGGCAGTCCTTGTCGAGGTCAGAGGTGAGTGTCGCATAGTGCATCGGGGGACAGTGGAAGGTGATGATGCAGAGAGCAGAACCAAGCAGAAACAGGCCACATGGTGGAGATGAATGCTACTGCGTCCTCCTGACCACGAGGGTGGGTTCATCCGCATCTTCGTCCTCTGCTGTTGCATGTGCCTCACATGTGGGTGGTGGTGTACTGTCCCCAGCACTGTGTGGCACAGACACATCAGGGGCCGGAGATGTGGATGGGGTGGTAGCAGCAGCATGCATCAGCGCCAGGCCTTGTGGCAGCAATGTCATGATGAAGGTGTTCAGGGCATTGAGGGACCCAGCTACCTCTCGCTGGTGTGCAGCCATGGCAGCCGCACTTTCTGCCTGCGTCCACTCCATGTTCTCCATGATCCTCTGCATGTGTCCCAACTCCCGGGCGAGATCGCTGGAGGAACTCTGGCTAGACAGTCAATCTTGTCGCAGAGTCAGGACTCTGGAGATGTCAGCCATGGTCCATTGGAGAGCATGGAGCGGACTGTGGGTGTCTGTTAGAGACTGTGAGTGGTCCCTGATGGGACTCAGACACCAACGTATGGCGTCTAGTTTGGCTGCCATGCGGTCGAACCCCACCTGCACCTGTTCAGCCAGCTTCTCCTGGCATCCCAACACACAGCGTTGGAAGTCCATGTGTTCGTCGTGGGGGTCCTGGGAGGCAGCCGTGGTGGTGGGTGCTGCCTGCTGTGCGTACTGTGCAGGTGGGGGGGCTCCTCGTGGCAGCTGGGTTCCCCTGATCCTGGAAGTGGGCTGTGAAGGCTCACCATGAGCTGTTCGAGGGCGTCTGAGTCGAAGGTGTGGTGGTCCTCTTCATCATCCGAGAAGAGAGGTTCGGACTGCTCTGCAGGAGGTGTTGGATTTCCCCCTGCTATGTAAAGGGGAGATGCAGTTTGACATCGTGTACACATGTATGTTGACGCATTGTACATGTCTGCATTCAGACTGCATGACAGTGTACATTGTGACTGTTTGGTGGGAGCTGCCTATTTGATGCGGGACAGTGGACATTCCGACTACATCACGGATGTGAGTTTGTACTTGTACATTGTCTACTCTCATTTCCCTGCAGTGCCATATGTGATTGGCCAGTTTCTACGCACATGCCGCACCTGTTGTGTCCTCTGTTCTGTTGTGGACGTGTTGCGGTTTGTACCACCTCGTCGTCAATGTTGATGTGCTCTGCATGTTATGTGTGTGTGCCGCATTTTGGGGGAGTCGCCCCTGCAGCTCTGATTTAGCTGCCCTCCTCCATTCCATGTGGTGTGCCTCTGGGTTCTGTGCTTCTGCAGTGCTGAGATGTTGCATACCTGTGTGCATTGGTCTCTTGGTGGGAGTTGTGGGTCTGGGGCATGGTTTGTCTGCAGGTGTGCTATGCTTAATTGTGCATGTGTGCCATTGTGCCCATCTCCCCCCGTCCCCCCCAGTCCCTGGTGGTTACTCACCCTGTTGCTGTTGTGTCCAGTCATGTTGAGCAGTGTCCGGTCCCCCGACTCCTGCCACCGTCTCCCCACTGATGACTGTGGACACCATTTCCTCCATCTTGTCCAGCTCCTCCTGTGGCGCAGGGCTCCCACCTCCAGTCTGCATTGCTGCCTTCCGGTTGTTTGCGAGTTTCAGCTTGGTTTTGCACTTCACATCATTCCAGCGCCTCTTGACCTCGTCCATTGTCCTCTTCAGTACTCCGACTTCATTCACATTGTCCACAATGGTCTGCCATATTCCATTTTTGGTTGCCAGTGACACAGTGGAGGTGATGAACAGTGATTGATGGTGTTCTATCACCTCCTTTATCAGGATCCTGTTTTCCTGCGGACTGAACTTTGTCTTCCTCTTCTTCTTGTCCTTGCCCTTCCCTGACCCCGAGGTCCCAGGCTGGTCCTCCGTGGGGCTTGTGGGGTTCTGGTTGTCCTCTGTACTTGCTCCGGCTACCTCCATTGTGCTTAGCTGTTGTTTGGCTTTTGTCGGTATGTTTTTTTCTGCTTTTATGGTGCATTTTCCCGCATGACGCGTGGGAATTGCAGGCCTGTGGCTGGTTTTCGCAGATTTTTGCATCAAGATTGGCGTCATTGCTACTATTTTCACGTTGGGGTTTCACGTTTTTGTGGCGTCGCGTTGTTTTTAACACGTTCATTTGACGCGTTGTCCTGTGACTATGGCATGGTACCGCTGTGTTGTGAATACCACGTTGACACAGAGTTGTTTTCCCGCGATGGACTGCGAAGTGGAGGGTTGCGTTAAGCTACACTTGCGGTAGTTATCACACGTTCTTGTGAACATGCCCCTGAGTCTTATGAAGTTGAAAATCCACCTGCAATTGCTGGAAAGATTTCAACATAGTGCCTCGCATTACATCTCCTAGGGTCGATATCCCCACCAAGTCACACCCACGGAATCCATTCAAAGCCGCCACTGGGCGGAGGTACGTACCATACCACAAGGGAGTTGCCTGGGTCAGCGTCCCGCACCACCCCATCTGTCGGACCGTATTCCGCCAGAGCTGAATGACCACCCTACTCGTTGGGGGTAACAAATCTGGGTTCCTAGAACTATAGAGGAGCTGGAGAAGGAGGGTCCCTGTCATTGCTGCATGTTCTAGTGCAAAAGCCGGGTCGGTTGGTGAGTTGTACCACCATTCATTAATTATCAGAACATGGGAGGCTACATAGTAGGCATAGACATCTGCCGCCGCAACTCCCCCACAGTATGTGGACTGCGTGTAAATGTGCAGCGCTACCCTAATCGCACCGCCGTTCCAGAGAAACCGGCTATACAAGGCATTTACTTGTGCAAACCAGGAGCGTGGAATCTTGTAAGGGAAGTTTTGTAGTCTGTAGAGAATTCTGGGTAAAGAGACCATCTTAAAATTGGCAGAACGTCCATATAGGGATAGTGGGAGGGAGGACCATACTGTTGTTTTGTTGTTGATGCTCGTTAGCAGTACGTTAATATTGTTGGCCCATGAGATCTTAGGGCACGGCGATATAAAGATGCCCAGATATTTAAAACCGCCCGTCGCGTGCGACAGCTGTGCCGCCCAGGTGCCCTGCCCCTGATTGCCGCATACAGGAAATAGCACAGATTTAGCAGGGTTGGTGTGGAGACCGGTAGTTTCGCCAAACACTCCAAGGATTTGTAGGATGCGGGGTCCCGAAAACCACGGGGACGTCATAAAGAAAAGGACGTCATCCGCGTACAGCACGATGCGGTGTGAGTGTTACTGGGACCATTCAAACCCACGGAGCACCGGGTCGCTCTGAACCCAGGCCACCAAAGGTTCCACTGCTAGGGCAAACAACAGCGGGGATAAGGGACAGCCCTTTCTTGTGCCCCTATGAATTTGGAAGGGGTCAGAATGATGCCCGGCTATACGGACAGACGCTGTTAAGTTAGTGTAGAGTAGACGAACATACGCTATAAAGCGAGGGCCGAAATTTACCTCCTCAAGTAATTGGAACAAATAGACCCAACTAACACATTTTTAACGAAAAGGCATCCTATTTCCGAACTCAACTCGACTGGGCCAAGAACAGACCCAGAGAACTGTTCAACATTATTCATAACCAAACTTCCTCCGCACCTCCAATTCCAGTGGCCTCGACAACTAGATGTGAAGAAATCGCCCACTTCTTCTCTGAAAAAATCGCGAAGATAGATCAATCCTTCCTTTCAACTCCGCTCCCAACCACCCCCAACTCACTCCTGACATCTCCTCAAAAACTCACTCTGCAACCACCACACCCCCTGATCCTACTTCGAACCTACATACTACTTTTCCTCTCCCTTACCTTTCTGCACACACTCTCTCTACATTACCTCCCCTAAACCACTCCCGCACTTACCCATAACCACACCTCCTAAAATCAATCTACCTAACCTGCAACTAAAAAACAATGCCTCCTGGCACAATTTCCACCCTGTAACGGAGCATGACGTTTTTAACATCATTGCCAAACTTAAACCGTCCTCCCACACCAAAGACCCCCTCCCTTCCAACCTTGTCCAGGACCTAAAACACATCATTACACCATCCTGGACCTCTATCATCAACACCTCCCTTGCCACGGGTTGCGTCCCTACCTCCCTTCAACTTGGACAAATCACTCCCATTCTTAAAAACCCCATGGCCGACCCCAATGACCTTAACAATCTCTGCCCCATCTATAACCTCCCCCTTCTTTCCAAAGCCCTTGAAAAATGTGTCCTGCTCCAATTAGATACACACATCGAAAATTTCAACTTACTGGACCCTTTACAATCAGGTTTCAGGAAAGGTTGCAGCACCGAAACTGCCATGCTTAACATTGTCGATGACATCCACCACTCCCTTGACAATGGCGAGACCTGCCTACTGATCCTCCTTGATCTCTCTGCTGCGTTCGATACAGTCAACCACTCTGCCCTACTTAATGTTCCCAGAGATCGATTCGGCCTCAATGGTACGACACATAAATGGTTCGTCTCATACCTCCAATATCGATCACAGCAAATCAAAATTCACAACTGCTTATCTAACCCCACTCCGGTCTCCTAGGAGTCCCCCAAGGTTCTATTCTCTCTCCCTCTCTCTTTAACCTCTTCATGGAACCTCTCACTCTCATTCTTAAACAAGCTGGTATCAACTACCACCTCTATGCTGATGATACCCAACTCTACCATAAAATCAAAATCCACGCTGACATCTTACACCTTAACAACACCCTCACTAAGATTCAATCCTGGTTCCAATTAAATCATCTCAAACTTAACCCCCAAAAAACTGAAATCATTCTCTTCTCTCCTAAAAACAACCATCTCCCCATTCAAACCTGGATCTCCGACCTCAATGCCCTCAACTGCTCCCTATCCTTATCTAACTCTGTAAAGTCCCTGGGTATCTCCATCGATAATAGCCTAACTCTCAATGTGCACATCAAAAACTCGGCTAAAGGAGCCCTCTTCACGCTCCGTCATCTAAAGAAAATTAAGCCCTTTATCCCTACTGATGACTTTAAATTCGTCGTCCAATCTCTTGTCCTTTCGCGTATTGATTACGGAAACGCCATCCTCACCGGAATCCCCAAGGTCCACCTTGCCCCACTCAAATCTGTTCTCAACCTTGCAGCTAGGCTCATCACCGACTGCAAGCGCTTTGGCAACATCTCCCCTGCCCTCAAAACCCGTAAATGGCTCCCCATTGAAGGCAGGTCCACCTACAAAACTGCTTGCATTACACACAAAGTCCTCCATCAAAATACTCCGCCATACCTGGCCAACAAAATCTGCAAAGCAGGCAGCACATGACCCATGAGAAGCACCAACGCTCTCCTCCTAGTCCCACCCATGCAAAAAAAGAAATCCACTCAGTCCCGCTCCTTTTCCGGCAATGCCCCAAACATCTGGAATGCCCTCCCAAAAGACCTGCGATGCAACCCTTCCTACCCCAGCTTCAAAAAGACCTCAAAATGCACCTCCTCAATTAATATTGGGGATCCTTACCAGCGCCCTGAACTCGCCCCTTACACTTCTCAGGTCCCCCGTCTCTCCTACCTTCTCCCCCCCTCCCCTTCCATTACACTCTACTGGCTCAGCTTTCCCCCTTACCCACTTCTCTCAGCCTCGCCCACTACCACCCCTCCTACCAAATTTCCCCCCTTTGCTTCCTCCCTGTCTCACGTCTAACCGCCTACCCCTTGCTACCCTTCATGCCTTTCCGCTTCCCATACCACCTTACGAAATCTGATCTCCCACTTCCTTGTTTTACTTATGTATATAGCACCCGCTCTCCCTACCTGTGTATTTGATTTATGTAAACTCAAGCTGTTCCTAATTTGTTGACATGTTGGTTCTATATGCTACTGACTGTTTGTTTTATACCGTGACCACCTTCTTCCCATGTAAAGCGCTCTGATACCTCTGGGTCCAGCCAGCGCTATATAAAACCTCTAAAATAAATAAAAATAAATAAGCGAATCGAAGGCTTTGTCTATGTCAGCAAGTAAAATAGTTGCTGGGCATCCTAATGTTGGGGCCATCGCTATGGCATTATGTACTCTCCGTGTATTGTGGCGAGTAGCTGGGTGGGGCATAAAGCCCGATTGGTCTGGGTGAATTAGGTATGTCACATATGTACTGAGACGATCAGCCAGGATCTTTCCTAAGAGTTTGGGCTCAAAATTAATGAGAGAGATAGGGCGGTATGATGAAGGGTCCTCCGGGGGGCGGCCTGGTTTAAGAAATAAGACTATCTCCGCATGTCTCCAATCCCGAGGCAATATACTCTGTTCATGGGCATCGTGTATAGCTGCTAATAAGTGTGGGCCTAATGCATGCATATTCGGCCGCAAGAACTCCATAGGGAATCCATTGGGTCCGGGGGCGCACCCTGGACATAGGGCATGTAAGGCACCGCTAAGCTCGTCTGTTGTGATAGGGGCCTCAAGTAGGTCTCGCATGTGGTCTGGAAGCTTTCGAGGTGGTATATCTACAAGGAATTCTGCTATTTGGGCCTCCGACAGCTGTTCGCGGCGCACATATAGTGAGGAAAAGTGCAGGGCGAATTCCAGAGCCACCTTGTCTGGTGAGGAACATAAGTTTCCTTCGGCGTCACGAAGGGTAGGGACCACCGCGGGGGATTTGTCGACCTGGCATAACCTGTGGAGAATCTTGCTTGACTTATCTCCCCATTGATATATGCAATGTTGCGAGGCCTCCCAGATCTATTTGGCTTCCCCCATTAGATATTGTTGTATTGTTTGTTGTACTTGCAGCAAGTTGCGCTGGAGCAATGGGCTGGGGGTCAGATTGAGTTGCGTCGTCATGGACGCCTGGCCTGCCTCCAGGTCTGCTAATTGCGCTCGCCGCGCACGCTTCTCTTTGGTACGATAACTGATTTCGGCTCCACGAATGGTTGGCTTCAGGGCCTCCCAAAGGATGCCCTGAGACGGGGCCGAGGCAACATTCGTGTCCAGATATTCAGTTATTGCTGTATGCAGCATGTCTTGGTAGTCTGGGCTGCGGAGGTGCCACGGGGACATTCGCCACCGAAAGGGGGGTTTACGAGAGCAAGTATGTAATTTAAGAGAAATCAGGGAGTGATCTGAGAGCCCTCTGGGGAGGTGGGCGACTTGTGACATCCTATGTAGAAATACGCGAGGCATAAAGAAATGATCTAGACGGGACTGCAAGCCATGTGCCGCGGACATGAATGTATAGCCGTGTTCTGTGGGGTGGTATTCCCTCCAGACGTCTGCCCAGCCTAAGGTGGATGCTAAAGCGCTCAGTTTAGAAGGACCCATTGGCAAGGGACGGTCAGTGCTACGCTGTCTATCGACTGGACCCATGGTGTCATTCCAATCACCACCCAGGAGGATTAAACCGTCTGACAGTTCCCCCCAGAGCCTGGAAATCTTGTCTATAAAGGTCGCCCCTAATGGCGGGGGAGCGTAAATACTGCCTATGGTGACCCGCTCACCATAAAGTGTGCCTGTGACTAAGGCGAATCTGCCCCCTGCATCTACCCAGTGGCATGTGAGCTGGAAGGGGACTCTACGATGTATGAGAATGCCCATGCCGCGTGACCCCCTGGTGAATCCTGCGTGGTATTCCTGGTGGAACCCAAATCTAGCCAGACAAGGGGTTTTTGTACCAAGGAGATGGGTCTCTTGTAGGAGTAAGATGTCGGCTCCAAATCTTTTAGCCTGGCGAAGGACCGCAGCCCATTTGATTTTATTGAGAAGACCCCTGACATTCCATGAAATCACTGTGAGGTCCCCAAGCGGGGCCATATCTGGCTGTGCCATCATCCCGTGTCCCTGAAGGTGCTATGACGAGAATGTCCGAATCTAGATAAAGAGTCTGCATGATCAAGAACAGTGAAACTAAATTCCCTGAGAAACCCCCCACCCAACACTGCCAAAAACAAGGAGCATCTGTCGCGGCGTAGGATACACCAGGCCCCCAACAGGGGGGCCCTGGGCCCCCACGCCAACAATACCCAACCCCCACACAAAAGTGTGTCACTTTTTTTGACGCACCAGCAGCACAGTGTGCCTGCCCATATTTACAAGGCCACGTAAAGTCACCCTGTGTGACTTTTCATGACCTTGTAAATATGGGCCCCTTTCACGCATTACTTTGCGTGAAAGGGGAGTTCCATGGGTGTTGCTATGGGTGTTCCCACGCAACATCCATAGAACCTGACAAATTCCCAGATTTACAAAATTTTGTAAAGCTGGGAATGCATCAGAATCCTATGCCTCCCCAGGGGAGGCGTAGGGGTGGTGCAACTGCAACGAGGAGAAATACTTTTATTTCTCTTTGTTTTTTCCTCTTTCTTTGCGTGCTGCATTCTGCAGCATGCATAGAAAGAGGGAAATACCATCAATGGTTGTTTTTGTGCAGGAAGGTGTTCGTTCCTGCACAAAAACAATCATTCCCGCAACACAGGCACCCTTGCAACATGACACAAGGGTGCCTGCGCTGGCGCATTGCAGCCAATTGTGTGCCAGTGCAGGGGAAAGCACACAGATTAGTCGTATTGTTGTTAATACGATGCACCCCTGTGCTTTTGAAATGACCCAGCTCGGCACAGCAAAATGGCTAGCAGTGCCGCACTGCGTCATTTTTATGTAAATGAGGCCCCCAATTTCTAATGTTTGTTGTTCCTTGTATTGGCTGACATTTTAACTTTCATAATCCTTAAATAACGGTGGATGCTTTCTAATTGCAGTGTTGAAAGGCACTCAGTTTATCTCTGGTTATCCATTTATTCATGTATAAACTTTATTTTCGATCTCTAAGATCATAAAGTAAATTCTTCATAAGTAAGCAATACATGTTTATAAAAACCCTACAATCAAGTACGAGAGAAAAATACAATATAATAAAATCACCATCTGACACAGCAGAAATAAAAAAACAATTTTGCAGCGATAGAAACTCGGGGCATCAGGCAACTCGAACGGACAATAAGCAACATAAAAAGCTTCATAAAAATTGCCAGCACAGTACCTATCATGGATAAGCAACAGATCACATTTTTAAAATGGAATAATCCAGAACAAAACAAAGATCCCTAGCATTAAATTGTAACACAGAGCATCTGGAAACCTATGATGGCAAAATACAGATAATAGCTCTATAGTATTTCTTGCACCAGGGAATAAATAAGCCAGAAGAAGCACAGACAACTCATTGCAATGATTGTAAACTACAATTCCAATTAGGGTTTGGAGTGCAGTTAAAACATCCTTTCCCTCTAGTCACTCTGACTTAACATTGTGCTGGAACACAAATAGACAACTCAGAAACACAATATCCTACCAACATTTAACTACTACCCTCTAGACTCTTGGTGCACCTTAACCACAGTGCCAAAACATATTTGGCTATACCGGACACCAAAAATCTTCTTGTATCGGTGCTCAGAATTCTGAAAGTCTCTACATACCGCCTAGTACCCAGGTTCTTACAGAGGGGCACAATCCACTGAACCCAAAGGTTATGATAGGAGATGCAAAAAATTATATGTTTCAATGATTTTAAGCGCCCGTGGCATACTGGGCACCCATCATCAACCTCACCCTTTTCTTATCATTTACAACTAAACACTTTAATGGGTAATATACTGTATCTAAATTGGAGATACAGCATACGTGCTAGGGCTGGAAGAATGTAATCAATGGTCGGCTCATAACACGCACATGATTTTTCATCTATAAAAGCTAATGATAGCATTCCTTTGCTCTGTTTCACAGTTTCAAGGGCTGCAAACTCCCAGTAGTATTCTTTAAACCTATCTCATGGGATCGAGCTCATTGACTCCGGGGAGGACCGGTAGTTTTCAAGCCCCAATTTCTGTAAAAGTGCCTTTAAGGCTCGGAGGGGAATCATAAGGTCTCTTAGGCCCTCCCAATAGGGTTCAGGTCTGGGGTGGTCCACAGCCGATGCCAAAAAGTAAGGAATCTGCATTCTATGGGAGATCCTTCTCTGTGCTAGATCAAGGTAAACAGGAGTGACTGGAGTACTTAGTGGAAGATTTAGTATAGATCTTAAAAACAATAGTCCAAAGTATTGAGGCGACATCAAAATTGCCTATCATAAAATGTTTTGGGCCCTTGCCTGTCGCGGGTACTCAGGGTGGCAAAAACGGCCAAATTAATGCCCAAGGGGCCACTCCCCAAAAACAAATCCCTGGTGGTCTAGTGGGCCAAATATAAAAAAATGGCGATATCTGCCCCCCCCATCGGGGCAGACAGCCACAAACAATGCCAGCCGAGTAAGGCACCATTTTTATCGGGAGACCTGGGGGGACGCTGGGTGGTAGGAAATTTGTGTCAGCCCTGTGATGCCACAACTTTACCACACAAAAATGTGTGAAAAAAGTGATTTTTTTCAGCAAAATATCAGGTTTGCAGGGGATTCTGGGTAAGAAAACATTGGGGGATCCACGTAAGCCATACCTCCCTGGAATCCCCCGGGTGTCTACTTTTCAGAAATGTGTGGGTTTGGTAGGTTTCCCTAGGTGGCCGCCGAGCCCCGGGCCAAAACGTCATGGGACCACCCTTGCAAAACCAGGTCGTTTTGTGATAGGCAATTTTGAGGTCGCCTCAATACGTTGTGGGCCCTTGCCTGTCGCGGGTACTTGGGCCTCCCACCCGAGTGAGGCACCATTTTTATCGGGAGACCTGGGGGAACGCTGGGTGGTAGGACATTTGTGTCAGCCCCGTGATGCCACAACTTTACCACACAAAAATGTGTGAAAAAAAGGATTTTTTCAGCCAAATTTCAGGTTTGCAGGGGATTCTGGGTAAGAAAACATTGGGGAATCCATGCAAGCCATACCTCCCTGGAATCCCCCGGGTGTCTACTTTTCAGAAATGTGTGGGTTTGGTGGGTTTCCCTAGGTGGCCGCCGAGCCCCGGGCCAAAACGTCATGGGACCCCCTTGCAAAACCAGGTCGTTTTGTGATAGGCCATTTTGAGGTCACCTCAATACGTTGTGGGCCCTTGCCTGTCGCGGGTACTTGGGCCTCCCACCCGAGTGAGGCACCATTTTTATCGGGAGACCTGGGGGAACACTGGGTGGTAGGAAATTTGTGTCAGCCCCGTGATGCCACAACTTTACCACACAAAAATGTGTGAAAAAAGTGATTTGTTCAGCCAAATTTCAGGTTTGCAGGGGATTCTGGGTAAGAAAATGTTGGGGGATCCACGCAAGCCATACCTCCCTGGAATCCCCCTGGTGTCTACTTTTCAGAAATGTGTGGGTTTGGTAGGTTTCCCTAGGTGGCCGCCGAGCCCCGGGCCAAAAACCCAGGTGACCCCCCTTGCAAAACCAGGTCGTTTTGTGATAGGCCATTTTGAGGTCACCTCAATACGTTGTGGGCCCTTGCCTGTCGCGGGTACTTGGGCCTCCCACCCGAGTGAGGCACCATTTTTATCGGGAGACCTGGGGGAACGCTGGGTGGTAGGAAATTTGTGTCAGCCCCGTGATGCCACAACTTTACCACACAAAAATGTGTGAAAAAAAGGATTTTTTCAGCCAAATTTCAGGTTTGCAGGGGATTCTGGGTAAGAAAACGTTGGGGAATCCACGCAAGCCATACCTCCCTGGAATCCCCCGGGTGTCTACTTTTCAGAAATGTGTGGGTTTGGTGGGTTTCCCTAGGTGGCCGCCGAGCCCCGGGCCAAACGTCATGGGACCCCCTTGCAAAACCAGGTCGTTTTGTGATAGGCCATTTTGAGGTCGCCTCAATACGTTGTGGGCCCTTGCCTGTCGCGGGTACTTGGGCCTCCCACCCGAGTGAGGCACCATTTTTATCGGGAGACCTGGGGGAACACTGGGTGGTAGGAAATTTGTGTCAGCCCCGTGATGCCACAACTTTACCACACAAAAATGTGTGAAAAAGTGATTTTTCAGCCAAATTTCAGGTTTGCAGGGGATTCTGGGTAAGAAAATGTTGGGGGATCCACGCAAGCCATACCTCCCTGGAATCCCCCTGGTGTCTACTTTTCAGAAATGTGTGGGTTTGGTAGGTTTCCGTAGGTGGCCGCCGAGCCCCGGGCCAAAAATCCAGGTGACCCCCCTTGCAAAACCAGGTCGTTTTGAGATAATGTGTTGTTTATTTCTGCAGCGTGAAAATTTTGGCACAATATTGCAAGGAAAATGTGACAGACATGTTGAGGTTTGCAAGACATTGTGGGTAACATAACTTGTTGGGATCCACAAGAGAGATATCACCATGTACTCCCATGGGTGTTTCGTTTACGACAATATCTACAGTTGGTAGGTTATTCTTAGATGGAATGTACACCTTGGCAGAGAGACTAAAAAGACAAAGATTACTGCACAGCCATCTACACAACAAAAATATTTTTCTTACCAAATAAATGCAATTACGCAAAACTGCAGAACAACCACTGCCGAAACCGCAAACAGGAATCAAAAGCTTTACACTAGAATAAAAAGGAGAAAAAACATTACAATCACATATGCAAATAATGCACCAGTCCACACACAATCCACCAGCCAAGCTAAGGGGTAGGTGGGCCGAAGAGTATAAATACAATATTCACCTCCGTAAAAGGGGAGCAACCCTTGCCCTTGAGGCCACTCCCCAACACAAAAATTTTAAAAACCCTGGTGTCTAGTGGCTTCTGCCCTCCTTGGGGGCAGATGGGCCTAAAACATACTGCTATTCTGCCACCCAAAGAGGGCAGAAATGGCCACAATCATCCTCCCATAAAGGGGAGCGACCCTTGTCCAAGGGGCCGCTCCCCAACATAAAAAAAACCCTGGTGGCCTAGTGGACCTACAAAAAACAAATCAGCCGATCTGCCCCTCAGGGTGGCAAAAACGGCCAAATTAATGCCCAAGGGGCCACTCCCCAAAAACAAATCCCTGGTGGTCTAGTGGGCCAAATATAAAAAAATGGCGACATCTGCCCCCCCCATCGGGGCAGACAGCCACAAACAATGCCCCCAAGGGGAGCGACCCTTGCCCAAGGGGCCACTCCCCACAAAAATCCCTGGTGGCCTAGTGGCCATACAAAAAAATCAGCCGATCTGCCCACCCGGGGGGGCAGAAACAGCCAAATTAATGCTCCCCATAGGGGAGCGACCCTTGCCCAAGGGGCCACTCCCCTCAAACAAATCCCTGGTGGTCTAGTGGGCCCAATTTTTTAAAAACATGGCGATCTGCCCTCCTGGGAGCAGACACAGCCACAAATATTGCCCCCAAAGGAGAGTGACCCTTGCCCAAGGGGTCACTCTCCACAAATAAATCCCTGTTGGACTAGTGGGCACTATATCAATTATTAATTGGCCGATCTGCTCCCCCCCATGGGGGCAGACAGCCACAAACAATGCCCCCAAAGGGGAGTGACCCTTGCCCAAGGGGCCACTCCCCACCGTTTCTCCCTGGTGGTCTAGTGGGCTACAGTGGTAAAAACTGCCCCCCTCCAGGGGGGCAGACCACCAAAACATATGGCCCCCAAAAAGGGGAGCGACCCTTGCCCAAGGGGCCGCTTCCCCAAACAGTACTTCCATTTCAAATAATAAAAAAAAAAAATCCCTGGTGTATAGTGGGCATTCCTGCTGCACGATCGCATGATCGTGCAGCAGAAATGCACAAAAGAGGCATCGGGGTAAAGGAAAACATTTCCTTTCCCTCGATGCCTCTTTTGTTTAAAACCCCCCCTCCCCGGAGCCAAAACTAACCTTTATTCCCCGACGCGCTGGAAGCAAATGGCTTCCAGCGCGTCGGGGAAGAAAGGGAAACCCCCAATGACGTCAGCGCGCCTCGCGCGCTGACGTCATTGATGACGTGTCCGGGGGGGGCCGGGGGAGGCAGGGGAATTGCTTCCCCCAAAAAAATACCAGGATCGGATTCCCACGGGGGGAGCGCCAGCGCTTCCCCCGTGGGTGGGTCCCATGACGAGCTGGACTCGTCATGAGCACACGCCCACTGTGTGCCATGACGAGTCCAGCTCCGCATAGGCACCGAAGGGGTTAATTAGTACCTCTCTCCAATAAATACAAGAGAATTGGAAGACCTGATCTAAGGTGCTAACATTGGCTCTAGAGCCCACCTGCAAATCCGACAGGACACCCTCTTCTGATATCCAGTCCTGTAGGTGTACCAAAACCTGTTTGCAAAAAAATGTTTTGCATGGAATCGATCAGGCTTATGGATGTGTAGTTCCCTGCGATTGCCCAATCCCCCTTCTTGTAAACTGGGAGAATCTCTGCTATTTTCCATGAAGTGGGACTGTCCAAGCCAGAAAGGATGCTGTTAGATAAAATATTTTTGTATGGACCCCACACTTCTGGGTTCGCCTTGTACAGGCCATTTGGTATCCTATCAGGACCCGGGACTATGGCAGAAATGTATTGATTGCAGCCATTGAATCATTTAGTGAAAACATAATGGTACTAGAATCATCTTTGTCACCCTCACCTAAAGACACTCTAATACCTTCTTCATCAGTGCTCGTACTTGTGAACAACTTGCTAAAATGGGTGACCCACTCATCGGGTTGAACACAGAATTCTAACTCAGTTTTGGGGCAATTCAAACAAACTTCTGCTGTCCTCCAGAATGATTTATTATCTTTAACTGTCATGGTTTCGCGTAGAGAAGAGCACAAATAACTCTCCCTCTCCTTCCTGGCTAGAACTAAAACCTGCCTGTAACTAGACCTACACCTCATTATATCTAGTCATGAGATAATTTTTACTGTAATTAGGAGTTCGATTTTGGCTAACCTGCATGCACAACTATACCAGACAGTGTTCTTTGGCCTTTTCTTCCCCCCTCGTGTGGCTTTACCCTCTAAAACCCTAATTTGGTAAAACAAGTAGTCATGACTAGAATTCAACTCTACCCTCCTGAGCTCCACGGGAAGTTGGGATAAGTATTCAACCTTCTTTACCACTCTATGTTAAACTGCCTCTAGGGCTGCAGGGTTTTTTCCCACCCAAATCCACCTTATGGTCTTCCAAATGTTCATTTGAGAAAGGCCGCCAAAATCTGCTGGCTTTAAAAATGAATGATCTAAAAGTGTTAGGCTGAGAGCGTGATGAGCACTGTCGGATCGATCTACTATTATCATATACGAAATGGTAGGCAAAAGCTTCACATCAACCAAAGAAATATTAAATTCTACTATGATAGCCTGGCCTGTTAAATGTAATTTTTGCCTTGTTGGTCTGAGGGAGTCCTGCAGTTTGTACTTCGCAGATTAAATTTAAGTGTTAATGCCAACACTTTGAATGCTTTAGTGGTTCATCGCACACTCAGCAATATCAGTTGCAGAATGCACCACTGACTTTCCCATTCCACTGTCAGGTCAGAGGCAGTGCTTGTTAAAGGTTCAAATGTAATATTAAAATCTCCAGCCATCAACAAGGAACCATTCCTCGAGTGCTGGAGGGGGATTGCTCTAATGCATTTAAAACCCTAGTCTCCGCAATACTTGTTCCTACTCTGTTGTAAGCATTAAAAACATTTTTTTAAAACCCTTATGTAAGCACCAACCAGACTGCCAAAATGTCAAGGGAATCAATGGGAACTGTTCTAATTTTACACTGAAGAGCAGTTTTAACCCAGATTCCTAGTCCCCCTGAGGGCTTCCCCCTTCCACTCTGCACCGCATTTACACAATAAGAAGTGAACCCACTCCTATAAAAGGGGGTAAGACACCATGTCTCTTGGAAGAGGCAGATGTCATGAGAATCAATTAATTTGCCCCAATCCACCTCAGAGAGCAGAAATCCCTACTACATTCCACGACAAACTTTTTAACAATGGCTGCTGATTCAGGGTTGCAATAAAAGGAGCTTGAGTGATCGTCTCTCCACCAGAATTATTCTTCTCAGTCTCAGCCTGCCTACTATTCACTAGGGGCAACCCATGAAACATTAAACAATTAATATTTGTTTTTGAGGAATCCCAGGAGGCTTTGAAATGAAGGTTGGACATCATTCGGGGGTCTAATACCTGATTTGACCAACCCTCCTCAGATGGCCACTCTACCCTTACACAACATTTGTGAGCTTCAGAACTCAGTCAAAGATGAACCCTAGAAGCCCCACTGCCTATATCTCCCACTGCTTGAACAACACCAGCTGCATCCAAACTGAGCTGCTGGGGCACGATATTTGATCAAAATGTGGGTGTTAGCTTGGGAAATATTTTGTGAATCTATGGAATAAGACCATCAACTATGTTCCTGTGTGAGAAGCAAACCTTCACCCTGTCATATTGTTCCTCAGGGGTGGAAAGCCTTTCTGCACACACTATGTCACTCCTAATAATTGAATAGCAGTTATAAACCTCTCAGAACCAGTGTGTAGGTTTGTTAATGAGTGATTCATGATCTTCCCTGACTCTTGCAGTCAACTTGGAAAATAGAATGAGATAAATTGTGGCCTGATGATACCCTACCTGCCTAGAAATGTAAAGCTCATTTTGCATCATCCCTCTTGACTGTACCATGTAGGAACTCTCAAGGGAGGGTTCACGCATGTCCATGGATCCAATTCTCCAGTCCAATCCTTCTCTTGCCTCCTTCCTAGGGGATCCAATCCTGGAAGCATTAGTTTGGGATCCCACATGCCCAGAGCCATTACACAGACATTGGAAGGGGACAAAGGGGAACTGGAGCTGTTGGGGAAGGTTTCCCAGTGGAAACTGGTGGGTGGGAGCAGTATGATCCAGGGAATGAGTATCCCCATTATAGTTGATTTTTTGGTTCCCTGCCCTTTTGCCTCCCTCCAATGTGGTACATTTTATTGGGTTAAGATTTTGCTCCCTATAGTCCCTCCCTTCAAGACGCTCCACAACCTTCTTCAAGCCACAAACTGATCCCTCAAATCCCCAATTCAACCCAACAAGTTTTGAAGGATTGAATAGCACTCCAAACTGGGGACACTAGTAACATCATCACGAGACCCCTCAGTTAAATCAACATCAGGACACAGGACCGAGAAGCGATTTCAGCACTCAATTGCTTCTACATCACATACAGACAGAGGCCTCACTGGAACACCACTCAGGGAAGATACATTATTTCCTCCACAGACAGCGTTCCAACACACACCTGCAGTTTGCTAAACAGTTGAGTTATACACTTAGGGCTGTATTACGATGTCAAGCGGACTTGCATCCGCCCGACACCGTATCTGTATGGGAACCGCCTGACCATTGGTCGGTGGTTCTGCATTCCTAATTGCAAAACCTAATTACAAAGCCAGCCGTAGCACAAGCTCCCATAGAGAAATGGGAGTTTTTGTGAATCCCTGTACCATGTGCCTGCCAAACAGTGCAGGGATTCACCTCGGCCTCCAACTTGAGGCGCAGGGTGAAGGGGGCCCTGCTGGTGGCCCCCAATGTCACTTTCCGACAGGCTTCCATGTCGGAAAGCCCGACATGGAAAGCCTGTCGGAAACTGACATCGTAATCCCAACAGCGAAAACGCCGTCCACTGGATTTACGTGCCGGTCTTTGGCTGGCAGATGGGCTCATTGAGCCCGTCGGAATCCAGCCGGAATGACCGGCTGGTTTCAGTTTCGACCACCTGCTTTGTAATGTGGCAGTTGAAACTGAAACCGCAATGAGGCTCGGAAAGTCTCTAAACTGCGGTCGGAGGCTTTCCCGAGCCTCATCGTAGTCAGGCCCCTAGTGAGCACCGCTGGGGTAGGTTTGGTAGTTTTATCTGTCCATTACACAGTTGTCAGCAGCCGAGGATAAGGATTTGTTTTTTGCTTTTGAGGACACCGAGACCCCTTCCACTGCCTTCCGTTTGCCCATTATATAACTAGAGTGTAGTGGCAAATGATAGCACACAAACAGTAATATTGGAAGAAATATACAACAATTGCACCAAACCTATCTACCCCCTGCAAAGGTTTGCCTTATAGTAGACACTGGTGCCAATGCATGCACTCAACAGAATATGAGCCTTACTCATTGCCAGAGCTATACCAACACAGACCAGCCTCACAATTTCCTCTCTCCAGTAACCTCTCCACTCTTAAGTGCTCAAAATGAGAGCTGCGACTGTAAATCAACAACAAAGTCCAGTCAGAAGGCGAATTGATGATGGGCCCCATAGGAAACAAACAATTCGGCCCAGTCGTATAATAATGACCGTTCCCAGCCCCTCCTCTGGTGGAAGCTCGAACATGGTTTGGAAGCAAGAACTGGCCACGGTGCTAAGTGAAAATTAGTATCCTATTCGAAAAGTTAAGCAGGGCAGACTTGCTGTGGCTCTTCTTGGCGCTGACCAGTGCAGGGCCAGTGTGACCGGGCCCGGAAGCAGCCCGCGTGCGTTCCATGTGGCGGGAGGACACGCTGCGCTATATAGTCCTGTCGAAAATAGAGAACAGGTGGTGATAAACAAGGGCCTCCTCCTCGCCCTCAGTGTAGCTTGGGACTTGTGGTCCCTGATTCCAAACAGCAGTGTTTGCGATCTCTGGTTATCCAAAGCCCTCCTTTGAGCTTGCAGTTTTATTGCAACATATTCATATGTATGACATTTTTCTATAACCTTTCCTTTTTCTTTTTCGTTTACTGCATGATGGCTGTCACTGTGAACGGACATTGGTCCCCCCAATACCTTGCCATGCTATCCCTTAACATGATCAGCCTTACACAATAAATTCAACATAAAAGACAATGTTATGTTTAGCCATTAAACACTCAGACATATCTATGATTAAAAAAATAATAATTAATGAAATCCGTCTCCAGGTGAATCTAAAAATTGAGGATTCAGTTGGTAAAATTGTTGGTGCCTGTAGCACATCGGCCTCCCATCATGAGTGCACAGGTTCAAACGTAGGAGGAAGGTTGTGTTAATTTTCCATAAAACATCCCCACATCTTAAAATATTGGCAAACCCAGGTGGAAAGTTTATTTTTGACAAATTGTCAAAGTAATTGCTAAGTGGTCCGTTTGATATATGACCTAGAATAGGAACACATTGTACTTCCTTTCCAAGTTGTCTAGGACCCTGATGGGGTTTGGCGGGACTGGTAGTGGGCAAGGACAGGAATCTGAACCTGGATCCTGGCTAGACTTGAAAGACTGAGTTACAGGTTAACAGCGTTTAATGAGGTTGTTTCCTACATGTTTGGAATATGTTTTGCTATTTGTGTTTTACTACCCATATACTCCCTCTTCTTTAGACACCTTTGTTTTGAGCTCTTACTACTCTGTCCATACCAGTGGATACACGCCTTTGCTCCCCTGCATCCTGCATACATCCCCGTTTTTCATTGCAAGCTGAATGGAACCGCACCTTTTCCTTCCTGTATAACACATCTTATCTCAACCATATCCCACTGAGCTTACAATCACCCATCATACCTGTTTATATACTATCCACATCTATTTTTTATTACTTTAAAAAAAAAAACTTAAACTATCTACTAAATAGTTGTGATTGATCATGTCTTTAATTACACTCCCTGTCAATCAATCAATCAATCAGGGTTGGTAAAGCGCAGCTACTCACCTGTGAGGGTCTCAAGGCGCTGGGTGGGAGGGGCTCTGTTGAGTGCTGGGGTCATCCGAAGAGCCAGGTCTTAGGTCCTTCCTGAACTGGAGCAGTGTAGGGACGTGCCAGAGGTGGAGAGGTAGGTCCCTGTGGTTATACTTTCCATTATTTGCTCTCTTATCGACTAAGAATCAACCTATCTACCCTTGGTTCAGCTACCACATCGCCAACCCACCCTGTGGCACCTCAAAAGTTTCATACAAGACCCTTTTTTGTTTCATTCTTACTACTTTGTTTATTGTCACCCCCCTATGGATAGTTCTTCTGGTATGCTCTATGAAACTGATGTACTTATAGTTAGACATGTTGAGATTGTATTGTGGGATTGAATGAATTGATGAATAAATTAAGAGCCACAGCTGCACAAGAGCCCAAGTACTATGAGTTAACAGGCTCACATGCTGACAGGAGGTTAGATAAACCTATTAAAGGGATGTGACTTAAGCAACTTCCTAGTGGAAAGATGATTTTTTCTTAAACAGATAGAGATCAGCAAAGTATTCCAAAATTTAGGAGTCGCCACTGCAAAAGACCTGTCTCCTATAAGGTCTAACGGTATCTTAGAATTTCCAAGTGAGCTACAAAGGAGCAGCTTAATGTCTGTGGAAAGCCATAAAGGCAAACATGTTTGGAAAGAGAGATGCAGTCTGAGTATGAGACAGTACAATGGAATATCTGTAGGGCCATAAGGGCAGTACATTTAGTCATGGGAAGCCAATTTGTTTTTGTGAAAGGCGAGAGGATGTTGATCAGCATTAAAGAAGATGAAAAATATGAGTTGTTGTGAATGAGTTGAACCCTATAGACAAGGAAATTCAGAAGAGGTAAATACTGTGAAATGCGATACAACAAGCTTCACAAGATGACAACCTGCACAGCAGTCATCCTGGTCTTCAATTGAAGAAGTTTGAAAATCTTCTGGAGAGTTCATAAAAGCACAATAGAAGTGCAAGTCACTCAGGTGAAAAATGAAACTATGGAGAGAGCGTGCGAAAGAGACACAGAGAGAGGGAAATAGATGAATGGAAAGGAGTGCTTAGGTTTTGCACCATTGGTTTAGTATCAGGGAGTTATTGTCCAGTGATTCAGATATGGAGCTCATGTAACCGGCCAGAAGGCACTAGCAGCAGTTGCACCACCATCGTAACAGATAATCACCGGCATGTCATCTGCATAAGAAAATGTGACACAAGAGGAATAAATAAGAGCACCATAGCAGCCACACACACATTCAAAATTGTAATGTTAAGAGAGGATGTTTTCAGGGTTCTGCAGACTAGTTTTGGGAATACGACTGCTTATAATCACTGATGAAATAAGGAAGGCATCCACTGTTGCACATAGCTGAAAATGCTAATGATATAAAGTTGAACAGCAAGCATAGAGTGGTCCGCTGTGTCTGTGACAGCCTATAAATCTCAAAGAACCAAGGCCACGGTGCAACCTTTGTGCAGGAGGCAGCGCAGTTCATCAAGCAGAGACACAAAGACCAACATAGAGCAGGCCCAAGGTCCGCTGGTTCATATTTCCAAAGCTGAAAATCGACGTCTTTCTTCACAATTCGCGTTTTCACTGTCAGCCCAATTGCCTGTTTGGCGTCATTAAAATAGATGGACTGCTTGAGATTAGAGGGAACAGAGTCTGCATGAAAGGATAGAACAGGCAGGTCCTTGAAGCAGGAAATGGAGCGTGCAATCCGATTAGATTGGGACACCCGAGGGGGACTATTGGGTGTGGGACCAAAATATGAACTTATCCATATATCACTAACAGTATTGACCGCCAGATACCACCCTGCACAATATTTCACTGTAAGTAGTTGTCGAGTAAGAATATCAGATTTACTCTTCACTATTTTACTAACCCTGACATTATTTCACAAGTTGACAGTGTGCAGTCAATATTGTTGTGGAGTGATAACGTGGAAGGAGGGGTTTCTAATAAACGAGCACTCTGAAAGACAATGTTGCCATCCATACCCCGAGGCATTACATTTAGGCCTGGGCGGAAAACTACGCTACGCTCGCCGAGTGTGCGTAGTTTGCGCAACTACGCGCTACGCGAATCGCACGTAGCACAGTGCAAAAACGCGTACCGGGCATTTTTTGCTCGCTCGTGGTCTTCAACGTCAAGTTGGCGACCGCGAGCGAGCAAAATCAACATCCCAGCGAGACTTTTTCCTCGTTCGCGATCGGCAACATCAAGTTGCCGATTGCGAGCGTGGAAAATAAACCTCCCGGCGAGATTCTCAACGCGGGGAGGTCAGGTTTCTCATTGCGAGTGGTCCCGTATGCTCGCGACTGCTTGCGATGAGAAACTACCAGTCCGCGTTGAGAAGCTGCCGCTCGAGTACAAATCTACTCGAGCGGCAGAAAACGTACCGCTTGCACTGTGCATGATGCCGTTCGCAATGATTGCACAGTGCGGACAAGCATCCGGCACTTTGCAATCATTGCGAACAGCATTTCCCTACCGCAATACGCAGTTCGCGTAGCTACGCGTAGTGCAATGTACACTTCGCGTAGCTACGCATAGCGCGACTACGCGAACTACGCCCAGAGTTAATTACATTGACACATCTTACCAAACCACTATGACAACACCGATCTGAACAACACATTCAAATGCAACATAATAAAACCACTATCAATTCTAGACCTCAAAGAAAATCTCACGCCTTGCAAGGCACCTACTAATGACTATGATATCTTTCCTTTAATTGTTTTATTACACTTCACTGCAAAACCAATCCCACCACTTCATAATGTAGTGAATGCCTTTCTAAGCCCGTGCACTGTATTAGACTCATTGAATATGGGACAGATACTCCGGCCACTAAAACAAATCTACCTTGACACCCTATTACTGAACATTGATGAAACCCTCGCCCTTATGCTGTTTATGGAACAGATAATTTTAAAAAAAATCACCAAGTTGCAAAAATGATCAACTACAAAACAAAATCTGCACCGCTATCCATTTAGCTTCAGACAAGACTGAGACACAGAAGAATCTATTTTACAAGAGACAAGCTCCTCATTGGAGACAAAAGCAATCTCTGCCTTTTTACCATTCAAGGCATCTTAATATTTGAGACCATTTGAGACCCTCAATCTGTATAGATAACTGGAATTTACCAATAAACACAAATCATTAATTTTAATTTCATCTCTCCCATTGATTCGAACTAATTTAAAATGACATCTCTCAATCCAAGCATCTGCCAATGACCAATAGGATCCTTTGTCTCACTGATATCCTTAAACATAGACATATAATTACTCTAATTTCTTCTTGCCACCCATGGAATAAAGACTCCCATTACACAGATGCCTCTTGTATGTGTGCTTGTATATACTATTTCAGAGCACAAACCTAGCCAAAAGGCAGCTGAGAGCTGTACGAGGTCAAAGAAAAGCATAAAGTCAACACGTAATAGGAGAGAAAGCTGAATTGCTGATGGTTGATGCATTGTGATGTAGTGTTCTTTAAAGAGGTGACTCTTCAACTCTTTCCTAAATTGGAGCAGTGCTGGGTGCAGGGACATTGTTGTAGATCCTGGATGCTTAGGTTGAAAAAGGTCTGCTGTTTTGCATTGTTCTTTCTTACAGATGTATGTCAGCAGTCTGATGATGTCCTGGCTGTGGTGTGCCAAGAACCACCAGAGATGGTGATCTTGCCTGCAAGAATAGCAGGGGTGCTGGTCATACTGACTTTGTAAATGATGCAGCGAATTTAGAAAATGGTTTGAAGATGGTGTGGGCTGGCAAGGGGAGCCAAAAGAGTTCCATCAGGATGGGTATTATGTGATCACATTTCTTCGGGCCTTGCATGAGACATGTAGGATGCCCCTAAGGGTTGCCAGTGTGGAGTTTGGGAGGCCAATGAGTAGGGCATTAGCACCATCCAGATGAAAGAGTAGTAGGGCATGAGCATCGGGTCTGAAGTCACATTCTAGACAAAGCGTTTTTTTTGTCTTTAGAAGCGAGAGCTAGTACCAGGTTTTTGGTGGTGTGTTCCTTGAGCGTGAGGTGCTGTCCAATTGGCTTTGCATTCAGTGAAAGTTGGGGTTCAAAGCCATTAAGGTTCTTGTCATTACATAACAGGATTTCTGTCATGGTTGGGTTGAGCTCTAGGTAGATGTTGGACATCCAGGTTGGGATGATGTGCAAGAAATGTTTGAGGCATTGGATGGAACAAATGTAACTTTCAAGTAGAGCTGTGCATTATTGGCAAATTGGTGAATCTTGATACTGTAATCTGTGAGTAGAGCACTTATATGGTGGCAATGTCCTGCTTGGTGGACTTTGCAGTTCTAACCTGACTCTACCAAACAGTATCCTCCATGCCACTCCATGTCTCTCTAGCACTTTGAATAGATGTGATATGTACCCCTCTGATAGATGTGCCTGTGTACTCCATTCCACATTATCTTCCGATCTGTTGCATAACCAAATAAACAATGGCAATCAGTGGCAAGCTACATGGCACAAAAATTGGAGCTCTTGACATACCTTGACAGGCCAGATTAGTAAGATCATCCCTTTCATTCAGAAAATAGTTTACAAAACACCTTATGAAAGAATGCCTTGCCCAGCTCTTTTAGATCACCCCTGTCATTCAGGTGATAGTTTACAAAAAACACTGTGGCACCCCTCTTGGCACCCCATTTAGCAATTTTGCCAGGTGTGTAGTACAAATCAAAAAGGGACATATAATGCTGACTTCTTAATCTGCCGGTCATTAAAATCCTGTTTGCCAAATCAAGAGACTTTTCTATCTTTATACCAGCTATTCCCAGTTTATTTGCCCACTTTGAATTCCATGTGTCAATATCATCCGGGAGTGATTCCAGTAATTGTTGATACAACAATCTTATAGAGGTTTTTTTTCTCACTTTTTCAATCAGTGGGATTTTAACAAACTGTACCTCTATTCCTGACCCCTTCCTACCCAAAACAAAACTACGTATTTGAAGATATTTAAAAAATTCTTGTTTGCCAAGACCAAATTTCTCCTGAAGATCTACAAAGGACAACAATTGTCCTTTGTCAAACAGATCACCCACATACAATAGATCTTTCATACCCCATCTAAATGTAGTTTGATCCCGAAATATTATAGGAAGCAAACCAGATGCGGAGAAGGGGGTATAGACATTCAAATTTGAGATATGTAGTTTACTTCTAATTTGTTTCCAGACTGCAAAAGCAGCCTTGAATATCTTGAACTTGGTCTTTTTGTAGTAGCTAGGCTCTACTATCCTAACTAAACAGCCATTGATATCTGCACCCAACCTAAATTCATAAATGGATGGTCTGTTAAAAAATGGGATCTCAGCCTTAGCACCAACTAAAAGGGGACCCATATATTGCAACATACTGGCCCAATAATATCCCAAAAAATATGGAACACCCCATCCCCTATGATTTCTTGGTAGAACCATCCTTTTAAATGCCCTTCTCGGTCTCCGATACCCCCAGAGAAATCTAGAGCAAATCCTCTCTAACTTAATAAAGGAAGAGGTGGAGAACTCAAGGGGGACTGTCCGAAATATATATAGAAATTTAGGAAGGACTAGCATTTTTAAAACATTACACCTCCCATGAAGGGAGAAATTAAGGTGATCTAGTCTTTCCAATGTTGTGTTCACCTTGTCCATCACTGGGGTAATGTTCAAATCAGGAATCCTTTCCACTTCAGTTGTAATTCTAATCCCAAGATATGTTGCTTCAGAGACAATTGGTAGATTTACCGGAGCATCAGAGCCTGAATAAAGCATCTGAGTTTTATCTACATTTAATTTATAGCCGGAAAATCTACCAAACTGCCCTGCCAAAGTCTTTATTGCGGGGAACGCTGAAGATATATCGCTGGTGAGTACCACAATGTCATCGGCGTACGCCAGTGCTCTGTATTCCATATCATACAGACTTACCGGCTTAATATTTGTACTCAAATTTAGTTTATTAAGAAATAGATCAATATATAATGCAAATAGTAAAGGGGAGCATGGACACCCCTGCCTAGTACCTCTACTAATGCAAATAGGTCCGGACTCCTGTCCTGAGATACGTATAGCTGCTTCTGGACATATATATAAAGTTCTCACTGCTTGAATGAATTCGTAGCAAAACCCCTTCCATCGCATAACATCCCACAGGAATTGCCAAGAGACCCTGTCGAACGCCTTCTCGGCATCCAACAGGATCACCCCCAATGGAGATTTAGTTGCTTGAGCCCAATCTAAAAGGGCTATTACACGTCTCACGTGATCGGCTGTATCCCTGCCAGGGATAAACCCGTGCTGATAATCTGATACTAGAGAAGTAATAACTATTCCTAGGCGACAAGCCATAATTTTTGAAAAGATTTTGCTATCAGAATTGATAAGCGAGATGGGCCTATATGATGAAGGGTTCAGTTCAGGTTTGTCCTTTTTTTAAAAACAATTATGGTGGTTTTCCGCCAAGAGTCAGGAACAGAACCACACTGTGCAGAAAGAAACAGTACCATGAGTTCCGGCTTAAGCACCTCCCGAAAAGTCTTAAAAACTCAAGGGGAATCCCATCAGGCTCTACCGCTTTCCCTGTGGCTAAGGACAATATTGCTCCTCTACTTCTTCCCAGGTTATACATGCGGCCAATTCCTCATTTTGATTCTGTGTAACCTTGTTGGTTTCAATCTCAACTCTAAACTCCTGTATCATATCTTCTACACCACTTATCTCTTGTTCAGTATATAACTGATGATAGTACCTACGAAACACACCCAGAACTTCGCTTGGGGAGTCCTGAATCCGACCAAGATGGTCCTGAATTCTATAAATTTGATTGGCAATTTCTCTTTGCTGCAGTCTCTTTGCTAAAATCCTCCCAGTATTTTCCCCAGATTCATATATTTGAGTCCTGTACAAGGCCAGTTTCGCCGCAACCTTCAAAGCGAAATGTTGGTGAATTTTCATCTTTAAAATTGCAATAGCTTTTAAGGTTGCATCACTGTTTTGATGTCTAGTTATTTCCCCCATTAGATCTATTTCTAGTATTCTTAGCTGACCAATCCAACCCTTCATTTCCCCCATAGTTTTCCGTTGTTTAGCTATAGAGTAGCTGAGTGTTTCCCCCTGAACCCCAGCCTTAAAAGCATCCCAAACAATGGAGTCTGAAGCAGTGCCCCTATTGATTTGAAAATATTCTTTAATCCAATCACCCATGTAGGCACAATATTCGGAATCTAACAGTAATTTACGTTCAAATGTCCATACCTTCTGTTTAGTTCTAGGGCTAATGGCTAATTCCAAAATAACCGGATTATGATCGGAAATGATCCTGGGAGTAATCTCTATTTTAGCGTTCGCTATTATTTCAGCTGAGATAAAAAATAATCCAAACGAACATATTTTTTATGTGGGGCTGAATAAAAAGTAGCCCCAGGATCATTAATCTTAAGGGTATGCCATACATCCAATAGCCCGAGTTCTCTAACTAGACCTTGGGTAGCTTTAAATACTTTAATTTTCTTACCCCTATAAGAGAGATTACTAGTTATATCAAAATTGCTCTCTAAATGTAAATTAAAGTCTCCACAAAAAATTAAAGGGGGTGACCATGATGCTAATTCAACACTCAAATGATGCATCACTGCAGGGTCGTTTAGGTTAGAACCGTAAATAGAACAGATCGATAATGGAGAGCCATTAACAAGAATTTCAACAATAGCCCACCGCCCCAAGATATCCTCTTTCACCCGCTTACATACTCCCAAATGGTGTTTAGTCAGTATCGTCACACCCCTAGTAGTAGTACTCTGTCTAGTACTGGCAAGCACTTCCATACCTAGATCATTCAGCCACCCACGATTATTCCAGGGGATATGAGTTTCTTGTATACAAAGCACATCAATACACATACCTTGCAAAATTTGGGCCATCACCCCTCTTTTTTTCTTATCGTTTAAACCACATATGTCCCATGAACATATACGTAGTCTACCAATCATCATTATTTCTAAAGATTGTCAAATCCAATCTACCCAGCCCACTCCCGGGACTAAGTTTCAAAGCATGAAAAAAGATTTTTTTTTTTACCTTCACATAAGAATTAGTACCATAACCATAATACAAAACAGATAACAAAAACCAGCAATGCCTCACACAAACCCCTCCCTCCCCTCCCCTTGACCCCCAACCAACCCCCCGTCCACCCCTCCCACCCCTCCCACCCCTCCCAACTGAGGCATAAGGACTGAGTCCTCTGAGATGGAAAGCAGATAGTTGAACGCCCTCCCGGACCCCCATCCCTTCAAATCACAGCTCAGACAATATAGAGGTATCCCTCCATCCCTTTCAGATTGTACTCAAAAACTCTTGTGCTGAAATTTCAGACACAAAAAATTGTGTCTGACCCTTGTAAATAATTTTTATTTTGCTGGATTGAGTAAAAAGGCCTGTGCCCCTTTGCCTGAAATAGGGAAATCATTTGACGAAGATGCCACCTTTTTGAACTGTAACCTGACAAAAATCAGGACGAACAAAAAATTCACATCCTTTGCCCTTTCTCTTCCTGTCTGGATGAGCTAAATCATAAATTGCTTCCCTTAACAAAAAACTATTTAAACAGATCAAAATCATTCTTGGCCTTTCATTTAAACCCACTGATCTGGTCCGCTGACTGAATGGGAACCTATGAGCTCTCTGAAGCTCCGCTTCCCAGTTCCACTGCTTGAGTTCTGGAAAAGCTTCTGTAAAAAGTTCAATAACAAACTGTCGGATATTTTGACCCTCCAGTTCTTCGGGTATTCCCAGGATCCGTAAATTATTCCTTCTAGAACGGTATTCAAGATCCGTCAATTTCCACGTGACGTCTTCTTTCAGAGACTGCAGGGATGCAATAGTGGCCTTCTGTTGCACTGTTTCGTCCTCCAATGCTGAAATCCTCGCCTCAGCTTCCCCAATTCTTGTAGAGAACTCAGTACATGTCTTTGCTACTCGGCGCACGGTGTTCTGCAGTTTTCGTACTGCACTCTGCATCCGAAGCCCTTCCACCCTGGTCTCCTCTCGATGAGCCATTACACTTAAATAGATGGTGGAAAGGGTAATTTCTTCTTGTAGAGGCTTATCTAAGCCTACAGCTTCTCGAGAGTTTATTCCTTGCTCCAGGTCCTCATCCAGCTGAGGCGAGAACGAGTAATCCCAAACTAATGATCCAGCTGGACCGTGAGAACTTTTTACCACAGATTTATGTGTTTCTTTTGTTTGCGAACAGTCCCCTTATCGATGGAAGCCTCATCACTCATCTCTTCTTCATCCAACCGTAGACTGCTTATGTCACTTTTATCTTCTGCCCAATCTTTCCCAAGGCTCTCATTCTCAGAAGAATAAGAGGGATCCGACATGGAGTAAAACTTGTCACCAGAATCTATGTCTTTAGCACCCTCCATGTCTAGTTGATCTAGATTTTGCAGGCCCAAGGACTCCTCCCCTCTTGCCAAAAGATTACCATCCCAATTGTATTTTCTGGGTTCAAGAGCCAAGCTGTCACCTTGGGACATGATAAAAGGTATTGCTGTTTGTGCAGAGTCCTGTACAGGTGTTTCCCCTCTAATACCTATATTGCTGGTCAGGGCAGTTTCACTCATCAAAGAGGAATCTTGCGTGATGCCTATTACCACAATCCCAGTCTCGATACTCTGCTTATCCCCGCTCGTATTCCCCAAGCTGCCCTGCATAGCCATACTACAGTCTCTCTCTTCGCATAAAGTTGCCTCTAAGTCCTTATTATGCGTTACCGACATTACCGACAGCAGTGGCACAGCAGTAGCAATGATATTACACGGGGGAGTCTTTGTCTTATCGCCGCCTTCAGCAGAAGAATCTTTGCTGTGTAATAACAAAGCCGGCGGCGTAGCAGCAGCAACATTGTTGCCAGGGAGAGTCACTGTCTTATTAGAACGATCCATTGAAGAGTCGATCCCCCCGGTCTCCGCCATGCTCTTACCTTTTCCGATTTGCTTTTTGAATAGCCCAGGAACCGTTTGCGGTTTCCGGGTAGTGCTGCCTCCTCTCACCGCAGGACCTGGAGGAGAGCCGTTCATACAACGACGTGTTCCACCATCTCCGCTTCTACCCGGGTTGACCTTCGGGCTCTCTGCGGAAGAGATTGCAGTCGTCACAGGCCCCCGGGTCTTAGCGCCCTTGGTAATACTCTTCGGGGCCATTGTAAGCGTTAATGAATATGGGGAGAACTTGGTCTGCCGCCAACACAGAGAACCGGTGCACCGCCAGCACAACAAACCAATATGCCGCAAACCACGAAACCCAGTTGCGATCGGGAATTGTAGAAGCGGAGACCGATACTGCCACAGCATTTGTAGGGTTTCACATTGTCCAAGCCACCATCCATACTACAAAAAAAGAATAAAGTAGGGGAGGAGGGGAGAGTTACTCAGGGAGAGCGTCTGTATCCAGCTTACTCGGCCGAACAAGCGACCGCCATCTTGCCTCCCACTTTGCGTTACTTTCAAGTGAATTTTTCACGCAAAAAAAAAGTTTTGCACTGTTGTTAGAAATGGGGGTCTCTAGTTGGCAGAGGTAGGTATCTTTATCCAAATAGGGACCCTTGCTTCTAGTCAGGTTAAGGGGGATACACTCCTAAAATAACCCCTGCTCACCCTCTTGGTAGCTTGGCACGAGCAGACAGGCTTATCTCAGAGGCAGTGTGTAAAGCATTTGTGAACACATACAGTAAATCAGTGAAAACACTACAAATGGACACCACACCAGTTTAGAAAAATAAGTAATCTTTATCTAAACCAAAACAAGACCAAATGACAAAAATCCACAATACAGTAATAAAAATATGACTTTCAGATGGTAGAAATAGTTCAGTTCAATGCAAGTTGTAAATGCGACACTTTTCTCAAAAGTACCTAGGATGCGTCAAGCAAAACAAACAAAATGACCGCAGGGAAGGTGATGCGCCGGTTTCTTACGCTCAGAGAAGGTGATGCGTCAATAAATTGCACCGGGGAAGATGATGCGTCAGGTTCCTTACTGCAGCGCAGGGGAGTTGATGCGTCAATTCGTTACCGGAGAGGAGGTGATGCGTCGTTTTCTTACTGCGTGGGGAGTTCAGTCAGCCTGAACTTTGGATTTACCCCAGTCTAGAGCACCCAGATGTCCCCGGTGGGTGCTCTATGACTCTAAGCACTGTATTTTTATTTAATCTTTAAAAATTCATAACTCCGGCTCTACTTATTGGATTTTTGTCGTTTTGGTCTCATTTTACTATACAAAATATAATCTATTTGTCAACTCCTGTGTGTGTGTTGCACAAATACTTTACACTTTGTCTCTTTAGATACGCCTGACTGTTTTGTGCCACGCTAGTAGAGGGTGAGCACAGGTTATCTTTTAGTGTGTATCAGCTTACCCTGTCTAGAGTGCTGATTCCTGTTTGGATAAGGGGCATACCTCTGCCAACCAGAAACCCCATTTCTAACAACCCCTGAATATCTGTGTAACATAACAGTGCCAAAGGTCATTTAAACTGGTGGTGCAGCTACCCATAACTGTAAAGAGATACAGGACAGTGTTTGAGTCACCAGCCAGTCAGAGCAACTTAATTCCCCCATGCATCCTCAGCTGATTTTCCCTGAATCCTGAGTCACTGTACCCTAAGCCCTGAAGCAAATACAGGCTGAGCTGTCCATCTTCGCATGAATGACAAGAGCTGAAAAGATCCTCCAGGCCAGATCAATTCGGGCTTGATGATTGGTTTTGTCAGATACAGCATGCACCTACTAGCAGCACACTTTCTGTGCTGCAGCTACTCCCTTTATTTCACTTTGTAGAGAAAACTTCTTGCTCCCTGAAGTTTTGATGTGCAGAGTTATAAGATAAACATCGAACGAGGCTCTATGTGGCTGCCCATTCCGCCATTGCTATTGTTACCATTATGTGCAAAATTAGGGGTTACACCATATAAGCAAACTCATCAACTGTAAAGGTTGAAACTGAGCGATGTGACAATTATAGCAGTGACACAACAGCCGTCATGTGGTAACAAGTCAGAAATGACCTGCAAAAATTCTGATTTTGCCCTGGATTATCATTGATGATTCAGCATTTTAATATCAAAACCCTGCAAACTCTACTGTAGTGTGAGACCTGAGCAATTAGAAAGATTTTTGTGCCTCTCAATCTGTGAGTCTTCTTGATAAAAAGGCATTTTTTTCCTCTTGACAATCAGCATTTAGTATTCACATACAGTCAATCTTCACCCAGAAACAAAGGTTACTCTACTTCATAATGTTCCAAGTACCCAGAAAAGAAAAGGCACTTCATCCTCGACCCCACCCTCTCCATGACTAAGCAGGTCAACGCCGTTTCCTCATCCTGCTTCAACATCCTCCGAATGCTCCGCAGGATCTTCAAGTGGATCCCCACCGAAACAAGAAAAACAGTCACCCAGGCCCTCGTCACCAGCAGGCTGGACTACGGAAACGCCCTCTACGCAGGAACGACGGCTAAGCTCCTGAGATGGCTGCAACGCATCCAGAACGCCTCTGCACGTCTTATCCTCGACATCCCCCGACGCAGCCACATCACACCCCACCTGAGAGACCTGCACTGGCTCCCTGTCAACAAGAGGATAACCTTCAAGCTCCTCACCCACGCACACAAAGCACTCCACAACTCCGGACCAGCCTACCTCAACAGACGACTCAGCTTCTACACCCCCACCCGCCAGCTCCGCTCAACCAGCCTCGCCCTCGCCACAGTCCCCGCATCCGGAGAACGACCGCCGGCGGCAGATCCTTCTCCCACCTCGCCGCCAAGACCTGGAACACCCTCCCCACCAACCTCCGACAGACCCAAGACCTACTGGCCTTCAGAAGACTCCTCAAGACCTGGCTCTTCGATCAGTAGCAGCACCACCCCCCTCTTCCCCCAGCGCCTTGAGACCCTCGCGGGTATGTAGTGCGCTTTATAAGTGACATGATTGATTGATTGATCCAAAGCAGCACTTATTTACTAGCCAGCCTTCCTCACTTTATTGACTAACTGGCTGATCTAGGTACACTAAAGAACATTTGCATTCTGTTAGATTTGGGGGTCTCTAGTTGGCAGAGGTAGGTACCTTTGTCCAAATAGGGACCCTTGCGTCTAGTCAGGGAAAGTAGGTACACTCCCGAAATAACCCCTGCTCACCCTCTTGGTAGCTTGGCACGAGCAGACAGACTTAGTTCAGAGGCAGTGTGTAAAGCATTTGTGAACACATACAGTAATCAAGTGACAACACTACAAATGGACACCACACAGGTTATATATTTATAAAAATAGGTATACTTTATATAGATTTATCACAAGACCATAAACGACAAAAATAATCCACAATACTGTTAAGAATGCTTAGTTCTGATCAAAAAGGCTTAATTCAAGGTTCTGTGCGAGTCGGTAGCCTCCTCCGGCTACGGCGATGTTGAGAACAAACAGAGTCTAACAAATCCAGCTGACCGCGTCGAGACGGGCCAACACAGCGTAGACAGACTCGGTCACAGTACCTCTTACTTGAAGCGGCAGGCACGGGCGTGCGAGCCGGATGGCTGTTCGTCGCGGTCACGATGCAAAAATGGAAGCGTTGCAGGACGCGTTGTCCCTCGATGCGGTGCAGGCAGCGGCTCGTTGACGTCGTCGAGATGGAGTCGGTGAGACCAGGGCCGTGTGTTGCAGGGCGAGACGGTGCTTCGATGCGGTGCTGGCAGGTTGCGGTGCGGCGACGGAGCCGGATTCAGGAGTTGGCGTCGATCAGTCCGGACAGCGGTGCGAGTCGGGCGGTGCGTCGCAAAGCGTGCGAGCGGTGCCCAACTCCGGTGCGGTCACAGGACTCGAACTCAGCAGCAATGACCGTGTCGGTCGGACCAGTTCGATTCGGCGTAGCGAAGCGTTGCAGGACGCGTTGTCCCTCGATGCGGTGCAGGCAGCGGCTCGTTGACGGAGTCGGTGAGACCAGGGCCGTGCGTTGCAGGGGCGAGACGGTGCTTCGATGCGGTGCTTACAGGACACCGAGTCGGTCGTGAGAGTCGGTCACAGCTCCCTACCTCTGTAGCCACTGAAACAGAGTTTCCAGCAGCAATTCACAAAGGGGGTGAAGTCCAATGGTCCTGGGACTTCGGTCAGGGGGCAAGCTCTCTTCCAAGCCCTTGGAGATCCTTCACAAGTTGATGAAAGTCACAGCAAAGCAAAAGTTCCTTTCTCCTTTCTTTGGCAGTCAGGCAAACCACTGCAGGCCAATCCCCAAGCAGCACTTCAGGCTTAGGGATAGTCTCTCCTCAGTTTCTTCTTGGTTCCGCTCCTCAGCAAAGGTTTCTTCTTGTTCCCAAAAGTGATCTAATTTTCCTGGGGTCTGGGTGCCCCTCTTATACCCTGATTCTCTTTGTTCTCTGGAGGCAGAGAGGCCTCCGCCTAGTCCAAAACCAGTTCTGGTCAGTCCTGGAGCACTTTGTTTTCTGACTCCTTCTTTCCTTTCAGAATGTGGGGCAGAGTGCTCAGCCACCCGGCAGGAGGTGGAGCCAGCATTGTGGAAGGCAGGCACAGCCCTATTCAGACCCAGGTGCAACTCCTCCCTCCACTCTGGATGCAGATCTTTCTATTCAGCCCTGCGCTGACTCACCCTGTCTCCTGTAGCCACCCCCAGCCCCTGTCACTCAATCTCCAGACAAGGAATACACAACCTAGCAGAGGCAGGCTTGGATAGTTAGGCAAGAAAATACCCACTTTCTAAAAGTGGTATTTTCAAACACAGAATGTTAAAACCAACTTCACTAAAAGATGTATTTTATCATCCTGAGTTCAGGCATACTAAATTCGTTTTTCTACCATGTTCCCTGGGTCAGTTCTGACTATAAGGTGTAATAGTCAGTCTTGCCCATTCTGGCCTATGGGGAGCAGGTAGCCTTGCAATAGTGAAAAACGAAAATCGCTGTAATTCACTATTAGGACATGCCACACACACCAGGGCATGTCCTACCTTATACTTACAATGCACCCTGCCCTAGGGCCTACTTTAGGGGTGACCAACATGCAGTAAAGGGAAGGTTTAGGGACTGGTAAGTGGGTGTACTCACCAAGTCGACATGGCAGCCCTAGGCTGCACACAGGCTCTGCGATGGCAGGCCTGAGACACACTTTACAAGCTGCTTCTGTGGGTGGCACAACCCGTGCTGCAAGCCCACCAGCAGCATTGGATTTACAAGCCCTGGGCACACTCAGTGCACGGTACTAGGGACTGACAAGTAAACCAATCATCCAATCATGGAGTCACTAATACATACATCAATTAACGATAGGGAGCACTTGCACTTTGGCACTGATTAGCAGCGGCAAAGTGCCCATGAACATCTAGTCCAGCAAAAACATATCGGCAACAGTGGAGGCATTACGAAAAAATGGAAGGAGACCCACGCCAAGGATGCCAGGTCTAACACGTGTCCCCTCCAGCTGAAATGTGGGGAGAACTATCCTACCCCTAGGGAGTTCTCATCGCTAAGGCGGAAAAATCTGGACAGTCCATCAGCATTGGCGTGTTCTGTACCAGGGCGGTGTTCCACCGTAAAGTCCATCCCCTGTAGGGAAATGGACCACCTCAACAGCTTTGGATTCTCACCCCTCATCTGCATCAACCATCTGAGGGGCCTGTGGTCTGTCTGAACCCGGAAGTGAGTCCCAAACAGGTATGGTCTCAGCTTCTTCAGTGCCCAGACCACAGCAAATGCCTCCCGCTCAATAGCACTCCATCTCTGTTCCCGGGGAAGTAACCTCCTACTGATGAAGGCTACAGGTTGGTCTAGGCCCTCCTCATTGATCTGTGATAGAACAGCCCCTACACCATGCTCTGAAGCGTCCGTCTGAACAATGAACTCATTGGAGAAGTTGGGTGCCTGGAGCACAGGCGCTGTGCACATGGCAGTCTTCAAGGTGTCAAAAGATTTTTGACAGGCGTCAGTCCAAATCACTTTCCTGGGCTGCTTCTTGGAAGTCAGCTCTGTCAAGGGGGCAACAATGCTGCCATACCCCTTGACGAATCTCCGGTAATACCCGGTGAGTCCTAGGAAGGCTCTCACCTCTGTCTGGGTCTTGGGGGGCTCCCAAGCCAGAATGGTATCAATTTTCGGTTGGAGGGGCGCCACCTGGCCGCTCCCAACCTGGTGTCCCAAGTACACCACAGAACCCTGCCCAATCTGACACTTACTCGCCTTGATTGTGAGGCCTGCCCTCCGCAGCACCATCAACACTTACCAGAGGTGGCGCAGATGTTCTTCCCAACTGGCACTGAACACTGCGATGTCATCCAGGTAGGCGGCACTGAAATCCTCCAGTCCAACCAACACCTGGTTGACCAACCTCTGAAAGGTGGCAGGGGCATTCTTCATCCCAAAGGGCATCACCCGGAACTGGTAGTGCCCATCTGGTGTGGAGAATGCTGACCTCTCTTTGCCCCATCAGTCAAGGCGATCTGCCAGTACCCAGACGTTAAGTCAAACGTGCTGAGGTACTGCGCGGCCCCTAACCGATCTATGAGCTCATCAGCTCTGGGGATGGGGTGGGCATCAGTCCTGGTGACGGAATTGAGTCCCCTGTAGTCCACACAGAACCGGAGTTCTGGGGTGGCACCAGGCGCGGCAGCCTTTGGAACCAAGACCACTGGGCTGGCCCAAGGGCTGTTAGAGGACTCAATCACCCCTAGCGCAAACATCTTGGAGACCTCCTCCTTGATGCAGGCTCTGACCCTGTCAGTCACCCTGTAAGCCTTGTGCTTCACAGGAAGACTGTCCCCAGTGTCCACATCATGGACGCACCAATGAGTGACACTGGGAACCAGGGAGAACAGGTCAGGGAACTGTCCCAACAGTTGGCGACAGTCACCCTGCTGCTCAGGTGTCAGGGAGGTAGAGAGGTTTACTCCCTCCACTGATCCATCTTGCTCTCGGGCTGACAGGAGGTCAGGAAGAGGCTCGGTCTCCTCCTCCATTCCATCATCTGTAGCTAAGAGCATGCCCACTTGGGACCTCTCCAAGTGGGGCTTCAGGCGGTTCACATGCAGGACCCGCAAGGGGTTCCTGGGAGACTGCAAGTCCACCAAATAGGTAACTGGACTCTTGCGCTCCACCACCGTAAAGGGGCCGGTCCACCTGTCCTGGAGCGCACAAGGCTCCACAGGGGCCAGGACCCACACTTTCTGACCAGGCTGAAGCTCTACCAGAGTGGCATTCTGGTCGTACCACCGCTTCATCTCCTCCTGGCTGGCTTCCAGATTTGCCTCAGCAAGTTCTCTGAAACGCCTAGTCTGGTTCCTGAAGGCCAGCATGTAACTGTATACATCCTGGGGAGGTTTCCTGGGAGATTGCTCCCAGCCTTCCTTGACCAAACTCAGAGGTCCTCGCACCGGGTGTCCATAGAGGAGCTCAAAGGGACTGAACCCTAGAGACTTCTGTGGCACCTCCCGGTATGCAAACAACAGGCATGGTAAGAGGACGTCCCATTTACGCCTCATGGGTTCTTCCAGACCCATAATCATGCCCTTGAGGGTCCGGTTGAATCTCTCAACCAGCCCATTTCCTTGAGGGTGGTAAGGAGTGGTGAACTTGTAAGTTACACCGCACTCCTGCCACAGGGACTTCATGTACTTGGACACGAAGTTGGTACCTCTGTCAGACACCACCTCTTGAGGGAATCCCACACGTGAGAAAATTCCCATCAGTGCCCGTCCCACCACGGGGGCCGTCACTGTCCTCAGAGGGATGGCTTCAGGGTACCGGGTGGCATGGTCCACCAAGACCAGGATAAACCTGTTGCCCATGGCTGTCTTGGGGTCCAGTGGCCCCACAATATCAATACCCACCCGTTCAAAGGGGGTGCTGACCACAGGGAATGGCTGGAGAGGAGCCTTGTGCTTCCTCCCACTCTTTCCACTTGCCTGGCAAGTCTGGCATGTCCTGCAGTGAGTGGCGGCACTCCTGCGCATCTGGGGCCAATAGAAATGGGTAACAAGCCTGTCAAAGGTCTTGTCCTGCCCCAGATGTCCTGCTAACGGTACATCATGAGCCAACCCCAGTAGGAAGGCTCTGAAGCGCTGGGGTACCACCAGCACACGGGCTGACCCAGGCTCAGCAACCTTAGGCTCTGAATACAGGAGACCATTCTCCCAGTAAATCCAATGTGATCCAGACTGATCACCTGCTGCCTGGTCTGTGGCCTGTTGCCTCAGACCCACGAGAGAAGGGGCATGCGTTCTGCTCCTCGCAGAACTCTTCCCTGGAGGGTCCTCCTTCTTGCTGCCAATGGGTCAGCTCAGGTAGGTCCCCAGTTCAGCTACCTGTTCCCCTGTAGGCTCCAGAGCATCCCCCTCAGGGTCTGCCTCCTCCTGGACCGTGGGAACTTCGGGGGCCGGTTTCCCGCGCCCCCTGCCTCCGCTCTCTCCGGCAGGCACCTGGGCCTCCCTCTCAGGCTCCAGGTCCTCTTGAACACCTTTCGCTGCCATTGACCGGGTGGTCACACATGCCCAATCAGGCAAGCCCAACATTTCTAAATGCGCACTTCGCTCCACCTTAGCCCAAGGTGAGCTCTCCAAATCGTTCCCTAACAAACAGTCAACAGGCATGGCTGTCCTCACAGCTACTTGAAGAGTACCTGAGACCCCCCCCCACTCAAAGGGAACCTGAGCCACCTTACAGTGACTCTCTGTGTTGTCAGCGGCAACAACCGGATAGAATGCATCAGGGATAACCTGCTCTTTAGACACCAGGTGACACTTGACAGCTGTCACACTGGATCCTGCGTCTCTCAGAGCCTCCACCCTATGGCCATTGATGGTCACCCACTGCCTGTATTTCTTAGTGTTCTCAGGCAGCGGGGTCCTAGGGACCATCTCAGAGTCTCCTAATGAGACAAGGGAAAACACTGTGGGATCCCCCCACCTTGGGCACCCAACTCCTCCCCCAGGGCTACACTAGCCAACTGACGGGGGACTGCACTGGTGGGTGCTGGTTTTCCATGCAAAGGGCAACAAGGATCGTTTGCCTTGTGGCCAGGGCGCCACACTTGTAACATACCAGTGGTCCCTGGTGAACAGGGGGCCTGTCAGGGCCACTGGCTTCTTCTCAGGGGAGGCTGAGAACCTTTCCCTTGGGGTTTACTTTGGGGCCCTTTATGGAACTCCTTCTGTTTACCCTTGTCCCCCCACTCTTCTGCTGGGGACCCTGCCCACCCTTGGCGGAGTCTCCCACGTGACCCTTGTGGACCCGGGTACTCACCCAGCGGTCCGCCTCTTCAGCAAGCTGCCTAGGGTTAGTCAGCTTACTATCAATCAGGTGCTGGCATAGCTCAGGAAAACAATTACCGGACAAGTGCTCCCAGGCAATCAAATCAAAGAGCGCCTGAAAATCAGTCGCTTTGCTACCCTTTACCCAACCATCCAAGGCTCTGCAAAAGAAGGTCACATATTCAACCCAGGTACTGCTTTCAATCTTACTACAGTTCCTGAACCTTTGCCTATAAAGCTCAGGGGTCAAACCATACCTAGTCATTAAGGCATCCTTCATGTGGCTGTACGAATTATAGACTTCAGAGGGCAAATCCAACAAGGTATCCCGCCCTTCACTGAGGAACCGTCCCCACAACCCCGCTCCCCAATCCTTCTCAGGGACCCGGTGGGAAGACATGGCTACCTCATAGGCTTTGAACCACTGCCCTATGTCATCATTTTAAAAAATTCCTTAACCACATCTTTTGGAATATACACCCTAGCTTCAACAGGCACAGGCGGTACACTGCCACCAGAGGGAGTAATCTCTAAGCTCTTGGCCTTCAATTCCAACTCCCTCAAAACTTTCTCATGTTCAAACTGCATTTTCTTTTCCTCTAGGGCCAATTTCCTAGTTTGCATTTCGAATTCTAACTGCCCATTCAGCTTGAGCTTGGTCAGCTCCATTTCGTGCATCCTACTCTCTTTCCTGTCCTCCAACTCCTCTGGAGACAGTCCTCTGGCAGAAACACTGCTACCTACTGGGGAAGGTGGTCTTCTAGCCCATAGACCCAATAGCCCCTCCAGCTGCCCTTCTGCATTCTCAGCCCCCTCCACAGGGGCACTCCTTGATTCGACCCAGGCCCTCAGCGCCTTTTGAAGGTCCTCCTTCCTGGAGAGTCCGGTCATGGACACTTTAAACTTTTGCAGAATTGCCTGAGCTGCTTAAGGGTGTAGCATTCTAGCCTCTCTTCTTCCCAATCACACTCAACAGAGGCTACTGATGCTGGTTTCTCCATAGTGACTGAACTTGGCATTAGCAAAAATAGGAAATCCCAGAAAAAATGCTATAAAAGTATGTGGTTGCGTTTTGGTCTGCACTCACTAAGTAGTGTTCACCAATCACTGTACATGAGTCACAAATGCAAGTCCAGAATCCTCACCGCTGACCACCAATGTTAGATTTGGGGATCTCTAGTTGGCAGAGGTAGGTACCTTTGTCCAAATAGGGACCCTTGCGTCTAGTCAGGGAAAGTAGGTACACTCCCGAAATAACCCCTGCTCACCCTCTTGGTAGCTTGGCACGAGCAGACAGACTTAGTTCAGAGGCAGTGTGTAAAGCATTTGTGAACACATACAGTAATCAAGTGACAACACTACAAATGGACACCACACAGGTTATATATTTATAAAAATAGGTATACTTTATATAGATTTATCACAAGACCATAAACGACAAAAATAATCCACAATACTGTTAAGAATGCTTAGTTCTGATCAAAAGGCTTAATTCAAGGTTCTGTGCGAGTCGGTAGCCTCCTCCGGCTACGGCAATGTTGAGAACAAACAGAGTCTAACAAATCCAGCTGACCGCGTCGAGACGGGCCAACACAGCGTAGACAGACTCGGTCACAGTACCTCTTACTTGAAGCGGCAGGCACGGGCGTGCGAGCCGGATGGCTGTTCGTCGCGGTCGCGATGCAAAAACGGAAGCGTTGCAGGACGCGTTGTCCCTCGATGCGGTGCAGGCAGCGGCTCGTTGACGTAGTCGAGACGGAGTCGGTGAGACCAGGGCCGTGCGTTGCAGGGCGAGACGGTGCTTCGATGCGGTGCTGGCAGGTTGCGGTGCGGCGACGGAGCCGGATTCAGGAGCTGGCGTCGATCAGTCCGGACAGCGGTGCGAGTCGGGCGGTGCGTCGCAAAGCGTGCGAGCGGTGCCCAACTCCGGTGCGGTCACAGGACTCGAACTCAGCAGCAGTGACCGTGTCGGTCGGACCAGTTCGATTCGGCGTAGCGAAGCGTTGCAGGACACGTTGTCCCTCGATGCGGTGCAGGCAGCGGCTCGTTGACGGAGTCGGTGAGACCAGGGCCGTGCGTTGCAGGGCGAGACGGTGCTTCGATGCGGTGCTTACAGGACACCGAGTCGGTCGTGAGAGTCGGTCACAGCTCCCTACCTCTGTAGCCACTGAAACAGAGTTTCCAGCAGCAATTCACAAAGGGGTGAAGTCCAATGGTCCTGGGACTTCGGTCAGGGGCAAGCTCTCTTCCAAGCCCTTGGAGATCCTTCACAAGTTGATGAAAGTCACAGCAAAGCAAAAGTTCCTTTCTCCTTTCTTTGGCAGTCAGGCAAACCACTGCAGGCCAATCCCCCAAGCAGCACTTCAGGCTTAGGGATAGTCTCTCCTCAGTTTCTTCTTGGTTCCGCTCCTCAGCAAAGGTTTCTTCTTGTTCCCAAAAGTGATCTAATTTTCCTGGGGTCTGGGTGCCCCTCTTATACCCTGATTCTCTTTGTTCTCTGGAGGCAGAGAGGCCTCCGCCTAGTCCAAAACCAGTTCTGGTCAGTCCTGGAGCACTTTGTTTTTCTGACTCCTTCTTTCCTTTCAGAATGTGGGGCAGAGTGCTCAGCCGCCCGGCAGGAGGTGGAGCCAGCATTGTGGAAGGCAGGCACAGCCCTATTCAGACCCAGGTGCAACTCCTCCCTCCACTCTGGATGCAGATCTTTCTATTCAGCCCTGCGCTGACTCACCCTGTCTCCTGTAGCCACCCCCAGCCCCTGTCACTCAATCTCCAGACAAGGAATACACAACCTAGCAGAGGCAGGCTTGGATAGTTAGGCAAGAAAATACCCACTTTCTAAAAGTGGTATTTTCAAACACAGAATGTTAAAACCAACTTCACTAAAAGATGTATTTTATCATCCTGAGTTCAGGCATACTAAATTCGTTTTTCTACCATGTTCCCTGGGTCAGTTCTGACTATAAGGTGTAATAGTCAGTCTGCCCATTCTGGCCTATGGGGAGCAGGTAGCCTTGCAATAGTGAAAAACGAAAATGGCTGTAATTCACTATTAGGACATGCCACACACACCAGGGCATGTCCTACCTTATACTTACAATGCACCCTGCCCTAGGGCTTACTTTAGGGGTGACCAACATGCAGTAAAGGGAAGGTTTAGGGACTGGTAAGTGGGTGTACTCACCAAGTCGACATGGCAGCCCTAGGCTGCACACAGGCTCTGCGATGGCAGGCCTGAGACACACTTTACAAGCTGCTTCTGTGGGTGGCACAACCCGTGCTGCAAGCCCACCAGCAGCATTGGATTTACAAGCCCTGGGCACACTCAGTGCACGGTACTAGGGACTGACAAGTAAACCAATCATCCAATCATGGAGTCACTAATACATACATCAATTAACGATAGGGAGCACTTGCACTTTGGCACTGATTAGCAGCGGCAAAGTGCCCATGAGCATCTAGTCCAGCAAAAACATATCGGCAACAGTGGAGGCATTACGAAAAAATGGAAGGGAGACCCACGCCAAGGATGCCAGGTCTAACACGTGTCCCCTCCAGCTGAAATGTGGGGAGAACTATCCTACCCCTAGGGAGTTCTCATCGCTAAGGCGGAAAAATCTGGACAGTCCATCAGCATTGGCGTGTTCTGTACCAGGGCGGTGTTCCACCGTAAAGTCCATCCCCTGTAGGGAAATGGACCACCTCAACAGCTTTGGATTCTCACCCCTCATCTGCATCAACCATCTGAGGGGCCTGTGGTCTGTCTGAACCCGGAAGTGAGTCCCAAACAGGTATGGTCTCAGCTTCTTCAGTGCCCAGACCACAGCAAATGCCTCCCGCTCAATAGCACTCCATCTCTGTTCCCGGGGAAGTAACCTCCTACTGATGAAGGCTACAGGTTGGTCTAGGCCCTCCTCATTGATCTGTGATAGAACAGCCCCTACACCATGCTCTGAAGCGTCCGTCTGAACAATGAACTCATTGGAGAAGTTGGGTGCCTGGAGCACAGGCGCTGTGCACATGGCAGTCTTCAAGGTGTCAAAAGATTTTTGACAGGCGTCAGTCCAAATCACTTTCCTGGGCTGCTTCTTGGAAGTCAGCTCTGTCAAGGGGGCAACAATGCTGCCATACCCCTTGACGAATCTCCGGTAATACCCGGTGAGTCCTAGGAAGGCTCTCACCTCTGTCTGGGTCTTGGGGGCTCCCAAGCCAGAATGGTATCAATTTTCGGTTGGAGGGGCGCCACCTGGCCGCTCCCAACCTGGTGTCCCAAGTACACCACAGAACCCTGCCCAATCTGGCACTTACTCGCCTTGATTGTGAGGCCTGCCCTCCGCAGCACCATCAACACTTCCCAGAGGTGGCGCAGATGTTCTTCCCAACTGGCACTGAACACTGCGATGTCATCCAGGTAGGCGGCACTGAAATCCTCCAGTCCAACCAACACCTGGTTGACCAACCTCTGAAAGGTGGCAGGGGCATTCTTCATCCCAAAGGGCATCACCCGGAACTGGTAGTGCCCATCTGGTGTGGAGAATGCTGACCTCTCTTTTGCCCCATCAGTCAAGGCGATCTGCCAGTACCCAGACGTTAAGTCAAACGTGCTGAGGTACTGCGCGGCCCCTAACCGATCTATGAGCTCATCAGCTCTGGGGATGGGGTGGGCGTCAGTCCTGGTGACGGAATTGAGTCCCCTGTAGTCCACACAGAACCGGAGTTCTGGGGTGGCACCAGGCGCGGCAGCCTTTGGAACCAAGACCACTGGGCTGGCCCAAGGGCTGTTAGAGGACTCAATCACCCCTAGCGCAAACATCTTGGAGACCTCCTCCTTGATGCAGGCTCTGACCCTGTCAGTCACCCTGTAAGCCTTGTGCTTCACAGGAAGACTGTCCCCAGTGTCCACATCATGGACGCACCAATGAGTGACACTGGGAACCAGGGAGAACAGGTCAGGGAACTGTCCCAACAGTTGGCGACAGTCACCCTGCTGCTCAGGTGTCAGGGAGGTAGAGAGGTTTACTCCCTCCACTGATCCATCTTGCTCTCGGGCTGACAGGAGGTCAGGAAGAGGCTCGGTCTCCTCCTCCATTCCATCATCTGTAGCTAAGAGCATGCCCACTTGGGACCTCTCCAAGTGGGGCTTCAGGCGGTTCACATGCAGGACCCGCAAGGGGTTCCTGGGAGACTGCAAGTCCACCAAATAGGTAACTGGACTCTTGCGCTCCACCACCGTAAAGGGGCCGGTCCACCTGTCCTGGAGCGCACAAGGCTCCACAGGGGCCAGGACCCACACTTTCTGACCAGGCTGAAGCTCTACCAGAGTGGCATTCTGGTCGTACCACCGCTTCATCTCCTCCTGGCTGGCTTCCAGATTTGCCTCAGCAAGTTCTCTGAAACGCCTAGTCTGGTTCCTGAAGGCCAGCATGTAACTGTATACATCCTGGGGAGGTTTCCTGGGAGATTGCTCCCAGCCTTCCTTGACCAAACTCAGAGGTCCTCGCACCGGGTGTCCATAGAGGAGCTCAAAGGGACTGAACCCTAGAGACTTCTGTGGCACCTCCCGGTATGCAAACAACAGGCATGGTAAGAGGACGTCCCATTTACGCCTCATGGGTTCTTCCAGACCCATAATCATGCTCCTTGAGGGTCCGGTTGAATCTCTCAACCAGCCCATTTCCTTGAGGGTGGTAAGGAGTGGTGAACTTGTAAGTTACACCGCACTCCTGCCACAGGGACTTCATGTACTTGGACACGAAGTTGGTACCTCTGTCAGACACCACCTCTTGAGGGAATCCCACACGTGAGAAGAATTCCCATCAGTGCCCGTCCCACCACGGGGGCCGTCACTGTCCTCAGAGGGATGGCTTCAGGGTACCGGGTGGCATGGTCCACCAAGACCAGGATAAACCTGTTGCCCATGGCTGTCTTGGGGTCCAGTGGCCCCACAATATCAATACCCACCCGTTCAAAGGGGGTGCTGACCACAGGGAATGGCTGGAGAGGAGCCTTGTGCTTCCTCCCACTCTTTCCACTTGCCTGGCAAGTCTGGCATGTCCTGCAGTGAGTGGCGGCACTCCTGCGCATCTGGGGCCAATAGAAATGGGTAACAAGCCTGTCAAAGGTCTTGTCCTGCCCCAGATGTCCTGCTAACGGTACATCATGAGCCAACCCCAGTAGGAAGGCTCTGAAGCGCTGGGGTACCACCAGCACACGGGCTGACCCAGGCTCAGCAACCTTAGGCTCTGAATACAGGAGACCATTCTCCCAGTAAATCCAATGTGATCCAGACTGATCACCTGCTGCCTGGTCTGTGGCCTGTTGCCTCAGACCCACGAGAGAGGGGCATGCGTTCTGCTCCTCGCAGAACTCTTCCCTGGAGGGTCCTCCTTCTTGCTGCCAATGGGTCAGCTCAGGTAGGTCCCCAGTTCAGCTACCTGTTCCCCTGTAGGCTCCAGAGCATCCCCCTCAGGGTCTGCCTCCTCCTGGACCGTGGGAACTTCGGGGGCCGGTTTCCCGCGCCCCCTGCCTCCGCTCTCTCCGGCAGGCACCTGGGCCTCCCTCTCAGGCTCCAGGTCCTCTTGAACACCTTTCGCTGCCATTGACCGGGTGGTCACACATGCCCAATCAGGCAAGCCCAACATTTCTAAATGCGCACTCCGCTCCACCTTAGCCCAAGGTGAGCTCTCCAAATCGTTCCCTAACAAACAGTCAACAGGCATGGCTGTCCTCACAGCTACTTGAAGAGTACCTGAGACCCCCCCCCACTCAAAGGGAACCTGAGCCACCTTACAGTGACTCTCTGTGTTGTCAGCGGCAACAACCGGATAGAATGCATCAGGGATAACCTGCTCTTTAGACACCAGGTGACACTTGACAGCTGTCACACTGGATCCTGTGTCTCTCAGAGCCTCCACCCTATGGCCATTGATGGTCACCCACTGCCTGTATTTCTTAGTGTTCTCAGGCAGCGGGGTCCTAGGGACCATCTCAGAGTCTCCTAATGAGACAAGGGAAAACACTGTGGGATCCCCCCCACCTTGGGCACCCAACTCCTCCCCCAGGGCTACACTAGCCAACTGACGGGGGACTGCACTGGTGGGTGCTGGTTTTCCATGCAAAGGGCAACAAGGATCGTTTGCCTTGTGGCCAGGGGCGCCACACTTGTAACATACCAGTGGTCCCTGGTGAACAGGGGGCCTGTCAGGGCCACTGGCTTCTTCTCAGGGGAGGCTGAGAACCTTTCCCTTGGGGTTTACTTTGGGGCCCTTTATGGAACTCCTTCTGTTTACCCTTGTCCCCCCACTCTTCTGCTGGGGACCCTGCCCACCCTTGGCGGAGTCTCCCACGTGACCCTTGTGGACCCGGGTACTCACCCAGCGGTCCGCCTCTTCAGCAAGCTGCCTAGGGTTAGTCAGCTTACTATCAATCAGGTGCTGGCATAGCTCAGGAAAACAATTACCGGACAAGTGCTCCCAGGCAATCAAATCAAAGAGCGCCTGAAAATCAGTCGCTTTGCTACCCTTTACCCAACCATCCAAGGCTCTGCAAAAGAAGGTCACATATTCAACCCAGGTACTGCTTTCAATCTTACTACAGTTCCTGAACCTTTGCCTATAAAGCTCAGGGGTCAAACCATACCTAGTCATTAAGGCATCCTTCATGTGGCTGTACGAATTATAGACTTCAGAGGGCAAATCCAACAAGGTATCCCGCCCTTCACTGAGGAACCGTCCCCACAACCCCGCTCCCCAATCCTTCTCAGGGACCCGGTGGGAAGACATGGCTACCTCATAGGCTTTGAACCACTGCCCTATGTCATCATTTTAAAAATTCCTTAACCACATCTTTTGGAATATACACCCTAGCTTCAACAGGCACAGGCGGTACACTGCCACCAGAGGGAGTAATCTCTAAGCTCTTGGCCTTCAATTCCAACTCCCTCAAAACTTTCTCATGTTCAAACTGCATTTTCTTTTCCTCTAGGGCCAATTTCCTAGTTTGCATTTCGAATTCTAACTGCCCATTCAGCTTGAGCTTGGTCAGCTCCATTTCGTGCATCCTACTCTCTTTCCTGTCCTCCAACTCCTCTGGAGACAGTCCTCTGGCAGAAACACTGCTACCTACTGGGGAAGGTGGTCTTCTAGCCCATAGACCCAATAGCCCCTCCAGCTGCCCTTCTGCATTCTCAGCCCCCTCCACAGGGGCACTCCTTGATTCGACCCAGGCCCTCAGCGCCTTTTGAAGGTCCTCCTTCCTGGAGAGTCCGGTCATGGACACTTTAAACTTTTTGCAGAATTGCCTGAGCTGCTTAAGGGTGTAGCATTCTAGCCTCTCTTCTTCCCAATCACACTCAACAGAGGCTACTGATGCTGGTTTCTCCATAGTGACTGAACTTGGCATTAGCAAAAATAGGAAATCCCAGAAAAATGCTATAAAAGTATGTGGTTGCGTTTTGGTCTGCACTCACTAAGTAGTGTTCACCAATCACTGTACATGAGTCACAAATGCAAGTCCAGAATCCTCACCGCTGACCACCAATGTTAGATTTGGGGATCTCTAGTTGGCAGAGGTAGGTACCTTTGTCCAAATAGGGACCCTTGCGTCTAGTCAGGGAAAGTAGGTACACTCCCGAAATAACCCCTGCTCACCCTCTTGGTAGCTTGGCACGAGCAGACAGACTTAGTTCAGAGGCAGTGTGTAAAGCATTTGTGAACACATACAGTAATCAAGTGACAACACTACAAATGGACACCACACAGGTTATATATTTATAAAAATAGGTATACTTTATATAGATTTATCACAAGACCATAAACGACAAAAATAATCCACAATACTGTTAAGAATGCTTAGTTCTGATCAAAAAGGCTTAATTCAAGGTTCTGTGCGAGTCGGTAGCCTCCTCCGGCTACGGCAATGTTGAGAACAAACAGAGTCTAACAAATCCAGCTGACCGCGTCGAGACGGGCCAACACAGCGTAGACAGACTCGGTCACAGTACCTCTTACTTGAAGCGGCAGGCACGGGCGTGCGAGCCGGATGGCTGTTCGTCGCGGTCGCGATGCAAAAATGGAAGCGTTGCAGGACGCGTTGTCCCTCGATGCGGTGCAGGCAGCGGCTCATTGACGTAGTCGAGACGGAGTCGGTGAGACCAGGGCCGTGTGTTGGAGGGCGAGACGGTGCTTCGATGCGGTGCTGGCAGGTTGCGGTGCGGCGACGGAGCCGGATTCAGGAGCTGGCGTCGATCAGTCCGGACAGCGGTGCGAGTCGGGCGGTGCGTCGCAAAGCGTGCGAGCGGTGCCCAACTCCGGTGCGGTCACAGGACTCGAACTCAGCAGCAGTGACCGTGTCGGTCGGACCAGTTCGATTCGGCGTAGCGAGCGTTGCAGGACACGTTGTCCCTCGATGCGGTGCAGGCAGCGGCTCGTTGACGGAGTCGGTGAGACCAGGGCCGTGCGTTGCAGGGCGAGACGGTGCTTCGATGCGGTGCTTACAGGACACCGAGTCGGTCGTGAGAGTCGGTCACAGCTCCCTACCTCTGTAGCCACTGAAACAGAGTTTCCAGCAGCAATTCACAAAGGGGTGAAGTCCAATGGTCCTGGGACTTCGGTCAGGGGGCAAGCTCTCTTCCAAGCCCTTGGAGATCCTTCACAAGTTGATGAAAGTCACAGCAAAGCAAAAGTTCCTTTCTCCTTTCTTTGGCAGTCAGGCAAACCACTGCAGGCCAATCCCCCAAGCAGCACTTCAGGCTTAGGGATAGTCTCTCCTCAGTTTCTTCTTGGTTCCGCTCCTCAGCAAAGGTTTCTTCTTGTTCCCAAAAGTGATCTAATTTTCCTGGGGTCTGGGTGCCCCTCTTATACCCTGATTCTCTTTGTTCTCTGGAGGCAGAGAGGCCTCCGCCTAGTCCAAAACCAGTTCTGGTCAGTCCTGGAGCACTTTGTTTTTCTGACTCCTTCTTTCCTTTCAGAATGTGGGGCAGAGTGCTCAGCCGCCCGGCAGGAGGTGGAGCCAGCATTGTGGAAGGCAGGCACAGCCCTATTCAGACCCAGGTGCAACTCCTCCCTCCACTCTGGATGCAGATCTTTCTATTCAGCCCTGCGCTGACTCACCCTGTCTCCTGTAGCCACCCCCAGCCCCTGTCACTCAATCTCCAGACAAGGAATACACAACCTAGCAGAGGCAGGCTTGGATAGTTAGGCAAGAAAATACCCACTTTCTAAAAGTGGTATTTTCAAACACAGAATGTTAAAACCAACTTCACTAAAAGATGTATTTTATCATCCTGAGTTCAGGCATACTAAATTCGTTTTTCTACCATGTTCCCTGGGTCAGTTCTGACTATAAGGTGTAATAGTCAGTCTGCCCATTCTGGCCTATGGGGAGCAGGTAGCCTTGCAATAGTGAAAAACGAAAATGGCTGTAATTCACTATTAGGACATGCCACACACACCAGGGCATGTCCTACCTTATACTTACAATGCACCCTGCCCTAGGGCCTACTTTAGGGGTGACCAACATGCAGTAAAGGGAAGGTTTAGGGACTGGTAAGTGGGTGTACTCCCCAAGTCGACATGGCAGCCCTAGGCTGCACACAGGCTCTGCGATGGCAGGCCTGAGACACACTTTACAAGCTGCTTCTGTGGGTGGCACAACCCGTGCTGCAAGCCCACCAGCAGCATTGGATTTACAAGCCCTGGGCACACTCAGTGCACGGTACTAGGGACTGACAAGTAAACCAATCATCCAATCATGGAGTCACTAATACATACATCAATTAACGATAGGGAGCACTTGCACTTTGGCACTGATTAGCAGCGGCAAAGTGCCCATGAGCATCTAGTCCAGCAAAAACATATCGGCAACAGTGGAGGCATTACGAAAAAATGGAAGGGAGACCCACGCCAAGGATGCCAGGTCTAACACATTCCATATGCATACCCATACATACATGTGTGCTTCATCATGCATTCTGTAAGAAAATGCTTTTTTTAGCATGGACTGATGATGCTGTTTTTTTAACTGTGCGCATTGGGACTCTGCTAACACAGCCAAAGTGCATATACTCTAACCCTAAACCATGTTACATTTAGCTATACTCCTAATAACCATATTCAATATAAGTAAAGTCCCTAGTAAATTGTGCCAAGGTCCAGTAGGTTAAATGTCAGCAGTGATCTGCACCACATATTCTCAGGGCCGGACTAAGAACCCAAAGCAACCCTTGCAATTTTGATAGAGAAGTACCCTGCTGCTTTTGTTACTGGTAGGCCGATATAGCAGCACTGCTGCAAAATTGGGCCCCAGTAACAAAAACGACCCCCACCACTGAAAAATCAACCCCCACCATTCCAGCCTCCCAGGGGAACGCCCAATGCTCACTACATCCCTGTTGCGCCCAATAGGCCCTACATATTCTGACACCACAAAGTGACAATGCAAAACATGACTGAAGGCTTGCCACCAGTATCCTGGCTGTGTAGGTTTAAACATCAAATTTGACCTGTCAAAATAATCCCTTTTGACAGGCTTAAACCCTCCTTTAAAATATAAATAGGTCACCCTTGATTTAGCCTTAGGTGCCCAAAGGCAGGGTACATGGCATTTACGAGTAAGGCATGTAAAAGTTTAAAAGTTTAAAGTCAAACTTCTTTACACTGATAGGGCCTAAAAAGTTATTTTCACGGTAGCAGGGTTATCTGCTCCACAGTAAAGGATTGGGAGTTGATGTCAGAATTAAATATTGTTATCTCTGACTAGGAAACAGATAAAAAGTTACTTCTTGGACTTTTAACAAAACGTATTACAAATTAAATTCATTGGGAAAATTGGATTTGTAACAAATATTTTACAAAATGTACCTTTAGAAAGTTACATTTAGCCTCCCTAAAGCCTCTAGAAGCCCATTTGCCCGAGCATCCTCCTGTCACCCAAGAACTGAATGGGTCCTTGATTAGGTGCAATGTGGTTCCCAGAGCTGAGACAAAAAGCTTGGGTGTGAAGAGGCATCCTGTTCTTCTCACAGGATAACCATCTGGACCATACCCAGGAACTTAATCATCTTCAAAGATGCCTGCCCTGTCACAGGTAGATGTAGCTCACACTTGAGCCTGCCCCCTCTATTATCCTTCTAGCCAGCCAGACACCAATCCCAGTGGGGAGAAGCTGCCCCAGAAACAATTTTTAGTGACAAGGGAGGGGTTGCTCTTTCCCCTCGCCAAAGCTCTAAAGAGGGCACAGCTGTTCTGCACAGAGGAAGAAAGGTTCTACCCTCTTGGTGTCTGGAGCAGAGGGGCACTGTTGTATTGTTTGCAGTAATGCAGCAGGAACAGCTGCAAACATGGGTTGGATTACCCATGGGAACGTTTTCTATATTTGTTAGGGCAGGGCCATGGGTCACTCCTACCTACAGGCTAGTGCCAGGCATAAGTGTGGCACTCCTGGGCAGCTTCTTTAGAACACTGCTGGACATGTGGGAGACCGAAGAAGGACTGAACCTGTAGCTGAGGCCTGTGAGGAGAGCCCTAAGGGCTGGACCTGCTCCCACTTGTACCTACGACAAAGAAGTGGGCTCCAAGGGTCTGTTTGCTGGCCTCCCATTAAGCAACAGTAATATAACAGCTGCAGAAAGACCACTTTCTTCAGAGTCCAGCTGACCAGTTTCAACTGGAGCTTGCATACTTTCTGCCGGGAGAACTGACAGAGACAGGGGCTGTGGTCGAAGCTGCAGCCTTTGATTCACCAGTGAATCCCAATTTGCTGGGTTTTCTTGCTCAAGGAAATCCAACTTGCATAAATGTTTCTAATTTGAAACATGGAGGGACCAACATCGAGCAGCATTTGATTGACATCAAGGCCTTCCCAGGCACAGACTCTGGAATTCACCCGCTTGGAATTTTCCAGCACTCACCGCTGACCACACCGGGACCTGCCGTCATTGAGACGTGCTTTGTATCCAGCTTAAATCTCACCCTGGTGACGACTCATCGACACCACTTTTCTCCAGAAAAAGTCCTAAGTCAGAACGTAAACCGGCAATCTACCACTGTCAGCTTTAATTTTGTCCAGCACAACCAGTTGCCCATGATTGGTGCTTTGCACTTTTTGTTGCTTTATTAATCTAATAATTTAAACATTCTTGTCTCTGGTTCCCCTTATTGGATTTTTGTCATTGTGTTATGTTTTGTTCACTAAAATATTCTCTATTTTCATAAAGTGGCGCGTGTTGTGAACTTTGTAACTGTTTTAGTACTTCTAAATGCTTCACAAACCAGGGGTTGAGCTCAGATTTAAATTACTGAAACCATTACTAGACCTTACAAGAATAGTGAGATTATTACTTGTGGTGCACCACTACTACCACTCACACTAACTAATAATCCAGTTTTTTCACACATGCCAAAGAGACACTTACAAAGCGGCGACATATTTTGTGGAGCTGACTTCTTCGACAATTCACAGCTTTTTACCAAGAACTGTTTCCACTGAGGTCTTTACTAGAGCCATTTTAAAAATACATTGCACAAAGGGGATCTTTTATAACATTCAGCTGATTATTTGGCATTCAGAGCATCGCACACGTAGCATTAAAATGTCACACATAATTACTCTGAAACAAGGAAAATATCATACATTAGTAACTGGAAAACATGGCAGTTAAGGGTCTGGATTAAGGTGTATGGCACAGTTGCTTATAGGTTTCAATACTGGAAGCACAGTGTTAGATGTGCATGTCAGTAATGAGGAGTATGATAGATCTATGAGTGTGCCACTGTACTGGAAAAGCAGTGGGTGGGTGAGGTGGGTGATGCACATCAGGAATGTGGTATATGGAAGAGCTGCATGTGCAATTGTGTTGGAAATGAAACTGGTGGGTTCTGCAAGTCATAAGTGACATGTTTGGCAAAACAGCATGCCTGACATGGAACTCAAATGTTCATTGCATGTATGTTGTAAGTCATGATGGAAATGTACAGAAGAGCTGCATGTGGGTCCATGTATTGGAGTACTGTGGTGAATGCTGAATGTCTGGGTTGAAGGGTGTGGCAAAGCTATTTGTGCTTTCCAGTATTGGAGAAGCAGTGGTGGCTATACTGCTTGTGTGTCCAAGAACTGTAAACACATTGGGTAGGTGCTATCAATCTGTGTTTTGGGTCCAATAAATAATAAAACAGGAAGAAGTGCTGCAGGACCTGATTGAGGTGCACTGTATATCTGCTGGTGTTGCCAGGACGAGTTGGACAATGGGTGGGTGTATCATGTCAGTAGTGACTTTAGCAGAGCTAAGTGTTTGCCCTAGTACTAGAAGACCAGTGGAGTGGTGTTCCTTGGATGTCAATTGCCCTTTGCAACCAATTCCACTATTCTTTCAATGCCTTAAAGGTAAAAGGAGCAGAATAGAAACAGGGTAAGAGAGGTGTGTGTATTTTCATTTATCAGCATTCCTGCCTACATTTCACTTGGATTCCAAAAGCATTTACCTGTACACTGCAAGCAAGTGGGTCAAGATGCATGTAATATCTCTGAAAATGACCAAGAAAATGTATTATGGTAGTGTCTATATGTGCAACTACAATGACTCTCAATCAATCAATAGGAATTAATATAGCGCAGCTTATCACCCCTAGGGGTATCTAGGCACTGAGGTCCCGTGTTGGCAAACTATTCTTGTAAGTGCCATTTTATTTTTCTATTTACATATGATTGAAATTAAGTGTGCAATGATTACTGAGCATAGGCTGTCACACAATAAATGTAGGCTAATTTTGAAATTAAAACAAACTCGTAGTTTTTTCAGTGTCATTTTATTTTTTCAAAATTGCAGGCTTGCAAATACTTGGTTATTATATATAACAATGTAACCATTCATTAAAAAGGACCTTATGAGAAATTGGGTTGAATGGGAGGGTGACTCCTGTTCAAGCAACATCCACAATCTCTGTAAAGAAGAACCTCAGCTGACCACAAAAGTCACTAAATTAACCTCTACTTACCCCTCTAGAAGCTTGGCACAAAAGCAGTGAGGCGTAACTTAGCGGCAATGTGGAAAGAATTTATGCAGCACACAAACAGTAATAAAGTTATAACACAACACTAGAAAAATTCCACACCGATTTATAAAAAATTAAGTAAATTGTAATGAATAATTTGACAACAAAATGACAAAACTCCAATCGGTAGAACGGGAGTTATGAATTCTTAATATTTAAGGTAAAAAGTAATGCCTAAAAGATCAAAGTGCCAACCACAGACATCTAGTTGTGTATGACTGGATCAAAGTAGAAAAATATGGCTGACCACGATGAAGCGCAAGTGGGTTGAGCCCAGTCGGCGCTTACCTTTGGGCTTAGAAGAAATTTTGAAGAAAATGTTCTGAGAAAATAAAGTTCAATGGGGCAAGGCTGCAGACGGTGTCCAAGGAGTAGGTGTCATGATTGAGAAGCAGCTGGACGAAGTTGCATGAAGATTTCTATGTTCGGACTTAGTCTCTTTTTTGGAAGTCGAAAATCTCCAGTGGAACAAGTCAGGAGGATGCAGCCAATGAGAGAGCAAGGATGCTGGATACCCCTTTGGTGAGGGACCGCTGAACATGATTTGCTGTTCTGGAGAAGAACATAGTGTGAGCTACTACAAAGTCAGGCCAACTGGTGTTGCACCTTGAGTAGATAGATGAGAAGGTTTGCGCCGGTCTTCCCTCAGAGCAATTCTCAGAGCAGTATTTAACTAAAAGGTCAAGTCCCATGGTTTGGCTCTGGGCTATCTAAGCACCTTTAGCAGCCACACCAATGGTTCAGGACTGGAGGAGCACCAATTGTGGGTTTAAGAGTCACCCAGGTTGGGTCCAGGTTCAGGTTCAAAATGTTTAGAAGGTAGGTTCTGTCCCTAAGGCTCTGATTAGGAGTCCAGCCAACTAGCCCTCGGAGTCACTATGGTAGTCCTGGGTTCAAGTGATAAAACTGGGCTCAAGCTGCAGGTCAGGCTTATAAGGGTCAAGACAGACTCCAGGCAGCAAAACAGTCCTTCCAGGTGCATTAAACAGTCTTGTGTAGTACACAGCAGGGCACAGCAATAGGCAGTCCTCTGAGAGACTTTTCGCAAGTCCAGAAAGTGAACTGAAGAGTGGGTCTTCTGGGGGGGTCCTATTTTTATACCTGGTACCTTCTTTGAAGTTTCTGGAGAAATTCTTTTGAAGTGCTTGAAGTTTCCTGGCTTCCCTGCCCTGGCTCCAAGCTGGCTGAATGAACAATGTAGGGGTAACAAGTCCTATGTGTGAAGGCAGAGCACAGCCTATTAATTTGCAAGTTGGCCCGTGTCCAGCTCTGTCCCTATTGTGCTAGTTGATGGTTCATCCAAGCCCACCGAATCCCTCTATTGTGTGGATTTCTGAGAGAAGTAAACAAAGTCCAACTGCCAACTACAGCCAGTCATGTGACCTAGGGCAGGCTGCAGGCTCTAAATAGCTGGGGGGGGGGGGAAATGTCAACTTTCTAAGAGAGTGCCACTTTCAAAATTGCAACTTAAAATCTGACTTTACCGTTAAAGAGGAATTTAATTATAATTTCTCAGACACCAAGCAGGAAGTGTTTACCTGTTCCCAATCAAAAGTTACCACTTATTAAATGCAATAATGGAACCCAATGTTATCCTATGGGGAGGTAGGCCTCACAGTAGTGAAAACGAATTTAGGAGTTTTTCATTACCAGGACATGTAAAACTTAAAAGTACATGTCCAACTTTTAAATTAACATACAGTTTTAAATGCAGTTTTAAATTGATTTAAAACTGCATTCAGGCTCCAATGGAAGACCATTGACACGTCTTCAGGTGCTACTTAAGTGGGTGGCCCAATACATGCTGCAGTCAAATTTACGGACCCTGAATATATTGTATACCACTCTACGAGGGACTTATAAGCAAATTAAATATGCCCATCAGGTGTAAGTCAAGTATACCTTGTTTAGAAGAGAGCACAAGTATTTAGAAGTGGTTAGCAGTGTAAAGTGCACTGAGTGCTATGGCCAACAAAAACTAATTTCAGCAAAAAGTGGAGTACAAAGGTTAAAGGTTAGTGGGAAGACCCCGTAAAGCTGAACAGACCTTAACAAGCACTGGTTAAGGACAAGGAGAAAACATGATTTCCCTACTCCTGCAGTGATTAAAACATGCATAGTCCTATAATTGTACAAAAGAATTAGATGTAAGTGACCATTTATTTATATACAAATTTATCTTAAGAACCAGCAATGTTAAAGGGCCACTTTAAAGATCAGATGAAAACACAGGTAAATTCTTCACGGATTGGTTACTGGCTTGTGTGTAAGAAAGGCTGACTATAGAGGAAGGGAAACTGGTGTTGCTAGGGAAAATGAGCCCCCTAGTAAAGCCTAAGGGGAAGTTAATTTCAGGACTCTCTCACTGCTCACCATCAAGGACGAATGAGGAAGAATGTCTTCCTTAGTTATAAAAGACTCAGCACAGTGGAGGATAGTGTAAGTCAGGAACAGGGAGATAATGCAGAAGTTCACTCCAATATATATTCAGCAATATCTAATATCAGGAAAATGGATTAATGTTCTCTTGAGTGCTTTCGAGAAATGGGATAATACGTTTGCTGCTATGCACACTATAATGTACCATATGTAGCCAAGCTGAACCATATATACCTGTTTGACACATGAAGACAGTCAATTGCGTTTTGCATTTTATGTCTTATAGATTTGTGTTTTCCTACTCTAGGTGTAAGCCTAAAAGTCAGATACTATAAAGTGTGTTAGATAAAGAGCAAGGGCTTGCTATACGTGTCATGCATGCTTTGAGGCCGCTTGATGGTCATATATGTGGTGAATTTTTCAATTGTCTTCACCCATTTTTATCCATTATTGGTTAATCCCTAAAATGATAAGAATGCACATCTGTTAAGTGACTACACAGACTTTAAAAATCTTAGGGTCATATTTACAAGGGAATGGCATAGGGTTAAGCAAACATTTCTAACGCCACGCTCCACCATTCTGAAAATGCGGGGGTGTGCTGTATTAACAAGAATGCAGCACACCCTTGGGTTTCCCCTAGAGCTGGCACTAAATCTCATTGCCTAGTGCGAACACAAGCACCCTTGCACCATAGTGCAATGGTGTCTGTGTTGGGGGGAATTATTATTTATGTGCATGAAGGTGTACCTTCCTGCACATAAACAATCCAGAATAGTAAATTGTAACTTATATGTGTGCTGCATTGTGCAGCACACATTGAAGTTGCAAATCATCATTTTTTTAATGATTGTTTATGTGCAGGAAGGCACACCTTCCTGCACATGAACACTCATGCATGGTGATTTGCTGTTTCTATGCGTGCTGCACACTACAGCACACATAGAAACAGTAAGAACAAGGAGAAATAAAGCATTTCTCCTCTTTTCGCCATGTTAAGACCAGGTTTTCCCTGGTCTTAATTTTGGCGCTGCCTCCTATTTACGCCACCCTTGTATATAGGGGGCAGCATCAAAATTAATGGGTGTTGCAGCGAAACGTCCACCACAACACCCATTGCCCGGCCATTTTACGTTAAGTGTAGCGTGAAAGGGGGCCTTATTTAAAAGTCAGCATTAAGTTACCTTGTAAATAAGGCGAAGGGTTTATCGCCATAGGAACGTCATAAAAGATGACGTTTCTGTGGCGAGAGGGGCTTGTAAATATGCCACTTAAAGACTGACTCTTTAAGACCTGTTTCACTTTAAGGATTTAGCCACTAATTCTAATTGACTTTGTAATGCCTAATCGGAAAATGCAATTTGAAAAAAACATTTCCTTCATCTTGGTCTGATGCAGTGCATGACGACAATTTCTTCAATATGTGCTAAACGTTATTACTACTATCAGCCAAAAGCTACTTTTAGACAAAAGGAACACATGTGCTAATGTCCCAATATGACAATCATGCAAAAACGCAAACAGTAATATGTTCGATCTAGAGTTTTGCCTAAGTAGTGGATAAATGTATGCATGAAACAAGTCAAACGCTAAAATCAAGGGTTGGATGGAGCTCCACGCCCAAGAGGGGATTCGGCAGTTTATCAAACCCCTTCTTGGTAACATTCCAATCGACACATTGTTATTTTTTAATGTATTTTAAGATAAATGAACATGTGACATTGCCAAAACTAGCTTGGAATTTGAGTCAGCATTCTATTTGTGACAAATCAATCAAGAATGAAAATTATAGTTGATATGTAATTGGGGGTCACAGTGCAGGCCAATGGAGCATATAATTGATGACTAGAAATTGATGGAAAAGGTGTTGCTCGGGCAGTCAAATTTGATAGCAAATGTTGGGTGCTTGCCCCTTCTCTTTGAGTCTGTAATTAAAACCATGGCGGCCCACTATGAAAATATTTTGAAAATTCCCCAAAGGGCTGAAAAAATGCATTTCAGGGACATTTTGTATGTGAGACCTTTAGGAGGCTCTCCATCTCAAATTCTGGGTCGGGAGGGTTAAAAGAACTAGTATTGCCATTATAGTGGATAATATTGGGATACACTGAGCACTCTAGAATGGAGTCATAAGTACTGAACCATCATGTAGGTCCTCTCTCTGTGGAGGTATGTGAGGTGGAACAAAAACACAGTTTGTTTTACTTTAGCGGTTAGATTTTTATGCCCACCTACAGAAGAACACAGACAACCAATACAGAGAATAAGACATGTCCTAAACAATGTAGTTCATAGATAAGAACTCAAACACCATATTGCATCTCAATCTGATAAAAGATATGGGCATTGCATGTGATGTAAAATGAACAGTGGGTAAGACTGTGACAAAGTGCTAGTCAAGGTCTTATGAACTCGAGAGCTCTAGTTTTGGCTTATTATCTGTTTCTGGAGATATGGATCATCAATAGACCTTAACAAAGAATATACCCTCCTATTGCCATCCTCCTATGGATAATAATACTTCCAAGACAGTGTGTTGCAGTAGCTAAAAGATCATCTTGTATGTAGGTGTAATTATGGTTTGAATTGAAAGTTATAGCAAAGTACAATTGTTGTATGGTCACCCCACACGTTTTGCTCCAAATGCTTATGGTTTTGACCCTGGGTGACTCAAGCTAACTGCTGACAGCAGGCCTGCCGTTGCAGACTGTAGGAACAGTGCAAACTGCTCGAACTTACTGTGCCACACATGGTGAGGGCACAGTCAAGTCTGAGCAGTTTGCACTGCTCCCTAATATATGTAGGACACATTTAAAGGAAGGCCTCCTCTGCCCTGGAGGCAGGGTGCATTATATTAAAGGAATGGCCATATAAGTGAAAGCCTATATGTTCCTATAGTTGAGCTCCTGAATGGAAAACGACTATAAATGTTAGTGGTACATAGGATAACATGGGCTGCCAAGCTGGCACTCTCGAGATTGACAGCTCCACTATGGAACTACTAAAATAGGTCATGATTGGTATCAAACAACATGCCTTCTCACCCCTGACATGATTTTCGTGCCCTGGGTGATGTGGCATGCACCCAGATGACACCTTAGAGTTTGCCTACCTGGTTGTCCTAGCTTCACTGTGCTCTGGCTGACCAGTCTGTGCTGTCATGCACCTGCTGCCACCAAGCAGGATTCTGACCTCCTGGCAGTGTGATACCCCCAGGAGTCAGAAGCAAAGGCATCGGCAGGAAGGACATCACACCTCCCTCCTCCCAAGCAGGCTAGAGAAATGGCACATCAAGGCAGTGTGCTTCAAAGGCTGCACTGCCTCTGATATGCATCTGGGCTGTCCCCGTGAGGAGGACACAGCCCTCTGCTTGCCCCAGGTATGCTTCATCCGGGCAAGGTGGAAAATTAGATATGTAGGAGGTGTAGACCCCCAGCTAGGCTGGCCCACCTTTAGGGAAGGCAGGCTGATCTATACACCTGAAATAGAATCCTGCCATCTTTAGAAGAGCAGAAATAGTGTTTTCTGGGTGGAAAGGGTGACTTACATCACTAGACGTGGTCACCTCAGGTACGGAGTAGCTGCAGGGACTAGCTACCCATTGGCTACTATCTCTCACACCCCTAATGCCCCTAAATCTACCATTTAAGGAACCTCCCTGACACCAGAACCTCATCTCTGAACAACTTACTTCAAAGAAGGACCAAAAGAAGACTTGTGTCCCCGAAAACAAGACTTTGTCAACAGCACAAAGTAAGAGAGGGATACTTTGTCCCAGAGACAACAGACTTGGAACTGAGTGAACGAACCTCTTTCTTGGCTAAAACTCAACACTCCCAAAGAGAGGGGCTCTTGTGGAAGCCAGAAGCACCCTCAGTCACCCCTGGACTAGTAGCACTAGTCCCCTGTAGACTGCAGGTGAAAACACTCGCCAAATCCAAAGATTCACTGCCCATGGAGCCCTCTGAGGGATAGTCCAAATCCAGGTGGTCCAGTCCATTGTGGGAGTTGTAGTCTCACCTTTCCAGAAGTTTCAGGCCACTGCGTTACTCCCCCTGACCCAGTAAAGTTCCAGAAGCTTTTTGCTGTGCTTACTACTGCCAAGACTTGTTGGTCATCAATCCGATAACTGATCCCAACACTCAGCACTGCATTTACAGAGAACACCATGCACCCATCAACCGATGTCAGCAGCTGCATACCTGTTGAGTTTTTGCATTTTGTTTCTTGCAGCACCTTGTAAGCAGTAAAAACAACACCCACCCGTGGTTCCCGTTCAGCACCAAGCACAGCCAGAACAACTCTGCAACCGGACTCCACAGGCTTGGTAAAATTGATCTGACTGTTGTGGCCTGGTCCTGGGGCCCGCTTGACCTTAACCCTGTAAGGGTTCCCCGTAACTCAACCTGCAAGTGACCGATTGTCACTAGTGGTTTTTGCCATTGACACAATGTTATTTTGTCTATGTATTTTCGTGCACTGATTTATTATTGCTTAAAAAATCTATACCTCTGGACATATGTATGCTATTCTATTTGTTTTGGTGTCTAAATTAAAATAACAGTATACTCTATTTTTATAAATTGGTGTCAGATTTTTCTTGAGCCTTGTCAATTACTTATCGTCCATTTTGGTACTCTTACGTGTTTAACACATGAACCGCTAGTAAAGCCTGACTGCTCTTTACTACTCTACCAGGACTGAGCTAAGGATTTATTAGTGTGCATCCAAGGACCATTTTGGGGTATTGTGATTATAATACTTGATAAGGCTGCCCAGCCAAACTACATAATATTCCACTTTCCTACAAAAGTGTTCATACTAATCCAGGACAGAGCTTTGGAAGTCATCTAGTATACCATTTTGTGCAATCTGAGGTATTTACATACAAGTCAGTTGTGTTTTTTGGGTGGAGATCCATTGCTATAGACACAGGAAGCATTTTGTCCTTAACCATTTGTTTACATTTTCATTACATCTAGATTTTGCTCATGTCATATTTCCTTTGGTTGCTGATGGTAACACATCTTCAGACATGTCTTAAATTGATTTGAAATATTATATATTGAAGAAAGAGCATAGAGGTAATAGCCTCAGAATATAAAATCCTGTGCATTGCTGTGTATTTTGACATTCTATGTAGCATACTATTTACTTAAAAACACACTTTGAGCATATGTCTTTTTATTTATAATAACAATGATTGTAAAAAAAGAAACCACATCATAACATAGATTTTGTTGCTTCTAAATGAAAAATGCTCAGGTATCATAATTCAATGCACTCATCCTACCATCACTATTGTGTTGCCGTAACGTCACTTTTTTGATGTTCCAGTGGCGCAATATGCCACTGGCATATTTATAAGGCCACGTAAAGCCACGTTACATGGCTTTTCATGGCCTTATAAATATGTTCCCCTTTCACGCAGAAAACTGCGTGAAAGGGGCATTCCGTGTGTTGCTGGGGGCGTTTCCAGCAACATCCATGGCTTTTTGACACTGCCCCAGATTGACGAGAAATCGTAAGTCTGAGGCAGCGCCAAAAACATATGGTGCTGCAGGGGCCTCACTGAGCCATCTAACCGGCAATATGTGAAAACTGAACATCATACAGGTGGTATCATTATTCATGGCCCTCTAAAGCATTTAGAGTAGACAGAGTAAAAATAGAATTGTTTGCCACAGTTTGGATATTTATGTTAGTGTCCCTATGTACATATATCTTATTAATAGGGAAAGTTGGTGGGATTCCTGATGGTGTGGTGTGTCTTATTGTTCCAAGTTAGAAGACAATTATATTCTAGATATCTATCTAGAATCTCTAATTTCATGATTTTTGCATCAATGTCTTACAAAATAGCCTTGCTAACGGAAGGACATTGTAAGAAATTGGCCTGGCATCATGTACCGAGGAGTCCAGTCTGCAGAGGTGAAGATATTTTCTAAAGTGTTCTTTGGTTAAACGGTAGTAGGAATGAAAGAGGAGAAATTATGTGTAACTGCAGTTAAAAATGCAATACAGCTGAGTAAGGAAGAAACTAAAGATCTTACATAGGCTTAAGCAAAATTATAAAATAATTATATGACAAATATGGAAAAGTAAAGCATTACGATTAACATAAAATACATATCCATGGAGTGGTCTGGCCACGTAGGAAGATGGCCGCCTAATTGAGGAGCTCCGCTCCGGGATGGCACCCATATGGAGACAGCATTATTTACAGTGTCTCCAGGACTGTTACTACGGAATTCCTGAACAGGCTGAATTCGTGGCCATGCCTGGGATATGTTTCTATCGTGCAATGACCTCTTCTTGACCCCTTTCTAAGCTGTGGAATGTCTGAAGGAAAGAGCGCCGGTCGGGCCTCATGACACACTTCAAGCCTCGGACCTCGCCTGCCTTCCCGCCCGTTTATCTGACGAGCTGGTGGCATTGGCGTGCGAAGATTTATGAGGTAGGCGACCTTTCCGCTCTCCTCCTCAACGCGCGCAACAATTATCTCTGTCAGCAACTGCCGGTGGGAGTTTATTATTAAATGTCCCTGGCAAGGAAGCTATTTTTAGAATAAACAGAGATTTTCACACAACTTTTAACACAAATTAAATCACCTCAGGGTCGTGTTTGCGCTCAGTTCCTCTGGACATTTTATTTCTAGCTAATTGCTGGTCCATTTGAAAAACAATTATCTCTGGGCTTGTTTTCTGAGTTAAACTCGCTCTGGCTCCTGTCAGCACGACTTTGGGGATAAATGAAAGCCTTACATTATCTTTTCTACAATATGCAGGCTGCTGGAATCTATGTATAAACTGCCTTTGACTGTGAAAAAAAAGAAAGCAAAGAGCAGAACGAGTCTCTCAGTGGTTCTAAACCTTTTGTCACTGTTTGCTTCATCAATACACCTTCATCGCCTCTTAATTTAATCGTGATGTCTCACAACATCAGCTAGCTAAGATAACATACTGGGTTCTTTAAAACCAACAAAGTCTAAAATCTATATGCCTCACGTTCTGTCAAAAAAATTCCTTAATTAACTAAAATTAGCTTCATTCCTATTGGAAAGTCTTAATCACTATTGTTCTATATTACTTCAAATATTTGAGGTGATGCCTAATAACAAAAATGAGAACAAGTCTACCAAGTTACCTTTTGCTGACGTGCTAAAGCAACCAAGTACTATGTCTGCGAAGAGTTCTGCCTCGTCTCCATCTAATCAGCCTCGCACTACTTCCAAGGTAATATCAGGAGAAACTATGGACCGTCTTTTTCAGGAAATTTCAACCATTAGTAGTCGCTTAACGGAAATGGACATTAACATTTCTTCCCTTGCATTGGAGACCAAATCAATAAGAGCAGATATTGCGCAATTTCATACTAAAACAGAAGGTTTGGACCAACGCTTCACAGCTCTTGAAAATAAATTCGACACAATACAAAGATCAAGAATTATTATTTCTCCGTAGTAAACTGGCTGATTTGGAAGACCGTAGCAGGAGAGATAACATTTGTTTTTTTGGCTTTCCAGAGAAAATTGAAGGCCAGAACACTAGAGCCATTTTTGTGTGAAGTTATTCCAAAATTGGTTGGTATTCAATTTGACCCAATGCTTGAAATTCAACGTGCGCACCGTATTGGTCCTCCGCGTAAAGATCTAAATTCCTGTCCAAGATCCCTCATTGCTTGCTTTCTGAGACACAATCAGGTTCGACAACTATTGACTGTGGCACGTACACAAGGATTCTACAGTTATGAGGGGCATGAAATTCGAATGGCTGCTGACTTTTCTCGAGAAACTAATGAGCGACGGAAAGCATTTTTATCTATGAGGCCTTTGTTGCGAAAAATGGACATCAAATACGGCTTGTTTGATCCAGCCCATTTTCGTGTTACCAAAAATGGTGAATCAAGAGACTTCTACAATCCAGAAGAACTACAGCACTTCTTGGATGACATGAAACTGCAAGATATGGACATTCAACATACGTCTACGCCTCAGACTTCTCAAAGTTCTCAACATACTCATCACTTCTTGGATGGCAGACGTCGAATCACAGGTGAAGCTCGTCAACGTGGCAGAGAGCTTGAGAGATTGAATCGTACCCTGGAAGATAAAACCTCAGCTTTGCAAACAGTGTCTAACTTCACTCAAGATCAACGCAGAGACAAATCTCGCTCTCCTTTACACTCCGCTTCAGATGGAGAGTAGTGTTTGGTGACATCTCTTTTATTGATAATTAAAAGTTTAGCTTATGACTCCCAGGTTCATGCTATACAGGGAGACAAGCGCCCTCAACACTTCAGATGAGTATTTTCCGTATTACTTCTATACCTATTTACTCATTATTGTTATTGGTTTCAAATACTTATTTGTGTGTACCATATGATCTAAAACTCGCTTAAGATGTTTCTAATTCTATAAAAGCATATTTTCTATATACTATTCATTATCGTACTTCATAGGTCTTCTATGTGTTATTTCCAGTGGATATATTTGAATTAACTCCAATTATAAACCTGATTATAATCTACTTTTCTATATTCCTAATATTAGTTTTAGATGGAATATGGTTCTTAGTGTTGTATTCATCTTATAATTATCAACTACTCTAGTTTATGACTTCCATGCTCGTATTTTGCAGAATGACGATTCCTTCATATACATCAGATGGATGTTGTATTTTTTTTTTATTACTGTTGTCAATGTTTAACATAAGATGTATATATTTCTTTTATTCACCTTAAGGTCTGCATTTATATATTCTAATATTTATTATAAAGATGTATTTTACAGGTAATATTTACTGCTTAGATTTATAATCTCTCATCCATGATATTTCAACAGTTCTGTGGGAACGCATTTTCTTAATATATTGATACTCTGGAGATTATTTTATATACATATATATTAACCTTTTCACTTAGGATGTATGTTTATTGCTTTAACTATTTTATTATTCATTATTGCTAGTATTTATTGGATAATATCTCCTTTTCGGTTCATTTTCTCATATTTATTCACTCGCTAGATTAACTGTCATTTGAAATGTATTTATTTCACTTATATGTTTCTTTACAAATATGCATGCTAAATAATATTTATAGTTATGAATACCATATATTATTTATTTGATCCTTTATGATATATCTAGAATGAAATGTTCTTGTTGGTTCATATAATTGACACATATGACCCTTTAGAATATTCTCTAGATCTCTTTATTATATTTCCCAGATATGCCTGATTACATGCTTTATAATGCTTGGCCCTTCCCTTCATAGATCACCACTACGTATAATTGGATTCCCTAGATCCTAATACTTTCCATATCCAGTCCTGGCCTTTGCTTAAGACTCCTGGTGGGGGCCCTGCCCGGAGCGGTGTTCTTGTGAACCCAGTTCCGCAGTTAAAGTTTTAATTTTGTAGTATCCTATATACCAGTTTATTATAACTTGAACACATTTTTTATTTCTATACACAATACATTCTTTCTCTTTTTATCGACTAGTAGATTTTAAAACATTTTTATACTGATTACTAGGAAAACCTTTCCCCCATAACTCACTTTATTCTTTATATAAAAGTAAAACAAAACCTATAATACTACTGCAAACATGGTAGTTTCCCATGCCTTGCATGCAATATCATGGAATGTTCATGGTCTAACACATTACATTAAGAGGAAAAAAGTTCTCTCGTATCTCCAATCCAAAAAAGTAGATGTGGCTCTTCTTCAAGAGACACATCTTGACGAACTTGAATCAAAAAATTGTGTAGGGATTGGGTGGGAAAGGTTTTCCACAGCAGTATTCATGATAACAGCTCCTCGGACACAGGTCCTACTCGAAAATGTGGTGTGGCAATCCTCATTCGAAAAACCCTTCCAGTTGTAGTATCTAAGACATGGGTAGATCCAGACGGCCGCTATGTTTTCGCTAAGTTGCGTATTGGTGATACTCATATCTGTGTTGGATCAGTCTATGCCCCGATAGGTTCCAAAAAATCCTTTCTCCTGCATCTGAATCGCTTATTGTCAGAAATTGGTGCTTCACAATACCTTATAGGGGGTGATTGGAATTTGTGAGAGATCCGGTTCTTGATAGGACAGGCCCTCTTGATAAACATAATGCTGCAGACAGAGCACTCATGAATGATATAATTGAAGACAACGGCCTTGTAGATCACTGGCGTCTTTCACACCCAGATGATACTGAATACACCTTCACATCACCCACTCATGGAACTCTTTCTCGGTTGGATTACTTTTTAATTTCTCAAGGTATAGTCCAATCAGTTCAGAAATCTCATATTTTGGAAGCATCAATATCTGATCATTCTCCAGTTTTACTACATTTACAAACAGGGATGACCAGGCCAGGTCGCAAACCTTGGAGGTTGAATATTCAACGTTACAAAACGCCTAAGGGTAAAACACAATTACAGGATCATCTTCACAATTACCTTTCCTTGAATCAAGGTTCTGTGGCCTCTGGTAGAATTATGTGGGCTGCTGCTAAGGCTACTATCAGGGGGCAACTTATGCGGGATGCAGCTCAGGCCAATAGGAGAAATGCCACTCGAGAGAAAGAATTAGAACAAGACATTGAGCATTTTACCCGTCTATACACCAAAAAACCCAATTTACAAAATCGTAAATCATTAGAACAAGCACGTATGGCACTGAATAGTCTCTTTACATCCAAGGCAGAATATGCTCTACAAAAAATTAAAGGGAGACATTATGAGCAGGGAGAAAAGGCGGGTAGACTTTTAGCAGCACAACTGAGACAAAGAGAAGTCGCCATGGCTATCCCTGCCTTAAAATCATCTGTAGGTAACATGTTAACTCGTCCTCAGGATATAGTTAATGAATTTGCTACTTACTACAAATCTCTTTACACCCCAGGTACCCAAGTAGACCAGGATAAAATGACATCCTTCCTTGCAGGAATTGATCTACCTCTCCTTTCTGCAGAAGACAGAGCACTTTTAAATACAGATATTAGTAAAGAGGAGATCTCGCAAGCTATAGCCAAACTTTCATATCATAAAGCTCCAGGGGAGGATGGTTTCCCTGCGGAATTTTATCGGTGGTCAGGCGACAGCATAGTGGATTGTTTACATGCTGCATTTCAAGAGGCTGAACACACATCTTCCCTAGGAAGGCTTTCTAACAAAGCAGTAATTGCAGTATTACCCAAACCAGGGAAAGATCCACTACTCTGTAGCAGTTATCGTCCTATATCACTTCTTAATTGCGACATAAAAATCCTAGCCAGTATTCTTGCCTCTCGTCTCCGCAGAGTTATTCCCTCCCTAATTCATCATACTCAAGTGGGATTTATACCTGGTCGCTCTTCTCGAAATCATTTACGTTCCTTAACCCACACTCTTCATGCTGCTAAAGTTCTTCAAGACGATGCCATAGCATTATCACTTGACGCCGAGAAGGCATTTGATCGTGTAGAATGGACATACCTATTTAAAATCTTAAAACAGTTTGGATTGGGAGACCAGTTTATAAATAAAGTACAATTGCTATATGAACAACCCACTGCATCAGTTAACTGCGGGGGTTTCGTTTCTGATGCATTTCCAATCCGTAGAGGGACTCGCCAGGGTTGCCCCTTGTCGCCCCTTTTGTTCTTATTGGCTATTGAGCCTTTAGCAGCTGCAATACGCCAATCACCCTCGATTGTTGGTATTCCTCTTCCGCTGGGAGAATCCAAACTTTATCTCTATGCAGATGACATTCTACTCACCATTACTGATTTATCAAGATCATTACCGTCACTACTTCAAATCATAGAGACTTTTTCCTCCTTTTCTGGGTATAAAATCAATTGGGATAAGAGTGAAGCGCTTCCTATATCTGATGGCACCTCAAAACATGTGATACAAGGTTACCCTTCCATTGGCAACCCTCTTGTTTAAAATATTTAGGTATTCTTGTGAATAAGGGAACGGAAGCCATGGTTACGGATAATATAAGCCCCCTACTTACCCAATTGCAACGTGATTTCGATAAATGGAAAATTTGGGGTTTATCTTTGTGGGGTAGAGTCCAAGCTGTGAAAATGGTCACTCTCCCATGTTTTCTTTACACACTAGGAATGCTTCCTCTTCATATTCCGTTATCCACTTTACGTCTCATAGACTCTAAGATAAAGTCCTTTATATGGGGCTCCACTAAACCCCGTTTAGCCATAAATAAACTTATTGCCCATCATTCTAATGGTGGCCTGAGTCTTCCCTCGATTGAACACTATTCAATTGCATTACAATTATCCCAACTTACATATATGCTCCAAGATAACTCTAACACACCCCAATGGGTACATATTGAAAGATTTCTCTTATCCACTGAAGCGGGTCTTTCTGCCTTATATGGATCAGGTACTAGCCATCTTGATCCCTGTAATCCTGTACTATCTGCAATGCGTAAAACTTGGCAAAGGTCACATCGTATTTTAGGATTTAATTCACGCCTACATGTAAAAGCCCCAATATGGAATAACTCTGGAATACGCATTAAAGGGAAAACTTTCTTCTGGCCCCGATGGAAGTCCGCGGGTATTCTTACCTTAGATCAGATTCTTCGTAATGGAGACCTCAAACCCTTTTCACAATTGGTGGAGGAGTTTAATCTTCCCCTACTACAACAAGATAATTCTTTTCAGCTAAATAATTCTCTTCTTAAGGCTTTAGGCTCGAAACCCTGGACATTGCAAATCTCACCAATAACATTTTATCTCCACACTTGGGGGAGACATAAAGGGGTTATATCCGGTTTGTATAAAACAATTACAACACAATTATTTTCTCATCCTTTATCTCGCGATCTTTGTTCTAAGTGGCAATCACGCCTGGGACTTTCCTATGAAAATGAACAATGGACATCCTTATTGGAAAATTTAGCTAAAGGTGCCCGGGAGGCTCGTTTAAAATTTTGTATATTTAAAATACTTCATGATTGGCACTGGTCGCCGGTGAAATTACATAAAGCAGGCCTATTATTGCATACTAATTGTTGGAGATGTAATGCCTCTGGTTGTGACATTGTTCATATCATGTGTAAGTGTCCCATGGTTAAGCATTACTGGTTATATATAGGTCGAGTTCTGCGTAACACCGCTCCCTTACATCTGCCACTTTCGCCAGCAACAATTTTACTGCATGATTTACGTGATTCTCCTACCCTCTCCAAACCGCAATGTCGTCTAGTTCACACTGCATTGGCTACTGCTAAAATTTGTATATTAAGACAATGGAAATCCCCATCTCCACCATCACAGGAGAATTGGCTAGCATCAATGATCCAGAATGCCTCGCATGAGAGAGTTATATATAACATTCAAGATCAAACCGAAATGTTTATGCAGGTATGGGATCCTTTCTTACATGCAAAAGATGTATCTGTTCCTACCTTTACTTCTTAGGTTATTTCGACCATCTCACGAAATTGATACTTAAGTATTTATAGTTTATTGACTTATGCTCTAACTGAATTGGATTCAATTAATCAACTTTTCCAAATTATTTTTTATTTTTACCATTGGTGTGATTCTGTATCCCTTCTAATACATTGCCTCTTAATATTTCAAATAAGCTCTCTTCATGAAATATGTAATTTATGTTTTACTAACTTAACATTTTATCATTTTTCAGCTTTTAATGATTAGTTGACAAATTAGTGGTTCAATGCTTTCATATTTCATATTCACTATTTAATATTTAATGATGTCTATATTACCTTTATCTGTTGTAATATGCTTTGCCCCTAATTACCTCTTTTTCTGCTATTCTATGGATTTTGATGTATTAACTATCAGATTTATAAATGTATTCATTATTATTTCTCTATTACAATATATTTTCGAATATGCTATTTTATCATATATTTCTTGTATTGTATTTATGAAATGCTAATAAAAAATTATAACACACAAAAAAATAAAATACATATCCATGAAAACAAATAACCTGGAAACTGTTAAAAAGGAATCAATGTTAAATCAGAACCCTCCTTCAAAAATAGCACAGCAGTAGCCAACCATCATTGCAGCATGGGCGTGAGCTGTGTGAGCTCCGCTGCATTTACATGCATTTACCAGAAAACTCAAGGCACCAAGCACCCACCAGGAACAAATTGACCCCCCCCCCAATGTGCCCGTGAAGCAGTGGAGAATGAGGTGCACAGAAGGAGACAAGGCTTAACCCCTCCACACAGTCTCTCAGGATGGAGGATGCAGAACCAACGGGAGCAGTAGCTGCCAACCAGATATGACCGGATCACCTGACTTTGCCCTCATTGGGGTGTTGGTGGTGGGGCAGACAAAGAGCACCCATACTAGCATCCTGTCCCGGGAGGTCCCCCCACCCTTAAGACAGTGCGATGACATGGGACCATGAGGCAGCAACACATACGGCAATACCAACAACAGGTTTGAACATCAGGGGCCCGGGGGGGGGACAACCTAACTCTGGCCACCCCTCACTTTGTACCAGGACTGCAAAGAAACTGGCGGTTGCACTTGCAGAATAACTACGCTGTTTTGTGTGGAGGCCTAATGGCAAGGTGGAAGCCGCACTTTCTGACTCCAAAATGGCAGATGCGCCATTCGGCTCTTCTGCCATGGTGCCACAGATGCAGATGACTCGGAGACACATTCACTGCAACACCATTCTTCACATGGCCACACAAAGAACTCGCGAGGTACGGAAGTCGGGCTGGGGAGGTCACTGGAGAAGCCAGCCCTGGGTGCCCCACGCTGCTGCCAGCCAAGGCTTCACTTGTCCACCACAGAACCCCCTCAGCAGCACTGAGGATTTGGAGCCTCCCAACAACCCTGGAGCCTGAGACCCTGCAACCCCATACAGGGAAATAGGGCAAAGGAAATAAAGAAAGAGGTAGGAGCCAGGGATTCTCTTCCTGACGCCCTTAGTGATTCCTGAAGCAAGGGATAGGCTAGAAGCTGACCCAGAATGCCACATCAAAAATCACCTGCTACTGTTGCACACCCTACAGGTGGCCCTAGAGCAGGCGGACCCGATCTGACTGAGGTGCATCCAAGATTAGTCTGGCAAAAGGCAAGCACGCTAGGCACCTACTTACCTGACTTGGGCACATTCCCTTCATCCTTTGGTGGGTATTGATCCACCGCCATCCCCCTGCAACGGACTACTGTACCCACTCAATTAGACGGGACTTCTCAGTTTGGCCCTCTTCAGCAGCTCCGCAGAGGATCCAAGGTATCTACCGAGGGCAGAGACACACAGATTGACTCTATTGGACCCACCTGAAAGAGCCTTATGAGGGGTCTAGTTGCTAATCTTCTTCATGCGTTAGCAGCCAAGTTCTAAATGCGTCTGAAGAAATCACAAACAAATAGGGTGTTGCGCTACTTTCAGCAAGCCAAAACAAGAGACTCACACCCACCTGCAACCCCAGACAGCGAAATGGCATTAACTAAGGAAGATCTCCTATCCTTCCTTCAGAACTGTGGGAAGAACTTAGGGCTGACCTCTCTACCTCCCTGGAAGCTCTTTGATCAGATCTCACCTCGAAGCTCACCACTCTTCAATAAGTTGTTGACTCCATTGGAACATGGACACTTCAGCTGGACAATACATGTCAGACCTTAGAACAACGGGCAAGCCAGCTCAAAAGCTCTTTCAATCATCTTAAAACCCATTTAAAGGCCACAGTACAAAAGTGTAAATACCTGGAAAATTGCTCATGATGTGACAATTTCAGACTACGACACCTGGAGGAGGGAGTGGAGGGATTAGACTTGGAGGCTTTCATGATTGGCCTGTTCTCAGAACTCCTGGGAAAGAATGGTACAAATGTTAAGCTTGAACAGGTCCACCGGGTAGGCCCCTTGATCCACGGTGTGGGAAATCACCCCAAAGACGTCTTGTTGAAACTCCATTCTTTCAAGGCGAAAGACTCAATTCTGCAGGCGATGAGGAAAGTTCAAGTGGTATCCTTTTAATGGGATATCATGCTCTGTGATCCAAGATATCACCCAAGCAACTCTAGCTTGATGTCTACAGTTCAAGCCAGTTACAGACAGACTGCACCATGAGAACATCAAATCCAGATTGACTTATCATTTTGGTCTCACCTGCAACTACCACAACAAGTCATACCTGTTCTCGGACCTTCAGGAGACAGCAGTTCTGCTCGGAATAACACTCTCTGAACCGGACCACCCAGAGGATCAAACGGAAGGACAATCCACGAGTAACACGACTGGTACTGGCACACGACAATGTCTCTCACAGCAGCAGTCACAACAGCAGGGAAAGAGTGGGGCACCAGGCTGAAATGCCCACCCAGGCTTCTGAATATAAATCGATGAGAACTCGGACACAGAGACTACCTTTTGTGTATCAGAGAAGACTTTTTTTCATTATCTACTATGCATGTCATCTGTTGTCCTGTACCTTGGGATTGAAGTGATGCACAAGTGGGTCCACCTCTTGATCGTCTCAATTCTGTATGCTGTAATAGCTCAGAATCTTGATAAGATCAAGTGAGGGAAGGATAGGAAGGGAACTGTAGGGAGGGAGATCTGAAAACCACAAGAACAAGCAATTAATTCTTCGTACCATACTACGTTAATTACTCGAGGTTATCCTACACGCTCTATCTATATAATGTACCTGTAAAAGAAAAATAGCAGGAACCACTTTTCCCTCAGTAATGAAATCACGTAAAAGAGTTGAGAACATCCTTTGTTCCACTTTCAGAAGAAATGCTTAGCACCATATCTATATCAAGAAAACAGGAGATCAAACCCAAGCGGCTATACTTTGGCAACAAACATTTCTAATGTCATTCGTTACATACCCAATAATTAGCCTGCACTTTCATCACAGGGTGTGAAACCTCACTCCTTCGATAATCCCTGTTAGAAGCTAGGCATGAAACACATAGAACACATATGTAACGATGTTTAGATGATTGAAACTTAATTATGGTAGAAACTGTAATATTGTACTCCATAAATAGACTCCACTCGGTAGAGAAGTTTCAGTGTACAAAGGCATAAAATAAATATTTTCCCACGAAGTTCTAGCCACTTCATTTGCAAGAGAACCAATATCATAAGTATGTTCCAGGGTAATTAGTACTGAACTCCAAGGCAGTAACCCAATTACATAAGAATAAGGCAGTCTAAATCAGCGGGTTCCTTCACCCGTGCAAACTTCCCTCAAGATGTTCAAAATATTATGAGGTTCGGCAGGTTCCTTCTCCCATGCGAACCGCCCTAAAGATGTCCAAAATGTTATGTGGTTCAGCGGGTTCTTTCACCCGTTAGAACCTCATCCAAGAGTACCAGAATACTGCAGAATACAAAAGAGTGGTTCCGAGGCACCCTTACCGAAACCTCAGGGAGACGCGTGCAGTCCACCGTCTTCCTTCTAATGACCAGGAATAATCTGCATCAGCCGGCTGCACCGGCATCCATGAAGTATCTGCAAAAAACGGAAACGGAAAACAACCCCGGAAGTACTGCGGGCATGCTGGGAACCGTAGTTTTGTTGTCTCCTCATACGTCTGACAGCGAGTCTCTATTGTGATCTTAACAGTGAACCCCACCCAAGGAACACTGTCAGGGTTTTGGCTTGGAGGGATTCTCAAGGTGGAAATGTTTTACCAGACGTGGGGCATGAACCCCCGTAGCAGGTTCCCACGAATTTTCCTCCAGTCCATGGCCTTCCCATGCTATTATATACCATAGTTTGCTACCCCTCCTCTTTGAATCCACAATCGCTTGTACCTCATATTCGGGTTCGTTATCCACCCACACTGAAGATGTTAAACGTTTAACCAATGTGAAAAAAGGTTTAACCAAGGAAACGTGGAAGACTGAGGGATTTTCATGTGTTTGGGCAGAGCTGGTTTTACCGTGACTGGATTCACAACCTTAATGATTTTGTAACGTTCTATGTACCTTGGGTTAAACACACTGTATTTTCGAAAATGAATGTTTTTTGTGGATAACCAAACCTCATCTCCTACCTTACAACTGCTGGGCAAGATGTGCATGATAGCATCAATCTACACCCTGAATACTGCACAAGCTAACTTCCTCTACTCCTTCATCACTCTCTTGGGGGGGTGAAATTATACTAATGGGAGACTTTAACCTTACTTGGGATCCAGAAGTGGATAGCACTCACCCACAAAGAGCTGGCACAGGCAGTTTCACTAAAGTCCTAAAAAATGCTATGCACTCTATGGTCCTAATAGTTGCCTGGAGGACAACGTACCCATCCACACATAACAAAACCTTCTTTTCCCACTCCTATCACTCCTACTCATGTATTTATTAGCCAAACCTTAGAGCATGCTATTATGGCAACCAACTTTCACCCTATTGCGTTATCCGACCACACCCCAGTTGAACTCACATTGGATTGTACTGAATCCCCCACCCCGCATAGAGTCCTTTACTGCTTCTTCCCAAAATCTCTCATCTGGGACAGTCTCCTACGGGATGAAATACCTAAAGCCATTCAGGAATTTTTTTAATTAAATGACCCTTAAGACACCAGTCTTTCACCACGTGGGACACCTTCAAGGTGACAATTAGAGGGAATTGTATCTCCCTGCTGTCTGCATTAACCAAACAGAAAATCCAAGAAAGACTTAGGGGCGATTCCGATCTCGGCCGGTAGGGCTCCGAATCGGATTCGGCTTAACCGGATCCGATTCGGAGCCCTATTTCCCGACCGATTCGTACGCGCGTCCGGGCGAGCGAGTACGATGCGAATTCGCCGACCGACTCGTCCGGGCGTCCCGACCGCTCCGACCGACTCGTTCCCGGGTCGAACCGCACTGACCGACTCGCTCGGACTCGACTTGCACCGCGCAATGGAGACGTTCCCCGGCCGGGTGAGTACGATGCGCGCCGCGAGCAGTCTGACCGAGCCGCGCACTCCGGCTCCAAAGAGCAGTCGGAGACGTACTTTGGGGGTACGTGTCGGACCCCCCTGTACGCGTAGCCGCACGAGTCGCACACAGGGGGGACACATGGGTCCCCCCTACACGTGCATGTACGGCGCGACCCGCATCGACGCGTACCCGCTGTAGGGGGTGCCCTTGTTCATCTCGCACCCATTGAGTCAATGGGAGCCCATGTACGCGTCGTACGACTGGCTCCCATTGACTTCAATGGGAGTCCGACCGAATCGAGTCCGATAGCATACGTGCGCATCGTACTCGTTCGGTCGGACTGCTAGAGTCCGATTCGGTCGGAAATCTCTCCGGGTCCGGCTCGGTCGGAGAGATTTCCGGCCCGAATCGGAATCGGCCCCTTACTCTTGAGATGGAGCTTCAGATAGCTGAGAGGGCTCATAAAGATACCCCCACCTTAACACTGCAGTGGAAGGTCACAGCTCTAAGAGGGAACTGAATGCAATGTACACCAATAGAGCCGAATTCAATCTGCTATGCCTAAAACATACAACAAACAATAAAAGGAACAAGGTGGGCACCCATTTGACACGTCAGCTAAGGGTAAAACACGACAAAGACCACATCCCTCATATTTGCAAAGAGGCGGGAGAGGTAGCTAATACTGATGAAGATAAAGCGAAAGCCTTCAGTGATTTATATAAAACCCTATATAAGTCTGACTCTCAGAGCAAGGAGTCACAACTTGAATATTTTCAGGAAGTAGAGTTACCCTAAGAGACAGTAGATAAAACTGAAGAGCTGAGTAGCCCGATTAGGTAGGTCGAAGTTCGGATAGCAATCAATGCCCTTAAACGGCATAAATTCCCTGGGCCCAATGGATTCACAGCCCAATTTTACAAAACATTAAGCTCTAAACATTCTGGCTACTAGTCTTGATCCATCCACATCAGTCAGGTTTCATTCAGGGGAGGCAAATGCAGAAAAACCTAAGAACAATGATCTACCTGGTTGAAAAGGTTGCCAAAAAACAGATTCCAGCAATCCTTGTGGATGCTGAAAAAGTGTTCAACAGGGTTGACGGGTCCTTTCTCTTCCACCCTCTCTGCAAATTTGGCTTTAATGAAAATTTACAGCCATGGTCCAAGCGAACTATGCGAATCCACTCTGAGCTAATGGGGTGGGCTCCGATTTCTTTAAATTAGAATGAGGCACATGCCAAGGGTGACTTTTCTTTATACTACAAGGCAGCACAAATGTGGGTAAAATATCGGAATAGGAAAGGAGGGAATAAGACAAACATTGGCTCTATATGGATAGAGCCACAGTTGAACGATATATCGGGGACATACTATGGAAACCCAAATCAGGTAGACCCCCTAATGCATATCTCAGCACACCTACTCAAATGACTCTTCGGTGTGGGACTCTGTGACATGGATATAACAACATGTGGTATGTAGTTCCTCGAAAATAAGGGTGAAAAGAGAGTGTGTGTGTGTGGTAGAGGGGGGAATTCCACTTGTAGGAACTAGGGTCCTCACACACCAAGCAAGCTAGGTGTCATGCTTCATCATATGGACCTGCCCCTCGTCGGGTCGGCGCTGCAATACCCGACGGGCACCCGTACAGGGGCTCTTGAGCGGGGATCTTTATTCCAAGCCGTATGGTGAAGTGCGTGTGTGGGGCCTCTAGGGTGTAGATGTGGGTGAGTGGTGATGGTTAAAACAAGTTGGATAGTCCAGAAACAAGACTTTATTAAGGCTGGCTATCCACCTGACTAAAAACAAATGAAGAGTGGCAGCTTGCTGTCTTAATGATTCAGCTCAGCTTTGCTCATCTCTGGTGGTCAACATGTTTCATGCCCTGCGGTCCTATCGATCCTCGGCATTTCATCAGGACCTAACGTGAATAAAATCTACCTACACTGTGTGGAGGGTGCAAATGCTACCTACCACTAAGAGAACAGTCTTCTCAATTTCATTGGGTGATCTAAGAGAAAAAATAAGATACCAAAATATGTTTCAAAATTTGAAGAACATAGTTCTCTATCGTGTCAAACTCTCTCTATAAACGTGCTTCATAAATACATTTTGTATAGGAACAGAAGACTAGGGATGTAGTGTGCAGAAGCACGTGCGAATATCTCTTTATTTAGCTAATCACAAAAGTGGGAGCAACATCCTGTGGGGCAAGGCTACTCACCACAAGTAGTGTCACTATTAGTTCCCATCCGTGTTCAAGCGGGGTTGAGACACCAAGATTCTAGTGTCCTAAGGGTGACAAGGACAGTGTGCCATCAGACCACAGTCACGAAATAAGTGGTTTTTTCTAATACTTTCACATGGAAAATCCTGAGGCATACTAATTGTAACACTACTCATTGTGTCTATCTAATCACTTGCCCCTGTGATATGAAATATGTGGGGATGACCCTGAGAGCTGTCAAAACACGCATAACAGAACACAAAAGCAATGTGAGATGCCAAAGGGTCACTATCAAACTATATACCCACTGTAAGGAAAGAAACCACACACCAAATGCTTGCTAGGGCACGTATGTTGGACCTCTTATAAAGCCCTTCTTGTCCCCCTATTGATGTAGATATTCTGTGACATGGATGTCAGGATGGACTACTTTCCCTTCCCCCTATACTCCCATTCACTTTAATTCCACCTTCCCACCAACCTTCACACTAGGCCCCCTTGATCTGTGGAAAGAGAGTGGATGCTTGACCATGTCAGACCTGTTCCATGTGTGGGACATTCTTACTTTTGAGCACTGCCAGCTAAATTTTGGCTTGCCAGCCTCCGAGATATATCATTACACCCAACTAAAACGTTGGGTACTCTGTCCAGGCATGCGCCTTGCAGCTACTGGAGATCTCTCCCACATTGAAAAATGTGTATGCCATGCAGGAGGAGTGAAGAGTTCTATCTCTTTTCTTTACACCCATCTGCTTGACACCTCCCCCAGGACTAAACCCCGCCACATACAATTTTGAACAAAGATATTGGGCGATCCCATACCAGAAAAACAATGGCAGAAGCTATCGAGGGACATCCCCAGATTTAATCACTCCCTAGAGATGAGGGAAGCGCATTATAAGTTGTTGATCAATCGTTATCTTTACCCCAAACGTATCTCTTTACAACGCATGCGAATACATTGCATGCCATTACAACGCGGTCGTTAGAACGACCACGTTGTTACAACGCGAACCATTACATTGCAAGTCGTTACAATGACTTGCTGTAGGGGGCGCGCTGGACTTAGGAATAGTATAATTTACTATTCCTACTCCAATTTGTGCAACAGCAGGGAAGGTGTTGGATTATAAATCCAAAACCTTCTGCCCCTACAGCAAGTCATTGTAACGACTTGAGAAGTAATGGTTCTCGTTGTTACAACGCGGTCATTGTAACAACTGCGTTGTAATGGCATGCGATGTAAAGCATGCATTGTAAACGCTGTTTCCCCTTTACCCCACCAAGCTTAAAATATATTACTTTAACCCAACTGACTTATGCTGGAGAGAGTGTGGGCTTTTGGGTAACTTTCGACATATTTGGTGGGATTGTCCAATCATTGCACCTTTCTGGGCAGAGTTTCTGGTACAAATTAAAACCATATTGGGCTACCCTCTCCCGTCTACACCAGGATTTGCCCTGCTGGGTCTACGAGACGAGACTCTTAAGAATCAGACCATTAGCGATCGCTCTATTATGAGGCTATGTCTAGGCGTGGCTAAGATGGCCATAGCGGCAGCATAGAAGAAGACCATGTCACCCCCCTTTTCGCTTTGGCACGCAAGGCTGTGACAAGCCCTGACAATGGAACGAATCGCTGATATTTTAATGTATAACTAGAAAAACTTTGAACATCAGGGGAGATCTCAGCAGGTCTTTCACTGTCTGTCCCACTCTTAAAAGATCATTCCACCTCTTCAAGTACTGACCATTTTGAGAGACCCGAAAGTCATCTCCCAGAGACAAGATATTACAAATATGACTCTTTATGCCCACTGGCTTGCTCGCACCCATCACATGCTATACAGTTTCACTACACTCACTCATGATTTACCTGTGGGAATTTGTAGGGGGAGGGATAGACTAGATGCAAGATCTATTCATTGTGATGCTCAAATGTTGACATAGATGCATTTGACTTTATTATGTGTACTGGAAGTGCTGTATTTTCTCTCGAGCACCTGACAACACCATTATCAATATCCATGTAGTATTTCTAAACTTTATATTGCACTATGTATGTATGTAAATGAGCCCTGTAAAACTTAATAAGCAAAGTTTGACAAAAATAGCACAGCTTAACGTTTTCACTGTCAACAAGGCCCATAGGGACGAGCTGCTAGATGATGCCTGCTTAAGTACTGTCAATTCAGGAACTGAGTGGCTCAATGTGATAATGAACTAGACTTTCAGGAAATTTAACGTATTGGCCCATGATGTAATACTCAAATTGCTGAGGTGGTAGATAAATAAACATTTGGGATTTACTTCTGTCTCACAGGTGTTAAACTCATGGCAAAATAGGGGTGACTACCCAGTCTTTCAGAAACAGGATTCCTGATCTGGCGGACTTCTCAACAGAAGAAAATGCATTTGCCCTATCGACCAGGTCAAGAAACTGCCTCCTCCAGTTCTGTAATCAAGTGCAAGAATCAAAGATACAAGGCATGGGGAGGAACAAAATCCCATGGTATTTGTGCCCAATTTGCATGCAATACCTTAGTCCTGCACTGTGGAGAGAGGCAGTCTGGAAGGTTGTCATTTATACCCTTTGCTGTTTGCCAAGGCACTCTAGCCCCGGGATGAGGTGTTCTATGTATTGGGGAGAGACAAAGGGATTCAATTGGCCTATTTGGTACATGTTGTCTTCAAATACATGGATGACATTCTACTACATTTTAAGGACTCTACTGTGAGACAGGACTCAGCCATTACCACATTACATTTGTTTGGTGAAATGTCTAGTATGAAGGTAAACTGGAGAAAATCCTATATATATTACATCGGGTGGATAGGACATTAACACAAAATGATATTACCAGTGGCAGACATGCTATGGGAGCATGACATGTTCAGATACCTGGGAGTAGAGATATACCGGTCTAAGGAGGAAATTATTGTGGCAAATATACAACCTGCTGGCCAAAGGGAGGCAGCACCTTGAATTAGAAGAAACTACTGCTGTTTTATCCAACCAGTATTCCCCTGTCCATGATGGTGGCATTACTTTGACTCTTAGACTTCTTACTATTAATACTGCTGGCTTCACTTTTTAAAGAAATGCTCTCAATTTCAATTGACACTATATGGAGTCTCGAATGATGTATAGTGGTACTGTGAAAGCTCTGCCTGCCAAGCGACAAGGAAGGGTTCTGAACTCTGAATTTTGAACTGTATTATTTTCTGCCAATGTAGAATAGTTTGCAGTCAGGCAAACAGGATGTATTGTTAAAAATGGTGAGGGTTTCCCCTGGAACTTTTCCCCCATTGGTTAGATAGTGTCCAGGAGTCACCGCACGCGCAAGCGCATTATCTTGTGAGAAATGCACATGCATGCGCGCACATGCGCAGTTCTCGCAACATGTACGTCCGACATCAGCGAGGGCAGCCTGGGGACGCCGCAGCACAGGTAAGTGTGTTTTTATTTCTTTTTACATTAATTCGTACATATTTTTTATTGGGGGGGTGGAGGCGGGTGGCGGAGCGGAGTTCCATGGAGTTTGTTCCCAACTCCGTGGACCTCCGCGTAGTCGCGCTACACCAGCTCCGCCCGCCCTTACTCCTGATGAGAGCCCACATCATTTAAGGGATCGAAACGTTGCCAGCTTGGATTAAATTAACCATTATCTGACTCCTGTGATTGTAAAGAGGGCTAGTGCTCAACATTATCTACTGCAAACTGGTCGTTTATGTCATATTGAAACCCTTTATACTTTAGTTTACTTTGTTTGTTCCCTGTATTGTCACCTCTGTGTAATGGAAGAAAACACCCCTAGGCAACAATTGGTCTAAACAATTGTAAGACCTAATTCAACAAGTACATGATATCAGAAAGAATCACTGACTAAATATCGAAGGTCACAATATCGACCTACAAAAATATCGCAGCAAAAATATCGAAGACAAGAATATCGACATCCTATCTACAGTAGGGTAAGTACAAAAATATCGAGAAAAAAAATATCGATGTCAAAAATATCGTTGTTAAAAATATCGTTTTTAATTTAAGTTAAAAAAATATTGTAAAATAAAGTAAATAATACATATAATTAAAAGAAACATAGTTACAAATATTCTAAAATGCTTAAAAATTATAAGTAATATATATAATTTGAAAATACATTAAACATATACATATAATATATAATATATATATACTTACTTATTAATATGTTTTAATATTTATTTTAATAACTTATAAATTGTTTAATTTATTTTTTATAAATTATAAATACATCTATACACATAAAACAATAATATAAATAAAAATTAAAGAAATATATGTGACAAATTAAAAAAATTAAAATTATTTTAAATCTTTTAAAAATAATTATACAGTACATTAGCTAAAAAAATACAAAATATTAGATAGCGGAGGAAATCAAATTACTATTCCCACTCCAGTGAGTACAACAGTAGGGAAAGTGTTGGATAGCGTAGGGGTAAAAATTACTATTCCCACTCCAGTGAGTGCAACAGTAGGGAAAGTGTTGGATAGCGGGGGGGAGTAAAAATTACTATTCCCACTCCAGTGAGTGCAACAGTAGGGAAAGTGTTGGCTAGCGGGGGGGTAAAAATTACTATTCCCACTCCAGTGAGTGCAACAGTAGGGAAAGTGCTGGATAGCGGAGGGGTAAAAATTACTATTCCCACTCCAGTGAGTGCAACAGTAGGGAAAGTGTTGGATAGCGTACGGGTAAAAATTACTATTCCCACTCCAGTGAGTGCAACAGTAGGGAAAGTGTTGGATAGCGTAGGGGTAAAAATTACTATTCCCACTCCAGTGAGTGCAACAGTAGGGAAAATGTAGGATCGCATAGGGGTTAAATTAACATACTTATAATTTTTTTTTTTAAATAAATAACATATTAATAATTATTTAACAAAATAATTATTAATAAATACCTATTAAATTAAATTAATTTTTACTTAAATAACATTAAATTACTTCCCACCCTATTCCCCTATAAACACACAACGCGCTACACATAAACAAATAACACAATTAATTTAATTATCAATAATCAAATAATAAAAATTAATTGCCAATTAATAATTAACATTAAATTAATTAACAATAAAAATAAATAAAAATAATAATAAATTAATTATAATTAATATAATTATAAATTAACCAATTAATATAAATTAATTACCAATTAATAATTAATTAACAATAAATTAACAATCACTAACAATAAACAAAAACATATTAATTAACTAATTATAATTAAATTACTTCCCACCCTATTCCCTATAAACCCACAACCCGCTACACATTTAAAATAACATAATTAATTTAATTACCAATTAATCAATTAATTAAAATTAATTAACAATAAATTAATTAACAATAACAATAAATAAAAATTAATAATACATTAATTATAATTATTATAATTATAACTTAACACATTAATATAAATTAATTACCAATTAATAATTAATTAACAATAAATTAACAATGAATAACAATAAATAAAAACATATTAATTAATTAATTATAATTAAATTACTTCCCACCCTATTCCCCTTTAAACCCACAACCCGCTCTGATACTAAAACGCAAAATTTCCTTTAAAAAAATTACTATTTTCTAAACATTTAATACATATATTTAAAAATTATGAAAAAACTTTAAAAAAAATGTTAAACATACATATAAAATACATAACACAAAAAAAAATCGATATTATTAACAACTATATTTTTGCTAACGATATTAATGACTTCGATATTAAAAAAATCGATATTACTTACCTTAAAGTCGATATTCTGGTCAACGATATTCTTGACTTCGATATTCTGTCCCTACGATATTAAAAACTCGATATTAGTGTAGGTCGATATTTAAAATTCGATATTTTGACTGCCCATCATCAGAAACTTAGTGTACACTAAATTTCATTAAAACTTCATTTTATTAATACAAATTCATTCAATATCATCAAGGAAAATATATAAATAATTCCACAGACATGAGATACTAAACAATAACATCACAACGGACTTCACAGAAAAAACACAAAAGGAAAATACAAAGGACAGACATGTGCATGTTGACTAAACATGAGAAAATAACAGATAATATTTTTACACAGCTTTAAGTCAAAAATAAGCAAAATCTCTCAAATGAACCATAATTTTGTCAAGTGGCTGATTGATGAATCTTCTTGTTATCTAAGCGCACTTCGGCGTACTAGACGCCTTCCTCAGGAAAGCCACAATAATTCCGTAGAGAGTTGAAATATGGACCAAACAGAAAAAGATGAAATGACATATATATACAGTAAATAGAGATATGTATGGACTCTCTAAGAGTATCACAAGGCGCTTGATCCCAAGCTACCTTTACATAGATTCAAAACTCAAGATGAAGGATATGTCCAACTCAACTGTATGTTAATAAAGTGGATGCATCGGAGGTAGGAGTAAAGTCCTTCTTAAAAGAGGATCTATTCTCACAGTGAGGATACGGCCTCATGTAGTCACAATTCTTGAGGGTGAATCAAAGATTATCCCTGACTGAGCATCTCACTGGGTAAGTGCCAGTGAGAAGAGCGTTCTGATCGGTCGGGCAAAAGCCTCTGTGTTCCATTGGTTCCATTCATGTAAGGCACCTTGCACTGCCTGCATTTACATGTATGAATTCAGACTATAAATTTGTTTGATGAAATAGTGTTTTGTCTTTTTTCACTGGCCTTCTCTTTCAGCGTCCTACTACAGTCATATTATGTCATTGTGTCTGTAATCTATAAGCAATACATATATTTTCCAAAAAGGGCAGTTGTTTTTTTGATAATGTTAAATGCCCTCTTTCTTATTGAGTAGGGTTGCTTTTGTTGTTTATTAGATAAAAGCATTAAGCGCCAACCGCGGCTATCTGATTGTGCTGAAATGGGTCAAATTCAAAAGTTCAGGCTGACCGCGATGGCGCGTGGGTCAGATACAGTCCCAGATAAATCTTGAAGAAGGCTTACCTTCTCAAGTTTTGTGCCATTCACATCGAAGAAGGTTGCCGGGAGCAAGGAGAGCATCTTGGGTGGCAGTTGGCCTGGTGTGGAGAGCAGGCCATGCATAGCAATTGGGCGGGCTGGCGCTTCATATTAGTGGTCCCCTATGGCCTAACAATGCTGCTGCATGAATACATGGGCTTGTGGCGGCTCGCACTGATTTTTTGATGTGAGCGGTGTGGTTGCAGTGCAAATGAGCGCGTTTGTGGTCACAAAGAGCCCAAAAGCTTGAATTTGAGAGCTCAAGAGCCACACCAAGGGTCCAGGACCTAAAATCCATCTCTGGGGGTCAGGATCTTGTTCAAGATGGGTCCAGGAGCTGTTGAAAAGCCTGTTATGCCCCTGAGGCTCAGATCAGTAGACCAGCAGACTAGCCGTTTGAGTCACTCTGGGGTCCTGGGTTCAAGATGGAGTTGCAGATCCAGTTCCTTTTCCCCAAGCAAGAGGGCAGCAGGCAACAGGTCAGCACAGCAGGGCAGCAGTCCTTTGTAAAGCAGCAGTCCAGCAATGTGGCACTCCTTGTAGCAGCACAGCAGTCCTTCTTCCTGGCAGAGTTTCCACAGGTCCAGAAGTATACTGAAGTGGTGGTGTCTGAGGTCCTTCTTTTAGACACTGGTGCCCTGGTTCTGGAAAATTAGAGAAGCTGCTAAACAGTGTTGTTAAAGTGCATAAATTCCCTGCATCCCCTGCCTTGGCTTCAAGCTGACTTAAGTGACAATGCAGGGTTGTTAAACCCTTTGTGTGGAGACAGGACACATCATAATTAAGGCTCCCGGTTTTCCGTTTAAACGGATTTTCACACATAAATACAGACGGAAAACTTGTTTTCCTTTTTCTGTATTTATAAATAGAAACGGAAAAATACTGCCAAAAGAAATGGCCAGGTGAAATCTGAAACCACTGCCATCAAACTGCCGCTCTGGAGAGGGATGAACAAGTGCAGCCTGGAGTGCTGTGTCTTTCCACCCCCAAACAGAATGAAGCGCATTAGCTGCTCATTTCCCCCCTGCACAGTAAGTTGGTACAAAACCGAGATAGCAGAATGCTCTCCAGTACTTGAGCAAGCAGGGGAGAAAATGTAGTCTGTGCCAACCTTAGCGAATCTCGAACTGGCTACGACGGGCAGAGGGTGTACTAAAAGCTACAATGCAAACAACCACAATGCAAAAGTGGAAACAGACCACAAGGCAGGTAACAATATTCAAGGGAATTCAGCCCACCAATGCCTAGCTACTCCGTACTGAGAGCTCTCCCTCAAGAGGCTCACCCAAAAACTCGACTACAGGCAGCAGCCACCCTTTCCCAAAGACGGGCTTAATAAAAAAAAAGAGGTGTGAAAAAACCCCAGGACATCGGCTGCAGTCTCAGCAACCTTTGTGTTTTTTATTTTATGGGAGGGGGAAAGAGGTTGATGGGGGCACAGGGGTGGAGGTTGGGGGCCGACGTCTGTTGCACCATCTTAGTACCAGAGGAGTTGTGAACTTAAGTGTGGCAGAAGCAACCAAAAACAAGCATTGGCATGTTTGCATGCATTGCATATACAAATGATATTTAGCACATTAAAGCTAGTCCTTCAGGCTTTGACAATACTGGAAAAAAAAAACAAAGGATGGCTTTCTGCACATAACGTACTTAGGAGTTAAGCAACTTAATATGACAGACACTAATGATTTAGCATGCTTTTTAGTGGTAATGCACTTTTAAGATTCCTCGTGAATCCTGATGGAAGCACTTTCTAGAGCGTTTATTTCAAGAAGGGGTAACAATAGGACTTTGCAGACAGCTGCGCAATCAATACCACTAATTCCCACATCTTTTCCAAGAGGACAGGGAAGACATTTGCTTCCAATATGTAAAGTGCGCTTACCATAGGCTCCAAATTCAGAAACAGCTGTGGGATGGCCGTGCCCAACATGCTAAAGCCATAATCATTTCAGTGAATGAAGTATCCAGAACAATGCCATTTACAACCCAAGTGGGTGTGAACAAAACTTGACTGCACTCATGCCTAGTCTGGACATGCATGATCATGCAAGTGAAACTCCAAAATTACACAAGTGCCTTTTTAAAAAAAAAAAAATTACCAATTGTATTGTTTACTTAAGTTGGTGTATATATAACTATATCTAAACCTAAAACAACTGAGTGTAGGTATGCACTCTATTTAAATAAATGTGGAAAAATACTAGCTGTAGCGTTTTCTTTTGCTTGCAACAAACATAAATGTGGATAAATACTGATAAAATGACAAAAAAATAAATATGGATAAATACAGACGGAAATGTTAAAAAAATAAATACCATAAAACCGGAAGCCCTAATCATAATCAGGTGTAAGTGAAGCTGGACCCAGCTCCTGTCTCCCATCCTGCCAGTGATGTCCCATTCACTTTCAGCTAAGCTCCCATTGCGTGTTGCTTTCTAGGAGGAATACACAAAGGCAAGTTGCCAACTACCCCAGTTATGTGGCCAGACACACGCTGCATGCACCAAATGGCTAAGGCAAGAAAATGACAACAGCGTCATTTTCAGATTTGTAATTGAAAATCCAACTTCATCATAAGTTAGGATTTTAAATTTGGATTTCAGAAACACCAAACTTGAACTGGTTATCTCTTTCCATTTGGAAAATACACTTATCAAATGCAATAAGGCAACTCCAATGTTATCCTATGGACGAGATAGGCCTTGCAGTAGTGAAAAGTGAATTTAAAAGCTTTTCACCACAAGGACGTGTAAAACTTAGGGGCCTATTCCGATCTCGGTCGGAGGCGCACCTAACACTATTCGGCCGGGAAAAAAGCCAGGCGAATGCCTGTTTCCCGACCGATTCGCACATTATTCCGAACGAGCAAGTACGATGCGCACAACTGCATAGATTCCGACCCAGTCGTACTCACCCAATCCAGGTCCTGTTTTCCGACCGAGGCGGATCCGGAAACGCAAAATCGAGTCGCACGGAAGCCAAAATGCAACCCCGTCCGGCCGGACAAGTACGATGCGCTTTCCGTACGCGCCGAACCCGTCGCTACGCACGGCACGTCAAAGCATCCGGGAGAGGCGCACATAAGCTCCGATTGGTGCCACAACACGATCCACGGCTACGAGACGAACACGCCAGCGACGAGGACGAGGCGAAGCAAAGAGAAAGACGAATGAGACGAACCAACCATGAATCCCATTGTGCCGATCCTACCAATATTCTACATCTATTACCGGAACAGGCACGGACGCGTACGGCGCAGAAGGTAAGTCAGACACCAACCACAAAAACAAACTACACGTACCCGACATATCACACACACACAGAGGGATGCAGACATTACTTACACCAGCAACAGCAGCACCATAGGGGCGGGATGGCCATCAGCAATGCCACATATACACATAGGGGCCTGGATGCCCACCGCCACTACCACCCCTACTCAGGGGGTGCCAGATGCCTACACTACTACCACCTCTACCCAAGGGGGCTGGATGCCCACCACCACTACCACCCCTACTCAGGGGGTGCCAGATGCCTACCACTACTACCACCTATACCCCTGGGGGCTGGATGCCCACCACCACTACCACCCCTACTCAGGGGTGCCAGATGCCTGTCACTACTACCACCTCTACCCATGGGGGCTGGATGCCCACCACCACTACCACCCCTACTCTGGGGGTGCCAGATGCCCGTCACTACTACCACCCCTACCCATGGGGTGCCAGATGCCTGTCACTACTACCACCTCTACCCAAGGGGGCTGGATGCCCACCACCACTACCACCCCTACTCAGGGGGTGCCAGATACCTACCACTACTACCACCTCTACCCTTGGGGGCTGGATGCCCACCACCACTACCACCCCTACTCAGGGGTGCCAGATGCCTACCACTACTACCACCTCTACCCCTGGGGGCTGGATGCCCACCACCACTACCACCCCTACCCAGGGGTGCCAGATACCTACCACTACTACCACCTCTACCCATGGGGGCTGGATGCCTGTCACTACTACCACGTCTACCCAGGGTGTGCCAGATGCCTACCACTACTACCACCCCTACCCAGGGGTGCCAGATGCCTACCACTACTACCACCTCTACCCATGGGGGCTGGATGACTGTCACTACTACCACCTCTACCCAGGGGTGCCAGATGCCTGTCACTACTACCACCTCTACCCCTGGGGGCTGGATGCCCACCACCACTACCACCCCTACTCAGGGGTGCCAGATGCCTGTCACTACTACCACCTCTACCCCTGGGGGCTGGATGCCCACCACCACTACCACCCCTACTCAGGGGGTGCCAGATGCCTGTCACTACTACCACCTCTACCCATGGGGAGCTGGATGTCCACCACCACTACCACCCCTACTCAGGGGGTGCCAGATGCCCGTCACTACTGCCACCCCTACCCATGGGGTGCCAGATGCCTATCACTACTACCACCTCTACCCATGGGGGGCTGGATGCCCACCACCACTACCACCCCTACTCAGGGGGTGCCAGATGCCTGTCACTACTACCACCTCTTCTCCTGGGGGCTGGATGCCCACCACCACTACCACCCCTACTCAGGGGTGCCAGATGCCTGTCACTACTACCACCTCTACCCATGGGGGGCTGGATGTCCACCACCACTACCACCCCTACTCAGGGGGTGCCAGATGCCCGTCACTACTGCCACCCCTACCCATGGGGTGCCAGATGCCTATCACTACTACCACCTCTACCCATGGGGGGCTGGATGCCCACCACCACTACCACCCCTACTCAGGGGTGCCAGATGCCTACCACTACTACCACCTCTACCCATGGGGGCTGGATGCCCACCACCACTACCACCCCTACTCAGGGGTGCCAGATGCCTACCACTACTACCACCTCTACCCCTGGGGGCTGGATGCCCACCACCACTACCACCCCTACCCAGGGGGTGCCAGATGCCTACCACTACTACCACCTCTACCCATGGGGGTGCCAGATGCCTACCACCTCTACCCAGGGTGTGCCAGATGCCTACCACTACTACCACCCCTACCCAGCGGGTGCCAGATGCCTACCACTACTACCACCTCTACTCATGGGGGGCTGGATGCCTGTCACTACTACCACCTCTACCCAGGGGGTGCCAGATGCCTGTCACTACTACCACCTCTACCCCTGGGGGCTGGATGCCCACCACCACTACCACCCCTACTCAGGGGTGCCAGATGCCTGTCACTACTACCACCTCTACCCATGGGGGCTGGATGCCCACCACCACTACCACCCCTACTCAGGGGTGCCAGATGCCTGTCACTACTACCACCTCTACCCATGGGGGGCTGGATGTCCACCACCACTACCACCCCTACTCAGGGGGTGCCAGATGCCCGTCACTACTACCACCCCTACTCTTGGGGTGCCAGATGCCTGTCACTACTACCACCTCTACCCATGGGGGGCTGGATGCCCACCACCACTACCACCCCTACTCAGGGGGTGCCAGACGCCTACCACTACTACCACCTCTACCCATGGGGGGCTGGATGCCCACCACCACTACCACCCCTACTCAGGGGGTGCCAGATGCCTACCACTACTACCACCTCTACCCCTGGGGAGCTGGATGCCCACCACCACTTCCACCCCTACCCAGGGGGTGCCAGATGCCTACCACTACTACCACCTCTACCCATGGGGGTGCCAGATGCCTACCACCTCTACCCAGGGTGTGCCAGATGCCTACCACTACTACCACCCCTACCCAGGGGTGCCAGATGCCTACCACTACTACCACCTCTACCCATGGGGGGCTGGATGCCTGTCACTACTACCACCTCTACCCAGGGGGTGCCAGATGCCTGTCACTAGTACCACCTCTACCCCTGGGGGGCTGGATGCCCACCACCACTACCACCCCTACTCAGGGGGTGCCAGATGCCTGTCACTACTACCACCTCTACCCATGGGGGGCTGGATGCCCAACACCACTACCACCCCTACTCAGGGGGTGCCAGATGCCCATCACTACTACCACCTCTACCCATGGGGGGCTGGATGCCTGTCACTACTACCACCTCTACCCAGGGTGTGCCAGATGCCTACCACTACTACCACCCCTACCCAGGGGGTACCAGATGCCTACCACCTCTACCCAGGGTGTGCCAGATGCATACCACTACTACCACCCCTACCCAGGGGGTGCCAGATGCCTACCACTACTGCCACCTCTACCCAGGGTGTGCCAGATGCCTACCACTACTACCACCCCTACCCAGGGGGTGCCAGATGCCTACCACTACTACCACCTCTACCCATGGGGGTCTGGATGCCCGTCACTACTACCACCTCTACCCATGGGGTGCCAGATGCCTACCACTTCTACCACCTCTACCCATGGGGGGCTGGATGCCTACCACCAACAACACCCCCACTCACAGGATGGCTAATACATGACACAACAAGCACACACCAACATAAAGAATGCAACATAAAGACATCCCCCCCAACACCATGACAAGCGTGTGTAGACTGTGTCAAATGCCTACAACACTGAACATGACTTTGAACATACAATGTGACCCCCTATCACATGTGTCACACATAAATGTGTGTGACCCCCACAATGCAAGCAGACCATGACCACTGTGGCAATGGGGTCCAACCCCCATCATCACAGTGACCAAAATGTAAGTGTGGGGTCCATAGCTGAAGCACATCTTGAACATTGTGGCAATGGGGTCCAAACCCCCATCATCACAGTGACCAAAAGGTAAGTGTGGGGCCCATAGCTGAAGCACATCTTGAACATTGTGGCAATGGGGTCTAAACCCCCATCATCACAGTGACCAAAATGTAAGTGTGGGGCCCATAGCTGAAGCACATCTTGAACATTGTGGCAATGGGGTCCAAACCCCCATCATCACAGTGACCAAAATGTAAGTGTTGACATTGAAAAAGCTGCAACTGCCAAACTGCATGGATGATTCCTGGTCACAGAACAACAAACACATCAGTGGCAAAGTAGTGCTTGTGTCCCATAGCAACATAGATTGGGGGAGGCAAACACTGCAGTGCAAATAAGACATACCTTTGGCCATGTGCAGACAAACATCACCCATGGGGGCTGACACTGTCAACATTCATCAATGACACAATGACAGAAGTGACCATCAGAATGCAGACCCACATATTTGCACCAATGGGCACACAAATGCAGATACCCTGTGGAGACTGTAGATGTGAGGTGAACAGATAACATACCATGGCAGCAATGGGACACACAAACAATGATCATTGTGCTGACTGATGACCTAGGAGTCAGGGACAGCAGGGGAAACCCACCAAACAACATACAGCCAATGGCCCACTAAAGATATGCCAATGCAGTGGTGTAGATGCACAAACACAAACAGGCAGACCCACACTGCACATCAAACACAACAGGTGAGGGGGGGTGCCAGTGTCCCCAGGCAACCACACAACACATGATGAGGCCTGAATACCAATTACACAGATGCGCATACAGTGCCACACAAAGGTAACTCATGGATCCAAATCCCCTATGTGGGCAATCAGGCATTGTTAGATGAGAGGGAGCACAAATCACACATGTCACACAAGCATGTAGGAACAGCAACTGACACAGCAAGACACAGAGACACCACAACACTACCCCCAGGGTCCCCACAATGTGGTGACCCTGGGCTGCATGACAATCCCACTGTGATGACAAAGCTAGATGTCGTTCACACTGTGAACCATAGTCATGTGTCCTGAGCAACAAACTACCATCACACCTACACAAGCACAAATCAATCAGCATGGCCAGTAAGCCAAGGCCAACATGGAGGCAGGGGTCTAGCCGGGCAACAACTGTCATCTGCACACACTCAATACCACACACCTCGACCTCCAACAATGTGCAGCAGTGAAGCTCACATGCACTGGTGACATTGCACATGCACCCATGACAATCCCATGGGTGGTGGTGGGAACCAAGGTGCAGAAACACATCACACATGGCCACTCAACAAGACTCCTGAATGTCTGACACACTGCACACAACGCTGTACATGGACATGACGGCAATACCACACCAACCAATGGGATCCCAGCCACAGTCCCACACCAATGAAGAAGCCAAGGTCACCCACAAAGAACACACATAGACAACTACCAACATTGCAGCCCTGACCCTGAGGAGTGACAGCAGTCACACACACAACGTGTCACAATCACTGAAAGCTAACACAAACTGGAAATTACATGACAGTCGTAAAAAACAAGTGCCAAGGGGAATCCTGACTGTGTCCCATCTGCGTCTGCCCACAAACTCAGCCCTGACAGCAAACACACCTATGGGTGACACCCTGATGACCAGTAATGTGCCATGCACCCACATCACAGAGAACCCAGGGAGAAGACTTTGGGGGAACATAGGTCAACTCAGCAAGCATCACAAACAGGAACATCACTAGGGATCCCAGCATGCACAGCAAAATGGAAGTGAACACACAGACATGCTCATACAACACACACCTTGGGCGCAGACGATGTCACAGGAGTACACACTGCCATGAGGGGACTCCACTCCTGTGTGAGGAAAGCTGTTCCATATGTTGCCTCAGTAGGGCTCCATCATGTCAGCAGAACACTTGGTCACACAGTCAACAATTAGCACCAAATGAAGGCTCCCGTCACATCAGCCTGGTCATGGGAGTGTCAACGAAATCATCAGCACAGATCCAACACACATGTATAGCAAGTTGCACTGACAACACAGATGAGTCCTTCCCCATTGATGCCCAAACCTGCATGTCCAGTGGAGATGGCCACACGGTCAGGGAAGTAGACTAATTGAACAATGGCAAGCACAACAGATGTGCAGGGGTGGAAGCCACAGATGTGACATTGCTAATGTAAGTAGGAAATCCCATTGCCAAATATTGAAAACATGACACCCTTAGATGCTGCTAAGGATGACATGGATACACTACAGGATAGGACACATTCGCCCTGGACCACATGGGTTCCTGCACAGTAACACTTCATTTTCATGAGACCAAATATCACCATCACTGCAGCAAGGGCATGGTTAGCATCATCAAGATCATGTACATCAGAAGCAAAACCACTAGAGAACAGAAAGTTGCTTTATTCAGCATATGTGGGTTCAAAAGTTGAAGTCCAGTAAAAAGAAACAAAGGCCAATGGCCAGTCCATCCTGAAAGTCAAAACAGGGTGACAGTGGCAGATGTCACCCTACGCATGCCTGCATTGATAAAAACCAGGGACAATCCCCTCGGAGGGGCATACGGGGGGCAGGCCAGGCACCGCAGGGACAGGATCAGGGCTCACCAGAAGGAGGCAGGGAAGGGGTGGTGGGTGCTGGAGAGCCACTGACAACTGCAGTGGAGGTGTCTGACATGGTGTGTGCCGGCACAACTGGGGGCATGAGTCAGATGGTCTGGGTGCCGGCACGACTGCAGTGGTCCGTGCAGATGGAGTGGACAGGTTCCCCACTGCAGTGCCCAAGTCAGACCGGGTGGTAGTGGACTCCACTGCAGTGCCTACCTCCAGGGGAGGAGAATGGGGATCAGGTAAGGTGGGCAGGACAGAGGGGGAGGACACCGTCTCCACACCAGTGGCACAGACAAGCACAGCGGGGGTGTGGGGCCGGAAGAGCAAGTGGCAGGGGAGAAGGCCTGATCATTTTGGGGATGGTGTATCTGTGGGTGGGGGAACCTGGGGCAGGGTGTGGTGGGGGCACCTGTGGAGTGGGGGCCTGAGGGATGGAGGAAGGAGACTTGGTGCCTGAGCTGCAGGGCGGCGGCGGGGTCTTGCTCTTCCGGGTCCGGGGGGTCTTGCGGATGGGGGCGTCAGTCGGTCTGCGCCTGGGGGAGGGTGTCCGGGGGCGAGGGGCACTCCGCTCCCTGTGGGTGGGCTTCCTCTTCCCCCTGAATGCTGTATCAGCTGGATCGGAGGGGAAGAGGCCGAGGTCACTGAGGAAGAGCCGCTGTGTCTTTGGGGTTGCAGGTGAGGCAAGGGAAGGGGCTTTGGAGGGAGAGGTAACTGAGGACTGCGCAGTGCTCGTGGATGCGTGTGTGTGTGCCTGGGCCCCATCCCCTGTGAGTGTGGTTTCAGTCCCCTGACTGTGCGTGCGTGTGCGTCTTGATTTTGGCGTGTGTGTCTGTGTGCTGCTTGCGTCTGTGCTGGTGTGTGCCTGTGCTGGTGTGTGTGTGCTTGGGACAGGTAAGGTGCTGGGGAGTGTGGATGGGGCAGAGGCAGGAGGGGTGAGGGACTGTTGGAGGAGGGACACTGCTGCCATCAGGGAGGAGTCCATGGACCTATTGCCCCTCTGTAGGGCAGACATGCCCGATGAGATGCCCTCCATGAACGACACCAGCTGAGTCAACAGAGTGGTGTGTGCATGGAGGACACTCAGCATCGCTGTCTGCCCTACATGGAGCTGGCAAAGGAGGTACGCAGACTCCTCACTCAGGGCAGCAGGGGACATAGGGGCAGGGGGTGCGGTGCCTGGCCCGAAGGAGACACGCTCCCGAACATGGGAGCCTCCACGGACCTCGGGAATGGGAGCCGATGGGAGGGCGGTGGTGGTGGTGGTGGTGGTGGCGGGGACAGCAACACTAGCTGGGGTGTGGTGTCTGCTGACACCCGCATCCACAAGGGAGTCATCCTCCGAGCTGCTGTGGTCCTCAGCTGAGGTGGATGCTGCTGAGGACTCCTCGGTGTGGCTCCCCTCGCCCTCCGTGCCACTGGGTCCCTCTGACCACTCGTCGGATGCTGACCCAGTCTGGCTCTGCGGCTCCTCCTGGTCCGTGGAGCTGTCCCCTCCTGTGGCCGTGGATGTATCTGCAAACAATAGGGAAACAGACAGACATCAGTCACCTGCACCGAACGCACACACCACAGTAAGTACAGCACATTACAGAGCAAGCCCTGGCATCCTTAGTTGAACATTGCCAAAAGTGCCCAAACAGAATAGGAGAAGCCAATTGTCAGTCTGATGGTCAACCATGGCACTCACATCCCTCCTGGCCTTGCACCCATCTGTCTGGTGTCTGTTGGATGGCAATACCCCAGTGTGGACACATGCACCACCTACACAGTAGTTGGACAGTGCAGAGAACACGGTGAAGCATGTGAACATGCACACATCACAACTCTTGCCACTGAGTCAGTACAGGTGTCCGGATGAAAGGGATGCCCAGAGTCAAATATGAAATGCATGTGATGCATACCAGCGACAGACACCATGATGCACCCATGTCCTGATAGCCATTGCCACAATGGTGTGCATGTAGCACATGTCACTCCCCTGCAGGATCACTCATAGGAAGTTACATGCCATGGCACAGGCATGCCTGCTAAGTCATACATCACAGTCTCCAGTCACATGGGCAGGGCAGCCAGACAACAACAGTCTGCACTGTGTCACAATAGTAGGTCATGGGGAATGCAAGTCCTGGAGCTGAACAAGTGCACATGTACATCCCCCACACACCACATCATCTGAACCCTTATCTGTCCAGGTCATACCGATTGGACATATGGGAGACCTGTAACACAACCCTCTGAACCTGAGCACCTCACAATCTGCTGTGAATGGGAAACAGCTGCCTGAACTTCACATTCGCATACCCCAGTCTGCACGGTCAGGTGATCAAACACCTATGTGTCACACAAGTATCGTCTCCTATGGTCACATCTCCGGTGGCATGCTGAGCCCCAACCAAGAAACACCCCAGCAGTCCTGACAACGAAGCCACAGCACACTGACACAGAGGCAGACACCTGAGGGGACATATCAATGAGCACAACGTGTCAGCTGATACACGGGAGTGGGAGTACAGAGTGTATTGTATGGCCTGGAGTAGGCATGACTGTCCTGCCCCACATGAATGAGGGATGAGCCCTGGACAGTAGGCAGGTGGCTAAGTATGTGTGACACACGTAATATACACACTCCTGGGGCCCAAACATTGTTCCCACCCGCAGCATGGGTGTGTGCCAGATACCCCAGGCACATGTGGTGGATCAGCTCAGCAATTGGACCACATATCAAAGTAACACGCAGATTACATGTCAGAACACAGGCATTGTGTAAGCAATGGACCCACCCATGATGCCCACCACAGAGTTAGGGGAACAAATGCTGTCCCCCACCTTGAGTTAAGCAAAATGCAAGGACACAGTACCCAAGTGACACAATTCCCTGACTGTAAGGGCCACACCTGGGTATCAGATGAGGAGTGGGCAGTGCACAATTGAGGGACATGGGTCCTGGACCACATGACTGATGTACTGTGGAAGTTTAACCAGGCCAGAGGAGGGCACATAGCATGGCAGACAAAGTTCACAATGCAGTCATGGACTCACCCCTCCTTGCTGCTCTCTGGCCTTCAGCTGCCCATCCAGATCAGGGAAGACCACCGCCAGGAACCTGAGCATGTGGGGGGTCAGGGTCCGGTGTCCGCCCCTCCTGCGAGGAGGCGACAGCTTCAGCTGGACCCGTGCGATCCTCCGGGTCCAGCCCCGAAGGTCCTGCCACCTCTTCTGGCAGTTGCGGATCCGGCGCTTGTAGACCCCCACGGATCTCACTGCCCGGACGATGGTCAGCTATATCTGCTGCTTCTGGTGGGCATCAACCTGTGAGGATGACAAAGTGAGAATGCCATTACTACACATGCAACATATCCGTGCATTACACAGTTGGATATACATGTCTCAATCACAGGGGCACATGATGTACACAGGCAGTGCAACGATGGCTATGGACAGTTTGCCAGCAGTTACTACATGGTATCATTGCCTGGGAAGTAAAACCTTGTTTAAATGCACTGTCACTGCACTATACCTGTTCAGTGCATGTAACTACACACTATGGGGGGTGACAACTACTCAGTGAGCCTGCTAGCCAGTGGCGTGCATACTGTAAGCCTTGCTAGTCAGACAACATGCACATTTAGTGATGCAGTGGACAGCACACTCACCTGCTCCCCTGCTTTCCCATACAGCTTGCTGTACTGTGGAAGGAGGCTGTCCAGCAGGGCCTGGTTCTCCTCAGTGCTGAAGGCTGGGGCTCTCTCCACAGTACGTGCCATTGCAGGGTCCAGAGGGTGCAGATACAGCAGCAGTGGTGGTGGCAGATGTCGTCCTGGAGCATGTAGTGCAGGCAAGTGAGCTCTCAGGGGAACAGCCAGCATTATATGTGTGCTGCAGAGGCAGATACTGTCCCATGTGTCCAAAGTGATAGGTCCAAGTCGTTTGCATCTTCTGAATCTGGCCAATTCATGGAATTGCACCACTTACACACGCCCACAGCATCCTTCAAAAGTTCAACTTCATGACACCCATGAATTTGCAACATTGTTGTGGGTGACCAACTGAATTTCCAGCATCAGACTCGTTCAAGATTTGAAAACGCGTCCGTTGCCAGGCCAGGCCATAGCCAATGGGTGCGCACCGATCGGTCCATTGCTGTTCAACGCTGCACCGGGATACAACGCGTACCCGCACACATTGAATGCAATGGGCCGGCCGGGCACACCGATCGGTCCATTGCTTTTCAACGCGTACCCGGGATACAACACGTACCCGCACACATTGAATGCAATGGGCCGGCCGGGCACACCGATCGGTCCATTGCTGTTCAACGCGTACCCGGGATACAACGCGTACCCGCACACATTGAATGCAATGGGCCGGCCGGGCACACCGATCGGTCCATTGCTGTCCAACGCGTATTACGAATACAACGCGTACCCGCTCACATTGAATGCAATGGCCAATGTGTGCGCACCGATCGGTCCATTGCTGTCCAACGCGTATTGCGAATACAACGCGTACCCGCTCACATTGAATGCAATGGCCAATGTGTGCGCACCGATCGGTCCATTGCTGTACAACGCGTCCCTGTACAAGTCACTGGCATATGTCACCATGCCTGTCACAGGTGAACATATGCCAGCCACATATACTTCCCAGGGAGTGAGGGGCACACCTACAACACCACAGCCTGTCCACACTGTATCCTAAGGCATGTAAGGCTGCATTACCTATTCCATGTATGGGGGTGAACATGTTGTTCTGTGGGTGTCACTTGGGGGCAGCCACTCCCAGGCTGTGCACGTGTTCATGGGGACAGAATCCTTGGTGTGTCGTGCACATGACCACTGTGATGTGCAACTGTTCATTTCTGAGCATGTGGCATGGTCACATTTCACGGTGGTGTATATGTATGTCATGTCACATACCCCCTGAGTCCCATGTGGGACGGTATGTACATCCCAGGGTGACCCATTGCCACAATAGTGATGGTCCTCCACAGTCTGTGTGCATGTTGTGTTTACAATGTCTCTGATTCCATATGCACAATGGGAGACAGTCTCCACATCCACGTTGTTTGTGCATGGACTCTGATGTTGTGCGTGTGTGTGTCACAGACGTCCATGTCTGTCCTGCCGAGGCAACAGGGACCACTACCTGTGGGGGTCATGGTTGTTTTGCTGTGGTGTATTCATGATACACCATGTCATGCCAGTGTCCATGTGGCAATACAGGGTCCCTGGGAATCTACCTGTCAATGAGCTGTGATGCCTGGGGCACATCTGTCCTCACATGTCACTGTGGGGTGTGTTTGGAACGTGGCAGCAGGAGATGGGAACTGTGACACGGCCTCATGATATCCCATGGCCCAACCTGGGACTTGTTGATGCCACTTGTTGAACTGTGATGTTAGATGTTGGCCATGTAGGTGCCATACATGTCCTTACGGAACTGCACACATCATGTACTTGTGCCTCATAATGATGTATCATGTGATATTGAGTATGGTCAATGCCACATGTGTGGGGTGACTGACAATCTTTCTTTCTTCACCTATGCACTGCAGGGCACCAGCTGTCCATAGACCATTCCCTGACCTTGCAACCATGGTGGAACGGGACTGCATCCGACGGTACCGCTTCACCAGGCCGCTGATTGAGGTATTGACAGTGCGGTTGGCCCCACATTTGCAAGCTGGCCGGACATACCCTACAGCGCTGACCCCCAAGGTGAAGGTGATGGCAGCCCTACACTTCTTTGCCACCGGTACCTTTCAACACACTGTGGCGACTGCTGGTGGGATGTCACAGACCATGTTCAGCCGTGTGCTCCGCGATGTTTTGGAGGCTATGTTGATATACCTGAACCAGTACATCTATTTCCCTAGACTCCAACACCTCACTGACGTGAAGAGTGACTTCTATGCCCTGGGGAGGATGCCGCATGTCATTGGCTCCATTGATGGGACACATGTGGCTTTGGTACCACCACAGGCCCAAGAGCAGGCATACAGGAACCGCAAACACTACCACTCGGTCAATGCACTGGTGGTATGTCTTGCAGATATGAGCATCTCACACGTCTGTGCCCGTTTCCCAGGTTCTGCACACGATGCCTACGTGATGAGGAGTAGTCGCATACCGAGGATGATGTCACAGATGCGGAACCAGCGTGCCTGGCTTGTTGGTGTGTACAGACTTTGTACCATTGTGTGTGTTCTGCAATGTAGTGTTCCACCCTCTTTTCCAACTCAGCTAATGTGCAATTGTCTGTATGTAGGTGACTCCGGTTACCCCAACATGCCGTGGTTGCTGACGCCCTCAGGAACCCTGTGACACCAGCCCAGATGCGCTACAATGAGGCACATGGTCAGACCAGGAGAGTGATTGAGCGGACATTTGGTCTCCTGAAGAGCCGCTTCCGCTGCCTGGACAAGACAGGAGGGGCCCTCCCATATGCCCCAGCAAAGGTGTGCAAGATTGTCATCGTCTGCTGCATGCTACACAACCTGGCAGTGCGGAAGGAGTTGCCTCTCATCCTGGATGACGATGACCAACATCCGCCACCTGTGGAGGATCCTGGCCTGGACCACGATGCCAGTGATGATGATGATGATGATGATGATGATGGTGATGTCCGCACACAGCTCATCACCAACTTCTTCAGCTGAATGTGAGTATCCGGATATGTCATGTCAATGATGTGAGTATGCATGATATGTGTTGGTGGTGCTCTGGTGCTGTTTGAGTGTGTCCATGTGCTACATGACTGTATACGTGTAGCGATGTGTCCTTACAGGTAGTCTGTACTCCCCAACAGTGTTGACATGCTAACTTGGTTCTGGGTGGGTATCTTGTGACATGTATTGGGCATGATTATTGCAGTTCTGTCCTGTTCTTCAGTGCTTTTGACTGTGTTTCATTTCTGTCCTTCACAGGGTACTTTCAGAGTCGTTTGGTCAACTGTGATCCCCGACACCGTGATTCAACTTCCAGGGTGGTAGCTGTCGTGTCCCTACAGGTGATGTGCGCCACACCCATGGACTTCCTTCCTTCTACACTTGTTGACTGTGTGCCCGCTGCCAGGTGGGATTACCTTGCATCTGTAGTGGTTACAACATGTTGCAAATGTGTAATAAACCTGTGCTTCACTTTGTGATGTGCGTTGTCTGTGGTCACACATCTGACTGACATTTGCTTACTGCACCAGTGGGCTAGTTGACAAAGACTGTGAATAGGTGTTGTGTCTGTGCATTGCACCGTATTTCCTGGCAACATCAGTGTAGGCGATGAGTCAGATGGCCTAGGTGTGTATATGTTGTGTAGCCCTGGTGGTGTGTCTCCCTCGTATGTGTCACGTTGCCATGACTCACATGCCTGTGTTGTACTTGCTGTAGCAGTTAGCATGCACAGTGTAATTTCGCAGGTCATCATCTCCATGACAGAAACCACGTTGGAATCACAACAGAGGCAGGTATGGTGAATTATTGTGTTTATTGTCATACATGTGTGTGTATAGTGCACAGGATGGTGGGTGCTGTACATTGTGATTGTAATCGAAAGTTCCTAGATGAATTGGAAGTCCTGGTAGCAGAAATGTCCTGAGTAAAGTCCACAGTCATCTGATACATTGGTCCAACTTGTACTCCCCATGTCATGTGGGGGAGTTGTGTTGCAGTTAACAGGGTGAACAGTTTGCGCACAAAGGTGATTATCCAGAACAGGTTTTGGCTTCCTGGGGGTTGCACATGGCCATCGGCCTCTCAGTTGCCCCTCCTCGGACGACCCCTTTTCTTTGGGGGGACCCTCAAGTGCAGGCTGCTGCAGTGCAGGGGACTCTCCGCCAGAGTCATCCACCCTCCCTGTGGCAGTTGCAGTTGTTTCAGCACCAGATGTTGTGGGCACACAGGGAGGTGTTGACTGGTTGCTGCTCATCTGGCGGAGGCATTGTAATATGTCCCTATGCACCGCCGTCATCTCTTGCAGTGTGTCCCACTTGGACTCCACGCGGGACATGTGTAAGTCCAAGCGGGCATGATGGGCAGCCTGCTGCTGTTTAATGTCCCTGAGGAGCCCCACTACCTGGCTGAGCTCTCCGGTGCTGGACTGGTACGCATCGGCTATGCGTACCAGTTGTGGGTCATCATGCAGTCCAGACCCCTCTGCGATCAGCGACCTATATCTCCCACCCCTCCCACCACCCCTGGCGACACGTGCAGTACCTGAGGTGGCACGCACAGGTGACCCTGGGCCCCCTTGGGGGTTGTTGGTGGTGTTGGTGTCCATAGCCCCACGTTGGTCCAGTGTCCCTGTGCTGGTGGTGGTGGTGCTCCTTGGTCTGTCCGTGTCGGCAGGGGTGGTATGTGTGTTGACAGTCGTTGGAAGGGTGGGTGCAGGGGGTGCAGCTGGTGGTCCTGCTGGTGCTGCATGATGACTTGCTCCGGAGGTGCCAGGTAGGTCTTCGTCATCCGAGGAGGGCAGAGGCTGTTCCACACCAGTGAGCTCCGTTTCCCCTTGAGCCTGGGACGGGGACTCCTCAGCGTCTGCTGCTGTGTCCCCATCATCACCTGTTTTTGGGAGACACACACAATGTATGTTATGTTTCTGCAGGCATCAATGGTTGACACACCTGACAGTTGTGACTGTACCTCTGGATGCGGGCCTGTACATTGCATTGTCCTAAGTTGTCACAGTCAGAGGTTGATATTGGTGTAGCACATTGTCCTGCATACTTTGGGCATTTCTATATGAATGTTGGGGTGTGTACATGGTCTGCATTGGTTGTATTTGGTTGACATCTGGCCCTCCTTCCCACCCAGCCAGATAGTCCACCATGGAACGTGCTTCCATTGCAGGGAGTGCAAGTTGTCTTTCAGGATGTCAGTCAGTGGTGCCCTGCTGTTGGTTGGTGCACAGTTGCCAGCAGGGCCTTGTGCTCCCCACAGCAGTACCCAGTGTCAGCCATCTTGTCAGTTCTTTTCCACTCCCTGTGATGTGCGCATGGTTCAGGGTGGTGTTGATGGGACAGTTGTGGGGGTGACCAATATCTGTGACTACCACTCCCATCATGCTATTGCCTCCACCCCACTTCCCAGCATGCCCATACTTACTTGTTTTTGGGTGGACTTCACTGTGTGTGAGTGTGCGAGCAATGGCAAGATGGCTGACAGTGGTGTCCTGATGTTGGTTGGTGCCCAGTTCCCAGCAGGGCCATGTGCTCCCCACAACTGAGCACCAGTGTCAGCCATCTTTGAAGTGGCTTTTGACTCCCTGTGAGGTGTGCATGCTTGGGTGTGAGCTTGCTGGGCCATGTGGGTGGGGGATGTTGGGCTGTGACTACCACTCCCATCATGCAATTGCCTCCACCCCCCTTCCCAGCACGCCCATGCTTCCTTCCTTTTGACTCTGCTTCCCTGTGGGGTTATGTGCCTGTGCTGACAAGATGGCTGACAGTGTTATCCTGGGGTTAGTTTTGCTACAAGTCCCATGTGTGTCCCTGTGCTTCACACAGCATGACCCAGGGTTGTGGTTCTTTGTGGGATATTTGATTAGAGTGTGAGGCAATGCATTCTCCCAGGTGAGTTGTGTGGAGTTTGTGTTAGGGGTGTGTGTGAGAAACGCTGCTGGTACCTATGGTCAGAGCTGTCAGTCCTCCTTCCCACCCAGCCAGATATCCCACCATGGAACGTGCTTCCATTGCAGGGAGTGCAAGTTGTCTTTCAGGATGTCAGTCAGTGGTGTCCTGCTGTTGGTTGATGCCCAGTTCCCAGCAGGGCCTTGTGCTCCCCACAGCAGTACCCAGTGTCAGCCATCTTGTCAGTTCTTTTCCACTCCCTGCGATGTGCGCATGGTTCAGGGTGGTGTTGATGGGACAGTTGTGGGGGTGAACAATATCTGTGACTACCACTCCCATCATGCTATTGCCTCCACCCCCCTTCCCAGCATGCCCATACTTCCTTCATTTTGAGTGTACTTGTGTGTGAGTGTGACAGCAATGGCAAGATGGCTGACAGTGGTGTCCTGCTGTTGGTTGGTGCCCAGTTCCCAGCAGGGCCTTGTGCTCCCCACAACATAGCACCAGTGTCAGACATCTTTGATGTGGCTTTTCACTACCTGGTAGGTGTGCATGCTTTAGTGTGAGCTTGCTGGGCCATGCGGGTGGGGGATGTTGGGCTGTGACTACCACTCCCATCATGCTATTGCCTCCACCCCCCTTCCCAGCATGCCCATGCTTCCTTCCTTTTGACTCTGCTTCCCTGTGGGGTTGTGTGCCTGTGCTGACAAGATGGCTGACAGTGTTATCCTGGGGTTAATTTTGCTACAAGTCCCATGTGTGTATGTGCTTCACACTGCATGACCCAGGGTTGTGGTTCTTTGTGGGATATTTGATTAGAGTGTGAGGCAATGCATTCTCCCAGGTGAGTTGTGTGGAGTTTGTGTTAGGGGTGTGTGTGAGTGGAGCTGCTGGTAACTATGGTCAGTGCTGTCAGTCCTCCTTCCCACCCAGCCAGATTTTCCACCATGAAACGTGCTTCCGTTGCAGGGAGTGCAAGTTGTCTTTCAGGATGTCAGTCAGTGGTGTCCTGCTGTTGGTTGGTGCACAGTTGCCAGCAGGGCCTTGTGCTCCCCACAGAAGTAGCCAGTGTCAGCCATCTTGTCAGTTCTTTTCCACTCCCTGTGATGTGAGCATGGTTCATGGTGGTGTTGATGTGCGCATTGTGAGGGTGGGCAATATCTGTGACTACGTCTCCCATGATGCTATTGGCTACACTGACTTGCCCAGCATACACAGGATTCCTTCCTTTCAGTGGGCTTCACTGTGAGGTGGTGTTGTAGTGGTGGCTACATGTCTGGATGTGTTTGTTAGTTATATTTGTGCCACTGCCTAGCTGTAGTTGTAGTTGTGTTTGTACATGTGATGACACAGTTACATATCACTATGAGATGGCATGTGTTGTGTTTATCTGACTGACATACACATTTTGGGATGATTCTGTTCTGGTTGCTGTGTATTTGCTAAGGGTGCATGGTTTGACTCTCCCCTTGACAGTGATGTGTGTGTATTGTCGCACAATATTGTGTACATTTGTTGTGTACTCACCAGGCTCTGGGATGTTTTCTAGTCCATATACGCTCACTGGTGGTAGGATGGCCCGCACCTTCTCCTCCCAGGGCCTGAGGTATACTGGTTTGGCAGGAGGGCCACTGCCGGTGTGTTGGCTCAAGAGGTAGTCCTTCTTCAACAGGTCCCTGACCCTCCTGCGCACGTCATACCACCTGTTCTGGATGTCTCCCTTTGTGCGCAAACATGGTGATTGTGCGTTCACCCTGTCGACAATCCTCTCCCACATCTTGGTTTTCTGCGACATGGGTGTCTGTTGGACCAGTGTACCAAACAGCTGTGGCTCTACCCTGAGGATCTCATCTACCAGGACTTCCAATTCACTATCTAGGAACTTTTGATTCTTCTTTGGGGGCATGGTGATGGGTGGTGATGGTGAGTGATGTGTGTGTTGGTGTGCAAGTGAGGGTGTGTGAGTGTGTGTTTTGCTGTGTGTATGTGAGGGTGCTATTTGTTGAGGTGCTGATGGTGTGTGGCTTGTGTGATGGATGAGCTGTGGGTGGGTGTGTGGTTGCTGTCTGTTGAGTGCTGGCAGGTAATTTGAATTTGCAAAGGATCATGGTAGGGATTTGTGTTCTTTATATGGGTGGAGTTGTGGGTGTGTCTTTGTTCCCTGTTTCCCCCCCAGTATTTATTGGCTTTGTAATTGCTTGTTTGGCCTTTTTTTGTGTGTTTTTCCCTTTGTACTTTTTGTGCATGTAGGAGACGTTCTTGTGACCGAGTCGGACCCTGCAGTTGTCTCGTGCGAGCTTCTCCGAGTCGTTCACGCTGTGTTTGTGCTGTTTTCTATGCTGCGTACACGTCGGTCGCGGTGTATTGGGTTGCTTCGGCTCGCAGTTTTGTATGCGTGTCGGTCGAACGGCTTGGGCTCCGTGCGACTCGGTCGTGTTTTCCACGCTTTGCATCGTACTTGGCGGGTAGGAGTTCGCGGGTACGTTTCGTTCGGGATTCTTCCTGGTGCGTGTCGGTCGGTTCGATTCGCGTGGTTTTCCGGCCGGATAGCTGTTTTCCGCGCGGCTCGGTCGTTCGGCTTGTGTTCCATACGAGTCGGTCGGATTTTGCACGCTTCTCATCGTACTTTGCGGGTCGGGCTGCACCGGTACGTGTCGGTCGGAATGAATTCCGGCTCCGAGTCGGTCGGTACGTTTTCCGGCCCGAATCGGAATCGACCCCTTAGAAGCATATGTCCCACTTTTTAAATACATTGCCCCTGCCCTCTGGGCCCTCCAGGGTTTACCCTAAGGGTGACATAAGTATTAAAAAGGAAATCTTGGGCCTGGCAAAAGGATTATTTTACCAGGTCATAATGGCAGTTTAGAACTCACATGTTTAAAGGGCTACTTAAGTGGGTGGCACAATCAGAGCATTAACATTTAATTTACAGGACCTGTGAACATGTAGCACCACTTTATTGGGGACTTATGAGTGAATGAATTATGCCAATTAGGGATAAGCCAATATTACCATGTTTTAAGGTGTGCTCACAAGCACTTTAGCACTGGTTAGCAGTAGCAAAGTATGCAGAGTCCTAATACCAGCAAAAACGAGATCAGAAAAGATGGAGGAGGAAGGAAAAAGTAAGGCTGACAGGTCTAACAGTCAGCTTTCTCATGAGAACATCTAGCATGGCCTCCAATACTAAGTCAAAAGCATGTAGTTGTAACTTTGAACAAATTTAAAGAGCAATGGTCTGTGCTTACTGTATAAACAAATCTCTTTTATCTGCTTAATTGTCAGGGTCTGTCCCAAGTCTGTTTTTCAGGCATATCTGGAAGTGTGCAGTGACAGACTTTGCAGTAGCAGGACACCTCTGTAGATTCTCTACACCACATATTGCATGCCTGAGTCACCAACTGTCATTTTGACTGTCGGTAGGGAAAGGGTTTTCAGGAAACAAAAGGATATCCTGCAGGCTGAAGCAAGTACTTTATCCCTGAAACCACAACAGTATTTTGAATGATCGCCCAGTCTCCCATACAACACATGACTAGTCTGGCAAACTGTTGTGTAGCTAAAGGCTTTGAGGACAGTGGAAATATGAGGTTGTCCACCACCGGCACTAACGGGGAGCAAGGCAGACATAGACCATGTTTTCTTAACTTCTGGCTCCATGTACCAATGACATACTGAAAGATGTCCATTTTCCTACAGTCTCCTGGCCGTGTCCATTTTTCCTCCAGTCTCCTGGCCCGATATTGAACCACATTTCAAAAAGGATAGTGTGCTTCTACCTCCATTTGAGCTGCAATAGGAGGCAGCCCCTGCACTCTACGTCCTCAAAAATGTGCCTTCCTGAGAAGTATAAAATTGAAATTCAAGGCCAGCCAGCACAAGGCCCCTACCTCGTATGGCAGTATATGAGCACTCTCTTTGATCTGGGTTAGTTAGCTTCCCAAAACCAGCATTATCATGAGAGATTTGAGTGTCAAATAACATTAGTGCGTGAATAATAGGAACATTGCCGAAGAGGTATAGACGTATGGGGAGAACCATTGTCTTAATATTTTCTATATGGCCAGATAGTGGTAACATGACCAATACATTCACCACTGTATCAGACTGTTCACTGCCGTTCTGTAACTGTCATTAAAAAACATAGTTGGGTCACTATGAATTCATGCTGTGCACACACTTCATTGTCCATTGTAGTGGGGAGGCCTTTATACAAGCTGTAGTGTTGGAACTTAAAGAGAATATTAAAGATTATTAGGCATATTTACGAGCATTTCACACAATGCAGCACAGCAAGTAAAGTTGCTGCATTGCGTGAAAGAGAGAGAGCAGAACACTCCCATATTTTCAAAAACATGGAACAGTTTTGCTCTCACCTAGTGCTGGCATACTTGTGGCTGCCTAGCTCTAATGAGGGCACCCGTGTGTCATGATGCAAAGATGTCTGCATTGTGGTCAGAACAGTTTTCAGACAGGAAAGGTGCCTTCCTGCACATAAATAATAGCAAATAATGAGGAGAAATAAAGATAATTCTCCTCATTATGCCAGTCTCAGCTAGGTGCATCTTTTCTGCACAAACCCATGTTTACAAGTCTTTGTAAATATGAGTTTGCTTCACAATATTTGGGTGGATGCACAGGAACACCCATGCACCACTCATGTAACGCCTACCTGTCCCAAGGTAATGCACAGCAGCGCTAAGCACTACTTTGTTTTTGAATAGCCAGGCAAAGCCATGCAAATAAAGATTCACGTGTATTTTTAAATCCCAAAATGTCTGTAACATAACCCAGACCAAAATCTTAGTAAATCTGTGTCTTAACTTTTCCCTCTTGGTTGGGGATTAGAGTGTGTGCCCTTTAAAGCTTTGACTGCTATATGGCCTTTCTGCAAGTTTATTACCTAAAAGATATTCCAGATTTGAGCTGTCTAAACCATGCAAATTGATGTTGAAGTTTCTTTTACTTTTATGAGACAGCTCTGCAAAACCACTGTAAAGTTTCAGCGCAAACTAGCATGCCATAACTCACCCCTAATGAAGAAGACCTGGGGCCTTATTATGGAAAGTGTACTAGTGGCACAACGGGCATATGCGCCTGCCATGCGCGCCGCGAGGCACTTTGGTATTACAGAAATGGCTGCAGACGCTTGTGCAGCCCTTTCTGTAATACAGAAAGTGCTGGTTCATATACAGCGCTATCACCAGAGGGAATCCCTTTGCCTTTGCGCCCACGCTGTATTATAGACACAGCCACAGAGGTAAAGAAACTGTCAGGAAGTGCACTGACAGTGCTCCACCTACAAGGTGGGGCACTGTCAGTGCGCCTACTGATCACAGCCCTCTGGAGGGGTTTGGGGGTCCTAAGGACCCCCCTGACATCCTCTTACAGACAGGTGCATTCACCCACTGCACCTGCCTGCATGGGGATCTCTTTCCCCTCTTAAAAGTGCAGGCAGGTTGATGCCTGCATAGTGAAACACGGAGTGGCTGCCAAAGAAGCTCCATTTTTCACTTGAATGCGCTGCCCCCAGACAGCGCATTTTTGTGCCTGCCCTGGGAACAGCACATTCAATGTAATTGGGTACACTTTTCCTGTTAAGGTGTGCCATGGCTCTAACAAGGAAAGTGAGCCCTATGTGTAATAGGGCCCCTGCTGTTCTATATGGTTACAGCAGTTATCCAGAGAGCTCGACATTAATATGTTGTAAATATGTCAGTGACAATGATTTTAGTTTTACTGAGTTGTACATAACTCAAATATTAAATCCTGAGTCCAGAAGAAAATATATATATTTTTACAGAAAACATGGGTCTCAGCATGTTTATAATGCCTTCGCCTACAGCAGAAATTTAAAGTCGGAATTACAATAAGAACAGTAGGTGTGAGGAAAAGGAAGATTGAGTTAATCACAAATACTGAACATGTTCGTCATCTCACCTGTTACTGTGTCAAGTGCAAAAAGTACACCCAGTAGTTTTGCTTTGGCAAAAAATATAACTCCTTTTCTTTTTTGGTTCTTATGTCATTTTGCAGCACATATATTATTCTATTGACGATGTCAGGAAAAGTCCCAGTGGATAGTGTTGGTCAGAGAGTGCTTTTCAATTGAAACTTCATTCTTTTTATGTGCTTTCAACCTTTCATCCTGGTTTTTCTTTCAACCAGAAAGACTGAATGCAGAATGCACCTGCACTCAGGGAGCTAATTAAACAATCATTGGCAAACTCAATATATCTGGCTTGCATTTTCAGTCATAAGCCAGACCTATTGGCTATGCTAAAGGACTAGGAATGCTGAATGTGTATTTCAGCAGTGGCATCGTGGCAAGAACAGGGTAGCTGTCAGCACTCTGAATCTTAGCAATTGCCTGGTGGCTGAATGTGGTTGCTGGAGAACCCAAAATGTATTTGTCTAATGAGGACCATTAGAGGATCAGACCTTCGCCGTGCCGAGAAATTAATGTTTTTCCCGTACAGTGATCCAATGCGTTTTGCAATGAAAATGACATCAAAAAATAGGTTGCTTGTTATAAACAATGATTAAGTGTACGTTTCAGATATAAAATAACCATTAACAAAATGCATTGGACCCGCTTCATAGGAGTCATAGTGATTCATCCAAAAGCAACAGTATCAGGTGAGAGGTGAATACTCTGAGCTGACCCAAGATGCGAATAATACAGTCCCAAGGCACAGGTTGAAAGGCTCTGACCCAAAGTATATGTATATTACAAACAGTAGGACTTGTAGACAGATGCACTGTAAAGCAAGGTCTAAAAAGGGGCGCACTAGAAAAAATGCTTGCATCAATCATAGCAGATGAGTGCAAAACACAGACTAGACTCGTTTGAGGTGAAAGGTGTGGCAGCAGAGCCATGACAATATGGAAGAAAATCTGAGTTTCCACACGCTAAAGCATATTGTCATGTATTACACAGCTCCTGGACACCCTCATGGTTGACAAGCTGAGCTATACATATCCAGCTAACGTAACGTAACATAACATAACAACATAACATAACATAACATAAAATGACATGACATAACACAATGATTCCTCCAGATATTCTACTGCTGCAACAGAGAAGATGAAAGGCACTGAACACATGGAGGAACAGTTTTGATATCATGAGAGCAATCTGTTGTATGTTATAGTAACCGTAGACAGTCACAGTCTAAAATAGCTTTTGTACCGTAAATGTGCCCTCTGTTGTCACAGTGTGAAAGACTGCTTTCAGTCTTCTTTCTATAGGTCATAACCTTAGTCATTCATAATAATGTCACAGCATTTATCTTCAGGTGCATAACATTTGTAGAGTCAAAACGTTTAGAGTATACACTGTAGGGTCCTGAGACTATGTGTGCTAGGACCCTTGTTGGTCTTGGGAAACTCAGTAGAGGAAGTACGCAACTGGTTGGGAGGAGTTAAGGTGTGGTTATTAACAGCTATGAAGTAATCAGAGAGCAGAGTGAGGTTGTATGCTGAGGTATATTCTCACCGTATAATATTAGACACCCACGGAGTGGAGAGTGGTGGCCTGTGCAGCACACTAGTAAATTTATTAAAGAATGGGTGACAAAGCACTTACAGAAAGAGGTGAGAAGGGTGTTAAAGGCAGAGTGCTCAAAGCCAGTGATTGATGAAAAGATGTGTTGCACACCTAATTTGGATCCTGAAAGAATTAGTTTTCTGTTTAAGTTGGGCAGAGACTCATGTAAAGGCCTGGAATGATCACTGAAACAGTGCGAGGATAAGGTGTTTTATGTCCTTGGTCTTATAGCAAGAGCATTTGATATGGCAGAAGAGGTGCATATTAATGATACAGTAGTGAACCTTGAGTTGCTCCGAGGATGGAGTCAGATGGCGATCATTCTACTAGGCAATGAAAAGGCTGGGTTGATGGCGGAAAGGAGAAAGGCCATTTTGATGAAGATGAGCCCTAAATTGGGGAACATGGCAGATAAGGAACCAAGTGAAGATGCAAAAGGCTTAATGTTTGGAGCAGGCTTGGTGAAATGTTTATGGAAATGTGTTTCAATATTTACCGCATAAGATAAGGCTCAGGTGAATATGAGGAAAGTTTTCGGTGGAGATGTTTTTGGTTGGGCCAGTAGACAGGGACTTTTGACTGGCTGTGGTACACAATGGTCCCATTACAATAACCAATACGCGAGGTATGGTAGAGGAATCCAGGCCTTAACAAGTTTCTATCCGACTAGAGGTAAAGGTGGATGGACGGAAAGAGGAAGACATCAAGACGAGGTCAAAGTTACCAATGCTCTCATGGTGAGTACAGAGACTATTTCTGTTTTTTTCCCAAAAAACGAATATGAGGTTGATTAAGACATTATGTGGAAGAGTGTGAAAAGATGACCCAAGACCCATGGGTCTTAAAGACGGTACAAGGTTTCGACATAGAGTTTGTGGAGCAACCACAACAAGTGAAGGAACAAAGAGACTTGTGTTAAATAGAAGAGCAAAAGTCTGTAGTAGATTTATAGACATATGCTATGTTCTATAAAGCATATAGAGGAAAGGACCCAAACATTTCTAAGCACTCTCTTTTTAGTAGAAAAAAAGGACAAAGGAAGAAGACCAGTCATACATTTTAGGGACTTGATAAATATTTGGTATACAGACATTTCAAGTTGGAGGGAATTCATTATTTAAGAGATATGTTATTAAGAAACGATTTGTTGCTGAAGTTAGACCTGAAGGATGCGCACTGCACTATTCTGCTGGATGGGGAGTCAGAAGTTTTTACAGTTCCGATGGAGAATGAAATTATATCATTTTCAGTGCCTCCTTTTGCCCCAAAGTGCTTCATGAAAGTGATGAGGGTAGTGATGGCTTACTTATGAGAGAGAGACATGAGTTTGATAGTATATCTGGATGATATTTTGATTATGTCTCAACATATAGAGGAATTGAAGATGGAAATATTAATGGTGAAGGACCTGTTGGAGAAGTTGTTTTTTTGACTCCTGCTCAAAAGATGTAATTTTGGGATTTCAAGGTAGATACAGTGAAGGTTATGCTACAACTTTCAGAGAGAAAAATGAAAATGATAAGGAAGGAAATCTTACATGTGTTAAGGAAGGACATGTTGGCTCGTATAGTGGGATTGCTTTCATCTTCCATTCAGGTTAATTATCTGGGTCCATTGCTTGATTGAGCATTACAGGGACTAAAGGGAGATGGTTTGAGGAAAGTTTGTGGAATGGGTAGAGAGTAACTCTGAATCAGGAAGCCTGAGAAAAATTGATTTGGTGGTTGCACAATATGGAAGCGTGGAATGGACGGGCAATATTTAGATGTGTACTTGGGGTGGGCGGAGTTCCTCTATGCAGAAATTTGTGGAGTGAAAAAAACCTATGCGAACTCCACCTAACTCTGCGCGAGTGGGCAGAGTTGTGCTCGGTCACCCATTTGCACTGACATGCTCAGCGTTGCAACGGGAGCGCAAACGGCACCACGTGGATGCCCGTGCGTGCGCCCATTTTGTTTTTCCTACTCTGTGCATAGTGCTGGGCCTACTTTTAAGTCCTTACTAAGGGCCTAATTACGATGGCGGTCGGTCAGATGACTGACCACCATCGCAGCAGGATTGAGACTGGCCTAGAAGGGTTCAGCGGTCCCACCCTCCATATAAAGATTAGACCACTGTATAGGCAGTCGGAAACTGCCTTTTTCTACTGCAACTTGTGCTGCGACCCAAGAAAAGGGCCACAGCTCAAGATGCAATGGAAAAAGACTTTGATCCTGTCGGAGGCAGCGGTCCTACTTCCTGGACTTTGTGCTCCGACCGCTGGTATTGTAATTCGGTGGTCAGGCTGATTCCCAGGATGTTGGATCATCGTGATGACCCCTTATATCTTTGCCATTCTTACTTTATCCAGCTTATCAGCTGCTGTTTCACATTTATTGCCTTAGTTTGTGTATTTGTGTTGGTATGTTTTACGTTTTTGCCTCTCCTTTTTTTATTTTCTGTGACTGTGCACTTGTTTCTTTTGTTCAGCGCCACCTCCCCTCCATGCTGGCAGCACGAGTGGGTACGGCCTGCAGGAGCAACGGCTGCTGTGGGAGAGGGTGCGCCTTTGCGTTTGCCAATGCACTGGGGTTTGGCGCACCCAGCAGCAGAGGGATAGGGACCTTGTTGATCTGCTGGGCATCCAGGTTGCAGGGCTTGGTGAGCACTAGTAATAAATTGCTACTAATCTTGTTGTGTCCTATCCTATAGTGCTATTCATTTTTCAAATATCATGCTGCTTGCACTCAGAGGTAAGTTAAGTGCACGTAACAAAACATTGCGACTATTATGTGATCCAATTTGAGCAAGCCAGATGTATGGTGCTACCTAGTTCTGCTCGTTGCTGTATGCGCTTGCTTGGGCTGATTATTTATGAAGTTATGCTGACTCCTCTGTCCTCATGTCACTAGGATAGTGGTAATGTGATAGTAGTAGTAATATAATATTATTGAGTTAGCATTCTCTGTGTCTTTCTTTTTATGTAGCTTCTACAGTTCCAAGCAATCTTACAGTGCTATAGTATGCAAAATATCCATCTATGCATTGAAAAGATTAAAAGACTGAGTTGGCCCAGCAATAGGGGTGCGATTTGTGAAGCAAAGATCATTCATTAGTATTTCCAACTGTAGTTTAGGAAATTCGGAATAGGGCTTAGATAAGGTTTCGGAAATTAGGAATAGGTCAACTCGATAATATAGGCAATCTGATTTTAAAAAGTATAATGTCAATATGTTACTGCGTTTGCCTTTGCCTTTCAAAATATTTTCAAGGAGAGATTAACTGCACTACTAATCTATTTTTTTTTATCTTCGTTATTTCTTACATCAGCACCCAAGAGCAAGAAGAGGGCATCAGAGGGTCGGGCTGAGGAGGGTGCCAACATCAGTGCCTCGTAGAGTGGAAGTTCCACTGCAACCACCAGCGCTGCGGCCATGGCAGATGACTCTGCGGGCCTCAGTCAGTTCTCTTTGATATTATTTACTTCTCTAACTTTTGCCTCTACCCCATTAGATTAATATTTCCTCGTTTCTCCTATATTCTGACTTTTTTTCAAATGCTCTTTATTCTAATTAATGTTTTTCTTGTTATCCCTCCCTGCATTATCCTTTTTTCTATATTTCTTGTTTCTGTAGCTGACTTCCTCTTGTGTCTGTACTAATCTGTAGCTTAAGCTTTCTTCTGCTTGGTTATGCTGTCCCTCTCCCCTAACCTTATACCCTGTGTACTGGTGCTGTAAGACTAAGACCCAAGATTAGGTAGTCTACTGTGAAGATTGCAGAGTTTGCAGACCCAAGCAAGCTCTTCTACGCTTGTTTGTTGAGAAGGCTTTCTATTTCTTGCTAATGCTCAATTGACCAGGGAGTCGCCATGGTTGTTGTATGTATTCAGTATCCCAGCAGGTTCGATGAAAATGCAGCATGGCAGAAAAGTAGTATGAGGACGGTCCCATAATATTCGGCAACCAAAACCACTTGTCCTTCAATCACCAGTTTATTCTACCTCTTCATTGCACTTCAACTGACTCACCGTCATCATCATATCTCTGCCCCTTCATTACAGTTGACTTGACGACTGGCTTTTCCAACATTGTTAACCTCCAAAATGCCCAAAATAATATTTTAGATGGGAGAGGATATACTGAGAACTGAACTGTAGTCTTGTGTTGCTGTTGTATTTTGTTTCAAAAAATAAAAAGGGGGAGATGTATCTGGCATCTAAAATGTGTAATGGTGCACTTGTGCTGTGGGATAGCATGCCTCGAGGCCTGCATTCAACATCTAGAGACCCTTGTAGAGAATTCCCTCTACTAGCTCTTTTTTTATTTTTTTATTTTGGGGGAGGGAGTTGTGGGTGGAGAGGGTGGGAATTTGAGTGGGGCATTTTGGACCATTTTACATGGACATGACATATTTATTTTGGGCATTGGTTGAGGATGGGAAAAGATGTGGGTGAGGGGTGGGCCTGTTGCGGGTGGAGAGGGTGGTTTTTATATGCTATATCTATGTTAGTAAAGGGGAAATCCACTTTATGCTGCGATTCCCTATATTGCCTAGAGAAATAAAGATAAACAATTACTTATCTTATTTATTTCACCTGCAGTAGAAGCTAGTTATGTACTAAGTGAAGTAGTTCACTTCACCCCATAGTCCTCTTACCTGAATAGATGAAGTGATGGCTGTTGGCTGCTCCCTCTGTCAACCTTCCAACACCTAACTGTTGGGTTTACCAAGGTAACTTCTTTATGGCAGGGTAGTGCGCTAACAGGTAGGGCATCACAGCAATTGTCCCACTCCCACCTAGGTGATCTCCAGCTGTAGGATTAATCAAAAGAATCACAGGCAACTAAATTGAAAGAAAAACCAAGAGTTAGTACGTTATACATATACATTTATATTATAGCTTTAGAAAGACTGAGGGCAGACTACTACCCCCATGACACATCAAAGAATTTCACATATTATAACAAAAAGTAGCAATGGCAAATTATTCTGAGCAATGGTGGGCTTGAAATTGAAAACCAAAGTTATGAAATCTTCAAGTCAGGAAAAATGTACTCAAAGTCTGTACTCTGTAGTTGACAAGGTTAATAATTTTATTTACGTATAGCAAAGTCATGAATTATGATGTTGGCGTTGAGGAATGACGGGCATCATTTACAAGGAATTCATGCAGCACAGTGCTGCAAGCCATTTGGCTGTGCCGCGCTGCGTTAATTCCGAAGCACAGGGATGCGTCATTTCTACAATGATATGATGGATCCCTATGATCTCCTCTGCGATGGCGCAAAATTTGCTGCCATTCACCAATGCAGGCACCCTTGCACTGTCTTAGGGATTCTGCACACACAGAGCTATGCACAGGATAATAGAACCTCAGAATATAGTGGTGAGCCAACCATAGACCTTAGCACCTAAAACCCCAACCCAACTAGCCTTAGCATCCCATTAGCAACAATGTACCAATGATTTGACAACCCAGAACACGGTATCTCTCCCAGGACTCGCAGAGGCAAGAACACTCTTTCGTCACACTCGTACCTGTCCACAACGTGCGTAAGAAGAGACACTGTATAGGTTAAAATGTTTATTTCAACTTACGTGCTCTAAGATACAGTACACGGGTCAGTACTATTAGCATAATACATATGAATAAAATAATCAGCATGGTTACAACTCCATAGAATACAAACGGGGAAAGCATCTCATAAAGCAGTGGTTATATGTCTAACTAACATTACCACCCTCCCCGTGCTGGAAGCCAGTTTATTATAAAAATAGAAGACCTCTGGGCTTTGACTAGCGAACCCCCATACCTCAGTCTCTAGATGCAAAACTACATCAGCAGACAATCACAGCTCTTCTCCCTGGAAAGGTTGTCTCCAAGTGTATCTAGAGCGGGCCAACCGCAATATTAAAAGCACACTAATTTTTCTATGGCAGCTGTACCTAGTGTTATGTCTAGGTGTGAGGGACTGGCCAAATCAGCAAGACAAGGAAACGTTGTTATTCAACCTTGTACATGTTGTGCAGTCTGAGCCCAAAGTGAACAGGAGAAAAGGTGAAAGATAGAAAATGCAGACAGTGCAAAAAGAACTTGGCAAGAGCAGAGGTCGATAGAACAACGGCCCAGAGTAACGTGTACAAAGAAAAGCATTATGGCAGCCAGGCCCAAGACAACTTAGCAAGGCAGGCCAGGGCCAGGATGCCACAAACCACAAGACACCCTCCCCTGGACAGTCCATCGGCCAAGACAAAGGACGAAGACAGAGTTCAAATGGGCCGAGTAGAACAAAAACGTCTGTAGGCTATGCAGTCCCCATGAGGGAGAGGGACAAAAAACAAAAGTGTCCAATGACAAATGAGAGCCAGCGAGGCAGGCCATTTCAATCCAGAAGCGTGTAAGTGCAGAAAAACGCTATAGCAGCCAGGAGGACATCATTGGAAGTGTCAGAAAACATAGACGCCATCCAGTCCAACAGATCAAACGAGCAGGAATGTTCCTCAGAGGACGGAGCATTCAAAAGCAATGCGGGACAGCTTGCGTGATATTCAATATAGCTTTGTTGTAGGAGATCCTGAGCAGCCGCCCAGATATCCCATTGTGCCAAAATCCCAAGTGCAGCCGCACGCGTCATACAGCCAGTAACGGAACAGTCCTCTTCATGGGCCTCCAAGGGACCCACCAACCGAACGAAATCCGGAACAGACAACGACAAATTGGAGAGGCAATAATCCGTGGTCCAGGTGAAAGGACAGCGGATGCAAGACATCACACGTTGCACGCAAGTGAAATACGCAAGGCGAAAAGGAAGGGTATATGACACACTGATGGTCGCCAATGGCAGAACACCGAAACCAACCAGGAGTCGGTCACGGAGCAGCTGGAGGCGTTCGGGATCGAGAAGGGCCCAACGGGGAGCAGCCATTGCGCAGAAAACAGACCAACAGCAAGACACCAGCCGCCAAGGCGAGGATTAATGGGAAGCCACCAAAGACGCTGGAAAAAATAGAATGAATGAACGCCGGTATCACACCGAAAATAGTTTGGAAAGTGGACACCAGGCCGGACCCCACAATCTTAAAAAAGTGCACCAGACCCTCAGTGTTTGATGCGTTAAAAATACGATGAATTAACTCCCCGAAATGTTGGGGGAGGTTAGTGTTCAAAAGGGCCTGTATTTCACTGTGGGTACTCGCCACCTGGAGAATGAATGTCTCCCGGGCGGATGTGAGCATAACCTCCTCATTCAATAATAGGGCCTTTATTCTGCTCAATTTATTGAAATCTGCCTCCATGGTAGGAATGGAAGGCCAAATAGAGTTATCAACGATGTTGTGAGGGGGAGGAAAAAGCACATTCTTGCAGCAGACAACTCTGTGCGAAACCGTGACAATATACAGTCTTCGTTATTCAAAAGCAAATAGCTACCATTAGTAAGCAAAGTAAAGGTAGGAGAAATAGCAGGAGCAGGAATACCCTTTAGCACACATGCAAGATTTGGAACGGAAACGCTACAAGCTCCGTGCAGCTTAATATGTTTACAAATAAGTGAATGACCTACAGTTGAATCACAAGACTCCCCGTGAGAAAAACTTCCTTGCCGTCTCTAAGGCATTTATACATGAAAGGCAAGGACCAAAGTTCATGCAGGAAGGCACTACCCAAAGGCTGGAAACGGCCCACAGGATAATGTTTCATGCACGAGCTAAATTCAAACAAGGAAAAAGGTAAAGCGATAACCCCATGAACTAGCCACACAGCAGAATCTAGTTCTGCTACAGAGAATGGTAAAGGATCCACTTTCTCGATATGTAACAAAGTGTAAGATGCATCTTTCATGGACATGAACTGCTGTTTTTCAGTCAAATTAAAAGGCAGAAATAGGGCAGTGGTGTTCAAGAAATTCCAAGGAACTTTACCTAACTTAAGGGTTTGCAAAGTCCACGCAAACTGCATTACTGAACGCAATTGATTCTGACCATGGTACAATATAGAAACATCATCTTGTACAATATCAACAACAGAGGACACAATATTCTCTAATGTGTAAATGCGGGAAGACAGGGTATTTATACTATTGTCAACAACAGCAAGCACCTTTTCCAAATTTGCTTGGTCTATTTCCCGCAGACGGGATGCAGCTTCCATTTGTGACAGCTTCCAGAGTTCATTATACGCTTCATAAATGAATCTCTTTGGTCGTGGACCACGAGTCCCCATGACAAAGTCGGACAGATCAATGTTGCCTGAAAGGAGGGATAAATGCTGTTTAACAGAGTCCAGGGACGAATGCTGCAACCACTGTTTGCATAATTTACCAACAGAATATGTGGTGACAGTACGGGAATCAGAAAACCTCGGATCAGGCCTGTCCTGTTTGTATCCAGGTACTGAGCAGTGAAAACGCAGTTGGCATGCATTTGACGATATGGGCCATACCAACCAGGGTGACTGTACAAGTGTAGAAATATTGAATGAATTGTCCTGAAACATGGCCTGCAAAGTCGCAAGGGACATATTAAAACGCAAACTATCATTGGGAGCGCTTGACAGGGATGGAAGGGAAGGTGCGTTTAATTGTTTAGTAGTAGCCAAACCCCAACACGTAGTCTGATAGATGGAAACATTTAGAAACATGATTTGGGCCGGGATAAGGCAAGCACGGTGCAAAGCCTCTGTGCCCTGCACCTGCCATGGCTTTGAGCCCCAGATTAATTTCAAATCCACAGTGTCCCTTCAGTACTCATAACCACCCACAGCTAAGGCGTTCAAAAAGGAACCTGAATAAAGTAATTTCGTGTGGGTCAACATGATTTTCTGAGTTGCTGGGGCATTCAGTTTAAAATAATAGGACCCAGGGTTTGATCGATTGAAATCAGTGAAATAGGTAAATTTATTTCTAAGAGTCTGGGAGCTACCTGGTATGGGGTTTGGGCAATGTTCCCATTGGGTGTAGGTAACAGGGCTACGTAGTGCACTCGGTTTGTGGAGAAAATGGTTGCCCCAATGCTGGTAGCAGTACAAATCGGCATAATTAGCAGAATTCATATACAAATCCTCAGCATTAAAAGAAGCATAATATTTTAAATCAGCAAACAATGCTTCAACGGCATGCACATCCCAATCGTCAGAATGAATATTACTTTTTACTACATCACCCATCGAAACACGAAGGACATTCGGTACATTAATAATTTCTGTCGGACCATGGATTTGAAAGTTTACCACATCCCATACGATGCCATCAGCAACTGGAAATGCTGAAATGTTCACAAATGTGTGGTCACGCTTCATAATGTGAGATGAGGAATGGGGAGCTAAAGTTCCAGCAACACTGTTCACAGCAGAGCGTTCAGGTAAATAGTGACCATTGATGAGTAGAAAAACACTGTGACAAAGCCAATGGACATGAACAAAAAAATCAAGCAAAGCACCAACCAGAGATATGTCCAGGGTGGAACCAAAAATTGTCTCTAAACCAGGATACAAAAAGACTGAACCTGGACGGGACTCTTGAAAAGGTGGAATCCGAGTCAAAGGAAAAACGTGTCGGGCTCAGTGGCGTTGTTGGTTGGTGTGCCACCGACTCTGTCACGGGATAGGTATACTCGTCCTCGTCGATGCAGGGGGATGCAGGTTGTTCGAATATATTTTCAGGCAAATCAACCATCTCCATGGTAACATCAGTGACCATTCGGGCAGGAGTGCCTCGAACACATGTCCGATAAATGGCAGGACAAGAGACCGCTGGTGTAACACTATTCAGGATCGGCCAGATGTTGTAGCTTGACATTTTCCACTGAGATGTATCTGTTCTCCTTGCGACCAGGAAGCGGTGGTAAGATTACTGTAGGTGTTCCCTTCAAGCCCAGAACTGGAACCGGTGCACGAAAAGAGGGGCCCAATTCTTTTTTGTTCTCCACCTTCTCTCGAACCAGGTCGCCAATCTTCGGAAGCCAGCCGGCAACCGGAATCTGTAGAGCGGGGTCTGTGGCTGAAGGCAAATGTGCAATTGCAAGTTTGTCTCGGGCTTCTTGTAAGTCCTGTAACATAGCAGAATGGTTATCTACATCAAACTTGGCGGATTGCGCAGCCATGTCTAGACCATCAAGGTCAGGCACAAACATTTGTATGCCAAAAAGCATTTTGTATGGGGTCCGCCCACCCAGAGGTCTTCTAGGGAGATTATTAAGTGCACGTTGTACGGTATACAAGTGGGCCAGCCAGTTCCTGCCAGTACCTATAACTCTAGCTGTCAAGGATTGCTTTAAGTCACGGTTCATTCGTTCAACGATAGAATTGCCCTCAGGCCTATACGGAGACGAAAATTTCACCCGCACCCCCAATGAACCCATTGCATCCTTGTAAGCCTTAGAGGCAAACGCCGGACCTTGGTCAGAATGGAAGGTGCCGCATGCGAAAATTCCCACAAAGACACGCAAATCCCTGATGACGTTTCGAGCGTCAGCACTCCGTTGTGGCCAGACCCAGATGAACCGTGTGCACGAGTCCACTGCCACTAAGATATATTTATAGGCAGTGTCTGAAGAAAATGGACCGCAGTGATCCAGGTAAATACACCCAAAGGGTCTGTTAGAAATGCCTAGCGAGGTCTGAGGTGGTCGTGTAACCGTGGAAGGCTTGATCTGTTGACAAACGTCACAGGAAAGCACATAAGTACGGGTGTCTTTATATAAACCACGCCACCAGTAACGCTGCTGTAAGATGGAAACTGTCGCAGACACACCCGCATGAGCCGAAGCCATGCCTTCGTGTGCTGCCATTATCAAGGAAAGCCTGCGGTCCCCGTTGGGGATCAGCCAATCCCCAACGCCGGGTATTGTTACATAAGGAGCCTGTTCGGGACCTAACTGATAAACATATTTGGAAGGAAAACCCCTAGGGTAATTAGCACCTTCCTTGGTCGCAGCAATAGCTGCCAAAATATCGGTGTCAATTTTAGACATGGATCTAGTAACTGCTGCTACTGAACACGTGACTACTGCTGATTTGGCAGCTTCATCTGCCAAACTGTTACCAACAGCGTGTGCGCCCACCCGCTGATGGCCTAGGGTGTGAACCACCTGTGTGAGCGGCAGACGTTGTTGTAATTCTACCACTCTAACCCAAAGCGTTTTATGCTTGATTGTGTTGCCTTTAGCGTCTCTATAGTCGTTTTGCGACCAAAAGAACAGATTGTCATTGTATGATTGAACACAGTAGTAAGAATCGCACACAATTAGAGTGGTCACATCAGGATTAACGAACTCAAGTGCAAGCACCAAAGCGCGCAGCTCGGCCAATTGTGCGGTACTATCCCCGAGTGTCTGAGTGTGCACTACAGTGGATTTGAACTTTCCGTTCACAAAGGTACCTGCAACAATAGCACATGCGGCTGAATAAGCATGCTTGGACCCCGTGGCCCGTTGTGCCGAACATCGGTGTAGATCACACAGTCGTAATCCTCAAGCGGCAGTAAAGACAGAGGAGGAGGATGAACGCATTCATACTGTAAAAACTCCTGAGTCTGAACAGAAGAATCGAATATGAAGGTGACATCTGGAGACGTCAAAGAGGTTGCCCATTGAATCCAACGGGGGTGCAAAGCTTTAGAGTTCGGTACACTTGCTTTGGTCACTGCCTCTAGGGCAGGATATGGTGTTACCACCAGAATGCGTTTTCCCTGTGCCAGTGCGCGCTCCTTTAGAATCGCTATTTGCACTGCCGTTAGAACTTTTTCTACAGAGGAAAACCGCATTTCCGCGGAAGTGTACAGATGTGACTTGTATGCGATGGGTACTGTATCACCTTCGTTAAAGGTTAAGTACATAAAACCCACTGCCCCTGGAATGATTCTAATCACCAGGTTTGTGTGGTTATCCCACGTCAGAAGATATTTAGACTCAAGAAGGTCAGTCTGTAAAGACTGTAGAATGGAGGTATGCTCCGGAAGCCAACAAGACTTCGAAAAGTAGGTTGTATCAAGGCATACAGTGGCTTGATACGCTGGGCGTATTCGGGAATGTATGTACGTCCGAAGTTCAAAAACCCAGCAAGGACTGAAGCTTCTTCAGATTAGTAGGAGGGCACAGAAGTGCACATTTCTCTAGGAAATGGGGGGCTAAGCCCTTACCTTCATGGTTGAGCTCGTAGCCCAAGAACAAAACGGTAAATTCAGCAATATGAGATTTGGCAAAGTTAAATTTGTAACCTTGAACCGCAAATTCAAGAATAATGCGGTCTACTCGGGTCAGATGCGGGAACAATTCGTCGTCAGTCAGATAAATGTCATCTACGTACGAACATGCGTCTGGATCTATGCCGTCTAACAAAGAGACAACACGAGCGGCGAATACGCCTGGACTATTCTTGTAGCCCATAGGAAGACGCCTGAATTTGAACATTTTACCACCGGAAGTAAAAGCACACCATTGGCCACTCTCCGGGGCTAAGTTGTGCGTGTAGAATCCATTTGAAAGGTCAAGTGTCGTTTTATATTTTTTACGAACAAGACTGTCTACAAGCGCAGAACTATGGGTATTTTGCACCGCAAAGGTCCGACAATGAGAGTTCAAATGCCGGTAATCCAAAACTAAGCGGTACGATCCATCGGGTTTAGAAACTGCGAAAAGGGGATTGTTCATAGGTGATACGCAGGTTTCGATTACTCCCTGATATTCCAACTGAGTCAGAATTTCGGAAACTGGGCCTTTGGCTTCACCTTTTATGGGATATTGGGGTTGTGGCTGCGGTAGTGACCGCAAAGGTATTTCATGGGGGGGAGAATCTTCGTCCCAACCCACGTGGTTGCGGTATAACGCAGGAGCCAGGGACACAGCCCACTCAGCTGCAAGAGCCTCCGCTTTGTCCTTTGGGACATGTCGAGAAAAGCTCGGAAGGATTACCTCCTCCCCTGTACGCGCAGCAAGAACGAATGGGGGTGGCCAATCCACCTCCGCTAATAAAATGTCATATGAAGAGGTTAGATTTTCCCAAAAAATCCCTTTAATAATGCGCTGTATATCACCTTCAATTTGAATGACAATATTAAAAAGTCTATCAGGGGGTGCCACTCTGGTGTCAGCTGTCTCGACAGTAATGAATGTTTCAGTTGCTGTCGCCTCCATATGAGGACGTAGCGCCTCCCGCACTATGGTAACTTCCGCGGCGCTGTCTAGGAGGGTTACTGCCCACGTCCAATTCAGGAGTCTCATTCTCACCGTCTGTGGCATATTTCGCTGTTACAGCGGCAACCTTCTTCTTCTGAAATTGTGGTCGAAAACGTTGAAAGTCTTCTGCTTTTCCTCTGACTTGTTGTCGAGGTTGGTCTCGTCCCTGGGGAGCCTCTCGGTCCCTTCCTCTATCCTGGCGGTCTCCTCCACCGGCCTGTGACGAAGTCTGTGCCTGTGAAGAACGAGGAGAACGCGCATCAGGGATCTGAAACCTATCCGGTGATTTAATTCTCGCTCTATCGTGTAAATCATAAGTGCGTTCAGAAGAGGCTGAAACCGGGGATGCGCCTCTCGACCCCGGCTTCTTTTGTTGCTTACCCTGTTTTTTCAGCCTCCAACTCTTTTTAGTGAAGACTGGTTTCTCATCTTTCTCAGGCTGAGATTTGGTTTGTTGTTGTTGTTGCGATTGTGTTTGCTGTTTTTCAAAAGGCTTGTTGCCCAGGCTATTTCTGCCAATAGTTTTGTAAGCTTGGGTAATAATTTTCGGTAATTCGCGAGGCCTGTCCAATTCTGGGACCAGAGCCAAAGCATTCGCTACTTGAAAGTTCACTGCATCGCCCTTGACATTCGCAAGGATCAGCTCCGCTACTACTTCAAACACTCCCACCAGTCTCATCCCTAACTCCACAGCCGCTTCAGGGCCATGTTCATCCTGTACTTTTTTAATTACGGAGGGGAGAACCGTCATGGAAGGAGTACCAAAACACTTAGAATATACTGCTGCGAATACCTTACCCCAGTTGTCGCAGGCTGTCAACTCGGGAATTAAGTCTTTTGGCAAACTAATCGTAAGAATACGGTGTTTATCCACTGGGGTTGTGTGTGGAAAAACTGCCTCCAACTGGTCAAACTTTTCTGCAAGCCAATAAGGAAAGTCGTCCTTATTTTGTGGACGTTTGCCCATCACTGAGTTCACCATTACAGGACTTATGGTAACTCTGCCTGCACCAGCTGGATGGCCTGCAACTCCAGGAGGGGCTCCCTGGATGTTGCCTGTAACATATTGCACCAAAGCTCGATGCACTCGCACCAAAGCCGAATACATGTTGCGCAGTTCCGCGACTGGTATTTGCATAAAGCGCGGATGTGGTGTGTACCCGGCCAAAACAGGCCAAGTGGCCCCATCAATAGATAAGGGGCCTAAACGAACCGTGGTAGTCGGTTGGGGGAGGGTGCCATCAAACCAAACACGGTGCTGCCACGCCGTGAGCGGTACTTCAAGATTAGAATAAGGTATATATTGATTAGGAACTGCGGTGGCTGTATATTCATGGAACATATTATCAGTCCCATCCACTGCAGGAAAAGTGATCCATGAGTAGAACACCTCGAAGTGGTAAGCTGGATCGGCTTGTACCACAAAGATCAGCTCAACACCCACATCTGGCACTCCATACACCCGTAAGTGATCTCGGAGCGCTCCGCGGCTATGTGCCGCAATTTGTACAGCCATTTATGGCTAGAAATAGACGACAATCTAATAGAAGGCAGCACAATCAGGGCTTTATTCTAGAAACCTTTTTTAACAACTTCAAGCTTGAAAGAACCTACAAAAACTCAATATAGGAGGTATCGCCGTCACACACACTTCCGGAAGCATATGTGAGGGGGTCGTGGACAAGCACAAGTACTACTCAAGCGTCTCGCGGATAAGCTGCCCCACTCGTTGGTCGCGCCATGTCTTAGGGATTCTGCACACACAGAGCTATGCACAGGATAATAGAACCTCAGAATATAGTGGTGAGCCAACCATAGACCTTAGCACCTAAAACCCCAACCCAACTAGCCTTAGCGTCCCATTAGCAACAATGTACCAATGATTTGACAACCCAGAACACGGTATCTCTCCCAGGACTCACAGAGGCAAGAACACTCTTTCGTCACACTCGTACCTGTCCACAACATGCGTAAGAAGAGACACTGTATAGGTTAAAATGTTTATTTCAACTTACGTGCTCTAAGATACAGTACACGTGTCAGTACTATTAGCATAATACATATGAATAAAATAATCAGCATGGTTACAACTCCATAGAATACAAACGGGGAAAGCATCTCATAAAGCAGTGGATATATGTCTAACTAACATTACCACCCTCCCCGTGCTGGAAGCCAGTTTATTATAAAAATAGAAGACCTCTGGGCTTTGACTAGCAAACCCCCATACCTCAGTCTCTAGATGCAAAACTACATCAGCAGACAATCACAGCTCTTCTCCCTGGAAAGGTTGTCTCCAAGTGTATCTAGAGCGGGCCAACCGCAATATTAAAAGCACACTAATTTTTCTATGGCAGCTGTACCTAGTGTTATGTCTAGGTGTGAGGGACTGGCCAAATCAGCAAGACAAGGAAACGTTGTTATTCGACCTTGTACATGTTGTGCAGTCTGAGCCCAAAGTGAACAGGAGAAAAGGTGAAAGATAGAAAATGCAGACAGTGCAAAAAGAACTTGGCAAGAGCAGAGGTCGATAGAACAACGGCCCAGAGTAACGTGTGCAAAGAAAAGCATTATGGCAGCCAGGCCCAAGACAACTTAGCAAGGCAGGCCAGGGCCAGGATGCCACAAACCACAAGACAGCACCATAGTGCAAGGGTGCCTGTGTTGAGGGGAATGATGGTTTATGTGCATCTGAAATGGCGTTTTTAAACTTCTATGTGTGCTGCTTAATGAACATAGAAGTTGAAAAATTGATTTTTTCAAATGATTGTTAATGTGCAGGAAAGGGATATCTTTGTGCACATAAACAATCACAAGAGGCTATTTCCTTGTTCTATGTGTGCTGCAGAATTTCACCTCGTTGCATCTCCCACGCCTCCCCTGTGGAGGTGTAGCATTCTGACGCATTTCCAATTTTACGATTTCTCATAAATCTGGAAAAGTGGCAGAAGCCATGGGTGTTGCGTGGAACCACCCATGGCAACACCCATGACACGCTCCTTTCATTCAAGGTGTTGCGTATAAAGGGGCCATATTTACATGGACAAGAAAATCCACACAGGGTGTCTTTATGTTTTCTTCTAAATATGGGGCAGCTGGTTGCGCCGCCAGTGCGTCACAAAAAGTGATGCACCGGCGGCTCAAGGGGCGTGTAAATAACCCCGACATTCTTAGTGAATTATGCGTGGTTGGGTAAGGGAAGCTGGTTTAGGCTATTGCTCAGGTAATAGAAAATACCACAATGAGTTAGTATTGCATTTAACCACATCTGCCGCACAAAGTGTGTGATCTATTTGGTGTAAATTAAAACACACCACCGGAAAATTACCCAGCCCAAGGGACGAGGATTAGGGGTTTGATGAATGGATGGAAAAAGGGATTTGGGAAAGGTGTGACAAAGACAAACACAACACAAGAACAATATTCATCAGCGAGATGAGCAGCACAACATCATCATCAATCTGTTGTGAAAGGAAATGAAGAAATGAGTATGACACAGTTCTGTTAAATGCATTTCAAACAGGCCTTCTGCCCTAGAGATCCAAGTTATTAGATATTTAAATATTCTTTCTTATATCTTTGAAAAAATCTAATTATGGCAGAGTGAATTAAATCCAGCCAGTTCTAAAAATATGATTGGTAAAAGAAAAATTATACTGTATTGCCAAATTGGGCGGTGCACCTGCATTCTCCCCGGGAATGTCCGTCACTCTTAGGTGCCTGTCTGAACCAGTCCGGTAGGTAAGCAGGAGACTTGAGCTCAGCTTTTGCCTGTCATTCGCGTAGGAGAGGAGAAGGCCTGCGGATTGTAAAACAGAAACTGTATTGCAGAGTCAACGGAGAAGAACAAAAGAAAGGCAAGCTTCATGAGGAGTGTACCAAGAAGACTCAGAGGCAGAGCAAAAAACCAATAGGACTCACAGTTTCACTTTTGCCACCAGTGCAACACACACACTCAACAGCATTTCCCAAATCAACGCACCGCTCTCCATTCCACATAGCTGAGTGCTAGGCCTCAGATTCATATTTTCCCTTTGAAGTCGATAACTTCCTTCTTCTAGCTGTTGATGAGATAGTACTGCCCTGAGACCTTTGATCCTCCTCCTGATTCCGAATAACTCAGTCCAAGTCTCGACCCGAGCAAGATAGACGTGTAGTGAACTGCTGTCGAAGAACAAGTAGAGAAGCATAATTGCAGTATTTTGTATAGATTTGTGTTTAACTAAAGTGAGTGGTCTGATGGTCTCTAAAGAACCAGAGAAAAGGAGTGGACCATACAGGTAAATTTTCGCTAAGTAAGTTTGTAAAGACCAATCGTCTTCAGGAAAATAAACACCCATCAGGCACCAAACACGTCAATTAATCTAAATCAAGTTCACTCAAATTTAACACCCTCCGTCATTGTCTGCTGCCCCATAAATCATCGTTACCTCTTCCCAATCCATGCACTGGTAGGTAAGGTAGTAGGTACACAATTGAATCTTTGATGCAGGCAACACATTGGAATTTGGTATTCTCACTCTATAAATCAATGATCTTCTGGGTAGCCCAGCTAAGTGATACAAAAATAGGATAGGCATGCAAGGGAGGTAGGCATTCTCTCCATTGAATTGAAGGAATTGTGGAGGCTTCTTTACTGCACACTATCCCAATTCCATTCCAGCCATATATGGGACTACAAAATGATGGGGCAGCATAAATCTGACACAAACAATGGCTACTTTTTTTGCAAAGAAAGCTGTTCACAAGAAATAATTTAAAAGTTCTATGGTGGCACTGGCATACTAAGTCTCAGTAACAGAGTTTTTACTCAAACTCAGGTGTTTCACTCAGAAGATGGTCAGCTAACACACTTGGTTCTGACCAATCATCCTCCTCTTGTGCTGTTTCAGGAACGGTGTAATTGTGTGGTATGAAATGTTGGGTCATTTTGATCATAGTCAATCTCTCGACAATTTGAGGCAAGAGACTGGTCCTTCTCACTGTAACAACTGTGCCACATGCACTGAACACACACTCAGCAGACACACTGGCATCAGAACAGGCCAGATACTTTATTGACAGCCTGCTGAGCTCTGGCCATTGGCGAATCTTCCCAAACCAATACATCAATGGGTTTTCGATCCACATAGGCCTATTTTGGGTCATCCAGATACTCCTGGAACATCTTGTGAATGGCCATTGGTGCTGCCACTTGCTCGACCTCTTTCACCTTCGCCTCTACACTGGACTTATGCACTGCCATTTAATACCAAGTCAATGCAGAGGTTGTGGACGATTCTTGTGTTCCTGTTGTTGTTGCTGCCGGTGTTCTTATTGTTGGTGCTGCGATGAGACACCAGGACTACCCTCTCTGAAAGTTACGGTGGCACCCAAGAACTGTGGAGTGGGACTTTAAGTTCCAGCCATTCTTCTTCCAGGTCTACAGCTTGCTCAGCAATCCATCTCTTGCTTTTAGAAACATCTCTTTCAGAAAAAGAAATGAAAGTGGGCAGAATGTTTTTGTACCGTGGATCAAGTAGTTTGACACAGAAGTACTCTATCAAATGAGTTGATGTCATTTTGCAACCTTGCATTACATACCAAGTGAAAGATTAAGCTCTAAACCAAGGCATGTGCTTCTGGGTTTTCGTTTACAAATGTGAGTGCAAACATTTCAGACACCTTCTTTAGCTGGTCCTGTAGCAGATGAAACAACGGGAAAGCTTGGCCCATTGTACTGCCCTCCTTGCTAACTTCCTTTGTGCAAAACTCAAAAGGGAGTAGCATCTGTGTCAGGCATTTGACAAGGCCCCATTTGTGTGCATCCATGGTCATAGCTTTCCCAACTGCATCCCCTTCTCTTTGAATGACATAGTCAAACATGCTCCGGGGATAAAGCTTTCTTTTATCTGGCCCCCCCTATATTGGAATCAACTACCCTCCCACCTACGGAAGTGTACGGACCACCTTCACTTCAGAAATTTATCAAAACTGATCTTTTCAGATATTAATGCTGCTTGCCTGTGGTACACTGCGGTGCTGAGATACACCTTCTGGGGTGATTCATGCTTATTATAAATTACATTAACATAACATAACATTGATTGATCTGTACTGCTCAAACAGATGTTGCAAAATTTAATAGGTCAAGTTCCAAAGTGTTGGCTTCTCCTCTATCAGCGCTTTAACTGGTACTCCATTAGCATGCTGCATAATCCACAACTGTTTCTGGGCTTTAAAAGAATGACTCAAATGAATGCAGATTCTTCTGCAGGTGGTCAGTATGTTGCTAACTATGGGCCTGATTACGATATTGGTGGATGGGATATTCTGTCACAAACGTGATGGCTATCCCTTCCGCCGTATCACAAGTTCCATTATATCCTATGGAACTTGTAATACGGCGGGCGGGATATCCGTCACGTTTGTGACAGGGTATTCCATCCGCAACAATCATAATTCGGCCCAATGCCTAGTTTTTTGGGAAAGTCTTGCACAACCGGGTTGATGCAATGCAACAAACACAGGACCCTGAAATAGCCACCGTCTGCCATGGCCTTGACTTTGTTACTGCCATTGTCCATAATAATAATAATAATAATACCGACATTTGTTGAGCGCGAACAGCTACCTCCAAGGAGGTGTCCCGGCTCTAAAGTGACAAGTAACAAGCAGCGATCAAGACAACAAAAGATTAAGCCAGGTTAAAAAGCCATGTTTTAACTGCCTTCTTAAATAGTGTCTCAGATGAGATCTGACACAAGGAATTTGGAAGAGATTTCCATAATTTGGATGACCCCAACATGAAAGATCCATCACTGAGACCTGTGGGTCACAGCCATTCAAACACCTTAAATTAATCCAAGATGTTTGAAGCTGTATGTCCCAAACTGACTGGGTAGAAGTACTTTCTTACTGTGCCACTGCCAATGCCTGAAGAAGAACTGGAGGTAGGTGGGTGTGTCATTGATTGCTTCTCTGTAGTGCATACTTCTACTGAGGTAGGGGTTTTTGCAGGTCTCAGCTGGGGCTTTGCTGATATGGGAGCTAGTGGTGCTACCTGTGACACATCCCTTGGAGCAGGTTGAATAGTGATGTTGGGGTCATCTGTGCCAGCTTCCACAATGACTAGCTCAACATCGTCATCCTCCTCATCATCCCGTTTCATAATTCTAAGGTTTTAGGAACTTTTATTCTCCCTTGCCTCTCCTGGCATCTCCCGGACTCCGACGGGGTACACTCCATGTCCCCATCATCATCATCAGAAGTGGTGTTTGGAGAAGATGGTGGAGTAGTAACTTTCCTTTTCCTGGCTGGAGATGTGGGAGCCAATGACTCTAAAAGAGGAGGTTATTGCTCAGCAGAAAGCTTGAACTCCTGCTCTGCTCCAACTTCAGGAAGGCTACTATTGCTGACTGTTACTGCTGTCCACTTTGCTCAGTTTCCTGAAATGATGGGGTACTACTTTGCGAAAGGGACAAATCAAAAACAGCGTCACTGCTCGTTGGTGTCTCCATGATTGCAGTGGCTGCCTCACTTGACAGACATGGTCTTGGGCTTAAGTTGGGGTGTTGCTGTTGATGCGGGAGTGCTGCTTCCAGGTTCCTCCCCAGAGGTCTGTCTGGCAGACACACGTCTCCCGAAAAAGGTTGTGGTCGGCACGTCACTGGTGGAAAGCTGCTTCTTCTTACTGACCACTTTCTTTGGAGCAACTTTCTTTGGGGCCATCTTAAAGCTCTCAGTTGGCGGTGGTACTAGGCAGCACAAGCGGGAGGGATTGGAAGACTGACAACACTGTACAGGCCTTCTGTTTGTCAGTACTGTGGGTGATGTCTCTTCTTTTGTGCACCTAAAAGCAAACAAGCAAGAAAACAATTTAGTGGAAGTGGCATTGTTACAGTTTGAATTAGTACAGATAAAGGAAATATTAGTGTGGTTGGTTACTCAGGTAATAATAAATCAACCACTTTAACAATATACCATAACAATAAAATTCCAATCAGTGTAACACAACATACAGATATATCTCTTTGCTTTATGTCCATCTATTCTGTAGGAGACACCTGTGGCACTCAGGAAAGTGCATGGGCAAATGGAATATTTATCTTTAAAAAAAATGAAGGCCAGTGTGCGCCTATGGCAATCATTGTGGTCCAGGGGGAAATTGAATAATCTTTAAAAAAATAAATGATGCTGATGTGTCTGCAGTGCCCCACAGCCAGGGTGACCAGGAGGAAATAAAATTATACCTAAAAACACTGAATGCTGTTGCGCAACTGTGCTACTATGGTAGATATATGGATGGTTGGATGGATGTATCGAGGCAAAAAACAATGTTTTAAAAAAATTAATACATTAAAAAAATAAAAGATATCATTTAAACAGCTAAATTAAAAAATAATTAACAAATCTAAAAAAAATGAAAAATTTTTAATAAAAAAATACAATTACAAATCAGAATAAAAGATAGAAAAAATTAAAATAAAATAAAAAAACCTTAAAATTAAAAATTAAAATAAAAACAATCAATAATTGCTGATGTGTGTATGGGAGGATGAGAAGAAACCTATCATGAGGCAAGGAAGTGCAAAATAAAAAATACACAAAAATGCATGTAATATATATGAACTGTTCATCCCAATCATACTCTTAATATACATATACTACAAAGATCCTCATGCATAATATTAAACTGATATCACATCCATCCATGCAAGCCTATGGCAAAGGCACACTGGTTGGATGTACAAAATGGCTGCCAGCTACATGGTCAAACAAGAACTGCGAGCAAGTAGGCATGGGGAACAAACAACACATGTAAGCCTTTGACAAAAACATACTGGATGGATACACAAAATGGCTGCCAGCCGCATGGTCAAACAACAACAGTGAGCAAGGAGGCATGAGGAACAAAGAGAACACATTCAGGTCTATGGGCACAGACTCCACAAAATGGCCTCTGGCCACATGGCATGAAGAACAAGGACAAATGATGGCCTATGGCAAGCACACTCATTGGCCAGACAAAGGAGGCATGGTAACGCTGAAATAAACACATCATTATTAAGCAATGCCAAAAACAAAAATTAACTGAGCTATACATTTTTTACAACAACACACATCTTCCCAAGGCATCAAATATTACCCCACATATGCACTTTTTGTAGACAAAAAAAATGAAATACAAAAAGAAATCACACATTTTTAATTTAATCCAATGCCATCCCAGCCCTAAATGATGTTTTAAAACAACATATACCACAGAAACAGTTGTTTCATGCACCCATGATTAGTACTGGCCTGGGCCTACTGACCGGATTGCCTGTTGGCAGACTAGGCCACATAGTAAAATAAATAAATATTGCACATTTAACAAACATGGAGAAAATGCACTGAACTGTGCAACCTTGTTCCTTTACAAAAGAAGAAAAATTAAATGCAAAAACATAATTGGCCCCTACTGAAACTACAGGCCACCCACTACAATAAATTTAGAAAATTAAATAAAAGTACAAATAAATACTGGTTCCTTTCCTCTATCAAACAAACAACAACCTTATACAAGAGTTTTTGAACTTACTTGGGAAATCTCAAATACAAAGTCCTTAAATCCAATGGTATATATGCAGCAGACACAGAGAGTGAGCCTTCCCACTTCAAATCCAAATGAAAAGTGACCAGACTATGGACAAAGCACTGGTAGGAGCCTGCTGGACAGGAACAGGAAGGTGGAGTCTCTGGGGCACTTCCTTACTGTTGAAAAAAAAAGTTTTCCAAAAAGTCTTCTCGCACTAAAGAACAACTTGAACAGTTCATTAGAGAAGAAAATCCACTCAAAAACCTCTTTCTGAATTGATTTAGCTGCTTCTCAAGCATAAAAGCTACTTGAGGTGCGATTGGGAGCAGCACTATATTGGCGCAGCTGGGGCCGGAAGCCAGGCAAGTGGGTGTGAAATCTCATGTGTGCTCGCTAATGGCCCAAGAATATTGTCGCACTGGCAAAAGAGTGGCAAAAACAAATCTCAAGCATGAACGGAAACAGAAACTCCACTTCACATCAGAAGGAGGAATTCAGGAACTCCGTGCTACTCTGCATAGCGTGGAGTTCCCAAATTCTGAAAACACTGTGACCGGAGCGTATTTTTCCACCCAGGCCTAATGTGTACCAGATTTTGTATTGGAGATAGACACCAGCTTGAGAGACTGGGGGCTGGTTTAGAGAGCGACAGGTAGGTGGATTATGGACAGGAGAAGAGAAAATAAAGCATATAAACTGTTTGGAATATACAGCAGGATTGTCTGCCTGAAGAGCTTTAGAAAGTTTTGGAAGGTCAAATAGTACTAATGAAGATGGACAGTGCTTTGGCTGTGGCTTATATCAATCGACTAGGAGGGAGCAGATCCCGAAGTCTGACAGATTTAGCGAAAAATCTTGATATTTTTTAAATGGAACACAAGATAATAGTGAAAGCATAGTACTTACCAGATCAATTGAATATAGTAGCAGATTGGAATTCGAGAAACATCAGGGATTACAGCAATTGGAAACCGAATCCATGGTATTTCAGGAGAATAGAGAGGATTTGGGGTCCGTTGGAGGTGGATCTCTTTGCTAGCAGACTGACATTCTAGTTAGAGAAGTATTTCAGCTGGATACCCAGATCCAGGAGCTTGTGCAGTGGATGTATTCAAGCAGATTTCAAAGGGGGTGAGAGCTTATGCTTTTCCTCCATTTGCAATGATTCAGAGGGTTCTATTGAAAGTGAGAACAGAGAGGTGTTAGTATTGGTTACACCGTTGTAGGGATCTCAGGTATGATTTCCATCCATGATAGGGTTAGTGTGCACACTACCTCCTTTGATTCTAGCATTGGAAGGACTGCTGAGGAATGGAGAAGGAGAAGAATATCATTTAGTGCAGGACAAAGTATTAAACCTTCTTGTATGGAAATTGTCAGGAGATCTGAATGTTTCAAGAGATTTTTGATCAAGGCTGTTGAAATGCTTGAAGAGTCTTGGGCACCAGGGACTAGAACGAGATATAAGAGAGTTTGAAGAATTTAATCTGGTTGGTACATGGAGAGGTGTTTGGATCCTGTGGAGGCTCCTGTAGTAGAGATAGTGAAGCAATATGAAAAAGGACAGAGTTATATAACTATGAATTGTTATAGATCAGCTATTTCAGCTGGACATGTTCACGTAGATGGAAGAACAGTGGGGAGAAATTCTATGATGTGCAGAGTTTTGAAGAGTATGAGGTTGAGAAGGCCTCCTAGAGCAAGGTATGATGTTTTGTGGGATGTGAATTTGATGCTTTCTTTATTTGAATCTGGCCTGTGAATAGATATTTGGATTTGAAAAAACTTATCGTAAAATTAGCAACTTTACTATGTTTAATGTAATGTAGAAGGGTTTCAGATGTGAAAGCATTGGAGGTAAGTAATAACGTTAATGGGTCAGACGGAGTATATTTTGAAATCTGGAAAATAACAAATACAATGGGCCGGATTTACATCTCGGCGGATAGGTTGCTCTGTCACAACAGTGATGGATATTTTGTCTGCCGAAATATAAATGCCATTATATCCTATGAGATTTATATTCTGCGGGTGGGATATCCATCACCGTTGTGATGGAGTAACCCTTCCGCTGTAATCTAAATCAGGCCCTCTGTCTGAGTATATTTCTTTCCCAGGTTTCTCAGAATGTAAAACATTTTTATTATGGAATGCATAAATGAATAAATGAATATGAGAACAGAATGTTGGAATGCAATGATTGATTTCATATGTAAAACCAGATGGGGCAGTGAGTAATGCTACTATTGCAAGATGGGTAAAATGGACAATGGAGCAAGCAGGTATAGATGTGCAGGCAATTTAAAGCACATTCGGTATGATGTGCAATGGCAAGTAAAGACTATTTCTCTGGTGGAAGATGAGAGGAGATTCTGAAAGCAGCTGACTTGGTCATGTACATTTGCTAAGAATTACATTAGGCCAGTTAATTATATGGCTAATGTGGTGCTGAAGGGCTTTCAACAGGCATAATGGTAGCCTCGAGTCTTGAAATGAAATGGTGATTCTCCAAATGCTATGAACAGAGAATCAAGATTTTATTAAAGACACAGAGGTTAACATTATCCCACCCACCACTACTCCACAAAAAAAAGAAGAGAAAAAGAAAAAAGAAAGAAAAGTATCGGAAGAAGGTGGAGGGATATGTTTAGAATTTTGAATGCATTCAAGTATTACTATTTTTGATGTCTACAGGTTAAACTTTTATGGTGTAGGATATATGCAGATTTTTGTTTATTATTCTTAGAGGCACAATACAAATGGATGTAGAGGAAAGGAAGCTGGATAAGGACAGTTCACAGATGAAAAGAGTAAATCCAGACAAGAAAACTTTGGCGCATTTAAAGAGGAAGAGTGTTCTGTGAAGGGATTATTTATGGACTATGGTGTTGTATTGTTAAAAGGTCTTTAAAGTTACTGCAGAAGGAGCAATTAAAAGATTAATGCATAATGTTAGCCTCCGTATCCTTAATGAAATCTTGATTCTCTGTTCATAACGTTTGGAGAATCGCCATTTCCCAGTACTCTACCGAAGTTTCACATCAGAGTTATAATGAACAAATGGAGTGTCAGCATTGTATGACAAAAGTGAGTACTGCTAGAAGAGAAGCTTTTGAATGTACAGACTTGTTTAAGGAGCAGGAGAAGTAAACAAGCATTATTGGGCTAATGAAGATATGAAACCAGCTGTTTAAAAAATATAAGGGTAAGTATGGGATTTTGGGGATAGATTATCAGTTTGGGGGTTCATAGGGCCACCAAACTCAAGGTGGAGGTGCGTTGGTGGTCGGGGACTGCCGCACCAGTGATCCGACTGCCTTCTTACAACTACGGCAGTTGGACTGCCATAGGACCGCCACAACTGCCAGGGATCCGCAATCCCTGGTGGTGGCGCGGTGGTCTGAGGGCCACAATATACTGATTGTATCACTGTGGCACTGCCAAGCATATTACAGATTTCCTCACCACCACAGATTTCATGGCAGTGAGCCTGCCATGAAAGTTGTGGCAGTGAGGAAACTAAGGGACACCTACAGGGTCCCCTGTTCCCTCATAGCATGATGGTGCATGTTAGGGGGCAAATGGTGTGCCCTCCCCCTTTCTGCATTCACCCCCTTTTCCTGCACAGTCCATGCCGTACAGGAACAGTCTTTGGCCTTTTTAATAGGCACCGCTGTGGGAATGCCAAAGGACTGCCCGCCAGACAACATGATAACTCGTAATCTGGCTGGTGGCTGGCAGTGAGGTTTGGCGGTGTGGCAGCGGGACGGTGGTATGCCGACCCACTCCCACACTGCCAAACTCATAATCAGGCCCTTAGTCAGTTATTGTATAATATGCCTTTAAATCGCTAATCACAGTTAATCAGAGGTATTCCTACCTCTGGCCATCATCATCTCTGTGCTTAAGAGCTCCTTAATTTTAATACATTAATATTTTTGTTAGAAAATGACGGTTTTCATAATATTTCATTTAAGCTTCGTAGACTTCTTAGAGGTGCAGGAAAGTGTTTTCAGACAGATCTTATATTTAAAATTAACAGATCTGTGCCTCTATGGGTAGTGAGAATCTCCAAATGATCTTTGTTCTTCATTTTTCATTTCACTTTGTCACTTATTTTTGTCCAAAATAGCATCTAACTGCGTAAAATAGCCTGGGCTTCAATAACAGTTTTACTACTTGATAAATTATAAGAAAATGACAAACATGAATAAATGTACATATTATGTACAAAAACTGTTTTTATAAGCAAATACAATCTACGGTATGTAAATATATTTTTCAATTAGTAACATTGCAAATCAGACAAAACAATGATGCAACTATTTTGCAACATCAACAACTGTCATAAAGTACACCATTTTCACAGCCTGGAAACTGTTTAAATATAATACAGATACATGGAAAGGAATGTTTTTGGCCATTCCCATTATTTCAGGAACTTACAACAGCGGGGATAAGAACAAGCTATTTTCAAGTACATGTTCAGTCTTTTGCACAGACAAGTGAATGACTCTAAAGCTGTCATCCCCATCAGCATATCTCCCAGTAGCGGTACATTCCATTGGCACATAGCAGTGAACACTCTAGTTATGTGTTAGAACTCTTCGAGTTTCACTGGGAGCTATTGAGGAAGAAGATGTAATGATTTATGTGTTGATACTGTAATGAAACTTGTCTCAGGTACTACCTATGAATCTCCTGGGTACATAATGACCAGTTAAGGACCAACCAAAATGTAGCATTTTGATAGCTGTTCAATTTACAATACGGTTTGCCCTATTTTTGTCAATGAGCAGTTGGTATATTCAGGAAGAGGTGTGGTGCAGCGGCCAGGACGGCTGACTCCGGAACACCGGGACTCACGGTTCGGCGCCGCGGCAGGTTAGCCCAGCACCTTGTGACTCTGGGCAATAGCTCGCTTAATCTTCCCAATGGCCCCCAGCGCCGGGACACCTCGCCTGAGGTAGCTGTGCGCTTTACAAATGCTGGTATTATTATTATTCATGGAATAACCCCAAATAAAGGTCGAAGGACCAGAAACAATCAGCATACAGGGAAAAGGCCAATGAAAGGCACACGAAAGAGTAATAATGCGAAAGCAGGAGCAATGCTGCAGACAAAGGATGTTTGTGGTACATTTATTATGAAACACGTGCAGTGATTGAAAAATGCCTTAATACTGGTTATTTGAGAAACTATAGACTGCATTAATGTATTGAAAACAGGCTTGTCAGAAGGTTTTGTGGGACAGTGGTCTTGCGGGGCCCTCGCTCGTTCTCCAGCAGCGCAACCACCCTTTCAGGAAAGAAACAGTGTAGAATTGGAGGCACATCTGCCATACGGTGCCACCGAGAAGTGACCGTTTTTACCTGCCTTGTTGTGAATATATCACAAAAACAAGCAAACTAAGGGGCAGATTTACGAGCCCCATGCGCCACATTTGCGCCGCCGTTGCATCACTTCTGTGACGCAGCGGAGGCGTAAAGCTAGCGCCATGCTGCGGGGGATTTACAACGTGACGCATCTAGGGAGATGCGTCACGTTGTAAAGCCCTGAGCCACATGAAACCTGTGTCAGGTTTCATGTGGGCGTTCTGGCACAGGGGGGGGCGTTCCGTCGCAGGAACGCCTCAGAAAAGTGCCTGAGTGAAATCTACAAGATTTCACTCAGTCACTTTTCCGACGCCACTGCGTCAAAACCTTGCGCCTGCTTGAAGCAGGCGTAAGGCGTGACGCACCATGTTAAGGATAGGCCAGGTTGGAACAGTGCTGGAGTTGCGTCGCGCCCGCGACACAACTCCAGCACTGCGCCAACCTTACGCCGGCAGATGCGACACGCATCTGTTTATCCTTGCGCCATGATGCACTGCATTGTAAATGCGGCGCATCTGTGCTGGCGCAAGGGTTAACTTGCGTCACGCATCTTTCCTGGCGCATCCCTGCTGATTTGCAGGGATGCGCCAGGAAACGTAAATCTGCCCCTAAATACATTTTGCAGTCGTGTGGGGTCCTGAAAAATGCAGCGCCTCGAGTAAACAGTCCAGCCTTTCTCATCTCATCCTAACAGTAACTAGACATTTTCTTCTGTTTTTCACCCAATCTTTTAAAGGCACTTTGAAGATTAAATTAGCAATGATTTAATGATGTAATATCGTTTGTTTATCGAGAGCGTTGATTGTCACATTGGGACTGCCCTGTCACAAGCAAATGTCATATAACTTATATTAAAAGATGAACCAACTTGTCTTTGGCCCATCTATAATTTGGATTCTGGTGATCTTACAACATTCTTACATTTACAAATCGTGTACATCTTCTTCCTTAATGCTCTGTCCCCAGTCCGATTGCTTTTCCAACTTGATCCCATGAAAATCGCTCTGCCAATTTCTTGTCTGGTCCATGCTATGCAAACTGGTAATAAATAAAATATATACATACATATGAAATCTTTTATAGTAGCTTTTTTATGCAAAGGAAGCAGATTGACTACATTTAAAAATCCTGTAATACCCATAATGCATTAGGAGCAACAGAATAAATCCCTAAAATCCAGGTGGACCCATGCACCAAAACATGCCATGTTGAATCTGAGAATTATCTGCCGTTCTCTGCCTCAGAAGGAAAACATATTTTTTATTTCAAATAAATAAACCCATTAGCCCTGAAGATCCACTCATAATTTGTTTCTTTATTATGTCAGACTTCTATTTATACTATTAGAGACTTAGCAAGCATTATGCGGCTAATGGAAAGAAGCATTTTTCTCTTGCCTCAATCATCATGAATGGATTAACATACACATTCACTAATAACATTTTCAAAATACATTTTTTCTTTGGACCTTATTATGTTTTTACTACATCTCAGAAAAGTGTTTTTCTAACATATTATTCTACTGTGTGTATGGTGTATGGATGTAGGATACAGTTTTAGCTACATTTTTTCAGCTTCAGTTGCATAGAAGGCCCACATGATGGTGTACATTGTCATTACTTTGCTATTTTAGTGATTTCACTAGTTCTGAATACCTTTTGCTCCTATCAATTCACAGGAAGCCTTTCCAAGGAAGACACCCTTAACAACCCTCATCTATTCAGATGACGAAGGAAATACATTTTCTGCGAACAGATTCAAATGATGATGTCCTCGGCTAACAAAAATGGCAGCACTACATAATAAGGGTTTCTTACATAGATTGCTCTAGTAATGGGGACATTGTTACCTCAAGTAACAAAGGCCAACATTATGCTTGAAATCTTTAATGCTACTCAGCCATTATCATCTTTCAAATGAAATAATTTATGTCACAAAGGATGATATCAAGAGCGCTGGTAATAAATGTAAAGGAGGACACTTCTCAAGCTTCAGGTTTTATTCTTGTTGCTTCTATAGCTAATAAGTGCTCTTTGTGGAACCGATCAGCGCTTGAGCACTTTGCCCGAGACAGATTTTTTTTTATGTCTGACGGATCGTACTATATGGACGCAGGAGGAATTTCATGAAACACCGGAAGGAGTCATATAATAATAAGAAATTAAGAGTAAACAAACTCTTGGAAGCCTTGAAAAAGCCCTACGCCTGCTAGCCATGCAGGGGGCGAAACACGTGTTGGTTGTTGGAACATGGTAAGACTTCATCGGAATGAAGGGTACTTAAAATATTATGATACTGCAAGATAATCTTGGTTAAATACTCAGGAAATAAACAGAAAAATAATATTGAAATATAGTTTGAATATATTGCAAGAAGACTGTCAAATGTTGGTAGTTTTCAGTAATGTTATTGTGCTCAGCAGGTATTTAATTATTGAATACAATCTCTGGGAAGCTCACACTCGATACTGTTCCTAATAATCTTTATCCAACGAGGAGGAGTTGGCCTTAACCTCAAGAGGGTACAATTTCCCGCAAGACTCAAAAAGAAGGGTATTGGTAGGTCAGAGAGTATTAGGGCAAAAAACTGTTTGAGATTGCTCCCATTTTGTAGGCAGATGAATTCAAATTACTCGAGACTCTAGAACTTTTCGGCTCAAAGGGGGGTTACTATGCAGACTTCCTAGGCCCCCCTTCAACTCTACCTCTAATGCCTTTTCCTGTTGAGCAGGTAGTATTGGCGGATCAGGAGGCTCTAGACCGCAAATCTTTTTTGCACTCCTGCGCTTTATCACTACTTTTTTGTGAAAACAAAATGAGAACGTTATCAAGTTCCCTGTTATAAATGTCAGGTCTCTCAATCAGTGGGTTGCCTACTTCTATGTTAAAGTAGAAGGGACTCACTTCCTCCAGGACACCTTACTGGAAAAAACTGAAGCAACAGACTAGATTTCAAGGATAAACACGGTACAATCCCCACTTGTGTTCATCACTAACCCATCCTTCAAATATTTTGGTTCAACAGGCAATAGTACTAAACCTTTCTGCCTTTAGGCCTTTCATCAACTAAGCTGATGCATTTTCCAATCGCATGGCTTCACATCCATAGTATCAGTCAACTATCTAAACAATGTGCTGTCCTTGGTATCACAGAAACAAGACACTACTGCAAATTCACTGAATTACCAAGACCTTTCTTTTCTGGGGTTAATGGGGTCAAAATTGGATATGCCTAACAATGGTTGTGCCCTGTAGTTTTTTATGTGAGTTGGTTGGATATTTGATTGTCTTATGTATTTATTGCACTATTTGCACATTATACAGCACGCTTGATATAAGAATTCCCCTTAGGAGGCAGCGATGTATAAAGGAAGAATTTTGTACTGTATGTAAAGTTTGTCTTTTTTAATCTGTTGATGTGATTTTGTGGACCTCCGTTGGAGTTCCAAAATAAAATAAATAAATTGAGATTGAGTTAGTGTTTATTCTCTCCGCTGGGTTTAGACATGATTGGGGGCCAAGGCTTCAGCACATATATCTGAGAGCCATATGTTTTTGCATTTGCAGTCCTCATGCAGCGAAAGTGACAACCTTCAGCCGAATTGCCACAAGGGAGTAAAATATCTTGGGTGGCCTAGCAAGGGGATCAGATGTAGTGCTGGTGCACAGGTTCATGAGAGTATATAAGTATTGCACACAACTATTAATATGTTTACTAGGGGCAACTTCAAATTATTTGTTTCAGTTTTAATGTTTAGCGTGCTGGCCAGGAACGTGTAACTGCCTTGGACACGTATGGTAATGCAACTGTACTTCAAGTGTCACTTATCACTTGTGACCTGGCCGCACAGCAAATGAATTTATCAACAATATTTCAACACAAATGTAGACTTTACTGTTGTGACCAATTTACTCTTAGTCAGGCCCATGAGCCATCACACATGAAGGTGCCACCACATTTGAAGATACAATGCTGCAGCTGTGGTATGGGGGTTCATGGACACTCCTGCCCATGGTCAGCACAGTCAACTGGGGTAAAGGTGTAGTGCTATCAGGTATTGAGGCTCATGGCACCTCTCACATTTGGGCAACTGCATAACAGAGGTACTTCTCAGTTTCACCAGGCATGTGGGGGTAGAGGTGCATTGGGAAAGAGCAAATCTCAAATGGTCTGACCCGTAAAACGTTCTCCCACCTCTCCACAAATCTTGGATAACAAAAGCATTACAGTCATGTCTTGAGCTGGGCATCAGTTACAGGCCTCTGTTCTTCTCTGTCTCTAAAAACAAAGTCCCTCATGCACAGCTTGATTTCGCTTCTATGCTAAAATGAGACATGGCCTCTACGTGCCAGGCAGTATACCTCATCCACTCTCAGGTTGCAACAGCTGCAACGTATTTTCCTCACTCCTGCAGTATAATCCACACTTATTCTGGGGAGGACGTCAAAGATTAATTTCCCCGGATTCATCTTTATGTTGCAATGGTGTAAAAAGTGATTTCGAGTTACATGGTGAATTCTGAAATGCAAGTGGTCCATCTTATATTCAGAAACAGTGAAACATGATCCAAAGTCAAATCATCCTATATTCAGAAATAGTGGCACATGGTCCAAAGTCAATTAACTACTTAGATGTAAAGTAGTTGTCCTTGAAATATTGGAGGGAACCAATCATTAAAAAGTTCATCTACCAGTTTGTTGTACAGTTCCATGGCAACCAGCTACAAAAAGCACACTGTCACTCAATCTTCTTTGAAGATAACAGGCATACATAATGTATAGTGTGTTTTGTAGATTAAAAAAGCATAGCTCTCTGCTCAACCATGGGTTGTTCCTGTGTTCTTGCTTCTACAGTAGTTTAGGATGTAGGCGGTCGCTGATAGGCAGTAAGCCCATTTCTTTTTGGCTAGATTTAGTCATGCCCAGTGTTTTCATTTGGCCTTACACTCATGGTAGTACAGGGGGAGCATTCATGACGGACTACATAGATTTGCACAGGAAAGATAGCAAGTGTCTCCTTACTGGGAAGCAGGTATAAAGGCCTGCACACTAAGGCAACTGATGAACTGACAACAACCAGAGGTAATAGGTGTTAGAAATGGGGTTTCTGTTTGGCTAGGGTGTGCACCTAAGCCAGGCAGAACTCACCACTCTAGTCAGAGCAAGTAAGTTACACACCAAAGATAACCTGAGCTCACCCCCTGGTAGCTTGTCGCAGAGCAGTCAGGCTTATCCTCAGAGGTAATGTGTAAAGTATTTCTGCAACACACACACACACTGTAATTCATGGGAAATACTACAAAAAGCCTCCACACAGTGTAAAATAAAGATTATTTATCTGGGTAAAATAAGACCAAAACGGCAAAAATCCAAATAATATATCATACGATATTCACAGATAAACAGGGGGTGCTTTGAGACACATAACTATTCAGTTAGGGATAAACTATGGTGATAGTAGAAGCCAGTGTGCTTCTATTGAGGTAATTATGGTAGCATGGTAAATCACTGCAAGAAGTGCAGTGTAGCACGTTGGAACCGCTGGGGTTCAAAGTAATGAAACAAAAAGTCTGTCCTAAATTATTAAGGGATTCCAAGCTAGCAGCGCTAGCACCTAAAAGGAGTGACTTTGCTGGGTATTACGCTGTCTGAACATAAAGCGATGTGCCCTAATAGTCACAATTTTTAACAAACCAAAAGTGCGGGCACTCCTTTTAAAGGAGTTACAGTAATCCTCTGTCGAACACGCCGACCGCCTCTGCTTCAGGAATGGAGGTACCGGAATGCAGAAAAATGCCTTTTAGGGTAAAGTGTGGTGGTAAAACGAAGGGGGGAAAAGTTTCTATGCCCACAAGTGTTCCGGTGCGAGAGTCCTCATCTGGACCAGGCACAGATAAGGTTCACCACCTTCGAGCACCACTTGTAGTTAAAGGGACTGCGCTTGTCCCTGGGATGACAGTACCTTGAGGCAGCGCATTGTGGGTATGGGGAGTGTGTGCCCCATTCTAGCAGCATTAGCGTGTGTGCCACAACAGGAACAAGGAATCCTAAGATGCCCTCACGGGAGGAAGTCGGTCGCCAGTCAGCCGCTCTTAAGGTCGGTGCGCCTCACACACAGTGCTGCATTGACAGCAGAGGAGTCGCTCTGCCATGTGGCTCACGAGAGTGGGTGGGGTCGGGACACGCAATGTCAGGGAAGCTGTGCAGTCCTTTGACCCAGTGGAGGCTGGCCACTGCGCAGCAAGGGCAAGTAATCAATAAGCAACCGGGAGGCTTCTGGGGGTATCGGCAAGCTTACCGGCCGTAGACCGGTGCAGGGGGAATGAAAGAAAACACCACACCTGATCCTTTTGGCAATGAACTGGCCCGCTCTGAAAAACTGGTTGCGCGCCGGATGCAGGAATATGAGGTCTTTGATGTCCTGGAGATCTCTCAGAGAACTGGAGGCAAGCCAAAACGCCTTTGAGTTTGTGATGAGTTTGTAGGATGTAGAGAGCAGAGTCAGTTCTCCCTCACTGCAGAGGCAGCAGGCCAACACAACAGAGCACAGAGAAGAGTGTCAGTCCCTCCGGGCAGCACAGCAATCAGCAGGCCAACACAGCAAAGCAAGTGACAAAGTGGCAGTCCCTCCTGACAACGTAGCTCCTCAAAGGTGCAGAGTCTCTCAGACCCCAAAGTGAACTAAAAAGGGGGTGTGAGAGGTCCAGTGCTCATTCCAAAATGTGTCTTTGGAGTGGAGGAGACAGCAAAAGAGGCCTTTGATCCTCACAAGGTCCCTGTCCTTCCTTCCCTGGCTCAAGACACACTACAGGGAGTATGCAGCTCTTTGTTCGAAGACAGGCAGAGCCCTATTCAGGTGCAGGTGTCAGTCTCTCTCTCCTATTCTACAGCAGGAAGCTCCATCAGCTGGTGATGGGCCATCAGGATGCAAATGTCACACCCCAGCCCCCTTTGTATAACTGTCTAGCAGAATGCAAAAAACTCAGCTGTCACACCAACCCAGATGTGTATTCAGAGAAGGCAGCAGCAAAGAATGGTTGAAGTAAGAAACAGCCAGCTTTCTAAAAGTGGCATTTTCAGACCTGCAATTTAAAAGGCAACTTTACTAAATTATGGGGGATATTCTCAAGAACGTGCGATAAACATCTCCAAAATAGGTTAACGCAAGTTTACATATCGCCGTCTATCGCGGGAAAATAACCCCGTGTTAACGTGGCATTCACAACACAGCGGTAACATGCGATAGTACCCCGATAACGCGGCAAATGTCCGCGATAACACTACCGGGACGGCGATGAAAATCCAAACCTGAACGCGAAAAAAGTTGCGATGGGCCCAACCGCGATAAAAAATCCAGCGAGAAGCAGCGCCAGGCCTGCAAGTCCCACAAGTCAGGCTGCAAAAAGCACAATAAAAGCGGCAACACAAAACACAAACAACTGCGAAGCACCATGGAGGTAGCCGGAGCAAGCACAGAGGACAACCAGAACCCCACAAGCCCCACGGAGGACCAGCCTGGGACCTCGGGGTCAGGGAAGGGCAAGGAGAAGAAGAAGAGGAAGACGCGGCTCAGTCCGCAGGAAAACAGGATCCTGATCACAGAGGTGACAGAACACCATCAACAACTGTACGTCACCTACACTGTGTCATTGGCAACAAAAAATACAATATGGCAGTCCATCCTGGACAAGGCGAATGCAGTCGGAGCGCTGAGGAGGACAATGGACGAGCTCAAGAGGTGCTGGAATGATGTGAAGCACAAGACCAAGCAGAAACTCGCAGACAACCAGAAGGCAGCAATGCAGACTTGAGGTGGGAGACCAGTGCCACAGGAGGAGCAGGATGAGATGGAGGAAATGGTGACCACAGTCATCAGTGTGGAGACGGTGGCAGGAGTTGTGGGACCGGACACTGCTCAACATGACCCGACACAACAGCAACAGGGTGAGTAACCACCAGGGACTGGGGGGACGGGGGCAGATGGGCACAATGGCACACATGCACAATTAAGTAGAGCACATCTGCAGACAAACCATGGCCAAGAGGCACAACACCAACCAAGAGCCCAAGTTACCCAAGTCTGCAACATCACAGCACTGCATAAGCACAGAAGTGAAAGCCACACTGCCTGAAAGGGATAAGGGCCAGCCAAATCAGAGCTGAAGGGGCAACTCACCTACAATGCAGCACACACACATAAGATCCAGAGCACCGCAACATTTACAACAATGTTGAACAAACAGCAACACCAGCACAACAGAACAGAACAGAGGACACAACTGCTGCCGCTTGTGTGTGGAAAATGGCCATTCGCATGTGGCATAGCTGGAAACTGTGAGATGATGATGTACTAGTACAACCCCACATCCCTGATGGTGTAGTAATGCATGTATGGCCGTGACCCAGATAGGCAGTGAGACACACATTGTCATACAAATCAACACTCATCACAGTTGAATACAAGTGAAGGTTCGTTAACTTTATTAGCATATGCGTGTCAGTACGGGCAAGATTAGTGCCACAACATGCAGACCAATGCAGCAGTATGTCAGAACGTGGAACGTTGCCAAGCGCCGCTGTCCACTCCGGGGGAGTGCCTCACCTTTCACAGGTGTGTGTTAACCCGCGTTGTTGTCCGCTCATGTATTCGGAGTCCAGGCGAATGCAGACATGTCCACTGTCGCCGTGGGAGATGTGACCAGAACCCCAAGTTCCAACAAGTTGTCGGGACATGTGCAATGGGTTCCGAACTGTCGTGTCTGCAGGTACATAGTTACACATCCATGAAAGCTAGTGCAGCCTCATAGGCAATTATTTCCAACATGAGGTCGTTGTCGACCTCATCGAACAGGACGGTGAGGCTAACCATTAGCAGGTCCGGACAGATGTGCTGCTTCCACCCCCTTTCACCAATTAGCACTACAGCCCAATAGGGGAGCGGCTCAATTTGCTCACTGCACACGAGGAGTTCTGCAATCTCCCAGGTCCAGCTGCCAGCATGTATGTCAAGTATCCAGGCATCCCATAGACGGGTGTCACGGTGTCATGGTTGTGGGCCAACAGGGGGCGCAGACACATGTTGAAATCCAGTTCGGCTACCGCCCTGATTGGATAGGCAGACATCCATGGGCCACTCGAATAGGCACGAGCGACAATGCAACACAGACTGCATGCAGGTGACGTTGGCAAGGCGGAAGCTCAGCCGGTAACTGATCCGCAGCACTACCAATGGCAGTGCCCCCAGTAAATGCAGCATACGTGCACAGTACAGTTCCACCTGACAGGGGTTGTGCAAGTGTCCGTGATGGTCTGCCATTGCGTTAGTGGCTCTGGTTGAAGCGGCACTGTTCTGACCTGCGCCAGTTCTGTGGATGAAATGCCACAGCTCGGAGCATTGAGTTGTTTTAGTGTGCAACGGTTGTACGCCTGGGTTAATGTGGGAGTAAGTGTGAAGGCCATTCCATGCAAGACAACTTCGAGCAAGGACTTCTGTGTGTGGGGTGTGTATACGTTGGTCTCTCGTTGGGCTGTGCGTAGTGTGGGAGTCATCATCAGCTGCTATAGTATCTGTCAGGGGGTGCTGGGCACATGTAATTCCGAGGTTGGAGATGCAGATGTGCTTCCGCCTGATAGCACAGACAAAGGAGCATTCATCCCTAATGTTAGTTTCTCATCTGCTTGCATTCAGGTACTGTGAAGTGGCTTGTTGGGGGTGGGGTGGGATGTGTGCGACTTTGGGATTCATGTTTGACATGTCTTGCATGTGGCAAATGAGCGGCATCACTGTGTGTTACGTTGCCTCACAGCTGCTTCTCCCTCCCCCCGAGCCTATTTACTTGTGTGCGCTGCGCGGTTGCATCACTGGCACTCCTACAGCACACCATTGTCATGCCTGTCTGCACATGTCCACAAGCCTGACAACGACACTGTGATGTTGGCCGTTGGAGGTGGGCAGCCATGTGAGTGTAGGCCTGTGGGAAGGATAGGGCTAGCACAACAACAGATATGAACCCTCTAGACCTATATTTCTTTATAAACTGGCTACACAGGCTCAGTGATAGGGCATCAGAAAAAACATTATTCTCCACACCAAAATGTAATAAATCATTCTTTTATTTCATATTTTTTCTTTTTTTTATTAATTTGTTTATAAAATATTTCATACTCAAAACAAATGCATAATATTCAAGAAACTATTTTTTTGCACAAAGTTAGCACCATGTACCAAGGAACAGACATAATTCCTGGGCCACAATAAATAACGACAGTTGTAGACTGTGAGAGGTATGTTTGGATGTGGGGATGTGAAGTATGTTTTTGTTTTACTATTTGTAATTTTATTCATGTCGTTATTTATTGTGGCCCAGGAATTATGTCTGTTCCTTGGTACATGGTGCTAACTTTGTGCAAAAAAATTGTTTCTTAAAGAAATATAGGTCTAGAGGGTTCATATCTGTTGTTGTGCTAATCCTTTCCCCCTTGTTCCCTGACCTGATAAATTATTCGCTTTAGGGGGTTGCCTCTCTTCCATAGGGCAGATACAGATGTAGAGTTCATGCCTGGCTGAACTCACGCTGCGGTTAAGGCTAGGCATTTGGCTCATGCTGCAGCAATACAGATACACACAACACTTGGCATGTATGAGCCAAGACCCCGAGCGGTCTTGCACTCCTTCATTTCCCCGTTCGTGCCAGCCCGCCCTCCGGGTGCATGCTACATTGCAACATTGTTGATTGCAGACTGGGTGGCGCCGACACTACAACAGAGACACACTCATTAGTTACTTCCTTGTCCAGGCCAGAACTGAACCACGCCCAGAGCCCTGGGCAAATCCTTCACACCCCTACACTGGCTTGGCATACGCCGGCCCAGCCCACTCCGCTTACGCTTACAGGGGGGGACGGCACAGCTACATATCCAGGGTCTTCCCCAGTGCCTGAGGTGGCATGGTTGCGTCCGCTGTTCACAGCACAATGTAATGTGGTAGGGCCCTGGCCCATCGTGCATACATAATGACCACACGGACACACTTAGATAGATAGTGGAACTGGCTATGGGCACGTGCGCCCGGCCCCTTTTTATTACCAGGGTCACATGTCCAGTGATGCCTGTGCTGGATGGGTGTGGGGTGGGTGTAAGCCAGCCCTCAGGGAGTGGTTGGTGCTGGCAACAACTAGAACAGTGATCATCGGATCACACACACAGATTAAATCATAAAGGGTCCATGACTTGCAGTGCACTGAGGTAGGGGCACCAGAGCTGAGCGTGCTCATGTGAAGGAATTGTTAATGATTTGGTCCCTTCAGGATATTCCTGCTGCAGCTGCAGTGGGGTGTGGTACACCTGCCTCATCTTCATCATCATCGTCCCAGGTCTTCCCCACTGCCTGAGGTGACATTGTTGAGTCCGCTGTCCACAGCACAAAACTCAATCATGAAGGGTCCATGTGTTGTGGTGCACTGAGTTAGTGGCACCTGAAGAGCTGAGCAGGGGATCAAGCTGATGATGGCATCCAAGACAGGTGTGAGCAACTTAGATGGGCTGGCTGTGACACTCCTCCGACTCTGGCAGTTGTTGGTTTTGAGGTGGTCCCAGCGATGATGGCGTGTCCTTGCATGTCAGGATTGGATTTGGTTTGCGAGCCCTGCTGACCCCAGTGTAGGCCGGAGGCAGTGGTCAGAAAGGGCACACAGCCACGTGACAATAACTTGTGGTGCACTGAGTTAGTGGCACCTGGAGCGCTCGGCGGGTGCGCGGCCTGCACTGATGCGTCATCAGGGCGGCCCGCCCTGGTAGCAATGTCTGTGGCCTACTGGACTCTGCCATAAATGAATCAAGACTCAATTTGGTTAGCGAGCCCTGCTGACCGCAGTGTAGGCCGGAGGCAGCGGTCAGCAAGGGCCCACATCCACGTGTCGTCGGCTTGTGTTGCACAGGGTCAGTGGCACCTGGAGTGCTCAGCAGGTGCACAGCCAACGACGATGCGCCGTCCGTGCGGGCCGCACTGGGTACAATGTTATTCGCCTACCGAATTCCGCCTCAATACTGCCACGTGTCGTTGGCTTGTGTTGCACAGGGTCAGTGGCACCTGCAGCGCTCAGCATGTGCACAGCCAACGATGATGCGTTGTTTGACTTGGAGGACCTGCTGACCGCAGTGTAGGCCGGAGGCAGCGGTCAGCGAGGGCCCACATCCACGTGGCGATGACTTGTGGTGCACTGAGTTAGTGGCACCTGGAGCGCTCAGCAGGTGTGCAGCCGACGATGATGCGTCATCTGGGTGGGCCGCACTGGGTACAATGTTTTTCGCCTACCGAATTCTGCCTCAATATTGCCACGTGTCTTCGGCTTGTGTTGTACAGGGTCAGTGGCACCTGGAGTGCTCAGCAGGTGCTCAGCCAACGATGATGCGTCGTTTGACTTGGGGGACCTGCAGACCGCAGTGTAGGCCAGAGGCAGCGGTCAGCGAGGGCCCACATCAACGTGGCGATGACTTGTGGTGCACTGAGTTAGTGGCACCTGGAGCGCTCAGCGGGTGTGCAGCCGACGATGATGCGTCATCCGGGCGGGAGGCACTGGGTGCAATGTTTTTTGCCTACCGAATTCTGCCTCAATATTGCCACGTGTCGTCGGCTTGTGTTGCACAGGCTCAGTGGCACCTGGAGCGCTCAGCAGGTGCACAGCCAACGATGATGCGTCGTTTGACTTGGGGGACCTGCTGACCGCAGTGTAGGCCGGAGGCAGCGGTCAGCGAGGGCCCACATCCACGTGGCGATGACTTGTGGTGCACTGAGTTAGTGGCACCTGGAGCGCTCAGCGGGTGTGCAGCCGACGATGATGCGTCATCCGGGCGGGCCGCACTGGGGGCAATGTCTGTTGACTGGTGGTTTCCTCCATTTACAGAAATGTGGCACAATTTGAATTGTGGGACCTGCTGACCGCAGTGTACGACTAAGGCAGTGTCCGGTACACACATGACTCTGTGTTGCTGTGCCGCTGGATGCGCTGGGGGCCTGTGTAGCGGAGTCTGGAGGTCACGGCGGCAGACTCGTGGCATGGTGAGGTGCGCCGCCCTGGCAGACGCGTTGTCCATCACGGACGAGAACCACGCCCAGGGCCCCGGCCTTTTTATCAGCACTCCTATGCTGGAGTGGCGTACGCCGGCCCAACCCACTGCGCTTACGCTAACAGGGGGGGATGGCACAGCTACATGTCCAGGGTCTTCCCCTCTACCTGAGGTGGCATGGTTGCGTCCACTGTCCACAAAACTACACACACCAGCAGTATATGTCCACATGGACATGTCTGTGCTCTGCATTCTGTGGTCTGTCCAGCACATCACCACCACACTTGGCATTGGGGACATTCTTCTTCATAGGTGAGTTGCTTCCTTCACACATACTTGGTTCCCACCTCTCCCCACATTCTCTAATTGTGTGGCTGAGGGGTCATGCCGTTTTCGGACGGTCCGCTGTCTTGTCCTACGCTGCCTCGGTGGTAGTCCAGGGGGGGATCCAGAGGGGGGAGGGGTCCTGTGGGTGGTGGCGTTGGGTGTTGTGGCCCTCTTGGGTCTCCGAACTGCATGATCAGTATCTCCATGGCATCTGTTGGTCTTCAGATGTGGCTCTAGGCTGGGCTCCCTTTCTACTGCAGTTGGTCGTCCTGCTTAACACCAGTAAAAGGCAGGTGTTAAATCCCTGCTGCTAACGCGCCTTATCGCCTGTTCTTGGTTCGCATCGCAGAACTGACTGGTCATTGTGAATATCGCGAAGTGGTGTTTTCGTGTGTTTTTGCACGGGAACGCCTACTCTGCATATCATTAGCGTTAGTTGTCGCACTCATCTGTGGCGATGTTTTTTGCGGCAGCTATCGCTGGAAAACTGGCGATATCGGCAGTTTGCGCCAGCTTGAGAATAGGGTGATAAATCTATCGCCACTTTTGCAGCGCTAAAGTGCCGATAAATCGGCGATGAGTCCTTGAGAATATGCCCCTATATTTTTTAAATTGCGAGTCCAGAGACACCAAGCTCCACTTTTCTATCTGCTACCAAAGGGTAGATACACTTAAAAGATGTTTTAAAGCAGGCTCTATGTTAACCTATTGGAGAGATAGGACTTGCAATAATGAGAAATTAATTTACCAGTTTTCCGCTAACAGGACATGTAGAACCCCAAAGTACAGGTCCTACTTTTTAAGTACATTTCACCTGCCCTTGGGGCTGCCTAGGGCCTACCTTAGGGGTGTGTTACATGTAGTAAAAGGGAAGGTTTGGCCCTGGAAAGTAGTTTAACTTACTCTGTCAAAATGGCAGTATAAAACTGCAGACACATGCTCTGCAATGGTTGGCCTGAGCCACGTTTAAAGGGCACTGAGTGGGTGGAACAATCAGTGCTGCAGGCCCACCAGTAGCATTTAATTTACAGGCCCTGGGCACATATAGTACCCTGTACTAGGGACTTACAAGTAAATTAAATATTTCAATTGTGGATAAGCCAATTTTACCAAGTTTAAAGCACAGAGCATATGCACTTTGGAATAGGGTTAGCAGTGATAAAGGGCCCAGAAAAAGCCAGCAAATAGAGGGTCAGAAAAATAGGTGGAGGAAGGCAAAATGTTTGGAGATAACCCTGCTGAAAAGGCCAGGTCCAACAATGGGTATGCGTATAGTAGTGATTCATAATTAAAGAAGTATCCTATTTTTTGGATAAAGTGGAACAAATCTAAAGTTTGCATGCTCCAAAAATTTGGATCCCATCGATAGCCTCACTATAGCACAAGCGTCCACTCCTGATTCAATCTCTCCACTTAAAAATCCTCAACCTAAACTCAGACAATTCTCTTATGTTACTGACACAGAAGTTCTTAACCTAATCAAGTCCACCAAATCAGGGTCACCACTTGATCCCTGCCCACCCTCAATACTCAAAATGATTCCTATCCCCATCACCTCGTATCTCACCAACATCTTTAATGAGATGTTCAGTGTTGGAATTTTTCCAAAACTATGGAAAAAGGCGTCCATCCTACCACTCCTCAAGAAACCGAATTTAGACCCTGAAATCCAGCTAACTATCATCCTATCTCTAGATTGCCTTTTCCAGCAAAGATAGTGGAACGACTCATCAATCTTCAACTGACTCAGTTTGTGCAAGACAATCAGTTACTGGACCCCGCCCAATTCGGTTTTAGAGCTGAACATAGCACAGAAACGGCCTTAATAAAAACTACGGACGAACTCAGAACCATTCTCGATAAAGGGGGATCTGCTGCTCTTGTCCTCCTCGACTTGTCGGCGGCGTTCGACACAGTTGATCATGCCTCCCTCGTTGATCGCCTAAAAAAATGGGCATTACCGGCAAAGCGCTTGACCTACTTAAATCCTTTTTATCTGAGAGGGAGCAGTCGGTTATGATGGAGAATGCTACATCCAAATGTTTCTCCCTCCCCTGTGGGCTTCCTCAGGGGTCTTCCCTGAGTCCCCTAATTTTTAATATCTATGTGGTTGAACTCTCTGCCCTGATTAGATCTTTCGGGTTCTTTCCCACTTCATATGCCGACGACACGCATATTGTCGTGTCGGTCTCAAACAACCTGGATACTACCATCTCTCAATTTCACGATTGTATGAGAGCACTCAGTAAATGGATGGGTAAACATTGCCTTAAACTTAACTCAGAAAAGACCGAGGTCATTCTTTTTGGCAATAAACCTCTTTTTTGGAACCCAGCTTGCTGGCCTAAAGAGTTGGGAACTCTTCCCACCCCGGTGCAAAAACAAAAAATCTGGGCGTAATCATTGATGATAAACTGGTTTTTAACAAGCATATTTGCTCTGTGGTCTCATCCAGTTACAACATGTTGCGAATCATTAAGAAGATTCTCCCTTTTATTCCTTTGACCTCCAGAAAAACAGTAATCTCTTTATTAGTTCTTTCAAAACTTGACTACTGTAATGGACTGTATGTCACGCTCCAGAAGCAGTACAAAAGGAAATTACAGAGCATCCAAAATGCTGCGGCTAGACTTGTCCTTGACCTGCCAAAATTTCATCCTATCTCAGCATCCATAAAAAAACTCCATTGGCTTTCGGTAGATTCTCGCATTAAGTTTAAGGCACTTTGCCTTGCGTAAAAGGCCTTACACAACTCAGGACCCACCTACCTTAGACACTCCTTCTCCTGATACATTCCTAATCGAGATCTACGATCAAAAAATTCGTTGATGATCGCTCACCCCAAATTCAAGAGAGTTAAATGGGGGGGGCAGCTGTTTTTCCTCTGAAACCCCGGCACTTTGGAACACTCTGCCTTTACATATCAAAGCGGCACCCACTCTTTTGGCTTTTAGGAAACTGTTAAAAACCTGGCTTTTTAATGCCTAGCCGCTCTGTTTCTCTTCCTGATTACTGCCCCACTGCAATACCCTATATAGCGCCAAGACACCCACGGGTATTTGCGCGCTGTACAAGTTTATTAACATAACATAACAAGTATCCCTTTGGATATTTCCTTATCAAGTATGAGAATCTGGCACTCTATTTATGAGCAAAATAAAAAAAAGGTAATTCAACTGTGAGGAAACACATCCCATGAGTTTCCAGAAAAAGTAAACAAGGTGGCACATGGATACTGTTCAGGAGTGTTTGACCCTAAACAGGTGAAATATGTTGCCATTTCATGATTTTAAGGTGCACTTCCCTGATGTGTGCGCAGCTTGTCTGCACACGGGCCTGCCATGGTAATATATGCGCAAATATCTGACACAGCACATGTGCTGCTCTGGGAACCACGAGGTCCTTACACGTCACGGGCACAACCCCTTTTGCCCAGATCATGGCATTGTACAATAGGACACCCCACCATAAGCTCACACGTTGGGATCACCCATCTCTCAAAATAACATTAATCCTTCACCCCAGCAAAACAAAAGTGATACAACAGAGAACATCAACATTTACAACCAGGTTATCACCTTCATAAACATTGAAAAACCATGAATGCAAAAATAAAACAAAACATACTGGTTCATTCTCAGCTCTCTGAGTTAAAACATCCTCAGTTCAGAGCAAAATCTTTCAGTCTTGTAGAACCCACTGGATTTGGTCTGAGATGGTATCTCGCCACCCCTTTTCGATGAATGGAGGGGCTGTCCTCAGTTGGCTCTTCTTGAATAGAGACTCCCGTAGCAGGGTCATCCCTTAGGTCAGCTCTAGTATCATCTCCACACGAGTTAGACCAACAGGGAGACTGTTCTTGAACATGTGAGAGTTTCCTCTCAGACCCCCTAGAATATCATCATTACACCCTAAGTCCTCCACTTGGGAAAATGGCTGGTTACCATCAGGAATTTTCTCCCCAGATGCCGATTTCTGACAAGTACCAAATCACCAACTTGTGGCTGCTTTGCCAGGTTCTTTTTTTAACTGATGTTTTGTCGTTCTGTACCTTTCGCTTTGAGTGCTGGGGCCCATTGTGGTATTTGAGTGTGCCAATACTCATAGAAATGCATACAGAGCACATTCAATGTTCTGGTCGTTGGTCAGTGCAACCCTCAGGACCTTGTTCAAAGTTTGGATGAAGCATTCAGCCTCACCATTTGCCTGTGGCCATGTGGAATTGATCCTCCGGTAATGAACCCCTAGATGTCATATAGTTAGCAAACTCCGGACCGGAAAAAGGAGGTCGATAATCTGTCCAGAGTTCACTCAGAAAACTGTGAGTGGCCATGATCTTCTCTAGGTGAGGTATAGTCTGGCTAGGGGTCATGGACTCAAGAATTTCAACCTCAGGAGTGTTTGAAAAATCATTGATTACCACCAGCATGTGCCAGCCATCAGGTAAGCTTCCAAAATCAGAACTGGCTCGGTGCCAGAGAAATTGGGGAAGTGTCTCCATGATAAGAGGTAGGAGGTGCAGATGGCTCTGCTGGGCTTGACACAGAAGGCATTAGTGCACTGTCTGTTACACCTGGTCTTCAAGCCCAGGGAAACAGACCTTACACCAAAGCCTGGATTTTGTTTTGACTACCTCTTGGTGGGCAGTGTCATCTAGGTCCACCACCTGCTGTTGTTGTCATCTGGGTATCACTAACCAGGGAGCCCTCATTAAACATTCTTCTGGAGACACAGCTAGTTCATGACAGACATTATGCAGAGAAAGAAGGGTCTCTGCGCCTCCTCAGTGCGATGGGACAAACTGTGAGTGAGCGTGTTACAGTTTCCTGATGCCACAGCTGATAATGCTAGCCGGAGGCCCTTGTCTATTGAGATAGCCCAAACAATCTCCTCCAATGAAATAGGCAATGGCCTGGACCTCTCAACCACAATTTTCACATACTCCTCCCCTTCATCAGCATCCAACCCCTCATGAACTGTGGCGGGTCTTGCATGCCTGGAGAGATAGTCTGTGGGATTAGGCCGGTATATTACAGAGAACTGTTACTCCTTCAGCTGAAGATTCCACTTCTTGATTCTCAGTGGTGGTTGTGAGGAAGAGCCAGCGAGAAGAAATCAATGGTTTGTGGTCGGTGTGAACTGTGAATGAGTGGCTATAGAGATAGATGTGAAAATGGCAGCATCTCCTATGAATAGCAATGGCCTCCTTCTCAATGTAAGAGAACTGCTGCTCTGTGTCCATCAAAGGATGACTGGCATATGCTACGGGAGCCCATTCACCATTGTTCTGTTTTTGGGACAGGACTGCCCCCATCCCCCGAAAGTTCAGAGTCAAAGTAGGCCAGTGTAGTGTGTTCAGAGAGCATTTGCTTGGTCACTTGAAAGGCTTATTATTGGGGAGGGTGCATCCCCAGACAGCATTCTCCTTTGTCAGTTCTCGAAGTGAGGCAGTGAGGGAAGTTAAAAGCTGGACAAACCAACCACAATATGTGACCATCCTTAGAAAACTACGTTCGCCCGTGACACTGGTTGGAGCAGGGGCGGATCAAATGCCCTGGACCATCGCTGGATTGGGTTAACTCCATTCTCGGAGAAGCGGTATCCCAAAAAACAGATTTCCTTTCCTGTCTGTCGAGATGTTCTTCGAGTGTGGGTGCGTGCACCAGAATGTCATCAACTCCAGTCCTGCCAACACCTCTCTTATTGTGTCCTGATACACTTCAGCAACACTGGACACCTCGAAAATGAGGCGTTTGTGTCTCCTCAAACCCACTCGGGTGGAGAACATTGTGATTGCTCTGGATTGTGGAGCCAGCATCAGCTGATGATATCCAGCTCTGAGGCCCATTTTGGAGAACCATCTCAAACCACTTAATTCTGCTAAGGGGTCATTGACAGTGGGTGTCAAATATCTCTCATGTCAGATGGCCATGTTGGGTAAGCACATATCCATGCAAATCCGGACCTCTCTGAGCTGCTTGGGTTTTCAAGCTACTACGATTGGAGATACCCAGGGGGTCTGGCCCTCAACTCTCTCAAAGATGTCAGCTAGTTCCAGTTTTCGGAGTTCGTCCTCTACCTTTGGACAGAGATGGAACGCCACTCGGTGATGTGTCAAAGCAACTGGTTGAATCGAATCATCTATGTGGAGATGTATCATGCGGTCTTTCAGACATCCAATGCCCTCAAACAACTGTGCGAATTAAGTCAACAAATCGTCCTCACTCCCTAAATGCACACTAAATGCAAATTAAACTAAGTGGAGATGCTCCACCATCCGAAAGCCCAGAAGCATTCTGGAGCCTCCTTTGCTGGTGTATACTTTGTCTCATGTTGTACGTGCTTCATGATTGATCTCATTTGTGATGACACCCATTAGCGGGAGGGGTGTTGGTGAGCCAAAAGCAAACACTTGGGTCAAGGTGGGGTGCAGAACAGGTTGTTGTGGAAGAGTCTGTAGGACCAACACCGTCAAGATGTTAATCAAGGTGGCCATGCCAATCAGAGCTGGGATTTGATGGACCGCAATGAGGACTCTGCATTTAGGTGTACATCTCCTGTGGCACACTCCAAGTTGCATGGCATGTATGGCATGTACTGTGCCATCCAAGTCATCATCGTCCATGTCCCCTTTGTCATCCGAGACTCCTGGGTGTCCATGGTATTCACCGACTTGGACTTTTGTACCTTCTGTGTTGCGGAGGATCAGCATACCTTAGCAAAGTGACTGAGCTTATTTAATGCCGAACATCTTTTCCCTTACATAGGACGCAGGGCACAGGGCACAGGGCATGTTCCTTGATGTGGATAGGGTCCTCCGCACCAGTGACACACCTTGGGAGCCAAGGCTGATTTGGGGCAGATTTTCTTTTTTTCAGCACTAGCTGCTGCTACCGCTTTGACTGGCTCAGTTTTTACCTATTGTTGTAGGCCACCTCCAAGTGCACAGCACATACTTTAGAGAGTTCTTTAGAATGACCCATCAGGAGCATGCTGGCTATGGTCATTCCCGGGACCTGGTAGATGCTCTCCCTTAGCTTGGCGGAAAAACAATCTTGAGTAAATTGGGCCATTATCTCATCATCAGAGTTCAACAGCGTGCATGTGCTGGTCAGCTCTTTTAGGCAAGCATAAAAGGTGTCCAGGGATTCTTCAGATTGCTGCCTGGCCTATGGTAACAGGACCCACTCATAATCGTGATTTGCGAGCGGCTCAAAGTGAGAGTTAGTGCATGTTTCAGGGTGTTATACATGAAAGGTGTGCCAGCTTCTACCACTGACTTCCAAAGTTTGTGAATGGTGGCACCCCCCAAATGTAGGCGCATGGGGCGCCTTCTGTCAATGTCCAACGCCACTGCAGCAAAGTAAGTTTCCAAACGTTCAACCCAATCCTCCCACCTTGCCGCCTGCGGAGACGGAAAGCCATCAACCACAAATGGGTCAAGGGCAGGTACAGATGCCATGGGCACCCTATGCCTGGGCAACAGTTGCGCTGGAGGTGGGTTCAGAAACAAATTAGTACACAGTCCCTCTGTGAGCATACACTGCACCTCCCAGCAGGCGATGATTAGACTAGGACAGCCCAACAGGCAGCACAGCACATCCGGGCAGAAGGTCACACACGGCTAAACCCACCAGGCAGACCCAGCATGGGTAGGAATGGGACAGTGTGAAGAAAAATACACACTCACTTCCAGCGTCAATAGAGGAAAACCATACAGCCCTCAGCATAGGGGAAAAGCCACGCGCAGACTTCACCGTCAGTGTAGCGCAGCTTGGCAGGAGAGATAACTGTGAGCGCCCCACAGCAGACAAGAAAACAGGAGTGATGTGCGCTTCCCTGGGCCATCAAGTCCCAACTAGTGCCAGATGGGGTAAATACTGGGGCATAAAGCGGGGTCCATTCCATTGATACCTTCGTTTGTGAGCGGGCCAGATGCTGCTTGCAGCGTAGGCAGGAGCATGGGCCTCCTGTGCAGGACACGCACATGGCCCAGGAGCAGCCAGGCAAGGCATTTGCCATATTTCCTGTGGCAAGTCGATGCAGCCAGGTCCCAGTGCGACTGTCGGCCGGAGAACTTCAAAGCAGCTGCGACACAGCTGGGAGCAAAGACCAGCTCCCTGGTGGCAGGGCAGGAGAGGCAGCGTCAACATGCCCAGCTGCAGTGGCCGGAATGCAGTGAGCTGTGGGCGATGTAGCTGGGAGCGATGAGAAAAGCTCCACGGCTGCAGACCAGGATATGTGAGGTGGCCCACTTTGGCGGTAGGTGAAGAGGGAGCCACGGGCAGAGCAGAAAAATGAGTCGAGTGGAGCTGGAAGCAGCCACAGGATCCTATGCACTCCCCCATGTCTCAAATTGATGTGTGCTCAGCTTCTCTGCACATGGGCCTGCTCATACGCCCCACCTGTAACTTGCCGTGGTCATGCTGGCACAAATAACTAATATGACACAAGTGCTGCTCTGGGAACCATGAGGTCTGGGCCCTGGACCTTTTATTACCACATCCTTGCACGTGACGGGCACAACCACTTTTGCCCAGATCATCGAGTTGTACATAGAACACTTGTCCATAAACTGACACGTTGGGATCACCCATCTCCCGACACACCATGATCTATGTCACATTGTAAAGACGATAAATAAACAGTTATTGAACGAAATGAATTGCTTTTCTATATGGATGATTTGCATTTTACGTAGCATGCAAACAAACGTCATTTGAATAAGCTAACGTCTGCTGTGAATGTACACACCGAGATTTTAAAAGAAAAGTGTTTCTGCTTACTTACACAAACATGGACTTCCAATTGCATGTGAACATGCATACTCATGTTCCTTTCAATAAGTCGCATGTCCATGTATCATCATAATGAAGCAATGACATAGGCCGCCTTTATGCATTAAGACGCCAGGCAGCAATGGTCCCTTTAAACAGAGCTTATCCTTCTCCTATTTAAAATGCAGCTCTAGCCTCCACAATAACCTCTCTGCCTTCTATCTGCTTTTGGATCTCTTAATTTAATTTCCACCGATTAATTCGTTCTCTGTTACGAGTGTCTCAATCTTAAATCCTTTGCTTCCTTAATCAAATCTAAATAACGCCGGCGTGACCTTCTGTCACAAATACTATGGCTGTAACCTTAGCAGCAAAGTTAGTCACCTTCGTAGCAGCAGGCTTGCATTATTCACCTGCATAGGCAATTGCCTCCTGGAAGGAGTCCAAATGCCAAGGCGCAGTGTCTGGAGATGAGGAGAGCACACCTTGCACTTTTCCCGACTGCACGGTTTAGTCTGATCTGATTGATGTTGATGGATCTCTTTTCGGGGGTGTTGATGAAAGAAAATGACAGTTTTAAAGCTCCAATTTGTTCTTTGGCATAAACGTTGCTCTATTTTTACCTGACGTCTACGCCTGAAAGCACTGAAAACAATAAAGGTTAAACACACTTTAAAGCCAACCAAAGGCAGTACTGTTAGTTACACTGTGCTCTGGAAGTAGTGGGGAAGCTGCTGAAAAAGGCCACATTAAATATAGTTTGAATGAAAATCCAGCGCTTACTTTTTGTCCTTGTGTGCAGGTCGTGGGCGCCAGCACAGATTTTTCGGGATCTGGACCCAGAGCAGGAGAGACTTAGGCAGAAACGATAGGAAACAGAGGCAAGGGAAGAAAGCAACTTATAAAAAAGAACCTGCAGGATCGGGATGAAGAGACAGGAAGTGTGCGGTAGTGGAAAAAATGGCATGACCAGGCAGCTTTAGTTTTTGGCAACAATGACATTCTGCTGCAATTTCGTTGGGCTCCTAAAGTAAAACTTCAATCTACATACTTATTTATTTATATTATTTTTCCAAAAAAAAGCACTGCATAAGTCATTGTTAGTATAACCCTGTAAGGGTCATAATTAGGGCTCCCAGTTTTATGGTATTTATTTTTTTGACATTTCCGTCTGTATATATCCATATTTATTTTTTGCTAATTTTATCTGTATTTATCCATATTTATTTTGGTCTTTGTGAAAAAATGAAGCTGAAATTAGTATATTTCCACATATATTTAACCGATAAATATGCACTCATGCTTGAATGCCTGCCAGGTGCCAGTGCTAGGAACACCAGCTGAAGTTAAATCAATGAACTTATATGAAAACATGTAAATTACAGTATCAGCCTTGTGTATATCTACTGCTGTTAAAGCCTCTTTACTAAAATCCCTTTCTTTTTTTAACCCCCTTTCCCATCAACCTACACAGCTATTGGCTCAGCAGTCATAGGAGAAAGAATTTAGAATTACTCAAAAAACAACCCAATTTACGTTTTTATCCACATTTAAAAATAAATACAGACACAAAAATAAATGTTTTCTGTCTGTATTTATCTGTAAAAATCAGTAAAAACGGAAAACAGGGAGCCCTAGTCATAATATGACACAAAGGAAGTAGTAATATGTAGCTGATGTCAACAATTAACCAAAATCTTGGTTGGGGACATATGCAGACAAAATACTCTTTCATTTCAAAGGTAGACAATGAACTGTACAAACTTTATATACATACCACTGACATGTTCACTAAAAATGAGTTATAAATAAACTGTAGCTTATACATAAGCCCTACTTTATTGAGTCTGATAAGTAAACTTTCCAGAACACGTTATGTCATGTTATGTTATGTTATCTTACAGTACATTACGTTATGTTATGCTATATTATTTCATGTTACGTGGATTTAATCCAGTACTCTCACACACAGAAGTCACACAGCTATAATTTACAAATAATGCAACTCGCTATTTTCCATATATATTAGACCTCCCACAGGCCTATTTCATGTCACAATCAAAAGCACAGTGTAAAGAAGATAGTAGGTCGTAATTGAAGATGAATATATCTTTATTAGGAGCAAGCAGGTACATGTTCCTTCAACAGCAATTCATCTCTAACTGCTCATCCTCTACTATTCTGCAATCCTACTATGTAACTTGCTTCCAGTTACTATGACACTGGAAACACTCTAAGCCAGGATACCACATCTTCCCTCTTTATACAATTCTAAACAACAACAAGTATGAATTAAATAAAAACATTACAATAACAAAGAAAATATGTCATGCAAAGTTACATCACAAAATATTATAAAGCTATACAAAGAATACAAGAGGACGGTATGATAATAGATATTAGTGAGTATAAAACAACCACATATCCCCCTCTGTAAATGAAGAGAAAAAAATAAACTACATAACGAAACTTCTGTATTTCACTGGTAAGTTTACCAATCTACCAGCACGTGTTACTTTATAAGTGCTGTTGAAAGATTGTGTATTATCCTCCAGGAGAGCTTCATTATGAGTACTAGCAGACTGTAAAGAGGAATGATCCAACACCGGATCAGTAACATCATCCCACATCCAATTCAAGGAAGAGGATTTCTTATCACTTTTGCATCTAGCATTTTTGTCAATATAAACACTGTCACACTTAGCCATTCTACTATGATGCCATATTTTGTCATCACTGAACCTTGCAGATTTTGAATAGGTGGCAATAACCTGTAACGGTGCAGAATATTTACTTTCTCCTTTTTTCACTTTGGATCCAAGTCTTACCTTAACCCAATCTCCAACTTTCAAGTTAGCATCTTTAGTACTGTGTTTCTTATCAAAATGAACTCTGTAAGACTAATGCATTTTTCTTAAATTAGATCGGACTACAGCAGGTGACCATTTGCCACATACTTTCTTAGAATTCCATGCAACATTGTCCTTTGTAAATGGTTCTCTACCTCTTAAAATCCTAAAAGGACTATAACTGGTGCCAGTGGGTGTGATTCTATAAGGCAAACACAAGGAGATGATGGACGGAGCACTGAAACTTTTCACACACTCACCCCCAGTCACAGATCTGGGTTGAATCCATCATCATTCTTTAGCTCACTTTGCCACCTCAGTTCAGACCCAGCTATATGCAAATCAGTCTTGACCCTGTGCCTAATGGGAACAGTCCAGCCCGAACTGCCAAGCCAGGTCTTCCCTGAACCGGAAACAAGCATCCTGGGACCGGTTTCTGGGTAACACCCTTCATCAGCCAGGCTAGCTTGAATCCAGTGGCAAAGTGAGCAAGGGACCCACGTCTGGGCATACCCTGCCAACTTAGGGCGAACAAAGCAAACACAAGGAGATGATGGACGGAGCACTGAAACTTTTCAGACACTCACCCCCAATCACAGATCTGGGTTGAATCCATCATCATTCTTTAGCTCACTTTGCCACCTCAGTTCAGACCCAGCTATATGCAAATCAGTCTTGACCCTGTGCCTCATGGGAACAGTCCAGCCCGAACTGCCAAGCCAGGTCTTCCCTGAACCGGAAACAAGCATCCTGGATAGACTTATCGCCCTATTCACAAGCTGGTGCAAACTGCCGACATCGCCAGTTTTCCTGTGATAGCTGCCGCAAAACACATCACCACAGATGAGAGCGACAACTAACGCTAATGATATGCAGAGTAGGCGTTCCCGTGCAAAAATACACGAAAACAACACTTCGCGATATTCTCAACGACCAGCCAGATCTGCGATGCGATCCGAAAACAGGCAATAAGGCGCGTTAGCAGCAGGGATTCAACACCTGCCTTTTCCTGGTGTTAAGCAGGACAACAACCTGCAGTATGAAAGGGAGCCCAGCCTAGAGCCACATCTGAAGACCAACAGATGCCATGGAGACAATGATCATGCAGCCTGGAGACCCAAGAGGGCCACAACACCCACCGCAACCACCCCCCGGACCCTCCCCCCCAGGTCATGAAGTCCAGTAGTCAACGGTAGTGGAAAAACAGAACTTTATTACAAATACATAAACAAGACGAAAAGCTGAGCCAACGCGTTCCATTCCCAACGGGGAACTTCACCAGGGCAACGTGTGGATCCAATAAACTGCAAATGCTGCAGGAACTCCCCAATACCATTCCATATCCCGAAATCAGTAGTCAGAAACCTGTTGGAGAAATGGTGACAATGGTCAAGTGTCCTCATAGTCACAAACGTAATCTGGTACAGTGTATTGCACTTGGACAAACCGGAATGCATACAGGTATGATGAATCCAGTCCAAATATACTGTAACAGAAGTCTGTGTGCTCGTAACCTCCGCAGGAAAGAAAAGGAAGGTTACGACCACACAAACATCTGTTACGGTCTCATTATGCAGGATTCATCATACCCGCAAACATCACGGTTTGTATCATCTTGATACCCCTGCACCTTCACTTCCCCCACGCTGTGCATGAACAGCTGGAGACCATGCAAGGGAATTACGCCATAGCTGCCTTACCGCACGTGTCGGGGGCAATTGACTGTACAAATGTACCACTTGTGCCCCCTGACGACCCTGCACACAATTACCGTTACAGAAAGCACACGCATTCCATCAATGTGCAGGCAATAGTGGACCACCGGGGACAGTTCACCAATGTCGTCGCCAACTTCACAGGCGTGTGCATGATACATACATCTTCCGACAGTCCATCATCAACCAGGGCTTCCAGGATGATACCTATGGCAATGCACTGCTCATTGGTGAGTACTAACTGAACACACCACACACCTCAACTCCACAATCACACAACTCACAACTGTGGGAGAGCACACGTAACATAATCACATACAACATGCCAACCAACATGCCCAACTACCGGACACGACAACACAAGTAACTGTGGTAACAGGGGCCAGACATGTAGACAAACCATCCACAAAGGCAGAGCCCCTCTGCCACACAATTGCAGAATGTGGGGAGAGGTGGGAACCAAGAATGTGCGAAGGAGGCAAGTGACCCAGCAATAAGAAAGGACACAATGCCAAGTGTGGCGGAGATGTGCTGGACAGACTGCAGTATGCAGAGCACAGACATGTCCATGTGGACATCTACTGCTGGTGTTTGCAGTGTAGTGGACAGTGGACGCAAACAGGTTACCCCAGGCAGTGTGGAAGACCTTGGACATGTAGCCATGTGGTCCCCCCCTGTAAGCCTGAGCGGAGTGGCCTTGGCCGGCATATGTCATGGATGAATAGCCCGGGGCCCTGGGCGTGGTCCAGTTCTGGGATGGCCACCACAGTAACTACTGCGTGTGTCTCTGTGTCCGCCATATCGTGACCATAGGCCTACACACATGTGCCCGACCACATTCAACGGCCGTATTCACACTGGAGACGAGGTGACTACGTCCCAAGCCAACCCGCGCACATCTCGGCAGCACATGCAGGGTCGTGTCTGCCAGGGCGGCGCCCCCCACCCAGCCACGAGGCCGCCGCTGTGACTGGTGGTGCCTGCGCAATCCTGTGCGCCGGCTGCACCCCAGCCCTGGTCCCCAGACTGGTCCGCCGCCTAGCAATGACTGCCCGCCCCTGCGCACCCAGGCCTCAATGCTCACCTGCCGCCATCGGCGTGTCTCCAAGAGGGCCCTCCACGTGCCGGTGCAACCTCCTCAGCCGATCGCTGGATTCGCGCCACAGTCCCCCAGCGCACCCTGCGGCACCGCACCACGGAGTCATGTGTATGCTGACTGCTGCCTGCGCGTACACTGCGGTCCAGCAGGGCTCACAATTCAAATCGAGTCTTGATTTGCTGGACGCCGTATCGATGCCAACGCATCATCGCAGGCTGTACACCCGCTCAGCTCTTCAGGTGGGCCTAACTCTGTGCACCGCAAGTCATCGCCACATGGCGGTAGGCCCGTGCCGGACGCAGGCCATCGGGTGCCAATAACTCAGTGCAACGCAAGTCATCGCCACGTGGTGGTAGGCCCGTGCCGGACGCAGGACATCGGGTGCCACTAACTCAGTGCAACGCAAGTCATCACCACGTGGCGGTAGGCCCGTGCCTGACCCAGGCCATCGGGTGCCACTAACTCAGTCATGGACCCTTTATGATTGAGTTCCGTGGATGCGGACGCCATCATGTCACCTCCGGCCGTGGGGGATGTGCTGTGGTGGGCCCCTTTTATTGGCAGGGTCACATGTCCTGTGACGCCTGTGCTGGATGGGTATGGTGTGGGTGGAAACCAGCCCTCAGGTAGTGGCTGTGGCATGCTGACAACTAGACCAGTGACCAGCAGATCACTAGAGGGAAGACCTGGGACATGTAGCTGTGTTGTCACCCCCTGTGAGCATAAGCGGAGTGGGCTGGGCTGGGGTATGCAAGTCCGGCGTAGGGGTGTGAACAATGAGCCCGGGGCTCTGGGCGTGGTTCAGTTCTGGCCTGGACAAGGAAGTAACAAATGCGTTTGTCTCCGTTGTAGTGTCTGCGCCACCCGGTCCGAAATCGGCAATGTTGCACCCTGTGGCCCAAGCCCCACAATATGTGCAAAATGGACGTGAGGGGGAATCAGTGATCCTACATTCATCCATACTGTCATACTTGAAGGATCATAGACATGACACATCTGTGTGAATTTGAATGTTTTATTCACATTCAGTGGAGTGTTGCAGCTGGAGCAGTACAGGGCCATGCACACCCCACTTGACATTGTTGCCCCGTGGAGGGCCAGCCAGAGTCCATTAGGGAAGGACAAATTCATCGGAAGAGGAAGAGTTCAGTCCACAGTCTGATTGCTGTGTCATTGGTAACCAAACAGAATATGGCAGTCCATGTCGAGGTCCAAGGTGAGTGCCGCAGAGTGTATCGGGGGACAGTGGAAGGTGATGATGCAAAGGGCCAAACCAAGCTGAAACAGGCCATATGGCAGAGATGAATGCTACCGCTTCCTCATTACCACAACGGCAGTCTCATCCACATCATCGTCCTCTGATGTGTGATGTGCCTCACCTGTGGGTGGTGGTGTTTCGGCTGCAGCACTGTGTGACACTGACACATCAGGGGCCCGAGGTGGATTGTCGGCTGCACTGTGTGGCAGTGACACATCAGGTGCCGGAGGTGGAATGTCTGCCACACTGTGGGGCACTGACACATCAGGGGGCGGAGATGTGGATGGTGTAGGAGCAGCAGCATTCATCTGCGCCAGGCCTTGTGGCAGCAATTTCATGATGAGGATCTGCAGGGCATGGAAGATCCCAGCTGCATGTCGCTGATGTGCAGCCGTGGCAGCCATCCTTTCCGCCTCCATCCACACCATGTCCTCCATGAGCCTCCGCATGTGTCCCAACTCCTGGCTGAGATCGCTGGAGCCACTCTGACTAGACAGGTGTTCTTGTCTTCGAGTCATGACTCCAGCGATGTCAGCCATGGCTCATTGGAGACCATGGAGCGGACTGTGGGTGTCCGTTAGGGACTGTATGTGGTCCCTGATGGGACGTAGACACCCATGGATGGCATCTAGTTTGGCTGCCATGAGGTCAAACCCCACCCGCACCTGCTCAGCCATCTCCTTCTGGCCCTCCAACATACGGCGTTGAAATGCCATGTGTTGGTCGTGGGGATCCTGGGAGACAGCTGTGGTGGTGGATGCTTCCTGCTGTGTGGTCTGTGCAGGGGGTGGGGTCTCCTCGATGCAGCTGGGCTGCCCTGCTCCTGGGGGTGGGGTGCGGAAACTGTCCATGAGCTCTTGGAGGGCGTCGGTGTCGAAGGTGGGGAGGTCCTCCTCATCATCAGTGAGGAGATGTTCGGTCTGCTCTGCAGGAGGTGATGATTCTCCCTCTGCAATGTAAAGGGGAGATGCAGTTTAACAGTGTGTTCCATGTATGTTCACGCATTGGCCAAGTTTCAAAACAGACTGCATGACAATGTACATTGTGACTGTTTAGGAGAAGCTGCCTATTTGAAGCGGGACAGTGGACATTTGTGCACCGTCAGGGATGTGGGGTTGTACTTGTCCATTATCATGTCACAGTTTCCTGCTATGCCAAATGTAATTGGCCAGTTTCTACACACAAGCGGCAGCAGTTGTGTCCTCTGTTCTGTTGTGAATGTGTTGCAGTTTGTACCACATTTTTGTCAATGTTGATGTGCTCTGATGCTTGTGTGTGTGCTGTATTGTCAGAGAGTCGCCCCTGCAGCTCAGACTTTACTTGGCCTTCTCCCTTTCAGGCAGTGTGCCTTATGACTTCTGTGCTTATGCAGTGCTGAGATGTTGCATACTTGGGTAAATTGGGCTCTTGGTGGGAGTTGGGACTCTTGGGCATGGTTTGTCCGCAGATGTCTTGTTGCCGTCAGGGGTTGTTTGTGCACGTGGATGTGTCAGTGTGTGACATGCTCCTTTCTGGATGTGAACCACACTCAGCCACCTCGGTGTCGTGGGGTTCAACATGTCATGATGACTGGCCTGCAGACATGCTCATTGTCATGCAGTGTCACTTGCATTGTCAGTGGGGCTCACAGATCCGCAGCTTTGCTGGGTTCAGCACATGTGCATGGGTTTGTTGTGAGATTGGTGATGTGTGGGGAGGGCCCTCTCTGGGCACATTGTGGACGGGGGTCTACTTGCTGTTTCTATGTGTGCTGCAGTATGGCAAGGAGATCAGGTACATGATCCAGAGTCATTGTGGTTGTGCAGTGTGCTATACTTCATTGTTCATGTGTGCCATTGTGCCCATCTCCCCCCGTCCCCCCAGTCCCTGGTGGTTACTCACCCAGTTGCTGTTGTGTCAGGTCATGTTGAGCAGTGTCCGGTCCCACGACTCCTGCCACCGTCTCCAAACTGATGACTGTGGACACCATTTCCTCCATCTCATCCAGCTCCTCCTGTGGTGCAGGACTCCCACCCCCAGTCTGCATTGCTGCTTTGCTGTTGTTTGCGAGTTTCAGCTTGGTTTTGCGCTTCACATAATTCCAGCGCCTCTTGAGCTCTTCCATTGTCCTCCTCAGCACTCCGACTGCATTCACCTTGTCCAGGATGGACTGCCATATTGTATTTTTAGTTGCCAATGACACAGTGGATGTGACGAACAGTTGTTGATGGTGTTCTACCACCTCTGTTATCAGGATCCTGTTTTCCTGTGGACTGAACCAAGTCTTCCTCTTCTTCTTCTCCTTGCCCTTCCCTGACCCCGAGGTCCCAGGCTGGTCCTCCGTGGGGCTTGTGGGGTTCGGGTTGTCCTCTGTACTTGCTCCGGCTACCTTCATTGTGCTTCGCAGTTGTTATGTTTTATTAAAAAAAAATTATTTGCAGCTTTTATGGTGATTTTTCCCACCTGACGTGGGAATTGCAAGCCTGGCGCTGCTTGTCGCCGATTTTTCTATTGCGGTTGGGCCCATCGCAACTTTTTTCACGTTTGGGTTTCCTTTTTTATCGCCGTCGCGGTAGTTGTATCGCGGACATTTGAGGCGTTATCGGGAAACTATCGCATGTTACCGCCGTGTTGGGAATACGACGTTAACATGGAGTTATTTTCCCGCGATAGACGGCGATGTGAAAAATTGCATTAACATATTTTGGCGAAGATTATCGCACGTTCTTGAGAATATCCCCCTCTGTTTCTTCACGAGGTAGAGGAGATCTGCTGAGATAATCAGCCGCTTGATTCCTCTTACCAGGTAAATATTCTACATCATAGGTAAAATCTAACAATTTCAAACTCATTTTTGCTATTCTAGGCGTTGCTTTAAGTATGCCCTCAGAAGTCAAAACTTTAAGCAACGGTTTATGGTCCGTGCGTAAAGTAAATTTGGTACCCCAAACAAACTGCCTAAACTTCTCCATGGCCCACACTGTGGCTAACATCTCTTTCTCTATTACAGAGAATGTTTTCCTCTGCAGGAGATAAAGAGCGAGATGCAAATGCGATTGTTACCTCTTCACTTTTTTCATTAACTTGTGACAAAACAGCCCCGAGACCCCTACCACTAGCATCAGTAGTAATGATGCTATGGGCAAGACTGTCAAATGCTTATAGGGGAAATGCAGAAACCAGATCATGCTTTATTTTCTCAAAATCATTTTGAAGTACCTCATTCCAAAAAATGTCTTGCTTTACTTTGAGGAGCTGTCTCATACTATAAGTTTTGGTTGCAAAGTTTTGTACGAATTTCGAATAAAACTCGGCCAAGCCAAGAAACGATCTTACTTCGTCTCTTGACTTGGGAGCAGAAGCATTGCTAATTGCTGTGATTAAACTCTTTTTAGGTGAAATACCATCTCCACCAACTTCATGGCCCAGGTAAGTGACTGATTTCATTGCAAATTTACATTTTTTAAGTTCTCCTGTTAACCCTTTCTCCACCAATTTACTTAACACAACTTTGAGGCGATCATCATGTTCACCTTTATCCCGGCCCATGACTAAAATATCATCCTGAAAGTAGGTTATTCCTTTTTGTTTCTTGAACAGCTTGTGCATCAGTCTTTGAAACACGGCTGCTGCCGAAGCAAGGCCGAATGGCATTCTAACAAATCTGTAGCACCCAAATGGAGTTATAAATGCCGTTAAATTTTTACTGCTGTCATATAACTCAATCTGATGGTAGGCAGAAGTTAAATCTATAGTTGAGAACCATTTAATACCTTTAGATTGAGCTAATATTTCATCTATCCTTGGCAAAGGAAACTTATCAACTATAATATTCTTGTTTAAATCTCTGAAGTCAATACATAGACGCAACCGGCCGGCCGGCCGGTTTGCGCGCTACGACCAAGGGAGCCAACCATTCTGCGCATTCAACAGGCTCAATAATGCCTTTCTTCTCCAAGGTATCTAATTCAGTCATGACTCCTTCTCTTACACTTATTGGGATATTCCTAGGTTTATGACTTACAGGAATTGCGTTATCTTTTAGCACAATTTTGTGAACAAAACCATTTAGTTTCCCAATCTCACCTGAAAAAACAGTGGGAAACTGTTTAATGATGTCACTGACCAAATGTTTGTCTCCATCATCTAAAAGCATTACTTGATCTTCCATTTTCGGATTGAGAATAATTCCAAGTTCTCCCTGGTCAATCCAACCTAAAACAGAAGGTCCTTTCTCTGCGACATATAGTTTACCAAGTGCACTTCTATCTTTAAATTTGAAAACTTCTTCCATAAACCCCACCATAGGAATTTTTTCTCCAGTGAAGGTTAGTGACTGAATATCAGGAAGTTCTAACATTTATTAAGTACACTAGCGAATTTGTCTTCCCAAACTCTACGTTGAATAATTGTGTATGGTGATCCAGAATCAGGTACTATTTGTAAATGTACACCACCAATACTTATTTCACAAACTGTTTTTTTCTTTGACTTGGTGCAAACATTTAAAACGACGTTCTCCATCTCACACATATCCTCTATACATAGTATACCATCATCACTTGAAGGATCACTATTTTCATCATCCTCAACATCTTTGTCATCAATGCACCCCACCACTTTCTTGTTCCCTCTATTGATCCTTCTCCTACAAGCTTTGGCAAAATGGCCAATTTTGCCACAAAAGGTGCATTTTGATTTTATGGCAGGGCATTTCTTATCATTTGCCATGTGACCTTTATAACCACATCTAAAGCAAACAAAGCCTTTATCTTCTATCTCACATTTGCTAGAAGTTGTACATTTTTTGCTCATCTCTTTGTATGGTCGTCTATCACTTTTCTTCACTTTGGATTTTCCATGTGATATTTGTACTGACAATATTACCCTCTTCATTTTTTAATCCAACTTTTGCACACCTTTTTGACATTTCCCCCTTTTTAACAATAGCAATAATTTCATTTAAAGGAGCGTCACCGCACACCCACAATTTTTCTTGAATTGCAGAATTGTTAGAATGCATAACTAATTGGTCTCTGACAAAACTATCATGTAAAGTTCCGAAATCACAATTGATGGCTTATTTTTTTAGTGCAGAAACATAGTTTCAACTGACTCTGACTTATTTTGTTTTCTTTGAAAAAATTTGTATCTATTAATTCCTACACAAATGTGCATCTAAATCTTCTAAAGCCTCTAAAAAAACATTTGCATTTTCAGTAGATCTTACCTTTTTTTCCATTTGATTGTACACTCTAGAACCTTCAGGTCCCAAATTATGCAATAACATTTTCTTTTTCTTAGATGGTGTAAACTCATCTTCATTTTCTTCTTCTAATGCGGCAACGTAATTTAAAAAATAATCTTTCCAGTCAGACCATTTTAATAATGGTTCGCCAGGACGGGGAAGAGAAGGAACAGGAGGAACTAATCCATAGCCTTGAGATGCCATGCTTAAATTTGAAATAAATAAATATAAGTATCAACAATATGCGCTGGTACTTACAAAATATGTGCTAAGTTACTTATAATTACATGCAGTTCTTATATCAGTATCAACAGTTTGCTGTTGGATTAGCGAAATGTGTGCTTAAACTACTTATAAACATATGCAATTCTTCTATGACAAAAACATCAAAATTTGTAAAAGATATTGTGGTGTGCACATCACTGTGTGCCTCCAATAAAATGACGAATGAATGAAGGTAAGTGCTGTAGATACAGTCATGACTCAGTTAACTAGTAATGGTATGCGGTGTGCATATCACCGGAAAGTAGTTAATGCATAATTTACCAAATGTCGTCACGAAGGTTTTGCAGTTCCTTTGCTCTGTCTCAGCTGACTAATCGGGCGAAAATCAGATCGTTGCCAGGTTACAAGGCAACACACTGTTCCTAGGAATAGAAAACTGTGTCAAAATGGCTGCCACGCAAGGTCACGCTGCATGACCTCGCGTGATGACGTGTGCGTCGTTCAGCGGCACGTCAGGATATTCCACAATTCTCAGCCACCAGACGTCAAGGTGCAGCTCGAGAAGAATGGAATGCCACCGCCGCTCGAAAGATGCGGCCGAAGGAAGGTTCCATCAACCGTCACCACCGTTCCATGTATCAACTCCATTGAATCTGAATACTTTCCAATACTCAGAAGCCCCCCCAGCACCTTGGGACGAATCACTGATAAAATATCGACCTCACAAATATCGAGGTACAAAAATATTGTGACAAAAATATCGAAGTCAAGAATATCGACATCCTATCTAGATCATGGTAAGTACAAAAATATCGAAAAAAAATATCAATGCCAAAAATATCGTTGTAAAAAATATCGTTTTTTTAAATGTTAAAAAAATAATGTAAAATAAAGTAAATAATACATATAATTAAAAGAAACATAGTTAAAATTATTTAAAAATGTTTAAAAATAAAAACTGTTACATATAATGTTAAAATAAATTAAACATATACATATAAAATATTATATGTATATATACTTACTTAATAATATTCATAAATAATTATTTTAATAACTTATAAATTGTTAAAAATATTTTATAAATTATAAATACAGACATACACATACAAAAATAATATTATTAAACATTTAAAAAATATATTTAACAAATTAAACAAATTACAATATTGTTAATTTTGTTAAATAAATTATACACAACATTAAATAAAAAAATAAAGAAATATATTGGATAGCGGAGGGAAAAAAATTACTATTACCACTCCAAAGAGTGCAAAAGTAGGGAAAGTGTTGGATAGCGTAGGGGTAACAATTACTATTCCCACTCCAAAGTGTGCAACAATAGGGAAAGTATTGGATAGCGTAGGGGTAAAAATTACTATTCCAACTCCAGAGAGTGCAACAGTAGGGAAAGTGTTGGATAGCGTAGGGGTAAAAATTGCTATTCCCACTCCAGAGAGTGCAACAGTAGGGAAAGTGTTGGATAGCGTAGGGGTAAAAATTACTATTCCCACTCCAGAGAGTGCAACAGTAGAGAAAGTGTTGGATAGTGAAAGGATTGAAATTATTATTCCCACTCCAGTGAGTGCAACAGTAGGGAAAGTGTTGGATAGCGTAAGGGTAAAAATTACTATTTCCACTCCAGTGAGTGCAACAGTAGGGAAAGTGTTGGAAAGCGTAGGGGTAAAAGTTACTATTCCCACTCTAGAGAGTGCAACAGTAGGGAAAGTGTTGGATAGCGAAAGGGTTAAAATTACTCTTCCCACTCCAGTAAGTGCAACAGTAGGGAAAATGTTGGATAGCATAGGGGTAAAAACTACTATTCCCACTCCAGTGAGTGCAACAGTAGGGAAAGTGTTTGATAGCGTAGAGGTAAAAATTACTATTCCCACTCCAGAGAGTGCAACAGTAGGGAAAGTGTTGGATAGCATAGGGGTTATAATTGCTATTCTAACTCCAGAAAGGTCAACATTAGAGAAAGTGTTGGATAGAGTAGGGGTAAAAATTACTATGCCAACTCCAAAGAGTGCAACAGTAGGGAAAGTGTTGGATAGCGTAGGAGTAAAAATTACTATTCCAACTCCAGAGAGTGCAACAGTATGGAAAGTGTTGGATAGCGTATGGGTAAAAATTACTATTCCAACTCCAGAGAGTGCAACAGTAGGGAAAGTGTTGGATAGCGTAGGGGTAAAAATTAATCTTCCCACTGCAGAGAGTGCAACAGTAGGGAAAGTGTTGGATAGCGTAGGGGTTAAAAATAATATACTTATCAATTAAATAATTTGTTTAATTAAATAATGATTTATTAATAAATTAACAATAAATTAATTATAAATACCAATACATAAAAATTAATAATTACATTAATAACATTAAATTACTTCCCACCCTATTCCCCAATAAACACAAAACCCACTGCAAATAAAATTTAACACAATTAATATAATTATCAATTAATCAATTAATATAAATTAATTAACAATTAATAATTAATTAACAATAAAATAATTATCAATACCAATAAATAATTACTACAAATTAATTAACAATTAATAATTAGCAATAAATTAATTATCAATACCAATACATATTCATAAATAATTACTTAATTATAATAAATTACTCCCCACCCTATTCCCCTATAAACACACAAACCGCTCCAATAAAAAATGTATGCAATTAATATAATTATCAATTAATCAATTAATAAAAATTCATTACCAATTAATAATTAATTAACAATAAATTAAGTATCAATAACAATAACTAAAAATTAATAATTACTTAATTACAATTAAATTACTTCCCACCCTATTCCCCTATAAACCCACAACCCGCTACAGTACTAAAACGCAAAATGTACTTTAAAAAAAATTACTAACTTCTAAACTATTTATACATATATTAAAAAAAATAATACAAAACATAACAAAACATATGGAACACATACATATAAAATACATACTAAAATACATAACACTAACATAAACATCGATATTATTAACAGCGATATTTTTACTATCGATATTAATAACTTCGATATTAACAAAAACTATATTTCTTACCTTCAGGTCGATATTCTGGTCACCGATATTCTTGATGTCGATATTCTGTCCCTACGATACTTAAAACTCGATATTAATGTAGGTCGATATTTAAAAGTCGATATTTTGACTGTACACCCCTTGGGACCCTCACGGGTGAGTAGCCACGCTTTATAAGCCCCTCATTTATTGATTGATTGATTGATTGAGATTATTGCCCAAAAGACACTCCACTGGTATGGAAAAGTTTATAGCTACCTTCTTTGGTCTGGAAACCCAACTGCACTCCAAGGTGATCATCGCCATGGGATGGAGCTTCGTTCATTGTCAGCATTTACTACCCTGTGAAAGACATCTGGGAAGATCTGCTCTGGGGGCACTAGCTTTTCCATCACAGTAATCATGCTGGATCCTATGACACTCATAACTTTGAATCCCGTTGATGGCTTGGTACTGCCTATACTTCCCCATGCTGGGAGCTAAGGTAGAAGGGGCTTGAATATACACCCCACCCACGGAGACTAGTGTGGCTTCAGTTCAACTCTTGTTTATCCCTGGGCCAAATACCAACCCAATTCCTATACTTGCAATACCTTGGGACTGCCTAACAGTAGGGGGGGGGCTTCTTAGAACAGACAGAGTGTTTCCTCTTGTGACTGAGTCCATGAAAGTCCAAGTACTCCCCAGCCTTTGAGGGCTTAAAAACCTTTCCCCCATATACCCACACAATTTCTTTTTAGTGGTGATTAGTGATGCTGTTCTCTCTTAGTCATTTTGGACCTTTGAAAGAACTAATTTTTATGTTAAGGGCTTGATCCCTCTTTCTTGGGATCACCCACCTGGGGATTTTCAGACACCCTAGTGTGTACCCACACATCAGGTGTCTTACGAAGCTGTCTGGAGACAGTCAGCTTGCACTAGATGCTGGTGCAACTCTGAAGAACAATTACTCAAGATGTGCTCCTGCATAGCCAAATTGTATAGCCTTTAATAAGTGGCCACTGTATTACCTACCCTTCACCCAGCCCCACTGGGCATTCAATGAGATATCTACAAAATCATGCCAAGGTTGCTGTGGCAGTAGTATTCTGCAGTGAGACCAAATTTCTGCCCTAGTACATCCTTCATCTGAGTATATGAATATGCCACCTCTTCCTCTAGAGCCAGGAATGTATCCCACCCCAGTGTAGGCACCAACCCCCATAACAATTATCCTTTGTGCTGCTTGTTTACCCTGCACATCTATAATGCACTTTTATAGAAAGGAACTAGCTGATCAATGCCATCCCCAACCACAAAGCTAGGCACTACAATTTTGGGCAGGTAAAGAGACTGGGATTCCTCTGTAGACACGTACCCTCTGTTGGCACCATCTTCATTGTACTGCAGAAGTCCATATCTGGCCTTATTTTCCTCTAAGATCAGATTATTTCCCTCCAGTGCCAACTTCTTATTGTCCAGGCCTATTGCTGCAGGTATGACTTGAAGCTCCCTCTCTCACTGCTCGTTGAGGTACTCCATCTGGTGAATGGATAGCTCAGGAGGGCTTAGGCTTTTGAAGCTCCCATCACTCCCAGCCCTGGAAGGTGCACTAGGGAGTCCATTTTAAGGCAGGCTATCCCCTGCCTCCTCTTGGGTTTTCTTAATCTACTCATTCTCTTCTGAGGTGGTCTGTAGCTAGTGGACTTCTTGCCTGACCATGTAGGCTTTGTGGAAATCTCAGGCCTCTCTGCTTGCACATAACCCTCAGTTCTGCCATGCTAAGTTCTCCATGATAAACCTCTATGTTCCCAAAAGTTAAAATGCAAAAATTTAAATCAAAATAGAATTTGGCAAAAACATAACAAATTACCCAATCAAACATCTTTTACAAATTAAAAATCGATTTTTGTTGTTAATTTAGTGTAGGCATTTCTAATTATGACCTTTACAAACTGTGTAGCACTGCAAAATACAAGTTTTGTATCCCACTATTGAACATCAATGTAAGAAAATGAATTATTAATTGGAGTGGATGGGAATCCAAAAGGGAGAAAGGCCACAATCTTGTTCACCTAAAACACTGACCTCTGATAGCTACGCACAGAGCAGGTGGGCTTAAATTTATAAAGCATTTAGCAGTAACAAAACAGTTAAAAAGTCAAAACACAACTCAATTAAAATCCCACAACCAATTTAGAAAATAGAGTAAATGTAATAAATAAAATGACAGCACAATTACAAAATCCTATACGGAAATGGGACATATGAATTTTTAAAGATTTGAGGTAAAAGGTATCAAGAAAAAGTAAAGTGCCTATTATTAATCGAGGTTCATAGTTTACCAGGGCTTAGGTGCAACTTCAGGCTGACCACTATGGAGCATGGATCAGATACAGTAAGCGGGTGCCACATTTTCAGAGTTTCTGTAACAGCTTCTCTTGGTCTTGGTCACTTCTAAGACTCCCATGACCTCAGGGATAGCACTCACGGGCCAGGACTCACTTCAGCAGAGGCTGCCAGCAACGTCCAGTTCCAGTTGCTACTGGTCAGCTGGGCACTTGGGGAAAAAGTACTCTTGCAGCTTGCTATATTCCTGTAGCCACACAGGCAGCCATTTTTGTTTGATTTCCCTGCCTGAGACTGGCATGCCTCTCAAGTCTGACCAGGGAAATCTAGTCATGCTGTCCTGCCCTAAATAGGACAGGGCAAACACCAGCATGAGTTGATGGCCCTTAAGTGGATTGGACATTTGGTCAGAGATTTCAAATAGTGGAGCCAGCTGAGGTTTCAACCTGCAGATCTCCCAACTAAAAATAGGGGGCTGAACACCCATGAATTTGGCAATTTGGCAGAGTGGGAGCACCACTGATTTGCAACAGTGCTCTCTGTCCAAAAAATTGTAAAAGCCGCCCTTTGGCATTTGGCTGAGAGCAAACAAAAAATCTGTTTCAGGACACTGGTCCACCTTTAACCCACTACGTTTATTTGCTTTAAATAATAATCATTAGTGACCAGATTTACTAATGTTTCAAGCAATGTAACACTGCAACGTAACTTGCTGAGCTTCGTTGCATGAAACAGAGGGAGAATAAATTCTCCATATCTACTAAGTAATGGTGCACTTGTGCTCCCTCCTAGCACTGGTGCACTGTTTGCTGCCTAGCGCCAATGCATGCACCCTTGTGCCATGGTGCAAAGGTGCCTGTATTTGGGACAGGATTGTTTTTGTGCAGGGACAAATACCTTCCTGCCTTAAATACATCCACTGAGGCTTTTTCATCCATCCATGTGTGGTGCAGAATGCAGCACACATGGAAATAGGAGATAAGGAGGAGAAATAAAGATATTTCTACTTGTTACAAATCTCTGTGGTAGGCACATCATTTTGCAGCAATCCCAGGTTTCCCGCCTTTAACGAATCTGGGATTGCATCAAATTCCATGGATGAATGCACAGGAATCCCTGTACTCTACAGATGGAACACCTATCACAATGAAATGCAATGCACTGCAGGACAAGCCCCTGTGTTACATTTGTTATGAAAGTCACACAAGGTTGCACAAGTTGCCCCAGGGAATACCATGCAGAATCTTTACTGATAAAAGCAGGTTTGCACAGTTATTCCCTATTTCACTGGCATTAACTTATAACTCTGTGGCAATCAAAAAAGAAAGGTAGCCAGGTCTAGGACAGGGCGCTCCCCGACATTTTCCGGGACGCACTACAACCAAAAGGTAGAAAATTGGTGATGTTGTAGAGCTAAGGTTGGCTACCACTAATCCCCAAACTTAACCCCAAAATAGGGGTTAATCAATGCAACCTCAACAAGGAGCATCAGAGGGAATAAATCAGTCAGGTAGCCCTCCACTCAAAGGTTCAATCAAACACAACAAACCTGACCATCTTTAGGACATACACAATTTCGTAGGGACCCGAGGGGTATGCAACTGGAATCTTCCCCTAATCATTGGTATCATAAAATTACCAATCATGTCTAGTCCTGAAATGTCCCATCTATAAACCAATATACCCTTTGTAAAAACATTCAATTACCAGTTACACCCGGTTACTACCACCCCCTATACCTAAAAGGTTGTATATAAAGAAAAAAAGTGGTCTGATACATGCAGTATGGTTTTAAATTTGAGTAGGTTCACACCAGGGAATAAAATAGAATTGTGTGCGTCATAACTCTATTTTAAGTGGAGAAAAGGGGTAGCCCTTTCTCACTGACGGGGTCTTTTTTGACACAAGACGTTTCTGTGCACATTCTATTCTATTCATTTATTCACTTTCTACGTTTTACACTGGACACTTTTTTCTTTCTCTTCACAGATAAGAAAGCTACCGATGATGAGAAACGTGGGCAAACTGGTGAGTACCTACCAGCAGCTCCCCTGGTGACGCTTACGTGAGGTGCTTTCTTTCCTACACACTTTTTTAATTATATATGCAACCTTTTAGATACAGGGGGTGGTAGTAACTGGGTGTAACTGGTAATTGAATGTTTTTACAAAAGGTATATTGGTTTGTAGATGGGATATTTCAGGACAAGACATGATTGGTAATTTTATGATACCAATGATTAGGGGAAGATTCCAGTTGAATACCCCTCGGGTCCCTACGGAATTGTGTATGTCCTAAAGATGGTCAGGTTTGTTGTGTTTATTTAATCATTGCAAAACAAAATGTTCTGAGCACTCAGAGTTCACAAGTAAGTCAATCGTCCAATCCAAAGTGTCATATGGTTTGAAACCCTATGACTCCTTGGATTTGACGTTTGACTAACTTGTGAACTCTGTGTGCTCAGAACATTTTGGTTTATAATTGAGTGGCACTAGTGATGTGCTACCGCACGTTAATGTTAATTTTGTCTGCAGAGGTCACCGTGCAATGTATAATTAGGGCCTAAGTTGTGGATATTAAAACTCTGGGAGTTTCTGTTTTATTTGGTTAATCAATGTGTTAATGAACTAATGCCATGCCATTTAGTGCAGTAAATTGTACCATTAACATACTTTAAACTTCTGCTTTTTTGGCTGCAGTTTTTATTTTGGCAAACAGTGAGTTGTTTTTGAAAACAGTATGCAGCAGTTAGCAGATTAATTGAGTCTGGATTCAAAATATCTTCATTGTTTGAACAGTGTTAATATTATTAATTAAAAACCTTAAAGGCACACGCTTAGAGACAAATTGGTTCTAGAATATTTAAGCCCTAATGGGCATCATAAATAGACCTCAGGCTTATATGCAAGAGTCACTATGACATTTGAATGAATAGTGTTTAGAGGGCACCTTATGCAATATGTTTAAATGTGCTTTAAGAACAGCTTTTTAATGCACTGAATTAACATAAATCTCAGAAAACTATAGAGAAGAACAATAACGTTTATATTAATTACTTACAATTTCGGGGAAGGACAGGCATTGTTCTAGGAAATTGGAACATCTTGAATTGCGACACTATCTTTTTAGCAGCCAACATGGGCAGTTTCCAATGCCCCCATGGGCAGTTGCCTGGGAAAGCGATCTTTCTCTCTATCTCTCCTTTAGATATCTTTCACTTTCTATCTCTTTGCCAAGTGTAAAATTAAGGATATAATAGCGACTAGAAAGACATATTTGAAGTGTTTTTTTTTTATAACAAATTTTATTGGGTTTTAACAAAAAGTCATGGCTGCACAGGCTAATAAATACACACACATTGATGGAATCAGCATACCCATAAACATGAATAAAAAAAAACTCGCACATTCGACCCCACCTGTCCCACCTAAGCACAAGACAGCAAAACATAGGGGGATATTAGCAACAACTTGCGATAATTATCGCAAACCGTGCTTAGCGCGTTTTTTTTTATCGCCCCCTATTGCTGGATATTATCGTGGAGATAACACGCTATTAGCAACGTTTATCTCCAATGCGATAAAATATCCAGCGATAGCGGCGAAATGCGTGAATATCGCTGGAAATCCAGCGATATTCACGCATTAACGCCATGGGGGACTTAGCCTGACAATCCACCTCCCATACAACAAACAGGTAAGTCATGTTTTTAGCAGGTGTTAAATTCTAGCAATATTCGCGCTTAGCGCAAATTTTTTTATCGCTTCGCCTGCGTTGCTAATAGGGGGAAGTTGTGTTAGCGACTGTTTTCAGTCGCTTTTAGTTGGGAACGCCTACCTTGCATGTCATTGCGATAATTATCGCTGGCATGCAAGGCGATGGGAAAACGGGCCGCTATCGCCAGAAAGCTACAGCGACAGCTTGCTGATAGGGCGATAAAAAAATCGCCGCTTTGGCGGCAAAAAGTGCCGCTAAAGCGGCGATAAAGCCCTAGCTAATATGCCCCACAGTTTCTACACAATTTGATCTTTAGTCATTTGTTCCATTCCCCTTTCTTGCATCTCCGTACATCCAAATTTCTTCCTCAATGTATGAACTGGCGGGGAGCTGGTTTCAAAATAATTCTCTGATAACTTCTGCCAAATTTTAGGGTGCTTCTGGGGGCATCCCCTCATATGATACACTGCGACCTCTAATTTTATCATGCAGTGATCCACCCCTTTTTTCCACACTGCAAGGGATGGGTGAGCTTCAGCTTTCCATGCCTTGGCTATGTCTCTTTTCGCTAGTGTTAGACCCAAGAAACAGGAGCAATATTTTATATCTGTTCCCCCGAGGCCATCTGTGACATGTAGAAGGATACATTTTGAGTCAAGTGGGATTGTTCAGGAGAGAACCTCTCCCAGGCAAGATGACACGCAGCGCCAGAACTGGTCCAGCGCTGTGCAGCTCCACATAGTGTGAATGAAAGTGCCCTCTTCCTCCCGGCAGCGGAGGGATGTCAGGGAAGATATTACCCTAATGCGTCACCGACGGTATCTAGTGTAGTAGGCTCTGTGGAGGTATTTGAGTTGTATTCGTCAGAGGCGGGCCAATATTGACACTTTTCAGGATTCCCCCAAAGCATTAGTCCAGTCATCATTGTCTAGTGTGTCAATATCTGTCTCCAATGCCGCTCTAAGGGTGGGTAGTATGTTTGGGCTATTCGAAATGAGCGACTGGTATATTTTTGCTATTTTATGGTCTCCCAGGTCTCCCAAGAGTAGCTTACTGTCCAATGGGCAGTGAGGTTCCTAATATAGGATGTAAGAGTGTGGAATTCAAGAAAGGAGGTAGGCTGAGATGTAGATGTATCCAAAAGGTAGATTTATTCTTTAGTTCAATCAGGACAGGAACACTTGAGGATAAGATGGTTGTAGTAGTATAAAAAGTAGTATCAGGAGAATCAGCCCCACCGGGAGCGGCATCCCTGCTGCTCAGCCCACATACAGCAACTGACAATTCCACTCAAACATACACACACACACAGGGAACATTCTGTGACATCACTTATACTGGCTGAGCAGCAGAGTACAGAACACAGAGAAAGGACTAGACAGAGAAGAGAGCAGGATACCACACACCTCCCTCCCTAACGGAGACAATGACAAATAAAAAGGCAAGAGGTATGGAAGTGAGAACAAATAAGTAAAGAGAAAGGAAAACCAGGTCGAAAAACACAAAACACACACACACACACCCTTTCAACAGTAGAGATATGTGTGCAATAAAGAAATAAACACAATAAATGTAAAAGCAAGAGGGTTTGAGCCCTAAGAAGCATCCCAACACCCGGAACAACAAAATGCATTGTGCACAACAATAAAAGCAAACACGGAGCGAAGGTGCTCACTTAATATGGTTTGAGTATCACAAGTACACATCACCACTCAGAAGAAATTTGAAAACAGCAAATGTCTACCACCAGACAATAGTAAATGCAAAAGTGGAGCAAAGAGGGCCCGTAAAAGTGGTTTGAAGGTAGCAAATATGTCCACCACCGGAAAAACACATACAAAGTTGAGAATGCAACATGCTCCCAATAAATAGTATGAGCTTAAAAATCACGCTCACCATCAGTCAATTCAAGTATAGTTTCAGCACAACAGTAGTTTAGGATGCAAGCAACCAGCAATCCTAGCACTAGTAAAAGTAAATGTAAAAACGATCTGAGCACACTAATTGCCCATCACCAGAAAATTTCAACATTCAAAAAACGTACCATTAGTAAGGTTTGACCTAAGTAACTTGCTCACCACCAGACAAATACACGCAATAAACCCAAATCTCAGCACTATAAAAAAAAAATACGTAACACATGAATCACACCCAACTCAAGAAGGCAGCAAAACCAGCACAAACATACATAAAAGCACATTTAAATTACAGATTAACAAAATAGTTTTGCTAACATATTGCATTTCTCACGATCAAAATATTACCATTTGCAAATGTAGATAAAAATAAGCAGTCTAATTAATCAAGGAAGATAACAAATGAGCAATGACTCCCTCACCAGCAACAATGTGAATAATTTAGGAATTGGGAGTACAAAAGTACGTAAAGAGTGGGTGACAGCGCAAAAGCAGCATCAATAAAAATCATGGCCCAAATAAGCAAGCAGGTGTGTAAGTAATCATAGCCAAGCCAATAAATGCAAAATATTATCATGACAAAAATCACTTTTGAATATATGCAAGAACAAATTAAGCATGGCAAAAATACATTTAGGCAAGTTGCAAAACTTCCGCAAAACATACATAAGTACGTGTGGAATATAATATCTTCTGAACATTCTAATATGCAAATGCAGCAAAGATAGTTATTGCAATTAATCAGCAATGTTGAGTAAATAAGGAGGCAATATCACCGGTACACGAACCTTGTACCTGAGTATCCACCTGCTGGGAAGAAAAAGGTTAACATGGAGGAGAAATGAACATGCGCGAAGATCTCACAACATTGCTGGGATTCCTGCTGTCCCGCATTCAGTGCATATTTAAGATTAGAAGACAGCAAACTGAAAGCAGGTCGAGCGATCCTTGGATCTCATTAAATGTACGCTCACACCGCAAATGTCAAAGTCAATTCCAGTAATAAAAGTGCTGTTAAACTCACACCTGGTCCACATAAGATGGTTCAATGAAGTTAAATGCTGGTATCAATTTCAAATAACCCCACACATACTGCACCTTAATCAAAAAACAAATCCTGGGCAGTATAAATCACGAAGCCCTTGTAAGTCCATCTCCTTGTAGACAATTACATCCTTGCCAGCATTAAACTCTTAAACTGCAGGCAGAGTTGCAGAAAGTAGCACTTGCTCACCGAGGGCATATTTCAGTGCATATGGAATACAGTCAGCAGCTATTCAATAGCTCAGAAAGTCATCACACGAAGCTCTAACATGGAGTCATGGCAGGTCAAAATGTCCTCAGATCACTTTAAATGTATACTTGCACCACAGAAAATTTCTTGAATTCTTGGAATTCAAGAAAGGAGGTAGGCTGAGATGTAGATGTATCCAAAAGGTAGATTCATTCTTTAGTTCGATCAGGACAGGAACACTTGAGGATAAGATGGATGTAGTAGTATAAAAGTAGTATCAGGAGAATCAGCCCCACCGGGAGCAGCATCCCTGCTGCTCAGCCCACATACAGCAACTGACAATTCCACTCAAACATACACACAGGGAACATTCTGTGACATACTTACACTGGCTGAGCAGCAGAGTACAGAACACAGAGAAAGGTCTAGACAGAGAAGAGAGCAGGATACCACAAAGAACTTGACAGAATTGCAAATACTGATGAAATTGACTGCAATGTAGTTAATTTTCTGTTTGCATCTCTGTTCGATTCATCACATCTCCTACAGGTGAGAGGCCAATAGTGTCCCATTTCTGATAGCCCTCCAGTTGGGCCACCTGCCTCAGTATACGGCCCTCCCATAGTGTGGGCCAACTCAGTCAATTTACCCCAGCCTCCCATAAACCCTAGAGAGCATGTCCATACATTTAGGACCACTTGTGTTGCCGGGGGGGAGAGAATCAACCCCTCCCCCATCGTACAGGTAATTTAGCAGAGGAGTGGCACCCAACGCCCATCTCTCGACTGGGTACGCCGAGCCTCATGGTGGTCGTACCACCAATTGTTGATAATCAAAAGGTGTGACGCACAACAATAGGAGCGGATGTCAGTTGTGGTGATGCCTCCACAATAAGTGGATTGAAAATAGGTACTAAGGGCGATATGAGTAGTCGCTCCCCCCCATAAGAACCCACGGAGAACAGAGTTGATCTGCCAAGCCCGGGGGATGGCGTAAGACTAGTTCTGTAACTGAGACATTAGTCAGGGCAGGGAGATCATTTTGAATATAGCCAACCTACCCGTCAGTGACAACGGCATGAGTGAACAGTCCCTCGCCTCCTCTTTTATGCAGGCAAATGCTGACGCCAAGTTCTGAGACCAAGGCATTGTCGCATTTGGAGTTACATATACCCCTAAATATTTAAATCCACCTTTGGCTAGTGTCAGTCCTGACACGAAACTCATGGCCACTGTATAGTCATTCAAAGGGAATACTATGGATTTCGAGGCATTCATATATACACATGAGGTTTCGCTAAAGATATGCATATTCTGCATGATTTGTGTCCCCGGGGTCTCTGGATTAGTTAAAAAGAACAGAACATCATCTGCGTATAAGGCGATCCTATCAGATAGCCCCATAGTGCACTCAAAGCTGCTCACCTGGGCATCCATCCTGACCCACACAGCAAGAGGATCCATGGCCAGCGCAAATCATAGCAGGGACAGAGGGCATCCTTGCCTCATCCCTCAATCCCTTGGATTGGGAATGGGTGTGATATGGTGCTAGCAACTCTAACTGACACCAACAGATTGGTATATAACAGCTAGATATCGGAGCGGAATCTGGGGGCCAAATTCAACCTTCAGAGAAGATCGAACATTTAGTCCAAGCTGATGGTGTTGAACGCTTTGTCCACATCAACCAGGAGCACCGTCGCTGGCCTCCCCGGGTGATTTGCAAAGGCTAAGGCATTTTAAACGCGTCAAATGTTATGGCGCGTGACCCTGCTTGGCATACAGCCCGCCTGGACTGGGTGAACCAGGTCTGGGATATATCGTACCAGTCTATTTGCCAAAGTTTTGGCCGGGAGCTTTAACTCCATATTTAAGCAGGAAATCGGGTGACAGGGAGAGTGTTATTTGGTGGTCGACCTGGCTTAGGGAAGACCACGAGTTCAGCATGCTGCCAGTGGAAGCGACACACCCTCGATTGCAGATTGGATCACCCCTAGTAGGTGTTTTCTGTGCCATAGCATAAACGCTTTAGAGAATTTACACAGGAATCAATTAGGGCCAGGAGCCTTACCCAATCATAATTCCAACAGGGCAGATGAGAGCTCTTCCTCCACAATCACCTCATCCAGCTGAGCCCGGGTGGTGTTTGAGAGTGAAGTAAATCTAATCTTCAACTCAGGGATCTTATTAATATAAAGAACTTTACAGAAGCTGAAATATGAAAAAGACATCTTTATTAAACTTACATAAGTGAGGCCACGTCACACAGAAGCCGTAGCAACTGTATGAGGCAGTCTGAGGAATACAAAGAACAGAGGCCTTTTATATGCTCTCAGGGTTACAAACTTCAGCATACAAGTAAGGGGCAGTCCTAGCTTGTGCAAGCATGCAAAATACCTAACATTCCTTCTTTACAGTTTACCATTCAGATATTTACAACATTGAAAAAGCAGAGTCATGATGACAAGCCCATTTTCAGTTTGTCCATCCCAAGACCAATTTCCCGGCAAGGCCCGACATTCTCATCAGATATCAGATGGACCCCTAATAAAATCGGGCACCTCCTCCTCGTAAAGCAAGTCATAAAGAAAGAAACATAGACAGGTGTGTGAGAGATTAGGAGTGGTTTGAATGTGATGAAAGGTTTATGGTTTGCTGTGCCTTGATACTAATCTTGATCGGTCACTGGGAAAGGAACTGGTCGAACAGGTTTGGCTTCAGGCAGTGGAGTCAGCTTGCCCAGGTCACACAAAAGTCAACAAAGGTGTACGTGTCCTTCAGACTCGTTTTGGCCTTAGTTATCAGCCTATGTGAGGGCAACCACTTAAAATGGCTGCCATGCACAAAATGGAACCCGAGGGTTCAGGACGAAATCCCTGATTTGAAGGTGATCCAGCCATTCGAACACGCCGAAATTGCCTGGATATAGTATGTTCGTCATTGTCGTTCTGCTGATACCAAAATCGTCATGATTCGACGATGCTTATGACACGAAGCCAAAATTTCAAGTACTACAGACCCTCCTTTTGCCCTTACATAGGCAATTAATATATATACTCACGCTAATCTGAGTCCAGGTCTATATTCACAAATTCATTGAGATGTTGCTGTAGCATCATCCTATTGCTTAGCTCGTACCTTGATACAGGCTTCCTTACACACGATGTAGCACAGAGGCCACACATAGCAGGACCAAATAGGGAATACCTCTATCTGTAGTATGTGGCATAAGACCACACACCCAACAATTAGTGATGTTCACTACTAACTGGTGTTGATGCAGAAGCGGTACAAAGGAATTATTAATAAACTCTGACCTCCTAACCAGTTCGTGTTCAGGTAAAGTATTGAAAGAATGCAAAGAAGTAGTAGTAGGAAGAGACATAGGTTGGGAGGTGGGTACAGATGTCAATTGGGTAGAAAAAAACAATCCCACCCATAAAAGACAATGTCATGTTTAAAAACACTAGAAAACACATTGTTAAGAACATATAGACAACAGGAGAAAGTAGTGACCACTATTACAAACGAATTCATAATTTTTCACCACCCTAAGCAAAAAGTAAATCCTAAAATTATCTAGTAACATTTTTAGGGCTCCTATGTATTTCAGTAATTTATTACATGTTCAGGTGAAACAGTGGTGATCCTCATCAATGCTCTGAGGTGAAAAGGGAATACTCTTCCACAGAGAATGGACTTTATTCTGCTTTTACTAAACAGAATACTACTTTAAGACAATGCCAGCAAAACAATAAGAAACAGTCTCATAACACCTATTTTATGCAATCACACGGAAACCACTTTATGCATCAATTATGTCCAAAGTCCGTTCAAGCCTCTCTGGCGAGCTTCCATCGTCCATCAAATCTTCTCCCATTGTTGCATGGGCCTCTTGATTCAGGCCTTATATGAAAAATAGTGTTTTTCAGTATCCGTTGGAGTGCCCTCCTGGCAAACACTCACAGCTCATTTGAAAGTCTCAATGTCTCAAGGCAGTGCACCGATATCTCTCCTCTGCGGCAGGCACTACAGATAGTGTGCTCCTCATTGATCAAGGGCACAGATCATCTTATGCAGATCCGGGTCTACATTCTCAGGCTCCGACACTCATTACTCAGTGTCAGAGGACGCTCAGGCTGCTCTTTGATGGGCACCATAATGTAGTGCCTTTTCCCACTCTTGCATCTTCCGGTGCACTGCACTTCCGTTGGAGCAAAGGAAAAGGGTTGTGTGGCCAAAACTCAGGCCGAGGGGCTCAAGGGACTGCACACTGTCAGAGGTTACCAGCACATGACAGGTGAAAAACTCAGGCCTCAATCCTTTCGCTCTTTTGCACTGAAACTCTCCTGCTTCTTTTTGATGTTCAACGCCTTCTGATGAAGCAAGCATAATACTTCGGAGATACCAGACGTCCGCCTCTCATTTGTGAAGTAGGAAATGTGACGCAGTTGTTTTCTTAAAATTAATGCGAATACAATTTATTTGTGTTTTAACAAGGGGACTGCAAGCAGGTGGCCTGCAATCTGCGAGGGAATGGCCATATGCCATGAGACAGTTCTGGTCTAGAACACACTGTCATTTCTCAAAGGCAATACAAAGACAAAGGCAGTAGGCACAACAGTGCCTCTAGGCTCTTCAATTGGGTTTCCGTGTGAGAGCATATTCTCCATCATCTAATGGTAGATAGCGACATGATTAAGTCTAGGTGTTCCTAAATTCCTTGTCTTAAAAACATCTCAAAAGAAAAATCGCATAATACAGATTATCAGGGGCATGTAGATACCTCCCTTTAAAAGTTGTGCATCAGGTGCACTATGCAATACACAGGCTAATGATCAAAATGTGGAAACAAAAGACAAGAACTAGAGAGTCCTGGTCTTTCCATAATTTAGAACACATCTGATCCCACCAAAAATTAAAGCAGTATGAACAAAAGGGTAAAAATAACCACATTAAAAAGAGTCATTGAAAATTTGTCATGTTCAAAAAAAAAAAAGAAATGTAAGGTATCTCCTATTGAGATGGAAAACTTGTTTTGTTATAGTATTGAGTCAGTTAACCAGTCCATCACTATCCTAACAATCAGACTGGAAAACATTGCAGTGGGCCTAAAGAGAATTCTTGAAAACCAGTCTGGTGATGCAAAAGGAATTATACATAATATGGGGGTTTCTGATATATTACTGCGGTCTGGAAGTGTGAACTTGAACAATACATCAATAAAAAGGCAAACTGGTGAAAAGAATATGGAAAAAGGAAATGGAACTAGGACACAGCTAAAATCCCCAATAACTAGGCATGATGTGACATCAGGGGGGTGACAAAAAGGTTGGCTCTACCGCTGGCCGCTAAACCATATACGGTAACCTCCGCTAATGTTCCAGTTCCTTCTTCAGGGAAAAAAAATATGAAACCTTGTTTCCTTGATATCTTTTTATTTTTCCTTCAAATACCATTAAAGCCAAATTTGACATACACTGGTGAAGTGTTGTCTGTCTTTCTGTGAATTTTAGTGTCAAAGCAAATCTACCCAACTGTTTGCAGGATACACATCGTCATGTATATCCCTTCACAACACAGGTAAACTTGTAATAGTATCATAAGCAGCAACAAGTGAACCCAAAATGGGAATAACCTGCAAATTTGTGTTTTATACCTAAATGTATTCATTTACTGAAGCCTAAAGCACTTTAAAGCTATTTTAAATGGCAAAAATACCCAAATTCGACTTTGATGTTTGGGGCACTTAAAAATAAATATCCCATAAGTATGTTACATATTAATCATCCTCAGGATGTTCTTTACACATTACAGATATTAGATATTAGACATATCTCATGTAAATCTTTAGAAAAATGAGTTTTTCACACCTGCGCCAAGTGAAAATCCATATGCTAATGTCGTCATTATTCGGTATAGCACAACTTAAATTAAATTTTAATGCTAGGATGTCATAGTATGAGCTTTAAGCTTCATGAATAGTAAAAAACGAATTTTGTAGCACTTATTTTTAATAATTATTTTTCATAATTAATAATAAAAATAAAAAAATAAAAAAAAATAAAAAAAATAAACCCTTTTATTTTTGATAATTCCACATATAAGAGCAAGCTGCATCCCTTGCCTATCATTTTAGACGCATTTATTTATAAGCCTAAACACAGAAGCCTAACTTAAAACATGACAAAATTTGGCGCCACATTTTTCTTTCTAAAAAGGACAATTTTATTTAGCAACAGACCCAATAATATACTTACAAAATGTTGCTTAATAGACTGAAAACATCAAGAAAAACCACGAACAGACATTGAGCTCATTTGAGACATAAACAGAAAGGGGTGAAACACTCAGGACACACAATACGGCGCGCTTTTAGCCATGCATTTCATGAATAGCGCCAACGCTATTCTCTTACAGAAGTTGCACTAATAGGAAAACCACAGACATTTAAACACACACATTTTAACCCACCTATCAATACTCAGGACAGCCCACAGACTGTACTAGAACCAAACCATTTGTAAATACTAGTCGTAAGTTATATTTACAAGAAACGCTTCTCAATTGTGTTTTTTTTTTTTTTTTAAAAAGACTACGAAAATACACTCAATTCACTAGCTTTGGTTAGCAGAACACCAAACAAAATCGTTCTGCATATCTTCATTCATAAAAACTGCGCAGAACAAAGGATCCTTGTTTTGTATTATGTCATATTTTAATTCCCTGGGGATACAAAATCACCAAGGAAGAAATATGTTTGTAAATCTAAACCTATTTAGATTTTCCCTTTAGGGAAACCGGCTAATCCAAACGTATACAAAGTTGGCCAACATAAAGCTCCAAATTTGCTAAGATCAGGCATCTTATAGCTCACTAATCTAGCTTCAAACTTCAAGGGGCTATCTCTATCGATACACTCGTAAATATACAAGACCCTCGGTTTTTGAAAATTGCAATCTTCAAATAAAACTAAGGACCAAACAAACTAAGAACCAATCAAACTAAGACTCAAAGGAACCAAGGAACCAAAGAACAAACGACTGGGAGCGACCCACTTATACTTAACTCTTACTTTTACTAATCAAAAGGTTATCCAAATTCTATCTGTCAAGTTCTACATGACCTAACGGTCTTTTAGAATACTCACGCCAAAAAGGTTCTCAGTCAGGAGTGACGTCATGTGGAGGATCAAAAATCAGGAAGATCAGAAATGTACTGGGCTGCAGAAACAAAGAATCTCCAGAATCCTTGTGCACAGAGTACCTCCTTAGTAGAATCTTGTTCTGTCCTCCTCAGTAGATTTCAGTCTCCTGACAAGATCTCCCACAGAAAGCCACTTCTCTGATGAGGCCCGCGTTGGCTGCGCCATTTGAAGTAAATCTAATCTTCAACTCAGGGATCTTATTAATATAAAGAACTTTACAGAAGCTGAAATATGAAAAGACATCTTTATTAAACTTACATAAGTGAGGCCACGTCACACAGAAGCCGTAGCAACTGTATGAGGCAGTCTGAGGAATACAAAGAACAGAGGCCTTTTATATGCTCTCAGGGTTACAAACTTCAGCATACAAGTAAGGGGCAGTCCTAGCTTGTGCAAGCATGCAAAATACCTAACATTCCTTCTTTACAGTTTACCATTCAGATATTTACAACATTGAAAAAGCAGAGTCATGATGACAAGCCCATTTTCAGTTTGTCCATCCCAAGACCAATTTCCCGGCAAGGCCCGACATTCTCATCAGATATCAGATGGACCCCTAATAAAATCGGGCACCTCCTCCTCGTAAAGCAAGTCATAAAGAAAGAAACATAGACAGGTGTGTGAGAGATTAGGAGTGGTTTGAATGTGATGAAAGGTTTATGGTTTGCTGTGCCTTGATACTAATCTTGATCGGTCACTGGGAAAGGAACTGGTCGAACAGGTTTGGCTTCAGGCAGTGGAGTCAGCTTGCCCAGGTCACACAAAAGTCAACAAAGGTGTACGTGTCCTTCAGACTCGTTTTGGCCTTAGTTATCAGCCTATGTGAGGGCAACCACTTAAAATGGCTGCCATGCACAAAATGGAACCCGAGGGTTCAGGACGAAATCCCTGATTTGAAGGTGATCCAGCCATTCGAACACGCCGAAATTGCCTGGATATAGTATGTTCGTCATTGTCGTTCTGCTGATACCAAAATCGTCATGATTCGACGATGCTTATGACACGAAGCCAAAATTTCAAGTACTACAGACCCTCCTTTTGCCCTTACATAGGCAATTAATATATATACTCACGCTAATCTGAGTCCAGGTCTATATTCACAAATTCATTGAGATGTTGCTGTAGCATCATCCTATTGCTTAGCTCGTACCTTGATACAGGCTTCCTTACACACGATGTAGCACAGAGGCCACACATAGCAGGACCAAATAGGGAATACCTCTATCTGTAGTATGTGGCATAAGACCACACACCCAACAATTAGTGATGTTCACTACTAACTGGTGTTGATGCAGAAGCGGTACAAAGGAATTATTAATAAACTCTGACCTCCTAACCAGTTCGTGTTCAGGTAAAGTATTGAAAGAATGCAAAGAAGTAGTAGTAGGAAGAGACATAGGTTGGGAGGTGGGTACAGATGTCAATTGGGTAGAAAAAAACAATCCCACCCATAAAAGACAATGTCATGTTTAAAAACACTAGAAAACACATTGTTAAGAACATATAGACAACAGGAGAAAGTAGTGACCACTATTACAAACGAATTCATAATTTTTCACCACCCTAAGCAAAAAGTAAATCCTAAAATTATCTAGTAACATTTTTAGGGCTCCTATGTATTTCAGTAATTTATTACATGTTCAGGTGAAACAGTGGTGATCCTCATCAATGCTCTGAGGTGAAAAGGGAATACTCTTCCACAGAGAATGGACTTTATTCTGCTTTTACTAAACAGAATACTACTTTAAGACAATGCCAGCAAAACAATAAGAAACAGTCTCATAACACCTATTTTATGCAATCACACGGAAACCACTTTATGCATCAATTATGTCCAAAGTCCGTTCAAGCCTCTCTGGCGAGCTTCCATCGTCCATCAAATCTTCTCCCATTGTTGCATGGGCCTCTTGATTCAGGCCTTATATGAAAAATAGTGTTTTTCAGTATCCGTTGGAGTGCCCTCCTGGCAAACACTCACAGCTCATTTGAAAGTCTCAATGTCTCAAGGCAGTGCACCGATATCTCTCCTCTGCGGCAGGCACTACAGATAGTGTGCTCCTCATTGATCAAGGGCACAGATCATCTTATGCAGATCCGGGTCTACATTCTCAGGCTCCGACACTCATTACTCAGTGTCAGAGGACGCTCAGGCTGCTCTTTGATGGGCACCATAATGTAGTGCCTTTTCCCACTCTTGCATCTTCCGGTGCACTGCACTTCCGTTGGAGCAAAGGAAAAGGGTTGTGTGGCCAAAACTCAGGCCGAGGGGCTCAAGGGACTGCACACTGTCAGAGGTTACCAGCACATGACAGGTGAAAAACTCAGGCCTCAATCCTTTCGCTCTTTTGCACTGAAACTCTCCTGCTTCTTTTTGATGTTCAACGCCTTCTGATGAAGCAAGCATAATACTTCGGAGATACCAGACGTCCGCCTCTCATTTGTGAAGTAGGAAATGTGACGCAGTTGTTTTCTTAAAATTAATGCGAATACAATTTATTTGTGTTTTAACAAGGGGACTGCAAGCAGGTGGCCTGCAATCTGCGAGGGAATGGCCATATGCCATGAGACAGTTCTGGTCTAGAACACACTGTCATTTCTCAAAGGCAATACAAAGACAAAGGCAGTAGGCACAACAGTGCCTCTAGGCTCTTCAATTGGGTTTCCGTGTGAGAGCATATTCTCCATCATCTAATGGTAGATAGCGACATGATTAAGTCTAGGTGTTCCTAAATTCCTTGTCTTAAAAACATCTCAAAAGAAAAATCGCATAATACAGATTATCAGGGGCATGTAGATACCTCCCTTTAAAAGTTGTGCATCAGGTGCACTATGCAATACACAGGCTAATGATCAAAATGTGGAAACAAAAGACAAGAACTAGAGAGTCCTGGTCTTTCCATAATTTAGAACACATCTGATCCCACCAAAAATTAAAGCAGTATGAACAAAAGGGTAAAAATAACCACATTAAAAAGAGTCATTGAAAATTTGTCATGTTCAAAAAAAAAAAAAAATGTAAGGTATCTCCTATTGAGATGGAAAACTTGTTTTGTTATAGTATTGAGTCAGTTAACCAGTCCATCACTATCCTAACAATCAGACTGGAAAACATTGCAGTGGGCCTAAAGAGAATTCTTGAAAACCAGTCTGGTGATGCAAAAGGAATTATACATAATATGGGGGTTTCTGATATATTACTGCGGTCTGGAAGTGTGAACTTGAACAATACATCAATAAAAAGGCAAACTGGTGAAAAGAATATGGAAAAAGGGAAATGGAACTAGGACACAGCTAAAATCCCCAATAACTAGGCATGATGTGACATCAGGGGGGTGACAAAAAGGTTGGCTCTACCGCTGGCCGCTAAACCATATACGGTAACCTCCGCTAATGTTCCAGTTCCTTCTTCAGGGAAAAAAAATATGAAACCTTGTTTCCTTGATATCTTTTTATTTTTCCTTCAAATACCATTAAAGCCAAATTTGACATACACTGGTGAAGTGTTGTCTGTCTTTCTGTGAATTTTAGTGTCAAAGCAAATCTACCCAACTGTTTGCAGGATACACATCGTCATGTATATCCCTTCACAACACAGGTAAACTTGTAATAGTATCATAAGCAGCAACAAGTGAACCCAAAATGGGAATAACCTGCAAATTTGTGTTTTATACCTAAATGTATTCATTTACTGAAGCCTAAAGCACTTTAAAGCTATTTTAAATGGCAAAAATACCCAAATTCGACTTTGATGTTTGGGGCACTTAAAAATAAATATCCCATAAGTATGTTACATATTAATCATCCTCAGGATGTTCTTTACACATTACAGATATTAGATATTAGACATATCTCATGTAAATCTTTAGAAAAATGAGTTTTTCACACCTGCGCCAAGTGAAAATCCATATGCTAATGTCGTCATTATTCGGTATAGCACAACTTAAATTAAATTTTAATGCTAGGATGTCATAGTATGAGCTTTAAGCTTCATGAATAGTAAAAAACGAATTTTGTAGCACTTATTTTTAATAATTATTTTTCATAATTAATAATAAAAATAAAAAAATAAAAAAAAAAAAAAAATAAACCCTTTTATTTTTGATAATTCCACATATAAGAGCAAGCTGCATCCCTTGCCTATCATTTTAGACGCATTTATTTATAAGCCTAAACACAGAAGCCTAACTTAAAACATGACAAAATTTGGCGCCACATTTTTCTTTCTAAAAAGGACAATTTTATTTAGCAACAGACCCAATAATATACTTACAAAATGTTGCTTAATAGACTGAAAACATCAAGAAAAACCACGAACAGACATTGAGCTCATTTGAGACATAAACAGAAAGGGGTGAAACACTCAGGACACACAATACGGCGCGCTTTTAGCCATGCATTTCATGAATAGCGCCAACGCTATTCTCTTACAGAAGTTGCACTAATAGGAAAACCACAGACATTTAAACACACACATTTTAACCCACCTATCAATACTCAGGACAGCCCACAGACTGTACTAGAACCAAACCATTTGTAAATACTAGTCGTAAGTTATATTTACAAGAAACGCTTCTCAATTGTGTTTTTTTTTTTTTTTTAAAAGACTACGAAAATACACTCAATTCACTAGCTTTGGTTAGCAGAACACCAAACAAAATCGTTCTGCATATCTTCATTCATAAAAACTGCGCAGAACAAAGGATCCTTGTTTTGTATTATGTCATATTTTAATTCCCTGGGGATACAAAATCACCAAGGAAGAAATATGTTTGTAAATCTAAACCTATTTAGATTTTCCCTTTAGGGAAGCCGGCTAATCCAAACGTATACAAAGTTGGCCAACATAAAGCTCCAAATTTGCTAAGATCAGGCATCTTATAGCTCACTAATCTAGCTTCAAACTTCAAGGGGCTATCTCTATCGATACACTCGTAAATATACAAGACCCTCGGTTTTTGAAAATTGCAATCTTCAAATAAAACTAAGGACCAAACAAACTAAGAACCAATCAAACTAAGACTCAAAGGAACCAAGGAACCAAAGAACAAACGACTGGGAGCGACCCACTTATACTTAACTCTTACTTTTACTAATCAAAAGGTTATCCAAATTCTATCTGTCAAGTTCTACATGACCTAACGGTCTTTTAGAATACTCACGCCAAAAAGGTTCTCAGTCAGGAGTGACGTCATGTGGAGGATCAAAAATCAGGAAGATCAGAAATGTACTGGGCTGCAGAAACAAAGAATCTCCAGAATCCTTGTGCACAGAGTACCTCCTTAGTAGAATCTTGTTCTGTCCTCCTCAGTAGATTTCAGTCTCCTGACAAGATCTCCCACAGAAAGCCACTTCTCTGATGAGGCCCCATTTGCGCCATTTGAAGTAAATCTAATCTTCAACTCAGGGATCTTATTAATATAAAGAACTTTACAGAAGCTGAAATATGAAAAAGACATCTTTATTAAACTTACATAAGTGAGGCCACGTCACACAGAAGCCGTAGCAACTGTATGAGGCAGTCTGAGGAATACAAAGAACAGAGGCCTTTTATATGCTCTCAGGGTTACAAACTTCAGCATACAAGTAAGAGGCAGTCCTAGCTTGTGCAAGCATGCAAAATACCTAACATTCCTTCTTTACAGTTTACCATTCAGATATTTACAACATTGAAAAAGCAGAGTCATGATGACAAGCCCATTTTCAGTTTGTCCATCCCAAGACCAATTTCCCGGCAAGGCCCGACATTCTCATCAGATATCAGATGGACCCCTAATAAAATCGGGCACCTCCTCCTCGTAAAGCAAGTCATAAAGAAAGAAACATAGACAGGTGTGTGAGAGATTAGGAGTGGTTTGAATGTGATGAAAGGTTTATGGTTTGCTGTGCCTTGATACTAATCTTGATCGGTCACTGGGAAAGGAACTGGTCGAACAGGTTTGGCTTCAGGCAGTGGAGTCAGCTTGCCCAGGTCACACAAAAGTCAACAAAGGTGTACGTGTCCTTCAGACTCGTTTTGGCCTTAGTTATCAGCCTATGTGAGGGCAACCACTTAAAATGGCTGCCATGCACAAAATGGAACCCGAGGGTTCAGGACGAAATCCCTGATTTGAAGGTGATCCAGCCATTCGAACACGCCGAAATTGCCTGGATATAGTATGTTCGTCATTGTCGTTCTGCTGATACCAAAATCGTCATGATTCGACGATGCTTATGACACGAAGCCAAAATTTCAAGTACTACAAGAGGGTCTGGAGAGGCAGAGCATCTACAAATTCAACTATCTGTTCCTGATTCAGTGTCTCCCTATGAGCATATACCACTCTAAAATGCATGGCAAATCTCTGGGCCACCTCTAGAGGGCCCACCAACAGTGTCCCCTGTGAATCACAAATTAAAGGAATGGATGTTGTGTATTGAGTGGCTTGGCACAGCCGATAAAGCATTTTTCTCAATTTATCCCCCCATTGATATATCTGGCTCTGTGCCGCCCACCAGGTCTACTTGGCCTCCTCCTGAAGCAAATGTTGGTACTGCTGTTGTACAAGTCCTAACTGCTGTAGGAGAGTAGGATCTGCTTCTTATAGTTACCCCCACTTTTTGCTGATGTATCACTGTTTTCGACTTAGACTGGCTGGGATCCTGCTATCCATTACCCCAGCCTAGCTGCTTTCTCCTCTAAATTGATTGCATGTACTTTAGGTACACTCCAGATTGGATACTGGGGTACCCTTATAAGTCCCTAGTATATGGTACACCATGTACCCAGGGCATAGGTACCCCAGAGGCCTCCCATGGGCTGCAGCATGTATTATGCCACCCCTGACAGACCATTCAAAATGACACCACAGGTCTGCTACTGCAGCCTGTATAAGGTGGTGCATGCACCCCTTACTTAGATATAGGTTCACTATATCTATTCTAAATCACTGCACATAAAAACCTATCAGTTACCCCTACGGCAGGCCTTATCAATCCTGAAGGCAGGGTGCTGGGTTTTGTGTGAGAGGGTGCCCCTGCATGAGCAGAGCCCCTCTGCAGCCTTCGAAATCTATTCACCGGGGTTGTCTGTGATGCAGCCAACCATATATACTTAAGTGCATTATAACCTCACGGTAAATGCTAACTTTAAAACGGCTGCTTAGAAACATGTCGTGTTTGATGTCAAACACCTTGGAATCATACCTCCACACCAGTAACTGGTGTGGGAGGTATGAATCCTCCCTTGTTTTACCACTACTATGGGGCACCGGTCTACCCGGTACTAGCTTTCTCGACCTGGGCAGCACAAAATGGATGCTGCCAGCCACAGACACGAGTCTGCCCTCCTGCTGCTGAGCCAAGCTCGAGCCGAGGAAGGCCTGACAATAGGTTTCCTGTCACAGGGAGGTGTGACCACCTCCCAGACAGGCTTTAGTGTATTGGGGCTGGGTGGGTGCACTCTTAGAGTGCCAGAAAGTCTGCACTGGGGGCACATTTGGTGTCCCCGTGCATAGTCCAGCTCAAACCGGTTGCAGGAGCCATTGGCTCCTGCTCTAGTGCAAAACTGGACAATGGACATGGGTGTAGCCACCCCTCAGTCCTGACCCTCCCCTAGGTGGGTCCCCAGAGTTAGTCCAACCCCTTCCTTGGGAATAAAGTAGGAAACCTGACTGCAGGACTTTAGATTTTACCTGGACTAAACTCTGCAAGAAGAAACCAAGTACTTCGACGGTCTACACTTCGCTGGATGACAGAAGAATCTCCCTTGGAGTAAAGGAGTTACTCCCCTGCAAGGCAGGCACCTTAACGCATCTGACCGGTTTGCATCTCCCGCGCTCCTGAGGACTCCAAAGATTTCTGCAACACAGGAGGTGGGTTCCCGAGCATCCCTGAGGTTGATCTGACCTCTCAGCAATCCTGAGACCAGTATCCCTCGTGGGGACCGTGCAACCCGAACCCCTGTGTACCGTGTACTTTTGCAGCAGCGTATGCTTTTTGGCAATCCCTGAGGCTGTGCTTTGAGATAAGTGTAGTCCTGACACCGAGCAGTATTTCCACTGAAGATTTCCGGCCTACACTCCACGAGTGTTCCGTGGGCTGGTACTTTGTGATTCAGCTCAAGATCCCTTCGTGATCCCTGGTCCATTGGCCTGTGGGTCTCTGTGAAGGTAACTTTGACTTTCCTTGGGATTTCCTGGTTGCTCCAGATGTGCCCTGACTCTCCATAGCTTGGAGAGTCCACAGGACCTTGCTAGTCCTCACTGTGACTTGTTTCCTCTGCCCGCGTGGGTTGCAGTTGCCAAGGCTTGTTGGTGTTCAATCCGGACACTGACCCCCCAGCACTCGACATCCTTTGTGGGACAGCTCACCTCCAGACTTTGGTCATCGTTAACATCTCCTGGTCCCCGTAGCTGCAGAGTCAAGCATCCAAACTTTTCACCTGAAGCACCCAACATCGGTGGGCATTCGTCCACTGAGCCCCTGGTCACCTGAAGTGACCCAGACTCTGTCCCCTCTGCTTTCAGGTTCTTCTCACCTCGGATCCAGGCTTGTATTCCACCGGAACCTTTTCATCTTCCCGGCAGCAGTACTTCTTCGCATCAGGCCATTGAAATCAATGAGCGTTTCCGACACCACTTGACCCCTATGCACCCGGCTCCTCTGGGATAGGTAACACAGGTACCTCGGTACTCGCAAGGGTGCTGGCCTTAGAACCTTCTATGTTCCAAAGGGTTTGCTTGAAGTCCTCTCCGAAGTGTCCTTAAACTGTAATTATCCAACTGCGACTTTCCCATAGAGTTGTACGGAGCTCGCCTCTGTGTTCTCACACTGCACCCGTCCTCCGTGGGCTCCCTGTGTCAATCCTGTCGGTGGTTCCTTGGGGTCCCAGTGATGCTACATGCTCTAGGCACTGTGTCTATTGAAGTCGTGGTTGTTATACCACTTTCTTAGTATATGGTTCGGTCTCCCCCTGGAGCCGCTGTTTATTGTGCTATTTACTGTTGTTCTATTGATTTTATATTGTGTATCTTGTGCTCTAATCTCATAAAGAGGTTAGTAGAGAGTGGTTAGTAATAAATACATATATTTTATATATCTATTGTGTGGTTCTCCTTTCATTTGGTCATTCAGGAGGTTCTGATCTGGTAAAACAAGCTGCTTTACATTCCTTTGAGACTTAGCCTGAAGGCTGCTCTCCACAGCTACCACTAGGATAGCTTTCTATAAAGGTTGTCTTAAACCTAATCATCAATAAGGGTCGTTTGGACTGGTGCAAGGTGCCCACTTTAATTAGTGGACAGCATATACCAGGCCAACTTCTCACATGCTGCTGCACTGCTCATCTCTCGGCCTGGACTGGACTCTCCACCTCCACTATGAGCGACTCCTCCGCCACCACCGAACACCTTCACTTCCAGATCCAGACCACCCCCACAACCACTCTTCGTGGCACCCTCGCCTACAGACCCCCAGACCCTGCGCTTCGTTCGCCACTACCATTGCTGACCTCATCGCGCCCCACGCCATCACCTTAATGGACTACATACTCATCAGAGACCTGAACTTCCACCTCGACAACCTCAGCAACCCCAACTCCATCGCCCTCCTGGACAACTTTGTCAAGATCGGATTGAAATAGCTCCTCACCACCCCTACCCACAAGGCAGGACACACCCTCGACCCCATCTTCGCAGGTGGGAACAACATCCGCTTCAGCCACACCACGCAGCCCCTCTGGATGGACCACCACTGCGTACACTTCTCTTTCAACACCGCCCCCGCTCTCAAACCCACTCGCCCTCAATGGAGGAATTGGAGCAAGGTCACAGAGGAGCACATCAACTCCACCGTCAGCTGTGACCCCCCCGCCTCGACCGATGCCAGCTCTGCAGCCAAGGAACTACAACGCTGGATCACCGACTGCGCAGACAAGCTTGCACCCCTCCGCACCACCGACAGACAACGCCCCCTGAAGGCCACCTGGTTCACCACCGACCTCCAGGAAGGCAGCCGCTCCTGCAGACGTCTTGAAAAACAATGGAGAAACAGCAAAACCATGGAAGACCGGACCACCTACAAGAACGCCATGACAGAATTCCACCAACGCATAAGATCCACAAAGAAGGCCTTCATCCGGAACAAAATCCTCACCAACTCCAGCAACTCAAAGGAACTCTTAAACATCATCCAGCAACTCACCAAACCCCCCAGCAAAGCCACGGACGTCACTCCCTCCCTAGACCACTGCAACAAGCTCAGCTCCTACTTCCACCTGAAAATCAAGGCCCTCTACGACAACTTCAGTGAGCAGACTCCAGAAACCACCCTTTCCTCCAGCGACAACATCCGGCCCACCATCACCGCCTCGACACCGGTCACCACCGAAGATACCACCACGACCATGAAGAGCACTCACTCAGGAGCCCCCACAGACCCCTGCCCTCCGCACATCTTCCACAGCTACGACGCACCATCAACACCAACTTCGAATCCGGCACTTTCCCCGATGACTGGAAATGTGCAGAAGTCAAGCCTCTCCTCAAGAAACCCTCCGCAGACCCGACGGACCTGAAGAACTACCGACCCATCTCTCTCCTTCCCTTCATAGCCAAAGTCACCGAAAAGATCATCAACACCCAGCAGACAAACTTCATCAAAGAGAACTCCATCCTCAACTCCTCCCAATCCGGATTCCGCAGCAACCACAGCACCGAGACCTCCCTCCTCGCCGCCACAGATGACATCCGCACGCTCCTCGACCAAGGCCACACCTCAGCCCTCTTCCTACTCGACCTCTTCCTACTCGACCTCTCCGCAGCCTTCGACACCGTCTCCCACCGCACCCTTGTAGCCAGACTCCACGACGCTGGAATACAGGGAACCGCTCTCCACTGGCTCCGCTCCTTCCTCGACGGCAGATCCCAAAGGATCAGACTCCCGCCTTTCCTCTCCAGACCCATAGAGATCAACTGCGGAGTACCACAAAGATCATTGCTCAGTCCCACGCTCTTTAACATCTACATGGCCCCTTCACCGCCATCATCAGAGAACATGGACTCAGCATTGTATCCTACGCGGACGACACCCAGCTCATCCTCTCCCTCATGAAGGACCCCGAAACCAGACTCAGCTTCCAAGAAGGAATGATAGACGTTGCTGCTTGGATGAGCAGCAGCTGTCCGAAACTCAACTCAGAGAAGACAGAAGTCCTAGTCCTCGGATCCTCCCCCTCTGCATGGGACAACTCTTGGTGGCCCTCAGCCCTCGGCACCCCACCAACCCCCACGGTCAACACCCAGAACCTCGCCATCATACTCGACTCCTCCCTCACCATGACCCGACAGATCAACGCCGTCGCCTTCACCTGCTTCAATACCCTCCGCATCCTCCGCAAGACCTTCAAGTGGATCCCCCCGAAGCTAAAAAGACTGTCACCCACGCACTCATAACTAGCAGACTAGACTACGGAAATGCCCTCTATGCTGGACTCAACAAATCCCTGCTACACAAACTCCAGACCATCCAGAACACCGCAGCCAGACTCGTCCTCAGCATCCCACGACATGAGCACATCACCCAACACCTGCGAGACCTCCACTGGCTCCCTGTCGAGAAGAGAGTAACCTTCAAGCTACTCACCCATGCCTACAAATCCCTCCACAACATCAGACCCAAATACCTCAACGAAAGAGTCTCCTTCCACGTACCCAAAAGGAACCTCCGCTCTGCCAACCTCGCAGTGGCAGAAACCCCGCGCATCCGCAGAACCAGAACAGGTGGAAGAGCCTCCAAAGCCTGGAACGAGCTCCCAGTCAACATCGGATGCTCCCCTACTCTGCACACCTTCAGGAAGAGCCTCAAGACCTGACTCTTTGGCTGAACTGGAGCTGCACCCCCCCAGCGCCTTGAGACCCTCGCGGGTGAGTAGCACACTTTTAAACCCCCTGATTGATTGATTGATTGATGGCCTGATGGCCACGCTCCTCTAACATCTGCATCTGCAATTCAAGATTTACCAGGCCCAGTGCTCTATGCCATTGCAGTAACTGATATCTACCCTGCGCAACTTTGGTTTAAAGGCCTCCAACAGCGTTGCCACAAAAGGCACTGTACTGGCATTGAGGGTAAATTACTGTTCAATGGAGCGTGTGATATGCAATCGATATGCGGGGTTCCACAGATGCCATGGTGAGAGGTTCCAGTGAAAGGCCCACCTCCTGGGCCCAAGCTGGTGTCTAATGGCTAGTGGGGAGTGATAGGACAATCCCCTAGCTAAAATGCTAACAGTTGCTGCTCTATGTATGTGTGTGTTGGGAATTAGGAAGTACTTGAGTCGAGAAAATGATCCGTGGACTGTGGAAAAGTATGTGTATCCATTTCTGGAAGGGTGATGTGTTCTCCACACATCTACTAGGACCAATGCGGATGTCATAGAGGTGAGCCTGGACCTGCCTATTTCTGTGGCGCTGCATTGATTGCGACTTGAATGTGTCACTGTACTATTCACCAGGGGGTCCGTTACATCATTCCAATTTCCTCCGATCACTGACAAGACCCTGGGAGTTCCCCCCACAGATGCATAATGAAGTCCACAAAGGTCTGCCCCAGCAGGGGAGTGGCAAATATATGATTCACCATATAAGGTGCCTGTAACTATAGTGTATGTACCTTGGTGATCCATCCAGGTCTTGATTGGTAGAAAGGGGACACTGCGCTGGATCAGAATACATGTGCCTCTGGACTACCTTGTGAACCCGGAGTGAAATATCTGGTTAGGGTTATATCTGGCCAGTAAAGGGGCTTTAGTACCAAGGAGCTGCGTCTCCTGTAGCAACAATATATCTTCTCCCAACCTCTTGGCAAGTTTTAGGACTGCCCCGCATTTGATCTTATTTAGAACCGCCAAACATTCCACGATATCATGCGGATATGGCCCGGGGGATCATCAGGTCCCTTGGTACCCATAAGAGTTGAATGATTCGGAATGTGTGCTCCTGCAAATGGATGCGGGGTTTGTCAGTGCATATTAACAGTACATAACATATACATTTTCCCAAACTTCGCCCCTCCCCCATGCATCAACAAACGAGAAGTAGCTATCACAGAGGGTACTGCAAGGCCACTTCAAATGGATCACCATTCCCAACTAATATAAACCACTAGAAATGATTAAGCAACTGTATCTAGAGCACGTACTGTGGGCACGTACTGTGATCCACAGAGCTAAATATGTAAATATTATTAGACATACAAGTGTTACCAGGGTCTTGGTACAGTTCGATTGTTTATGAGCGAATGAGAGCCCTGGGGGTGGGGCGTGCAGCCAGGCATGGGTCCAAGTCTTGCCATCACATTGGGAATTCCGCCAGTAGGACCTGGATCTGTTGTGCTCTTTGGTAGGGTCTTTGTGGGGTGGTCACTTCTGATACCCTGTGACAAATCAGAGTCCATGTTTGATGGGGTGTGGGGTTTCAGTTGGTTCAATGAAAAACTTTCTCCGGAGATTCAAAGAAGATGGTGTGCGAGTGAAATATACCTCTCAAGCGTGCCGCATATAGAAGCATATATTATAACTTCAGTTCCCGAAGGTGTTGCTTGGCTGCGATAAAGGACTGGCATTGCTGTTGCACCATTTTCGAACAATCAAGGAATATCATGATATGGTGGGATTGGTAAGTGATGTTATCCTGAAGCTGTGCATATTTGAGGATTGCTTCTCTGTCCATGTGGTTTAGGATCCTGGCAATCACCAGTCAAGGCAGTGCCCCATGGGTGAGGCTTTCTTACCAATGCCCTGTGGGCTCGTTCTACAAGAAAGCATAAGGAAAGGTTCTCTGTGGCTATCACTGAATGTGACCACTGAGCCAATGTTAGAATAGAAAAATCATGTTTGTGCATTGTTCTATGTATGTTAGCATTCGCGGTGCCATTTTCTATGTAGGCGCCATTTTGAATCATGATCGAAACTAATCCTTTGTTATTTCTGAGAAACGACCTTCACTAGGTTTCGTTTCTCCAAGGTTGGGTTTTGCTTCACTAATGAATAGACTGTTCTTATTAGCGCATACCTTTCCCGCTAGATATGGGCCTTTTCCCACTTATCTGAAGACGGGCCCGCCTGCAGTGGCCTTGGACTCTGCAACTTTGTAAGATATGAGTACTGAGCTTATTTTTTTTCTCTCCTTTGCATTGCTTTACAGCACCTGCCTTGAAAATTCCACTATGGGGGCATACAATAGCCCAGTTACGAAGTGTACTAAATGTATCTCTATGCTTGTGGACTTTAGTCCCTCTGTAGCCCTTCTTAGAGACTGGGCAGACCGGGCTCTGCTCTGCGTGTACTCTGAATAAACAGATATTGGTTTGTATTCTCTACTGTCTGACTGACTCTTCATTTGGTATGGAAGGCAGAGACGGGGTCTTGTATGACCCGGGTAACCCGAATCAGGTCACTTTCTTCAGTTGGCGCCCGAACAGGGACTCCTTCGGGTGAGTGACCCATCCCTTTCTGCAGATGAGGGGGGAGGTCGAGGTCATCGTCAGATCGAACTGATGGACCAGGGATCCCTGCATGAAGAGTTTTTGATACTCGCAGCTGCCCCTTCTGTCCCGCCGGATGGTGCCTCGCCCAGTGGTCATCCCGACTGGAGTCCTGAACAGCGAAACCCTTGGATCTGACTGTTTGGTCTGAAGAGTCAGCAGTGGAGAATTAGTTTGCTTGACCTGCATATATCAGGTGAGTTTGTTTTGGTTCTTTGTGGATATGGTACCATTTTGGTTTGCATTTGGTACGGTCTGAGGACCGTCTTTGGGATAAAAGCATTTGCAATTGCTTTGCCAGGCATAAATAGTGAACTTGTTTTCTTTTGAGAATGCCTGGGATTAGTAAATTGTTTTCTTTGTGCTGTCGCTGTTGATCTGCAGATGCTCTATTGGAAGAAGCTCAGTCGTCGCCTCCAGAAGGCACTCCAATTTTTTATATGTATGTGAAGCATGGTCTTGGCCCTATTATGTTTAGTATACTATGGCACAAATATACTAGGGACAATGCTGAGTTGCAGTGGCCGTTGATGGGCACTTTCGATGAACAAAAGATTGGATATTTACAGGAACAGTTGTTTAAAAGGCGAAGTAGACAATCTATGTTTGATTCTCTCAGAACGTGGCAGAAGGCAGCTAGACAGAGACGATTGAAAATGGAAAAAGATGTACGAAAAGGAAAGATGCAGACAGTGACTCAGAAAGCTGTAGCATATGATAGAGAAAAACAGGAGAACGGAGTTCAATGTTAAGATAGGAGATTTCGGATGTGGCTTTGGCCCCTCCTCCTCCTTCTCTGCCTTCGCCGTCTGTGGCAACTGTGACTGTTAGCAACCTTGCCACACCTATTGTTTCGGCATCCCTTTCCCCAGCTCTCTCTCCCCCGGCGCACCTGCCTGCGTCGCTTGGACATGGCATTTCTGCTGCTTCTCATTTTATAGTTTTTCATCCTCCGATTTCGTTGAGTACTGAGACACCAGTACGCGGATTTGAGGATAGAGATTGGACAAAATTTAATGAGCGTATGGGCCCTTTTGTACGGTCTGCAGTGGGGGATGAATAGAAGAAGGTAGTAGCTAATCAAGCCGCACAGTGGGGTCGAAATCCCATTTACAGTGTGGAGGATGTTTGGAGTGTGATGAAAGATTATGAACCTTTCATACAGCAGCATGCTCTTAAACATATGTCCTCTACGTTGATTGGCCTTTGGCAGCAGCATTTTGGGGATGATGCGCAGCAAATTTATTTGATATTAGGGATCGTGTGTATGTTAGCGATTTGAACCCAGGTCAAGTTTTTGGGAACATTGCCACGTTAGTTGCTTATAGAGGTAGGTTACATGACAAGAGCCCTACTACGGTATCTCAGTTTCCGATGCGGGAGGTTCATCCGATATATCACCCAGAAATACCGGAGTTAACTGATCAGCAAGGTCATGTCACTCGAGCGGGTGTAGTGGCCCGATTCCAAGAACAGTGGGTTTACACTCCGTGGAAAGTAAGTGAGGTATTGTCCCTTAAGACTCAGTTGCCTGATCCTAGGAAAAATACTACTGCATATTATAAAGAATTGACTGAAGCGGCCTCTTTGACGGTAATGACTCTGGCTGATATTGAAATGTTTTTTGGTATTCTTGTCCCGGTTGATATTTGGAGTCAGGTTCATACTTAGGATCATGTTGCAGAGTTGGGTGGTACATGGGATCAAATTAAAGCATGGGATCAGGAAAGAAAGCCAAGTGATATGCCTCGAGCAGAGATACTTGCTTTGCCAGGCCGCATTATTACATATATGCATTCTCTTATTCCGCCGAGGAAAGTAGATTGGGATAAGTTGACGGCTTGTCGACAAAAGAAAGATGAGAGTGTGTCTGATTTCTACACTCGGTTCGAGGATACATATTTAGGTTACAGTGGACAGGACTTGTCTGTTGAAGGGAGTGTTCGGTTGTTTGTCAACAGGTTTGTTTCTAATTTACTTCCCGAAATTGTGGCTCATTTACAGGCTTCTGAAAGTACTTGGTCCACCTTTTCCCCTTCTGTTATTTTGAATATGGCTCAATATTATGAACATCAAGACAATGAGGAGAAAGAGAGGGCGGAGAAAAAACATAAGGATTTTAAGACTAAGGTATTGTTGCAACAAGTATTTAGAGGAAATGGTAGAAGACGTGGTGGACCTGCCCAACATCTTAGTAGACAGCCGAGTACGACACCTTTGGGGCCGAACCAATGTGCATATTGTAAGGAAGAGGGCCATTGGCGTAGCAAGTGTCCTGTGCTTTTGCAGAAGGTGGCGGTCCCTAGAGGACGAGGTTCTCGTGGCTGGGGTTGTGGAACAGGTGAGGCTGATAGGGCTCAGAATGCTACAGCCTCACAGGGTCGTTCTGATAATAATTATTTTGATGACCCTCGTGATGGACAGTATTACCATGATGATTATGATATGGATGAGGTGACAGGAATGTCGTACAGTTAGGATAGCCAAGGACAGAGTGAGGGACCAGTTCCGATACCTGTAGATCAGCGTGGTCCTTATGTCACGGCACATTTACATGGCTCGACTAACGAATTTTTGGTGGATAGAGGTGCGACGAAGAGTTCTGTTTCTCGGTCTTTGTTCCCTGGGGCGGCTCGGTCTGGCCATAATAATGTTTCGGTAGGTTTTTCAGGATTACCGGTTGTAAGCCCCATTTTGCGGCCCCCTGCACTGACTATTGGTTCTTTTACTATGGACTCTCCATTCTTGCTGACATCCTATTGTGGTGAAAATTTTATGGGTTTGTATTAGTTGAAGAAATTGCATGCTACTATTTATTGTACTCCGGAACGTGTTTATATGAAGATGGGCCCCAATGTAAGTACTAGACAGTGTCTGTCTCTCCCTCTTCCTGTTGAAATTGCTGACATCCCATCCACTTTATGGGCGACGGGTGATACAGAAGTGGGACTGCTGCATATACCGCCTGTTATGATTCAGGTTAAAGATAATGTTGTTTTGCCTCATATTCCTCAGTATAAGATACCTCAGGTGGGAGAACGGGCCCTTTTGCAAATTATTCAGGATTTAGTAGAGAAAGGAGTAGTTGAGGAGACGTCTGCAAATATTTGTAATAGTCCCATTCTCCCGATTCTTAAAAGGACACTCTCAGGATCCACTGATGATCATGAAGATGTTTATCCCTTTGTGATTGATTTGCGCGACGTTAATAAAATAATGCTTCCTCAGTTTCCAGTAGTTCCTGATATTACTACACTTTTAACAATGATTCCTTCAACTGCTAAATTCTTTTCTGTCATTGATTCGAAAAATGCCTTCTTTAGTATTCCTATCCATCCAGGTAGTAGATATCTGTTTGGGTTCACCCTCCCTGGTAGGAGCTTTAGATTCTGTCGAGCCTCTTGGGGCTATACAGAGAGTCCGAGCATTTATAGTCAGGCATTGAAAGGTCAGTTAGATTCCTTGTCACTTCCACCAGGTAATGTATTGGGGCAGTATGTTGACGATCTCCTTATAGCTTCTGATATGGAGCAAGGTTGTAAAGACAGTTCTATGATCCATTCTACAGCTCTTCTGAGATCTTGGCGGAGCAGAGTGACATCTGAGCCAACCACTTAAATCTTAAAAAAACAACAATTGATGGACAGAATGCAGAACAATGTCATACATTCACCCCAGTACAGAGATCTGGGCCTAAATCCATCGTTTTTTTGCTCACCATGCCGTTCCAGTTTGAACCCAGCCATATGCAAATCAGTCTTGACCCTGTGCCCAATGGGAACAGTCCAGCCCGAACTGCCAGGCCAGGTCCTCCCTGGACTGGAAACAAGCATCCTAGGACCGGTTTCGGGGTTTCACCCCTCATCACCCAGGATAGCTTGACTCCAGTGGCATGGAGAGCACGGGACCCACGTCTGGGCATACCCGTCCCACTCGGGGTGACAAATGCAAAAACAACAATTGATGGACATTATGCAGAACAATGTCATACATTCACCCCAGTACAGAGATCTGGGCCTAAATCCATCGTTTTTTTGCTCACCATGCCGTTCCAGTTTGAACCCAGCCATATGCAAATCAGTCTTGACCCTGTGCCCAATGGGAACAGTCCAGCCCGAACTGCCAGGCCAGGTCCTCCCTGGACTGGAAACAAGCATCCTAGGACTGGTTTCGGGGTTTCACCCTGTAGGAGAGTAGGATCTGCTTCTCATGGGTACCCCCACTTTTTGCTGATGCTTCACTGTTTTTCGACTTTAGTCTGGCTGGGGCCTTGCTAATCAGAACCCCAGCCTAGCTGCTTCCTCTCTAAAATGGTTTCCATGTGCCTTAGGCACATCTCTGATTGGAATCTGGAGTGCCCTTATAAGTCCCTAGTATATGGTATACTATGTACCCAGGGCATAGGTACCTCAGAGGCCTACCAGGGGCTGCAGCATGTATTGTGCCACCCCTGGAAGGCCATCCAAAATGACACCACAGGTCTGCTACTGCAGCCTGGGTAAGGTGGTGCATGCACCCCTTACAGTGGTATAGGCTACCTATATCACTACCATTGCACACGCATATAAACCTATAAGTCACTCCTATGGCAGGCCTTACCAATTCTGAAGGCAGAGTGCTTGGTTTTTATGTGAGAGGGTGCCCCTGCATGAGCAGAGCCCCTCTACAGTGTTCGGAGTCCCTCCTCTGATGCTGTTTGTGGTACAGCCTGACCATATACTCTTAAGTGCATTATATCCTCGCGGTACAATGCTAACTTTGGACTGGCTGCACCAAAACATGTCGTGTTTGGTGTCAAACATCTTGGAATACTACCCCCGCCAGTCCTGGTGGCGGGGGTAGCATTCCACCCTTCTAGAGGGAGAGACATGTACACACCGGGCTACCCGGTAACTTCTTTCCAGAGCCCTGGCATCACAAAATGGATGCCGCTGCCACAGACACGGGTCTGGCCTCCTGCTGCTGACTGAAACTCCGGCAGGGGAGGCCTGGACAATAGGTTTCCTGTCGAAGGGAGGTGTAACCACCTCCCCAGACAGGATAGTGTGTATTGGGGCTGGGCGGGAGAACCCTCTGGTGCTTTGATGTCCTGCACTGGGGGCACATTTGGTGTCCCTGTGCATATGCCAGTTCAAACCGGTTGCAGGGGTTACCTTCCCCTGCTCTGGTGTGATACTGGACAAAGGGAATGGGTGTAACCACCCCTCTTCCCTGACCCTCCCATAGGTGGGTCCCCAGAGTATGTCCAACACCCTAACTTTGTATAAGTATGGGACCCCAGTCCTTAGGACTTTAGATTAACCTGGACGAAACTCTGACACTGAATCGTGGACCTTTGACGCTCTACTTAAAGACTAGAGGACTGAAGAATCTCCCTTGTGGTCAAGGAGTGACTCCCCTGCTTGGCAGGCACCTAAGAAGCAATTGTCCAGTCTGCATCGCTGAAGCTCCCGCTGGACGCTGAAGTCTTTGCATCACCAGAGGTGGATTTCCAGACTTCGCCAAGGCTACCCTGAGTCTCCAGCAAAGCTGAGGCCCGTAGCTGATGTGGGTAACGTAAAACTGTGACCCCTGGACACCAAGCACATTTGCAAGTGCATCCTCTTTCTGGTCTCCCACGAAGTTGTGCTTTGGGCTCCGAGTAGCCCCCGCCTCCAGCACCGACTGCACCGAAGATAACTGGCCTTCACTCCACGAGTGTCCTGTGAGCCAGCTCCAAGTGCGTCCATTTGAGGCTCCTTTGCGGTCGCTAGTCCGTTGGCTAGTGGGCCCTCCCGAAGGCAACTCTTCTTCTGCTTGGGATTCCCTGGTTGCTTTAGACATGCCCTGACTTACCTTTGCTGGGTGAGTCCCTCAGACCTTGCTGGTCTGTACCACCGTCCTTCTTCTATTTACACAAGACTTGCCGTTGCCAAGACTTGTTGGGTCCAATCCGGTCGTCGACACCGCAGCAATCGACAGACGTTGTGAGACAGCTCGAATCCAGCTCCTGGTTGTCGTCGACGTCCTCCTGGACCTCGTGGCTGAAGAGTCAAGACAACCGTCAACCTACCCGAAGCACCTGACATCGGTGGGCATCTGCTCATCGCCTTCCTGGTCACTGGCTAGTGACCCAGACTCTGTCCCCTCTGCTTTCAGGTTCTTCAGATCTTCGATCCACCTTTGGATCCACCCGAACACTTTCGACTTGGTCGCCAGCAGCACTTTGCAGCAGATCGCCATTGAAAACGACGACGAAACCCGACCCGAAAGACACCTATGCACCCGGCTCCCCTGGGTGAGGTAACTCGAGTACTCCGGTGCTCCCGTGGGTATAGACTCTAGAGCAGCCTAGTTCTAAAGGGGTTTGCTCCAAGTCCTCCTCTAAGTGTCCTTTTTCTTTAAAACTCCAACCGCGACATTCCCCATAGAAGTCAACGGTGGCTCGCGGCTGTGTTCTCACACTACACGCGTCCCCCGTGGGTCCCCTGTGTCACTACCTTGGGTGGTTCCTTGAGGGCCAAGCACTTCTACAGGCTCTAGGCCTTGTGTCTAGTTCAGTCGTGGTTCTTATACCACTTTATTGTTATATGGTTTGGTATGCCCCTAGTGCTCAAACGTGTATTTGTGCTATTACTGTTGATAACTGACTTGTAACTTATGTACTTCGAACTCTAGCCTCCTAAAGAGACTAGAGGGGTGTGTTTAAGACTAAATACATATATTTTAAATATATACCTGGTGTGGTCCTCTTTCATTTGGTCACTCAAGAGATTATAGACTGGTAAAACAAGCTGCTTTACATTCCTTCAAGACTTAGCCTGAAGGCTGCTCTCCATAGCTACCACTAAGATAGCTTTCAATAAAGGTTGTCTTTAACCTATCTCCAATAAGGGGTTGTTTGGACTGGTGCAAGGTGCCCACTATAATTAGTGGACAGCATATACCAGGCCAACTTCTCACATTGGTGTGCAGCGTGTGGGATTCCAGCTTGCTATTGTTTTACCAGATAATCTCAATTGAATTGATCAAGTGAAAACCACTAAAGGTACCTTAGGTACATATAAAACAAGCTTAGGATACAGTAAGTTCTACTGAACTTAGAGTTGTGTGTTAAGGGATAGCACACCCTTTCTACAACTCAAGAGAGTTTAGTAGGCCACACTAGAGTAGGTAGTGCATACACCACACCACACTAGTAATGTCTTCAGGGCCAGGAACCAGTGGGTCCCAGCCAGAAGCCAATGGGCTTCTTCCCTCCAAGTATGATAATCTCCCATTCTTGGAATTGAGAGCATTAAGCACTGCTAGGAAACTGAAGACAGGCAAAAGTGCCAACACCCAACGCCTCATAGAGGTACTCCTGCTGGATGATCTCAGAAGACTACCAGGGTCCAAAGGGGTAGGCAGACAGGGTGGGGCAGAAGATGAGGAAGGGGCCAGGGATGAAAATAACCAGGACCCAACCTCTGAAACTGGCCAGGAAGGTGACAATGACCTTGACCTGGATAATCCAGCTTCTCTTGAGGAGGAGGAGGAGGATCAGAATGACCTCCCCTTTGTCCCCCCAGGAAGAGTTGAGAGTGTGCCAAGAAGGGTTAGATCTCCTTCTCAGGAGTCTAACCACTCTGACACCTCAGTAGGGACCTCTGTTTCCTCTCATAGGAGGGAATCCTCCAGTGAGAGGAAAGAGAGACTGCTCAAATATGGAGAGGCTCAGCTGAGACTCAGTAGAGAGCAGTTGGCTATAGACAGGGAGTCCCTAGAGCTTGAAAGGCAAAGATAAAAGTTGGGACTAGAGTCCCATGGTGGCAGCAATTTCCCCAGAGATAGGGAAAGGTCTTATGACCATAGAAACCTGAGCAAGATTGTCCCTCCCTACCAGAGTGGGGATGACATCCACAAATGGATTTCTGCACTGGAGAGGGCCTGTAAAGTACAGAGGGTCCCTCAGGAGCAGTGGGCAGCAATCTTGTGGCTCTCCTTTGCAGACAAAGGTAGAGATAAGCTCCTCTCTGTTAGAGAAGAGGAGGCTGACAATTACAAAGTCTTGAAAAGTGCATTAATTGATGGGTTTGGCCTAACCACTGAACAATACAGGTTAAAGTTCAGAGATACCCAAAAAGCACAGACTCAAGACTGGGTGGACTTTGTTGATTGTTCTGCTAAGGCTCTGGAAGGTTGGTTGATGGGCAGTAAGGTATGTGACTTCACAGGATTGTATAATCTTATCATGAGGGAGCAGATTCTTAATAACTGTCAAAATCAGCTGTTGCATCAGTACCTGGTGGACTCTGATCTGACCTCTCCCCAAGTATTGGGAAAGAAGTCAGACAAATGGGTCAGAACCAGGGTGAGGCAGAAAGTACAGAACCAAGGTGGTGACCCTAAGAAGCAAGATTCTAAAAACTCTGATAAGGGTGGGGAGAAGGGTAAAGACCAGAAGTCTTCCCAAGGCCCCCAAAAATCTTCTTCAGGTGGGGATTCACAGTCTAACAAGGGAAAAGGCCAAAAGAAACCATGGTGCAAAGTCTGTAAGCAAAAGACACACTGGACCAGTTATTGCACCAAGTCCAAAGACTCTATTCCAGCCCCCACCAATGCCCGTAAGGCACCTGTTCCCCCTAGTGCAGTTACAATTGGTGGTGGAAGTACGCAAACCAAGGGTTTAGTAGGGTTGACCCTGGGTAATGAGATGAGCTCTGGCCTAGTCAGAGAACTCACTCAGGCTGTCCTAGTCTGTGATGGAGGCATGGATGTGACCTCCTCTGTGAGTCCCAGTAATCTGGGCAAGTACAGGCAACAGCCATTGATCAATGGAAAAGAGGCTTTGGCATTCAGGGACACAGGGGCAAGTGTCACCATGGTGACACAAGACCTTGTGGATCCTGGGCAGATTATACTTGGTGAGATGTACCAAGGGACCAATGCTAGCAATGTCAGAACAGACCATACTCTGGCAGTTGTTAACTTCTCCTGGGGAGGGGTAACTGGCCTTAAGAAGGTTGTGGTAAGTGCAGACCTACCAGTTGAATGCTTGCTTGGCAATGATCTTGAAACTTCAGCTTGGGCAGAAGTGGAGCTCAGGACCCATGCAGAAATACTGGGGATCCCTGCAGATGTGTTTGCTGTGACCAGGTCACAGAGCAAAATGTCTAACACTGAACAGGCCTTGGATCCTGGAAAAATGGACCAGTGCCATCCAAGAGGAGGAGTAGTAGGGTTAAGGCAGTGCCTTCCCCCTTGGCTCAAAAGGAAGATCAGTCTCTTGAGGGGGATGATCTCTGTCCTGAGGAAGGAACTGTCCCAGAGGAGCTTGAGCCTGACCAGGTTGAGTTCTTGGGGTCAGGGGGCCCTTCCAGGTAAGATCTGAGCCAGGAGCAGCAGAGCTGCCCCTCTCTTGAACCCCTCAGACAGCAAGCTGCTGCTGAGGCTGCTAGGAATGCTAGTGGTCCCCATAAAGTGTATTGGGATGATGGACTCTTGTACTCAGAGTGTAGAGACCCCATGCCTGGTGCCACCAGGAGGTTGGTTATACCTCTGAAGTTCAGGGGCTTCCTATTGACCCTAGCCCATGACATTCCTTTAGCAGGTCACCTGGGCCAGAACAAGACTTGGGACAGAATTGTCCCTCACTTTCACTGGCCCCACATGTCTGAAGACACCAAGGAGTTTTGTCGCTCCTGTGTAACCTGCCAGGCCAGTGGCAAGGCAGGTGGCACTACAAAGGCCCCCCTGATACCACTACCTGTGGTGGGGGTTCCCTTTGAAAGGGTGGGGATTGACATTGTTGGTCCCATGGATCCCCAAACAGCATCTGGGCACAGGTTTATCCTGGTGGTATTGGATCATGCCACCAGGTACCCAGAGGCTATTCCCCTTAGGACCACTACAGCACCTGTAGTGGCAAGGGCCCTCCTGGGAACTTTCTCAAGAGTGGGCTTCCCTAAGGAGGTTGTGTCAGACAGGGGTGTAAACTTTATGTCTGGATACTTGAAAGCAATGTGGAAGAAGTGTGGAGTGACTTACAAGTTCACCACACCCTATCACCCACAATGCAATGGTTTAGTTGAGAGATTCAACAAAACCTTGAAGGGCATGATTAAAGGGCTCCCAGAGAAGCTTAGGCGAAGATGGGACATACTCTTGCCCTGCCTTTTATTTGCATACAGGGAGGTGCCTCAAAAGGGGTTGGCTACAGCCCTTTTGAACTTTTGTTTGGTCACCCTGTCAGGGGCCCATTGTGCTTGGTGAAGGAAGGATGGGATTTACCTCTCAAGCCCCAAAAGCAAGACATAGTGGACTACGTACTTGGTCTCCGCTCCCGGATGGCTGAGTACATGAAAAAGGCAACTAAAAACCTTGAGGCTAGCCAGGAACTGCAAAAAGCCTGGCATGAACAAAAGGCTGTACTGACTGTTTACCAGCCAGGACAGAAGGTGTGGGTGCTGGAGCCAGTGGCCCCAGCAGCTCTCCAAGACAAGTGGAGTGGACCCCATACCATTGTTGAACAGAAGGGTGAGGTCACCTATTTAGTAGACCTAGGAACACCCAGGAGTCCCCACAGGGTTCTCCATGTCAACAGATTGAAACCATATGTGGACAGGGCAGACATGGGCTTGCTCATGGCTACTGATGAGGGACAGGAGGAAGAGAGTGACCCACTCCCTGACCTGCTCTCACAGAACCCTGAAGATGGGTCAGTGGATGGTGTAGCCTTGGCAGGCAGCCTCACTGCTCAGCAGCAAACTGATTGCAGACAAGTACTCAATCAGTACAGACATATATCCTCTCTGACTCCAAGTCAGACCACCTGGTGCACTCATGAAGTGGACACTGGGGACAGTCTGCATATTAAAAATAAGATTTATAGGCAACCTGACCATGTCAGGGACTGTATCAGGACAGAAGTCCAGAAAATGTTGGATTTGGGAGTTATTGAACCCTCAGATAGCCCTTGGGCTAGTCCAGTGGTCCTTGTGCCAAAACCTCACACCAGTGGTGGGAAAAGAGAGATGAGGTTTTGTGTGGACTACAGGGGTCCAATGCAGTCACTAGGACTGATGCCCATCCAATACCTAGGGCAGATGAGCTAATAGACACTTTGGCCTCAGCCAAGTATCTAAGCACATTTGACCTGACTGCTGGCTACTGGCAGATCAGACTAGCTGATGATGCAAAGCCAAAAACAGCATTCTCAACCCCTAGTGGACATTATCAATTTGTGGTAATGCCCTTTGGTCTGAAGAATGCACCTGCCACTTTTCAGAGGTTGGTGAATACAGTCCTTACAGGTCTGGAGGCCTACAGTGCAGCATATCTAGATGATATTGCTGTCTTTAGCTCCACCTGGGAGGATCACCTGGTCCACCTCAGAAATGTTTTAGAGGCCCTGCAAAAGGCAGGCCTCACTATCAAGGCCACCAAGTGCCAGGTAGGGCAGAGTCAGGTTGTGTACCTGGGCCACCTTGTGGGTGGAGGCCAGGTTCAACCACTGCAGAGCAAAATCCAGACCATCATGGACTGGGTTGCTCCAACCACCCAGACTCAGGTGAGAGCCTTCTTAGGCCTGACTGGGTACTATAGGAGATTTGTCAAGGGGTATGGATCAATAGTGACACCCCTGAATGACTTAACTTCCAAGAAAATGCCCAAGAAAGTTCAGTGGACAGCAAGCTGTCAAAAGGCATTTGATGACCTGAAGCAGGCCATGTGCACTGCTCCCATTCTCCAGAGTCCTGATTACTCCAAGAAGTTCATTGTCCAAACAGATGCATCTGAATTGGGGGTAGGGGCTATACTGTCACAATTGAATGATGAAGGTCAGGATCAGCCAGTAGCTTTTATTAGCAGAAGGCTGACCCCTAGAGAGAAACGTTGGTCAGCCATTGAGAGGGAGGCCTTTGCTGTGGTCTGGGCTCTGAAGAAGTTGAGGCCATACTTGTTTGGTACTCACTTCCTTGTTCAAACAGACCATAAGCCCCTCTTATGCCTAAAACAAATGAAGGGTGAAAACCCCAAACTGCTTAGGTGGTCCATTTCCCTACAGGGGATGGACTTTACAGTGGAACATAGACCTGGGAGTAACCATGCCAATGCAGATGGACTCTCTAGGTACTTCCACTTAGAACATGAAGACTCAACTGGTCAAGGTTAGTTTAATGTCCCTGCGTTTGGGGGGTTGTGTAGGAGAGTAGGATCTGCTTCTCATGGGTAACCCCACTTTTTGCTGATGCTTCACTGTTTTTCGACTTTAGTCTGGCTGGGGCCCTGCTAATCAGAACCCCAGCCTAGCTGCTTCCTCTCTAAAATGGTTTCCATGTGCCTTAGGCACATCTCTGATTGGAATCTGGAGTGCCCTTATAAGTCCCTAGTATATGGTATACTATGTACCCAGGGCATAGGTACGTCAGAGGCCTAGGAGGGGCTGCAGCATGTATTGTGCCACCCCTGGAAGGCCATCCAAAATGACACCACAGGTCTGCTACTGCAGCCTGGGTAAGGTGGTGCATGCACCCCTTACAGTGGTATAGGCTACCTATATCACTACCATTGCACACACATATAAACCTATAAGTCACTCCTATGGCAGGCCTTACAATCCTGAAGGCAGAGTGCTTGGTTTTTATGTGAGAGGGTGCCCCTGCATGAGCAGTGCCCCTCTACAGCATTCGGAGTCCCTCCTCTGATGCTGTTTGTGGTACAGCCTGACCATATACTCTTAAGTGCATTATATCCTTGCGGTACAATGCTAACTTTGGACTGGCTGCACCAAAACATGTTGTGTTTGGTGTCAAACATCTTGGGATACTAACCCCCCCGCCAGTCCTGGCGGCGGGGGTAGCATTCCACCCTTCTAGAGGGAGAGACATGTACACACCGGGCTACCCGGTAACTTCTTTCCAGAGCCCTGGCATCACAAAATGGATGCCGCTGCCACAGACACGGGTCTGGCCTCCTGCTGCTGACTGAAACTCCGGCAGGGGAGGCCTGGACAATAGGTTTCCTGTTGAAGGGAGGTGTAACCACCTCCCCAGACAGGATAGTGTGTATTGGGGCTGGGCGGGAGCACCCTCTGGTGCTTTGAAGTCCTGCACTGGGGGCACATTTGGTGTCCCTGTGCATATGCCAGTTCAAACCGGTTTCAGGGGCTACCTGCCCCTGCTCTGGCGCGAAACTGGACAAAGGGAATGGGTGTAACCACCCCTCTTACCTGACCCTCCCTTAGGTGGGTCCCCAGAGTATGTCCAACCCCCTAACTTTGTATAAGTATGGGACCCCAGCCCTTAGGACTTTAGATTAACCTGTACGAAACTCTGACACTGAATCCTGGACCTTCAACGCTCTACTTAAAGACTAGAGGACTGAAGAATCTCCCTTGGGGTCAAGGAGTGACTCCCCTGCTTGGCAGGCACCTAAGAAGCAATTGTCCAGTCTGCATCGCTGAAGCTCCCGCCGGACGCCGAAGTCTTTGCATCACCAGAGGTGGATTTCCAGACTTCCTAGAGGCTGCCCTGAGTCCCCAGCAAAGCTGAGGCCCGTAGCTGTTGTGGGTAACGTGGAACCATGACCCATAGACACCGAGCACATTTGCAAGTGCATCCTCTTCCTGGTCTCCCACGAAGTTGTGCTTTGGGCTCCAAGTAGCCCCCGCCTCCAGCACCAAATGCACCGAAGATCACTGGCCTTCACTCCACGAGTGCCCTGTGAGCCAGCTCCAAGTGCGTCCATTCGAGGCTCCTTCGCGGTCGCTAGTCTGTTGGCTAGTGGGCCCTCCCGAAGGCAACTCTTCTTCTGCTTGGGCTTCCCTGGTTGATCCAGACGTGCCCTGACTTACCCTTGCTGGGTGAGTCCCTCAGACCTTGCTGGTCTGTACCACTGTCCTTCTTCTATTTTCACGAGACTTGCCGTTGCCAAGGCTTGTTGGGTCCAATCCGGTCGCCGACACCGCAGCAATTGACAGACCTTGTGGCACAGCTAGAATCCAGCTCTGGGTTGTCGTTGATGCCTCCTGGACCTCGTGGCTGAAGAGTCAAGACGACCATCAACCTACCCGAAGCACCCGACATCGGTGGGCATCTGCTCATCGCCTTCCTGGTCACTGGCTAGTGACCCAGACTCTGTCCCCTCTGCTTTCAGGTTCTTCAGATCTTCGATCCACCTTTGGATCCACCCGAACACTTTCGACTTGGTCGCCAGCAGCACTTTGCAGCAGATCGCCATTGAAAACGACGACGAAACCCGACCCGAAAGACACCTATGCACCCGGCTCCCCTGGGTGAGGTAACTCGAGTACTCCGGTGCTCCCGTGGGTATAGACTCTAGAACAGCCTAGTTCTAAAGGGGTTTGCTCCAAGTCCTCCTCTAAGTGTCCTTTTTCTTTAAAACTCCAACCGCGACATTCCCCATAGAAGTCAACGGTGGCTCGCGGATGTGTTCTCACACTGCATGCGTCCCCCGTGGGTCCCCTGTGTCACTACCTTGGGTGGTTCCTTGAGGGCCAAGCACTTCTACAGGCACTAGGCCTTGTGTCTAGTTCAGTCGTGGTTCTTATACCACTTTATTGGTATATGGTTTGGTACGCCCCGAGGGCTCAAACGTGTATTTGTGCTATTACTGTTGATAACTGACTTGTAACTTATGTACTTCGAACTCTAGCCTCATAAAGAGACTAGAGGGGTGTGTCTAAGACTAAATACATATATTTTAAATATATACCTGGTGTGGTCCTCTTTCATTTGGTCACTTAAGAGATTATAGACTGGTAAAACAAGCTGCTTTACATTCCTTCAAGACTTAGCCTGAAGGCTGCTCTCCATAGCTACCACTAGGATAGCTTTCAATAAAGGTTGTCTTTAACCTATCTCCAATAAGGGGTTGTTTGGACTGGTGCAAGGTGCCCACTATAATTAGTGGACAGCATATACCAGGCCAACTTCTCACATTGGTGTGCAGCGTGTGGGATTCCAGCTTGCTATTGTTTTACCAGATAATCTCAATTGAATTGATCAACTGAAAACCACTAAAGGTACCTTAGGTACATATAAAACAAGCTTAGGATACAGTAAGTTCTACTGAACTTAGAGTTGTGTGTTAAGGGATAGCACACCCTTTCTGCAACTCAAGAGAGTTTAGTAGGCCACACTAGAGTAGGTAGTGCATACACCACACCACACTAGTAATGTCTTCAGGGCCAGGAACCAGTGGGTCCCAGCCAGAAGCCAATGGGCTTCTTCCCTCCAAGTATGATAATCTCCCATTCTTGGAATTGAGAGCATTAAGCACTGCTAGGAAACTGAAGACAGGCAAAAGTGCCAACACCCAACGCCTCATAGAGGTACTCCTGCTGGATGATCTCAGAAGACTACCAGGGTCCGAATGGGTAGGCAGACAGGGTGGGGCAGAAGATGAGGAAGGGGCCAGGGATGAAAATAACCAGGACCCAACCTCTGAAACTGGCCAGGAAGGTGACAATGACCTTGACCTGGATAATCCAGCTACTCTTGAGGAGGAGGAGGAGGATCAGAATGACCTCCCCTTTGTCCCCCCAGGAAGAGTTGAGAGTATGCCAAGAAGGGTTAGATCTCCTTCTCAGGAGTCTAACCACTCTGACACCTCAGTAGGAACCTCTGTTTCCTCTCATAGGAGGGAATCCTCCAGTGAGAGGAAAGAGAGACTGCTCAAATATGGAGAGGCTCAGCTGAGACTCAGAAGAGAGCAGTTGGCTATAGACAGGGAGTCCCTAGAGCTTGAAAGGCAAAGAAAAAGTTGGGACTAGAGTCCCATGGTGGCAGCAATTTCCCCAGAGATAGGGAAAGGTCTTATGACCATAGAAACCTGAGCAAGATTGTCCCTCCCTACCAGAGTGGGGATGACATCCACAAATGGATTTCTGCACTGGAGAGGGCCTGTAAAGTACATAGGGTCCCTCAGGAGCAGTGGGCAGCAATCTTGTGGCTCTCCTTTGCAGACAAAGGTAGAGATAAGCTCCTCTCTGTTAGAGAAGAGGAGGCTGACAATTACAAAGTCTTGAAAAGTGCATTAATTGATGGGTTTCGCCTAACCACTGAACAATACAGGTTAAAGTTCAGAGATACCCAAAAAGCACAGACTCAAGACTGGGTGGACTTTGTTGATTGTTCTGCTAAGGCTCTGGAAGGTTGGTTGATGGGCAGTAAGGTATGTGACTTCACAGGATTGTATAATCTTATCATGAGGGAGCAGATTCTTAATAACTGTCAAAATCAGCTGTTGCATCAGTACCTGGTGGACTCTGATCTGACCTCTCCCCAAGAATTGGGAAAGAAGGCAGACAAATGGGTCAGAACCAGGGTGAGGCAGAAAGTACAGAACCAAGGTGGTGACCCTAAGAAGCAAGATTCTAAAAACTCTGATAAGGGTGGGGAGAAGGGTAAAGACCAGAAGTCTTCACTAGGCCCCCAAAAATCTTCTTCAGGTGGGGATTCACAGTCTAACAAGGGAAAAGGCCAAAAGAAACCATGGTGCAAAGTCTGTAAGCAAAAGACACACTGGACCAGTGATTGCACCAAGTCCAAAGACTCTATTCCAGCCCCCACCAATGCCCCTAAGGCACCTGTTCCCCCTAGTGCAGTTACAATTGGTGGTGGGAGTACGCAAACCAAGGGTTTAGTAGGGTTGACCCTGGGTAATGAGATGAGCTCTGGCCTAGTCAGAGAACTCACTCAGGCTGTCCTAGTCTGTGATGGAGGCATGGATGTGACCTCCTCTGTGAGTCCCAGTAATCTGGGCAAGTACAGGCAACAGCCATTGATCAATGGAAAAGAGGCTTTGGCATTCAGGGACACAGGGGCAAGTGTCACCATGGTGACACAAGACCTTGTGGATCCTGGGGCAGATTATACTTGGTGAGATGTACCAAGTGACCAATGCTAGCAATGTCAGAACAGACCATACTCTGGCAGTTGTTAACTTCTCCTGGGGAGGGGTAACTGGCCTTAAGAAGGTTGTGGTAAGTGCAGACCTACCAGTTGAATGCTTGCTTGGCAATGATCTTTAAACTTCAGCTTGGGCAGAAGTGGAGCTCAGGACCCATGCAGAAATGCTGGGGATCCCTGCAGATGTGTTTGCTGTGACCAGGTCACAGAGCAAAATGTCTAACACTGAACAGGCCTTGGATCCTGGAAAAATGGACCAAGTGCCATCCAAGAGGAGGAGTAGTAGGGTTAAGGCAGTGCCTTCCCCCTTGGCTCAGAAGGAAGATCAGTCTCTTGAGGGGGATGATCTCAGTCCTGAGGAAGGAACTGTCCCAGAGGAGCTTGAGCCTGACCAGGTTGAGTTCTTGGGGACAGGGGGCCCTTCCAGGTCAGATCTGAGCCAGGAGCAGCAGAGCTGCCCCTCTCTTGAACCCCTCAGACAGCAAGCTGCTGCTGAGGCTGCTGGGAATGCTAGTGGTCCCCATAAAGTGTATTGGGATGATGGACTCATGTACTCAGAGTGTAGAGACCCCAAGCCTGGTGCCACCAGGAGGTTGGTTATACCTCTGAAGTTCAGGGGCTTCCTATGACCCTAGCCCATGACATACCTTTAGCAGGTCACCTGGGCCAGAACAAGACTTGGGACAGAATTGTCCCTCACTTTCACTGGCCCCACATGTCTGAAGACACCAAATAGTTTTGTTGCTCCTGTGTAACCTGCCAGGCCAGTGGCAAGGCAGGTGGCACTACAAAGGCCCCCCTGATACCACTACCTGTGGTGGGGGTTTCCTTTGAAAGGGTGGGGATTGACATTGTTGGTCCCATGGATCCCCAAACAGCATCTGGGCACAGGTTTATCCTGGTGGTATTGGATCATGCCACCAGGTACCCAGAGGCTATTCCCCTTAGGACCACTACAGCACCTGTAGTGGCAAGGGCCCTCCTGGGAATTTTCTCAAGAGTGGGCTTCCCTAAGGAGGTTGTGTCAGACAGGGATGCAAACTTTATGTCTGGATACTTGAAAGCAATGTGGAAGGAGTGTGGAGTGACTTACAAGTTCACCACACCTTATCACCCACAATGCAATGGTTTAGTTGAGAGATTCAACAAAACCTTGAAGGGCATGATTAAAGGGCTCCCAGAGAAGCTTATGCGAAGATGGGACATACTCTTGCCCTGCCTTTTATTTGCATACCGGAGGTGCCTCAAAAGGGGGTTGGCTACAGCCCTTTTGAACTTTTGTTTGGTCACCCTGTCAGGGGTCCATTGTGCTTGGTGAAGGAAGGATGGGAGTTACCTCTCAAGCCCCCAAAGCAAGACATAGTGGACTACGTACTTGGTCTCCGCTCCCGGATGGCTGAGTACATGAAAAAGGCAACTAAAAACCTTGAGGCTAGCCAGGAACTGCAAAAAGCCTGGCATGACCAAAAGGCTGTACTGACTGTTTACCAGCCAGTACAGAAGGTGTGGGTGCTGGAGCCAGTGGCCCCAGCAGCTCTCCAAGACAAGTGGAGTGGACCCCATACCATTGTTGAACAGAAGGGTGAGGTCACCTATTTAGTAGACCTAGGAACACCCAGGAGTCCCCACAGGGTTCTCCATGTCAACAGATTGAAACCATATGTGGACAGGGCAGACATGGGCTTGCTCATGGCTACTGATGAGGGACAGGAGGAAGAGAGTGACCCACTCCCTGACCTGCTCTCACAGAACCCTGATGATGGGTCAGTGGATGGTGTAGCCTTGGCAGGCATTCTCACTGCTCAGCAGCAAACTGATTGCAGACAAGTACTCAATCAGTACAGACATATGTTCTCTCTGACTCCAAGTCAGACCACCTGGTGCACTCATGAAGTGGACACTGGGGACAGTCTGCATATTAAAAATAAGATTTATAGGCAACCTGACCATGTCAGGGACTGTATCAGGACAGAAGTCCAGAAAATGTTGGATTTGGGAGCTATTGAACCCTCAGATAGCCCTTGGGCTAGTCCAGTGGTCCTTGTGCCAAAACCTCACACCAGTGGTGGGAAAAGAGAGATGAGGTTTTGTGTGGACTACAGGGGTCTCAATGCAGTCACTAGGACTGATGCCCATCCAATACCTAGGGCAGATGAGCTAATAGACACTTTGGCCTCAGCCAAGTATCTAAGCACATTTGACCTGACAGCTGGCTACTGGCAGATCAGACTAGCTGATGATGCAAAGCCAAAAACAGCATTCTCAACCCCTAGTGGACATTATCAATTTGTGGTAATGCCCTTTGGTCTGAAGAATGCATCTGCCACTTTTCAGAGGTTGGTGAATACAGTCCTTACAGGTCTGGAGGCCTACAGTGCAGCATATCTAGATGATATTGCTGTCTTTAGCTCCACCTGGGAGGATCACCTGGTCCACCTCAGAAATGTATTAGAGGCCCTGCAAAAGGCAGGCCTCACTATCAAGGCCACCAAGTGCCAGATAGGGCAGAGTCAGGTTGTGTACCTGGGCCACCTTGTGGGTGGAGGCCAGGTTCAACCACTGCAGAGCAAAATCCAGACCATCATGGACTGGGTTGCTCCAACCACCCAGACTCAGGTGAGAGCCTTCTTAGGCCTGACTGGGTACTATAGGAGATTTGTCAAGGGGTATGGATCAATAGTGACACCCCTGAATGACTTAACTTCCAAGAAAATGCCCAAGAAAGTTCAGTGGACAGCTAGCTGTCAAAAGGCATTTGATGACCTGAAGCAGGCCATGTGCACTGCTCCCATTCTCCAGAGTCCTGATTACTCCAAGAAGTTCATTGTCCAAACAGATGCATCTGAATTGGGGGTAGGGGCTGTACTGTCACAATTGAATGATGAAGGTCAGGATCAGCCAGTAGCTTTTATTAGCAGAAGGCTGCCCCCTAGAGAGAAACGTTGGTCAGCCATTGAGAGAGAGAGGCCTTTGCTGTGGTCTGGGCTCTGAAGAAGTTGAGGCCATACTTGTTTGGTACTCACTTCCTTGTTCAAACAGACCATAAGCCCCTCTTATGGCTAAAACAAATGAAGGGTGAAAACCCCAAACTGCTTAGGTGGTCCATTTCCCTACAGGGGATGGACTTTACAGTGGAACATAGACCTGGGAGTAACCATGCCAATGCAGATGGACTCTCTAGGTACTTCCACTTAGAACATGAAGACTCAACTGGTCAAGGTTAGTTTAATGTCCCTGCGTTTGGGGGGGTTGTGTAGGAGAGTAGGATCTGCTTCTCATGGGTACCCCCACTTTTTGCTGATGCTTCACTGTTTTTCGACTTTAGTCTGGCTGGGGCCCTGCTAATCAGAACCCCAGCCTAGCTGCTTCCTCTCTAAAATGGTTTCAATGTGCCTTAGGCACATCTCTGATTGGAATCTGGAGTACCCTTATAAGTCCCTAGTATATGGTATACTATGTACCCAGGGCATAGGTACCTCAGAGGCCTACCAGGGGCTGCAGCATGTATTGTGCCACCCCTGGAAGGCCATCCAAAATGACACCACAGGTCTGCTACTGCAGCCTGGGTAAGGTGGTGCATGCACCCCTTACAGTGGTATAGGCTACCTATATCACTACCATTGCACACACATATAAACCTATAAGTCACTCCTATGGCAGGCCTTACCAATCCTGAAGGCAGAGTGCTTGGTTTTTATGTGAGAGGGTGCCCCTGCATGAGCAGAGCCCCTCTACAGCGTTCGGAGTCCTTCCTCTGATGCTGTTTGTGGTACAGCCTGACCATATACTCTTAAGTGCATTATATCCTCGCGGTACAATGCTAACTTTGAACTGGCTGACCAAAATATGTCGTGTTTGGTGTCAAACATCTTGGAATACTACCCCCCGCCAGTCCTGGCGGCGGGGGTAGCATTCCACCCTTCTAGAGGGAGAGACATGTACACACCGGGCTACCCGGTAACTTCTTTCCAGAGCCCTGGCATCACAAAATGGATGCCGCTGCCACAGACACGGGTCTGGCCTCCTGCTGCTGCCTGAAACTCCGGCAGGGGAGGCCTGGACAATAGGTTTCCTGTCAAAGGGAGGTGTAACCACCTCCCCAGACAGGATAGTGTGTATTGGGGCTGGGGGGGAGCACCCTCTGGTGCTTTGAAGTCCTGCACTGGGGGCACATTTGGTGTCCCTGTGCATATGCCAGTTCAAACCGGTTGCAGGGGCTACCTGCCCCTGCTCTGGCGTGAAACTGGACAAAGGGAATGGGTGTAACCACGCCTCTTCCCTGACCCTCCCATAGGTGGGTCCCCAGAGTATGTCCAACCCCCTAACTTTGTATAAGTATGGGACCCCAGTCCTTAGGACTTTAGATTAACCTGGACGAAACTCTGACACTGAATCCTGGACCTTCAACGCTCTACTTAAAGACTAGAGGACTGAAGAATCTCCCTTGTGGTCAAGGAGTGACTCCCCTGCTTGGCAGGCACCTAAGAAGCAATTGTCTGGTCTGCATCGCTGAAGCTCCCGCCGGGCGCCGAAGTCTTTGCATCACCAGAGGTAGATTTCCAGACTTCCCCGATGCCGCCCTGAGTCCCCAGCAAAGCTGAGGCCCGTAGCTGTCGTGGGTAACATGGAACCGTGACCCCTGGACACCGAGCACATTTGCAAGTGCATCCTCTTCCTGGTCTCCCTCGAAGTTGTGCTTTGGGCTCCGAGTAGCCACCGCCTCCAGCACCGACTGTACCGAAGATCACTGGCCTTCACTTCACGAGTGTCCTGTGAGCCAGCTCCAAGTGCGTCCATTCGAGGCTCCTTTGCGGTCGCTAGTCCGTTGGCTAGTGGGCCCTCCCGAAGGCAACTCTTCTTCTGCTTGGGCTTCCCTGGTTGCTCCCGATGTGCCCTGACTTACCCTTGCTGCGTGAGTCCCTCAGACCTTGCTGATCTGTACCACCGTCCTTCTTCTATTTCCACGAGACTTGCCGTTGCCAAGGCTTGTTGGGTCCAATCCGGTCGCTGACACCGCAGCAATCGACAGACGTTGTGGGACAGCTCGAATCCAGCTCCTGGTTGTCGTCAACGCCTCCTGGACCTCGTGGCTGAAGAGTCAAGACAACCGTCAACCTACTTGAAGAACCCGACATCGGTGGGCATCTTCTCATCGCCTTCCTGGTTACTGGCTAGTGACCCAGACTCTGTCCCCTCTGCTTTCAGGTTCTTCAGATATTCGATCCACCTTTGGATCCACCCGAACACTTTCGACTTGGTCGCCAGCAGCACTTTGCAGCAGATCGCCATTGAAAACGACGACGAAACCCGACCCGAAAGACACCTATGCACCCAGCTCCCCTGGGTGAGGTAACTCGAGTACTCCGGTGCTCCCGTGGGTATAGACTCTAGAACAGCCTAGTTCTAAAGGGGTTTGCTCCAAGTCCTCCTCTAAGTGTCCTTTTTCTTTAAAACTCCAACCGCGACATTCCCCATAGAAGTCAACGGTGGCTCGCGGCTGTGTTCTCACACTGCATGCGTCCCCCGTGGGTCCCCTGTGTCACTACCTTGGGTGGTTCCTTGAGGGCCAAGCACTTCTACAGGCTCTAGGCCTTGTGTCTAGTTCAGTCGTGGTTCTTATACCACTTTATTGGTATATGGTTTGGTACGCCCCTAGGGCTCAAACGTGTATTTGTGCTATTACTGTTGATAACTGACTTGTAACTTATGTACTTTGAACTCTAGCCTCATAAAGAGACTAGAGGGGTTTGTTTAAGACTAAATACATATATTTTAAATATATACCTGGTGTGGTCCTCTTTCATTTGGTCACTTAAGAGATTATAGACTGGTAAAACAAGCTGCTTTACATTCCTTCAAGACTTAGCCTGAAGGCTGCTCTCCATAGCTACCACTAGGATAGCTTTCAATAAAGGTTGTCTTTAACCTATCTCCAATAAGGGGTTGTTTGGACTGGTGCAAGGTGCCCACTATAATTAGTGGACAGCATATACCAGGCCAACTTCTCACATTGGTGTGCAGCGTGTGGGATTCCAGCTTGCTATTGTTTTACCAGATAATCTCAATTGAATTGATCAACTGAAAACCACTAAAGGTACCTTAGGTACATATAAAACAAGCTTAGGATACAGTAAGTTCTACTGAACTTAGAGTTGTGTGTTAAGGGATAGCACACCCTTTCTGCAACTCAAGAGAGTTTAGTAGGCCACACTAGAGTAGGTAGTGCATACACCACACCACACTAGTAATGTCTTCAGGGCCAGGAACCAGTGGGTCCCAGCCAGAAGCCAATGGGCTTCTTCCCTCCAAGTATGATAATCTCCCATTCTTGGAATTGAGAGCATTAAGCACTGCTAGGAAACTGAAGACAGGCAAAAGTGCCAACACCCAACGCCTCATAGAGGTACTCCTGCTGGATGATCTCAGAAGACTACCAGGGTCCGAATGGGTAGGCAGACAGGGTGGGGCAGAAGATGAGGAAGGGGCCAGGGATGAAAATAACCAGGACCCAACCTCTGAAACTGGCCAGGAAGGTGACAATGACCTTGACCTGGATAATCCAGCTACTCTTGAGGAGGAGGAGGAGGATCAGAATGACCTCCCCTTTGTCCCCCCAGGAAGAGTTGAGAGTGTGCCAAGAAGGGTTATATCTCCTTCTCAGGAGTCTAACCACTCTGACACCTCAGTAGGAACCTCTGTTTCCTCTCATAGGAGGGAATCCTCCAGTGAGAGGAAAGAGAGACTGCTCAAATATGGAGAGGCTCAGCTGAGACTCAGAAGAGAGCAGTTGGCTATAGACAGGGAGTCCCTAGAGCTTGAAAGGCAAAGAAAAAAGTTGGGACTAGAGTCCCATGGTGGCAGAAATTTCCCCAGAGATAGGGAAAGGTCTTATGACCATAGAAACCTGAGCAAGATTGTCCCTCCCTACCAGAGTGGGGATGACATCCACAAATGGATTTCTGCACTGGAGAGGGCCTGTAAAGTACAGAGGGTCCCTCAGGAGCAGTGGGCAGCAATCTTGTGGCTCTCCTTTGCAGACAAAGGTAGAGATAAGCTCCTCTCTGTTAGAGAAGAGGAGGCTGACAATTACAAAGTCTTGAAAAGTGCATTAATTGATGGGTTTGGCCTAACCACTGAACAATACAGGTTAAAGTTCAGAGATACCCAAAAAGCACAGACTCAAGACTGGGTGGACTTTGTTGATTGTTCTGTTAAGGCTCTGGAAGGTTGGTTGATGGGCAGTAAGGTATGTGACTTCACAGGATTGTATAATCTTATCATGAGGGAGCAGATTCTTAATAACTGTCAAAATCAGCTGTTGCATCAGTACCTGGTGGACTCTGATCTGACCTCTCCCCAAGAATTGGGAAAGAAGGCAGACAAATGGGTCAGAACCAGGGTGAGGCAGAAAGTACAGAACCAAGGTGGTGACCCTAAGAAGCAAGATTCTAAAAACTCTGATAAGGGTGGGGAGAAGGGTAAAGACCAGAAGTCTTCACAAGGCCCCCAAAAATCTTCTTCAGGTGGGTATTCACAGTCTAACAAGGGAAAAGGCCAAAAGAAACCATGGTGCAAAGTCTGTAAGCAAAAGACACACTGGACCAGTGATTGCTCCAAGTCCAAAGACTCTATTCCAGCCCCCACCAATGCCCCTAAGGCACCTGTTCCCCCTAGTGCAGTTACAATTGGTGGTGGGAGTACGCAAACCAAGGGTTTAGTAGGGTTGACCCTGGGTAATGAGATGAGCTCTGGCCTAGTCAGAGAACTCACTCAGGCTGTCCTAGTCTGTGATGGAGGCATGGATGTGACCTCCTCTGTGAGTCTCAGTAATCTGGGTAAGTACAGGCAACAGCCATTGATCAATGGAAAAGAGGCTTTGGCATTCAGGGACACAGGGGCAAGTGTCACCATGGTGACACAAGACCTTGTGGATCCTGGGCAGATTATACTTGGTGAGATGTACCAAGTGACCAATGCTAGCAATGTCAGAACAGACCATACTCTGGCAGTTGTTAACTTCTCCTGGGGAGGGGTAACTGGCCTTAAGAAGGTTGTGGTAAGTGCAGACCTACCAGTTGAATGCTTGCTTGGCAATGATCTTGAAACTTCAGCTTGGGCAGAAGTGGAGCTCAGGACCCATGCAGAAATGCTGGGGATCCCTGCAGATGTGTTTGCTGTGACCAGGTCACAGAGCAAAATGTCTAACACTGAACAGGCCTTGGATCCTGGAAAAATGGACCAAGTGCCATCCAAGAGGAGGAGTAGTAGGGTTAAGGCAGTGCCTTCCCCCTTGGCTCAGAAGGAAGATCAGTCTCTTGAGGGGGATGATCTCAGTCCTGAGGAAGGAACTGTCCCAGAGGAGCTTGAGCCTGACCAGGTTGAGTTCTTGGGGACAGGGGGCCCTTCCAGGTCAGATCTGAGCCAGGAGCAGCAGAGCTGCCCCTCTCTTGAACCCCTCAGACAGCAAGCTGCTGCTGAGGCTGCTGGGAATGCTAGTGGTCCCCATAAAGTGTATTGGAATGATGGACTCTTGTACTCAGAGTGTAGAGACCCCAAGCCTGGTGCCACCAGGAGGTTGGTTATACCTCTGAAGTTCAGGGGCTTCCTATTGACCCAAGCCCATGACATTCCTTTAGCAGGTCACCTGGGCCAGAACAAGACTTGGGACAGAATTGTCCCTCACTTTCACTGGCCCCACATGTCTGAAGACAGCAAATAGTTTTGTCGCTCCTGTGTAACCTGCCAGGCCAGTGGCAAGGCAGGTGGCACTACAAAGGCCCCCCTGATACCACTACCTGTGGTGGGGGTTCCCTTTGAAAGGGTGGGGATTGACATTGTTGGTCCCATGGATCCCCAAACAGCATCTGGGCACAGGTTTATCCTGGTGGTATTGGATCATGCCACCAGGTACCCAGAGGCTATTCCCCTTAGGACCACTACAGCACCTGTAGTGGCAAGGGCCCTCCTGGGAATTTTCTCAAGAGTGGGCTTCCCTAAGGAGGTTGTGTCAGACAGGGGTGTAAACTTTATGTCTGGATACTTGAAAGCAATGTGGAAGGAGTGTGGAGTGACTTACAAGTTCACCACACCCTATCACCCACAATGCAATGGTTTAGTTGAGAGATTCAACAAAACCTTGAAGGGCATGATTAAAGGGCTCCCAGAGAAGCTTAGGCGAAGATGGGACATACTCTTGCCCTGCCTTTTATTTGCATACAGGGAGGTGCCTCAAAAGGGGGTTGGCTACAGCCCTTTTGAACTTTTGTTTGGTCACCCTGTCAGGGGTCCATTGTGCTTGGTGAAGGAAGGATGGGAGTTACCTCTCAAGCCTCCAAAGCAAGACATAGTGGACTACGTACTTGGTCTCCGCTCCCGGATGGCTGAGTACATGAAAAAGGCAACTAAAAACCTTGAGGCTAGCCAGGAACTGCAAAAAGCCTGGCATGACCAAAAGGCTGTACTGACTGTTTACCAGCCAGTACAGAAGGTGTGGGTGCTGGAGCCAGTGGCCCCAGCAGCTCTCCAAGACAAGTGGAGTGGACCCCATACCATTGTTGAAAAGAAGGGTGAGGTCACCTATTTAGTAGACCGAGGAACACCCAGGAGTCCCCACAGGGTTCTCCATGTCAACAGATTGAAACCACATGTGGACAGGGCAGACATGGGCTTGCTCATGGCTACTGATGAGGGACAGGAGGAAGAGAGTGACCCACTCCCTGACCTGCTCTCACAGAACCCTGATGATGGGTCAGTGGATGGTGTAGCCTTGGCAGGCAGCCTCACTGCTCAGCAGCAAACTGATTGCAGACAAGTACTCAATCAGTACAGACATATGTTCTCTCTGACCCCAAGTCAGACCACCTGGTGCACTCATGAAGTGGACACTGGGGACAGTCTGCATATTAAAAATAAGATTTATAGGCAACCTGACCATGTCAGGGACTGTATCAGGACAGAAGTCCAGAAAATGTTGGATTTGGGAGCTATTGAACCCTCAGATAGCCCTTGGGCTAGTCCAGTGGTCCTTGTGCCAAAACCTCACACCAGTGGTGGGAAAAGAGAGATGAGGTTTTGTGTGGACTACAGGGGTCTCAATGCAGTCACTAGGACTGATGCCCATCCAATACCTAGGGCAGATGAGCTAATAGACACTTTGGCCTCAGCCAAGTATCTAAGCACATTTTGTCAGGACCACAAGTACTCCTCGGGATCTGGGCGATGCTCAAAGGGGTCCACCTCTTGATATCCCCAACTCTGACAGTATAGACACAGAGTATTGAAGCGATCAAGCGAGGGATAGGAATTAGGGTAGGAACAGCAGGGAATAGGAGACCTGTAACAAAGAAGCACAAGATTAATACTACTCGTATATCTCACTGTCTACTCTCATAGAGTCTCACTAGTGAAAACCCCTACCTGTCCAAGACTCCCCCAACGGCGATGAACGTCCTCTACTCGCATTGAGATACCTTCTCTCAAACGGAGTACATGCAACCTACAATTGAAACAGAAATAATCAAAACTCCATTCATCACCTCCACTCCGTCACATACTACAACAGAAACCTCATACGTACCCTTTTCCTTCATTCCCCAGAAAATCATAGAACCAAAACCAATAGATAGCAGACAGGAGAGAGTACAGGATAATAGTCTCGGAGGGTACTGGAATCCAAAGGCTTGTAAAAAGAGATGCTTCTGTACCCCTGTTCCCAGAGTAATCCAGAAAGCGATAAGCAACTTCCAGTATTGCAACAGCACTCAATTCCCAAAACAAAGTCTCTAAGAAATGAACAATAATCAAAAGTACGCCACAGAGGGCAACGGAATTCCCTATGAAATACTGGCTTTCAGGGAAGTCTCGGTACTCACATAAGAACTCCCCCCTGCGGCCGCAGAGAGGAGAGGAACCCGGAACACTCCCTCTCCTTCGGGTGTTCCGTGACTCGCTAGCATGAGCCCCGAGCGGACCCAGCTCAAGGACTCCAGGAAGAAGCCACTCCTGGCCAAGATTGCACAAAATCCAGCGTGCGCGATCCACAGACACGCGAACACAGTTCCTCACACAGGGCAGCCGCCCTGCAACGTATCCACGGCTGAATCAAGAATTACGCACAACGCTCCGCGCGTTGGCCGTAATTTAACAAGGTGTAGTCCCTCCCAGAAGGATGGCCTTCTGGGAGTCGTAGTCCAGTAATCCCTTTGCTAACCCCACAAGTAGGGCAGGCGCTACCTGTCACGGCCTGACACATTTGACCTGACAGCTGGCTACTGGCAGATCAGACTAGCTGATGATGCAAAGCCAAAACAGCATTCTCAACCCCTAGTGGACATTATCAATTTGTGGTAATGCCCTTTGGTCTGAAGAATGCACCTGCCACTTTTCAGATGTTGGTGAATACAGTCCTTAAAGGTCTGGAGGCCTACAGTGCAGCATATCTAGATGATATTGCTGTCTTTAGCTCCACCTGGGAGGATCACCTGGTCCACCTCAGAAATGTTTTAGAGGCCCTGCAAAAGGCAGGCCTCACTATCAAGGCCACCAAGTGCCAGATAGGGCAGAGTCAGGTTGTGTACCTGGGCCACCTTGTGGGTGGAGGCCAGGTTCAACCACTGCAGAGCAAAATCCAGACCATCATGGACTGGGTTGCTCCAACCACCCAGACTCAGGTGAGAGCCTTCTTAGGCCTGACTGGGTACTATAGGAGATTTGTCAAGGGGTATGGATCAATAGTGACACCCCTGAATGACTTAACTTCCAAGAAAATGCCCAAGAAAGTTCAGTGGACAGCTAGCTGTCAAAAGGCATTTGATGACCTGAAGCAGGCCATGTGCACTGCTCCCATTCTCCAGAGTCCTGATTACTCCAAGAAGTTCATTGTCCAAACAGATGCATCTGAATTGGGGGTAGGGACTGTACTGTCACAATTGAATGATGAAGGTCAGGATCAGCCAGTAGCTTTTATTAGCAGAAGGCTGACCCCTAGAGAGAAACGTTGGTCAGCCATTGAGAGGGAGGCCTTTGCTGTGGTCTGGGCTCTGAAGAAGTTGAGGCCATACTTGTTTTGTACTCACTTCCTTGTTCAAACAGACCATAAGCCCCTCTTATGGCTAAAACAAATGAAGGGTGAAAACCCCCAACTGCTTAGGTGGTCCATTTCCCTACAGGGGATGGACTTTACAGTGGAACATAGACCTGGGAGTAACCATGCCAATGCAGATGGACTCTCTAGGTACTTCCACTTAGAACATGAAGACTCAACTGGTCATGGTTAGTTTAATGTCCCTGCGTTTGGGGGGGGTTGTGTAGGAGAGTAGGATCTGCTTCTCATGGGTACCCCCACTTTTTGCTGATGCTTCACTGTTTTTCGACTTTAGTCTGGCTGGGGCCCTGCTAATCAGAACCCCAGCCTAGCTGCTTCCCTCTCTAAAATGGTTTCCATATGCCTTAGGCACATCTCTGATTGGAATCTGAGTGCCCTTATAAGTCCCTAGTATATGGTATACTATGTACCCAGGGCATAGGTACCTCAGAGGCCTACCAGGGGCTGCAGCATGTATTGTGCCACCCCTGGAAGGCCATCCAAAATGACACCACAAGTCTGCTACTGCAGCCTGGGTAAGGTGGTGCATGCACCCCTTACAGTGGTATAGGCTACCTATATCACTACCATTGCACACACATATAAACCTATAAGTCACTCCTATGGCAGGCCTTACCAATCCTGAAGGCAGAGTGCTTGGTTTTTATGTGAGAGGGTGCCCCTGCATGAGCAGAGCCCCTCTACAGCATTTGGAGTCCCTCCTCTGATGCTGTTTGTGGTACAGCCTGACCATATACTCTTAAGTGCATTATATCCTCGCGGTACAATGCTAACTTTGAACTGGCTGCACCAAAACATGTCGTGTTTGGTGTCAATCATCTTGGAATACTACCCCCCCCGCCAGTACTGGCGGCGGGGGTAGCATTCCACCCTTCTAGAGGGAGAGACATGTACACACCGGGCTACCCGGTAACTTCTTTCCAGAGCCCTGGCATCACAAAATGGATGCCGCTGCCACAGACACGGGTCTGGCCTCCTGCTGCTGCCTGAAACTCCGGCAGGGGAGGCCTGGACAATAGGTTTCCTGTCGAAGGGAGGTGTAACCACCTCCCCAGACAGGATAGTGTGTATTGGGGCTGGGGGGGAGCACCCTCTGGTGCTTTGAAGTCCTGCACTGGGGGCACATTTGGTGTCCCTGTGCATATGCCAGTTCAAACCGGTTGCAGGGGCTACCTGCCCCTGCTCTGGCGTGAAACTGGACAAAGGGAATGGGTGTAACCACGCCTCTTCCCTGACCCTCCCATAGGTGGGTCCCCAGAGTATGTCCAACCCCCTAACTTTGTATAAGTATAGGACCCCAGTCCTTAGGACTTTAGATTAACCTGGACGAAACTCTGACACTGAATCCTGGACCTTCAACGCTCTACTTAAAGACTAGAGGACTGAAGAATCTCCCTTGGGGTCAAGGAGTGACTCCCCTGCTTGGCAGGCACCTAAGAAGCAATTGTCCGGTCTGCATCGCTGAAGCTCCCGCCGGGCACTGAAGCCTTTGCATCACCAGAGGTGGATTTCCAGACTTCCTCGAGGCTTCCCTGAGTCTCCAGCAAAGCTGAGGCCCGTAGCTATCGTGGGTAACGTGGAACCGTGACCCTTGGACATCAAGCACATTTGCAAGTGCATCCTCTTCCTGGTCTCCCACGAAGTTGTGCTTTGGGCTCCGAGTAGCCCCCGCCTCCAGCACCGACTGCACCGAAGATCACTGGCCTCTACTCTACGAGTGTCCTGTGAGCCAGCTCCAAGTGCGTCCACTTGAGGCTCCTTTGTGGTCGCTAGTCCATTGGCTAGTGTGCCCTCCCGAAGGCAACTCTTCTTCTGCTTGGGCTTCCCTGGTTGCTCCAGACGTGCCCTGACTTACCCTTGCTGGGTGAGTCCCTCAGACCTTGCTGGTCTGTACCACCGTCCTTCTTCTATTTCCACAAGACTTGCCGTTGCCAAGGCTTGTTGGGTCCAATCTGGTCGCCGACACCGCAGCAATCGACAAACTTCGAGCGGCAGCTCGAATCCAGCTCTTGGTTGTTGTTGACACCTCCTGGACCTCGCGGCTGAAGAGTCAAGACAACCGTCAACCTACCCGAAGCACCCAACATCGGTGGGCATCTGCTCATCGCCTTCCTGGTCACTGGCTAGTGACCCAGACTCTGTCCCCTCTGCTTTCAGGTCCTTCAGATCTTCGATCCACTCTTGGATCCACCCGGGCACTTTCGACTTGGTCGCCAGCAGCCTGCTGCAGCAGATCGCCATTGAAAACGACGACGAAACCTGACCCCGAAAGACACCTATGCACCCGGCTTCCCTGGGTGAGGTAACTCGAGTACTTCGGTGCTCCCGTGGGTATAGACTCTAGAACAGCCTAGTTCTAAAGGGGTTTGCTCCAAGTCCTCCTCTAAGTGTCCTTTTTCTTTAAAACTCCAACCGCGACATTCCCCATAGAAGTCAACGGTGGCTTGTGGCTGTGTTCTCACACTGCACGCGTCCCCCGTGGGTCCCCTGTGTCACTACCTTGGGTGGTTCCTTGAGGGCCAAGCACTTCTACAGGCTCTAGGCCTTGTGTCTAGTTCAGTCGTGGTTCTTATACCACTTTATTGGTATATGGTTTGGTACGCCCCTAGGGCTCAAACGTGTATTTGTGCTATTACTGTTGATAACTGACTTGTAACTTATGTATTTCGAACTCTAGCCTCATAAAGAGACTAGAGGGGTGTGTTTAAGACTAAATACATATATTTTAAATTCATACCTGTGTGGTCCTCTTTCATTTGGTCACTCAAGAGATTATAGACTGATAAAACAAGCTGCTTTACATTCCTTCAAGACTTAGCCTGAAGGCTGCTCTCCATAGCTACCACTAGGATAGCTTTCAATAAAGGTTGTCTTTAACCTATCTCCAAAAGGGGTTGTTTGGACTGGTGCAAGGTGCCCACTATAATTAGTGGACAGCATATACCAGGCCAACTTCTCACACACCCTTCATCAGCCAGGATAGCTTGACTCCAGTGGCATGGAGAGCACGGGACCCTCATCTGGGCATACCCGTCCTACTCGGGGTGACAAATGCAAAAAGAACAATTGATGGACAGAATGCAGAACAATGTCATACATTCATCCCAGTACAGAGATCTGGGCCTAAATCCATGTTTTTTTTGCTCACCATGCCGTTCCAGTTTGAACCCAGCCATATGCAAATCAGTCTTGACCCTGTGCCCAGTGGGAACAGTCCAGCCCGGCCCGAACTGGCTTGGCAGTCCGGGCTGGACTGTTCTCATGAGGCACAGGGTCAAGACTCATTTGCATATGGCCAGGTCTAAACTGGGGTGGCATGGTGAGCAAAAGAATGATGGATTTAACCCAGATCTCTTGACTGGGGGTGAATGTTTTGATTTGTTCTGCATTCCGTCCATCAATTGTGTGTCTTTTGCTTCCTCACCCTAAGTGCACCGTGTATGCCCAGACGTGGGTCCTGGGCTCACTGTATCACTGGAATCGAACTATCCTGGCTGAAGAAGGGTGAAACCCCAAAACCGGTCCTAGGATGCTTGTTTCCGGTCCAGGTTGGACCTAACTTGGCAGTTCGGGCTGGACTGTTCCCATGAAGCACAGGGTCAAGACTGATTTGCATATGGCCAGGGCTAAACTGGGGTGGCATGGTGAGCAAAAGAATTATGGAATTAACCCAGATCTCTTGACTGGGGGTGAATGTTTTGATTTGTTCTGCATTCTGTCCATCAATTGTGTGTCTTTTTCTTCCTCACCCTAAGTGCGCCGGGTATGCCCAGACGAGGGTCCCGGGCTCACTGTGCCTCTGGAATCCAGCTATCCTGGCTGAAGAGGGGTGAAACCCCAAAACCGGTCCTAGGATGCTTGTTTCCAGTCCAGGGATTACCTGGCTTGGCAGTTCGGTCTGGACTGTTCCCATGAGGCACAGGGTCAAGACTGATTTGTATATGGCCAGGTCTAAAACTCTAAACTGGGATGGCATGGTGAGCAAAAGAATGATGGATTTAACCCAGATCTCTTGACTGGGGGTGAATGTTTTGATTTGTTCTGCATTCCGTCCATCAATTGTGTGTCTTTTGCTTCCTCACCCTAAGTGCTCCGGATATGCCCAGACGTGGGTTCTGGGCTCACTGTGCCACTGGAATCAAGCTATCCTGGCTGAAGAGGGGTGAAACCCCGAAACCGGTCCTAGGATGCTTGTTTCCGGTCCAAGGAGGACCTGGCTTGGCAGTTCAGGCTGGACTGTTCCCATGAGGCACAGGGTCAAGGCTGATTTGCATATGGCCAGGTCTAAACTGGGGTGGCATGGTGAGCAAAAGAATGATGGATATAACCCAAATCTCTTGACTGGGGGTGAATGTTTTGATTTGTTCTGCATTGTGTCCCTCAATTGTGTGTCTTTCGCTTCCTCACCCTAAGTGCGCTGGGTATGCCCAGACGTGGGTCCCGGGCTCACTGTCCCACTGGAATCAAGCTATCCTGGCTGAAGAGGGGTGAAACCCCGAAACCGGTCCAAGGATGCTTGTTTCCGGTCCAGGGAGGACCTGGCTTGGCAGTTTGGGCTGGACTGTTCCCATGAGGCACAGGGTCAAGACTCATTTGCATATGGCCAGGTCTAAAATGGGGTGGCATGGTGAGCAAAAGAATGATGGATTTAACCCAGATCTCTTGACTGGGGTTGAATGTTTTGATTTGTTCTTCATTCCGTCCATCAATTGTGTGTCTTTTGCTTCCTCACCCTAAGTGCGCCGGGTATGCCCAGACGTGGGTCCTGGGCTCACTGTGCCACTGGAATCAAGCTATCCAGGCTGAAGAAGGGTGAAAGCCCAAAACCTGTCCTAGGATGCATGTTTCCGGTCCAGAGAGGACCTGGCTTGGCAGTTCGGGCTGGACTGTTCTCATGAGGCACAGGGTCAAGACTGATTTGCATATGGCCAGGTCTAAACTGGGGTGGCATGGTGAGCAAAAGAATGATGGATTTAACCCAGATTTCATGACTGGGGGTGAATGTTTTGATTTGTTCTGCATTCTGTCCATCAATTGTGTGTCTTTTGCTTCCTCACCCTAAGTGCTCCGGGTATGCCCAGACGTTTGTCCCGGGCTCACTGTGCCACTGGAATCAAGCTATCCTGGCTGAAGAGGGGTGAAACCCCGAAACCGGTCCTTGGATGCTTGTTTCCGGTCCAGGGAGGACCTGGCTTGGCAGTTCAGGCTGGACTGTTCCCATGAGGCACAGGGTCAAGGCTTATTTGCATATGGCCAGGTCTAAACTGGGGTGGCATGGTGAGCAAAAGAATGATGGATTTAACCCAAATCTCTTGACTGGGGGTGAATGTTTTGATTTGTTCTGCATTGTCTCCCTCAAATGTGTGTCTTTTGCTTCCTCAACCTAAGTGTGCCGGGTATGCCCAGACGTGGGTCCCGGGCTCACTCTGTCACTGGAATCAAGCTATCGTGGCTGAAGAGGGGTGAAACCCCGAAACCGGTCCTAGGATGCTTGTTTCCGGTCCAGGGAGGACCTTGCTTGGCAGTTCGGGCTGGACAATTCCCAGGAGGCACAGGGTCAAGACTGATTTGCATATCGCCAGGTCTAAACTGGGGTGGCATGGTGAGCAAAAGAATGATGGATTTAACCCAAATCTCTTGACTGGGGGTGAATGTTTTGATTTGTTCTGCATTCCGTCCATCAATTGTGTGTCTTTCGCTTCCTCACCCTAAGTGCGCCGGATATGCCCAGACGTGGGTCCCGGGCTCACTGTGCCACTGGAATCAAGCTATCCTGGCTGAAGAGGGGTGAAACCCCGAAACCGGTCCTAGGATGCTTGTTTCCGGTCCAGGGAGGACCTGGCTTGGCAGTTTGGGCTGGACTGTTTCCATGAGGCACAGGATCAGGACTGATTTGCATATGGCCAGGTCTAAACTGGGGTGGCATGGTGAGCAAAAGAATGATGGATTTAACCCAGATCTCTTGACTGGGGGTGAATGTTTTGATTTGTTCTGCATTCCGTCCATCAATTGTGTGTCTTTTGCTTCCTCACCCTAAGTGCACCGTGTATGCCCAGAAGTGGGTCCTGGGCTCACTGTGTCACTGGAATCGAACTATCCTGGCTTAAGAAGGGTGAAACCCCAAAACCGGTCCTAGGATGCTTGTTTCCGGTCCAGGTTGGACCTGGCTTGGCAGTTCGGGCTGGACTGTTCCCATGAGGCACAGGGTCAAGGCTGATTTGCATATGGCCAGGTCTAAACTGGGGTGGCATGCTGAGCAAAAGAATGATGGATCTAACCCAGATCGCTTGACTGGGGGTGAATGTTTTGATTTGTTCTGCATTCTGTCCATCAATTGTGTGTCTTTTGCTTCCTCACCATAAGTGCGCCGGATTTGCCCAGACGTGGGTCCCGGGCTCACTGTGCCACTGGTATCAAGCAATGCTGGCTGAAGAGGGGTGAAACCCCAAAACCGGTCCTAGGATGCTTGTTTCCGGTCCAGGGAGGACCTAACTTGGCAGTTCGGGCTGGACTGTTCCCATGAAGCACAGGGTCAAGACTGATTTGCATATGGCCAGGGCTAAACTGGGGTGGCATGGTGAGCAAAAGAATGATGGAATTAACCCAGATCTCTTGACTGGGGGTGAATGTTTTGATTTGTTCTGCATTCTGTCCATCAATTGTGTGTCTTTTTCTTCCTCACCCTAAGTGCGCCGGGTATGGCCAGACGTGGGTCCCGGGCTCACTGTGCCTCTGGAATCAAGCTATCCTGGCTGAAGAGGGGTGAAACCCCAAAACCGGTCCTAGGATGCTTGTTTCCAGTCCAGGGATTACCTGGCTTGGCAGTTCGGGCTGGACTGTTCCCATGAGGCACAGGGTCAAGACTGATTTGTATATGGCCAGGTCTAAAACTCTAAACTGGGATGGCATGGTGAGCAAAAGAATGATGGATTTAACCCAGATCTCTTGACTGGGGGTGAATGTTTTGATTTGTTTTGCATTCCGTCCATCAATTGTGTGTCTTTTGCTTCCTCACCCTAAGTGCTCCGGATATGCCCAGACGTGGGTTCCGGGCTCACTGTGCCACTGGAATCAAGCTATCCTGGCTGAAGAGGGGTGAAACCCCGAAACCGGTCCTAGGATGCTTGTTTCCGGTCCAGGGAGGACCTGGCTTGGCAGTTCAGGCTGGACTGTTCCCATGAGGCACAGGGTCAAGGCTGATTTGCATATGGCCAGGTCTAAACTGGGGTGGCATGGTGAGCAAAAGAATGATGGATATAACCCAAATCTCTTGACTGGGGGTGAATGTTTTTATTTGTTCTGCATTGTGTCCCTCAATTGTGTGTCTTTCGCTTCCTCACCCTAAGTGCGCTGGGTATGCCCAGACGTGGGTCCCGGGCTCACTGTCCCACTGAAATCAAGCTATCCTGGCTGAAGAGGGGTGAAACCCCGAAACCGGTCCAAGGATGCTTGTTTCCGGTCCAGAGAGGACCTGGCTTGGCAGTTCGGGCTGGACTGTTCTCATGAGGCACAGGGTCAAGACTGATTTGCATATGGCCAGGTCTAAACTGGGGTGGTATGGTGAGCAAAAGAATGATGGATTTAACACAGATTTCTTGACTGGGGGTGAATGTTTTGATTTGTTCTGCATTCTGTCCATCAATTGTGTGTCTTTTGCTTCCTCACCCTAAGTGCTCCGGGTATGCCCAGACGTGGGTCCCGGGCTCACTGTGCCACTGGAATCAAGCTATCCTGGCTGAAGAGGGGTGAAACCCCGAAACCGGTCCTTAGATGCTTGTTTCCGGTCCAGGGAGGACCTGGCTTGGCAGTTCAGGCTGGACTGTTCCCATGAGGCACAGGGTCAAGGCTTATTTGCATATGGCCAGGTCTAAACTGGGGTGGCATGGTGAGCAAAAGAATGATGGATTTAACCCAGATCTCTTGACTGGGGGTGAATGTTTTGATTTGTTCTGCATTCCGTCCATCAATTGTGTGTCTTTTGCTTCCTCACCCTAAGTGCGCCGGATATGCCCAGACGTGGGTCCCGGGCTCACTGTGCCACTGGAATCAAGCTATCCTGGCTGAAGAGGGGTGAAACCCCGAAACTGGTCCTAGGATGCTTGTTTCCGGTCCAGGGAGGACCTGGCTTGGCAGTTTGGTCTGGACTGTTCCAATGAGGCACAGGATCAGGACTGATTTGCATATGGCCAGGTCTAAACTGGGGTGGCATGTTGAGCAAAAGAATGATGGATTTAACCCAGATTTCTTGACTGGGGGTGAATGTCTTGATTTGTTCTGCATTCTGTCCATCAATTGTGTGTCTTTTGCTTCCTCACCCTAAGTGCGCGGGGTATGCCCAGACATGTGTCCCGGGCTCACTGTGCCACTGAAATCAAGCTATCCTGGATGAAGAGGGGTGAAACCCCGAAACCGGTCCTAGGATGCTTGTTTCCGGTCCAGGGAGGACCTGGCTTGGCAGTTCGGGCTGCACTGTTCCCATGAGGCACAGGTTCAAGACTGATTTGCATATGGCCAGGTCGAAATGGGGGTGGCATGGTGAGCAAAAGATTCATGGATTTAACCCAGAACTCTTGACTGGGGTGAATGTTTTGATTTGTTCTGCATTCCGTCCATCAATTGTGTGTCTTTTGCTTCCTCAACCACTTAAATCTTGGCATCTAGCATGTCTTGTGACTTTATTATGGCTGCCAAGAGTGTCACATTGTCCGGGGCGGCCACTGCCGGTCCAAAGATCACTGGCCGGTGCAGTACCCCAGGGATGGGCGTATTTATACATTGTACTTTGCTTAGCAGCAGGAGGATCCTTATCTTTGGTCATGGTGGTCAGCGGCAACCGTGGCATCCTGGAAGCCTCTTGCACATCCCTGGCAACACACTCGACCCATCAGACCCCCTATAGAAGAATGTGAGGGGCATCATGAGCAGTCAGAAGCCAATGAATCAGCTTCAGTCGTTCCAAGATACTAGTGGGCGTTCTACCGAAAGCCACACCAGGACCTAGCCTGCCCGCCTCCACAACAGAGATGCCATTTCTGAGGAAGGCTCCCTAAGGGAGTCCAAAGCTGGGTGTCTCTTGTGGCAAGGTCACTCTTTGGAGCTCTAGATGATGTCTGTAATAAATTCCCAATTTCTGTAGATATGTTTCTAACAGGTCTGTCTCACCCCAGAAGAGTGCTGTCGATTTGCATTGCCAAACACTGCTATCTCAGGGTAAAGCGAATCTCATTCCTCATATCAGCCATCTCATGTAACTAGTCATTGCCTTCTGACCCTCCCGCACTTCTGAGCTCTGCATTGAAGAGGGGTCGGTGTCCCCACTGCAATCCGCGAAAAAAGCTAATGCCTCTCCTGGAGTGTTCCGTGGCCAATGTATACAATGCCGGTCGAGTAAGTGGTCGCATTCAATTTGTTTTAATCCTTCCCCCTCTACCCCATAATGGACCACAGTTCATAGTCTCCGATGTATTTCTTCTAGGGTGGTAGGGCATTGGACAGACACTGCCTCAGCCCGATAAAGTCCTCCACACCTTCTGCAGGCCACCCCGGGGCACAAACCAGAACCTCTGTACCTTCAATTGAAGATCGTGGCATCCACCAATCCTGCACAGGCTGCTGGGCATCAGCCTGCACCTCCAGCCTCGTGCTTGCCACTGCAGCCTGACATTTAGTCCCCGGTTGGCTGGGTGGAGAGTTCAGCGGTCCACATTGTCTAGCCACAACCCCCGGGGCAATTGAATCCGGGTGCCACACCTCCTGTATGGCCTGGATGGGAGCCTGGCAGAGCATGGGCCACGGAAGCGCTCTCCACTCCCCGGCCGCATCCACAATTTGGCCATGGGCTGCCACTGCTTCTGACTGAGGAGAGTGAGGCACTCTATGGGTCACAAGCATGAGGGGGAGACAAAGAGAATGCCCCCCCGCTCGGCTCCCCTCCTGACAGGTCCACCACCACAGTCCCAGTGCTGGAGGCCGCAGGCTCTCCCACCGCCTGCCACGGCACCAGTTGCAGCTCCTCGAGGGAGTGCTGCGGGCGGTGGGGTGGGGAGGGGCAGTGGGGGTAGTAACTCCGGCATACAGCCGAACGAAGTTAAGTAAACACATAAATAAATAAAACAAATTACATTGCGCGCCTACAACGGAAAATGGCGATGCAGCGCGCGCAATGTCATTCGTTTTATTTATTTATTTACTTAACTCCGTTCGGCCGTATGCCGGAGTTTACTACCCGCCACCCTGCCCCTCCCCCGCCCCACCGCCTCGCATCACTCCCTTGAGGAGCCGCCACTGCACGGCACCTCCGTCTCCAGTGCCACGTGGCCTGCCCAGCTCCGTCCCCGGCAGTCCTCATGTATCGCAGAGGATAGTAACTGACTTAAGCCGCTGTCCACAGCCTCTCACCGCTCAGCTGGTCCCGAAGTCGTCTGGAGTGCAAGGTTTGGGGGCAGTGTGGGTTAGGATTGTGTCAGATGTGAAAGTGAACGCCAGGAGCTTAATTACAGTGCGGTTGCCATGCTCGATGGTCAGGCCACGCCACCTCAAGTCTTTTTGTTTGACATTGTTTCTGACAGTTTGTTTTGTATCATGCCATCTACAACTAGCAGAAAATGGGTACAAAAAAATCAAAAATGTTCCAAACAGGGGCTCCCAAAATATGTATTGTAGGGGACCCCAAAAATCTTTAAGATGACACTGTAGGTAAGTAGTTCTAGCTCAAATCTGTGGTAGCCATGCTTTTAAGATAGATTTTGGGTACCATCTGATGCACATTTTTAGACAAACTATGTTATTGCAGGTTAATTGTAGCAAGGAAGGCCCATTATTTGAAACGTGACTTTAACAGCAGCCTGACAGTTTCTGAAAATACAGACCTTTCACTAAGAAATGCACATTCCCATTTGGCATAAAATCGTTTTTCACCCAAAGAGAAGCTTATATTTTTATGATCTTCCAATATTTTTTTCCTGAAATATATTTTAAAATTCGTTGATGTGTGCTTGCCCCCCCAAACAGCAGCGTTCCGTTTTCTCCTCGCATTCACAATTGTTACTCACACACATAAATATGCCACGCCTTTCATGTCACTTTATCATCATCACATTCAAGCAAAGGTATTATATGGCATGAATTTTCACTGATATTTCTTAGATAGTCAGAATGGTGCTAAGAATGACCAAAAAAGTTAGTGAAAAGCACCATTATGTCAAGGCTACAACTATTCATCAGATATATTTTTCCACTGCATGACAAGAATGCACACTTTTGAGCCAGACGTAGCCAAATTATTATCTATAATTATTGTGCAAGGCGAAGGATTGGCCACTCATATGCCGCTGATTGCAAGAGTGTTGTCGAGGATTCCCATAACATGTCAAGGGAAGGCCAATAGAATGCCAAGAATAACCAAATTGTTGCCATTGACTCCCAAAATATGGCAAGGATGGGACACTCTTATGCAAGTATAGCCACAATTTGACCATGAATCGTCACAATCGTAATGTGACAAATAGAAGGTCACAAAAAATGTCCACAGTATATAACGAAACGTTCTTGTTTAATGCAAGGGTTAGCAGAATGCCAATGAGAATTTGTCAAGGATGGTGCTCTCTTTTGTGAGGCATAGCCGGATTGTTGCCATGTCACGTGGAACTGTACCATGCACGTATGCTGCATTTACTGGGGGCACTGCCATTGGTAGTGCTGCGGGTCAGTTACCGGCTAAGCTTCCGCCTTGCCAACGTCACCTGCGTTCAGCCTGTGTTGCATTGTCGATCGTGCATATTCGAGTGGTCCATGGATGTCTGCCTATCCAACAGGACGGTAGGCGAACTGGATTACAACATGTGTGTGCGCCCCCTGTTGGCCCACGACCAGGAGTGTCACAGTGATACCTGTCTATGGGATGCCTGGATACTTGGCATACATGCTGGCAGCTGGACCTGGGATATTGCAGAACTCCTCGTGTGCAGTGACCTCATTGAGCCGCTCCCCTATTAGGCTGTGGCACTAATTGGTCACAGGGGGTGGACGCAGCACATCTGTCCGGACCTGCTAATGGATAGCCTCGCCGTCCTGTTCGATGGAGTCGACAATGACCTCATGTTGGAGATGATTGCCTATGAAGCTGCAATCGCTTTCATGGACGTGTAACTACGTACCTGCAGCCACAACAGTTTGGAACCCATTGCACATGTCCCGACGCCTCATTGCATCTTGAGGTTCTGGTCACATATCCCATGACAACAGTGGACATGGCTGCATTCGCCTGGACCCCGAATATGTGGGCGGACAACCACGCGGGGTAACCCACACCTGTGAAAGGTGAGGCACTCCCCCGGAGTGGACAGCGGCGCTTGGCAACGTTCCTCATTCTGACATGCTACTGCATTGGTCCGCATGTTGTGGCACTTCTCTTGCCCGTACTGGCACGCATCCGCTAATAAAGTCTACACACATTCACTTGTATTCAACTTTGATGTGAGTTGTTTTGAATGACGATGTGTGTCTCACTGCCTATCTGGGTCACGGCCATACATGCACATTGATAGCATTACCCAGGGAGTACCATTTATGTGGAATCACTGTCCCTACATTCATCAATACTTTCATGCATAATTGATCAGGGCCATGACACATCAGTGTGAATTTGAGTGTTTTATTCGCATTCAGTGGGGTGTTTCAGATGGACCAGTACAGGGCCATGCAAACCCCACTTTACATTGTCGACCAGTGGAGGGCCAGCCAGAGTCCTTTAGGGATTGACAGGTTCATCGGAAGAGGAAGACTTCAGTCCGCAGTGTGATTGCTGTGTCATTGGTAACCATTCCAAATATGGCAGTCCATGTCGTGGTCCAAGGTGGGTTTCGCTGATTGTAACGGGGGACAGTGGAAGATGTTATTCCAGGGCATGATGCAGAGTGCAGAAACAAGCTGAAACAGGCCATGTGGCGGTGATGTATGCTACCACTTCAATCTCACCACCAAGCCAGATTCATCATCATCTTCGTCCTCTGATGTGTCAGGTGCCTCACATGTGTGTGGTGGTGTTTGGTCTGCCGCACTGTGTGGCATTGACACTTCAAGGGGCGGAGATGTGGATGGAGTAGTAGTAGCAGCATTCATCCGCGCCAGGCCGTGTGGCGGCAATGCCATGATGAGGATCTGCAGGGCATGGAAGATCCCAGCTACATCTCACTGGTGTGCAGCCGTGGCAGCCAATCGTTCTGCATGCATCCGCTCCATGTTCTCCATGATCCTCCGCATGTGCCCCAACTCCCGGCTGACATCGCTGGAGCCACTCTGACTAGACAGGTGTACTTGTCTCCGAGTCATGACTCCAGCGATGTCAGCCATGGATTGTTGGAGAGCATGGAGCGGACAGTGGGTGTCCGTCAGGGACTGTAAGTGGACCCTGATGAGACTTAGACACCCACGTATGGCATCTAGTTTGTCTGCCATGAGGTCGAACCCCACCCGCAGCTGTTCAGCCATCTTCTCCTGGCACCCTGACACACGGCGTTGGAATGCCATGTGTTGGTAGTGGGGGTCCTGGGAGACAGCTGTGGTGGTGGGTGCTTCCTGCTGTGTGGTCTGTGCAGGGGGTGGGGTCTCCTCAATGCAGCTGGGCTGCCCTGCTCCTGGAGGTGGGGTGCTGAAGCTGCCCATGAGCTGCTGGAGGGCGTCGGTGTCAATGTTGGGGAGGTCCTCTTCATCATCAGTGCTGAGTTGTTGTGTCTGCTCTGCAGGAGGTGTTGATTCTCCCTCTGCAATGTGAAGGGGAGATGCAGATTGACACTGTGTTCACATGTATGTTCACGCATTGTACAGGTTTACTGATGGACTGCATGTCAATGTACATTGTGACTGTTTGTGAGGAGATGCCTATTTGATGCGGGACAGTTGACATTTCTACACCATCAGGGATGTGAGGTTGTACTTGTCCATTGTCATCTCACAGTTTCCTGCTATGCCAAATGCGAATGGCCATTTTCTACACACAAGCGGCAGCAGTTGTGTCCTCTGTTCTGTTGTGAGGGTGTTGCAGTTTGTACCACATTGTTGTCAATGTTGGGGTGCTCTGATTCTTATGTGTGTGTGTGCTGCATTGTGGGTGTGTTGCCCCTTGAGCTTTGATTTGGCTGGCTCTTCTCCCTTTCGGGCGGTGTGCCTTTCACTTCTGTGCTTATACAGTGCTGAGATAAATTGGGCTCTTGGTCGGAGCTGTGACTCTTGGGCATGGTTTGTCTGTAGATGTGCTCTACTTAATTGTGCATGTGTGCCATTGTGCCCATCTCCCCCGTCCCCCCAGTCCCTGGTCGTTACTCACCCTGTTGCTGTTGGCTCGGGTCATGTTGTGCAGTGTCCGGTCCACCAACTCCTGCCACCGTCTCCCCAATGGTGACTCGGCTCACCCTTTCCTCCATCTCATCTAGCTCCTGGTGTGTCGCTGGGCTCCCACCTCCAGTCTGCATTGCTGCTCTCAGGTTGGCAGCGATTTTCAGCTTGGTTTTGCGCTTCACATCAGTCCAGCGCTTCTTGCAGTCGTCCACTTCCCTTCTCTTCACTCCGACTGCATTCACCTTGGCCAAGATGGACTGCCATATTGTATTTTTAGTTGCCAATGTCACAGTGAAGGTGATGGACAGTTGGTGGTGGTGTTCTGTCACCTCCATAATGAGGATCTGGTTTTCCTGCATACTGAAACGCGTGTTCCTCTTATTCTTCTCCTTGCCCTTCCCTGTCCCCGAGGTCCCAGGCTGGTCCTCCGTGGGGCTTGTGGGGTTCTGGTTGCCCTCTGTACTTGCTCCGACTCCCTCCATGGTGCTTCAAAGTCGTTTGTGTTTTGTAGGTGTTTTTTTTTGCCGCTTTTATAGTGATTGTTCCCGCCTTACTTGTGGGACTTGCAGGCCTGGCCCTGCTTTTCGCTGGATTTTTATCGCAGTTGGGCCCATCGCAACTTTTTTCACATTCGGGATTCCTTTTTTATCGCCGTCGCGGTAGTTGTATCGCGGACATTTGAGGCGTTCTCGGGAGACTATCGCATGTTACCGCCGTGTTGGAAATACGACGTTGACACAGTTATTTTCCCGCGATAGACGGCGATATGGAAAATTGCGTTGGCCTATTTTGGCGATGTTTATCGCATGTTCTTGTGAATATCCCTCAAAGATTCCTAACCAAGCTGCAAACAGTACAAAATGCTGCTACTCGAGATACAAAAAGACACACTCAAAAAGACACACTCATACATGCTCCTTCGAATACTCAAACATGTGCACACATTCAGATAAGCACACCTATACAGAAGCAAATATACCCAGCTCCTTTGTCACATAACTCCCAGCCACTAGCAGTAGATCATGGGTTTCACTGGCTGGAAGCTCACAACCAGTTCACTTCTGAATGAATTTCATCTTCAGGTGCAGGTATTGGTTGCAGCAGGTGGCAGGAGAAGGTAATCGAGGGACTCAGTGAGAGCAGCCAAATGGCTATTAGTTAGCTATTAGTTAGCAGGAATCAGGCAACAAAGATTTGAGGGTTGAGGATTTCCAACTCCTTAGCCCTGAAGATGCTAATCAATGACACCAAGCATGACATAGCCGCAGTCAGAGACCTAAAGATTACAGGCCAGGACCAGTTGGAAATGATAGGAAACTGTGATGTAAAGTCGTGCTCTCATCCTCGCAGCATCCCCATTCTCCCCTCATTGCTTCACTGCCTGAAAGGTCAACTAATAAGAGAAGGTGACTATATCTAGCAGCTAGTTCAGGGCTCAACCATTCACTGCTGCTGCACATGCGTGTGTGCACACACATGTATGCACATGTGAACTTACTTATACACATAATCCATTGTGAAGGAGTGTTGTTTAAAAAGTGCATCTTCAATTCTATCCTAAATAGAGTTTGGGCAGTCCTGATAAATACAAGGATGTTACCTTGGATACATAGATGCTTAGGCTGCAGTCTTATGGTGTCCTGGTTGCAGGTGTGCCAAGAATTACCAGAGAAGATGAGCTTGTCTACAAGATAAGTGGGAGTTCTGGCCATGATGGCTTTGTAAATGATGCAGCTGGTTTTGACAATGGTGCTAGCCAGCAAGGGTAAGCCATTACAGTTCCATCAGGAAGGGATGACAAAGTTGGGTGCAGGAGGTGTAGTGCCTTGTGAGTTTTATGACAGAACCCTTTCGGCTCCGACGGACTCCATAGAGCTGAGACGTAGGTGTCAGAGAGAAAGGCAATGAAACCTAGTTTTGGAATGTTGAGTTCACAGTTACATGCAGACGAATAAAGACATGTAATATATTAAGCTCTGTATGTGGCATAGTCATTGGTGATTACCGAGGCTGGGGAGGATGCTACAACTGGCAAAGAGATAGGGGGTAAGTAACCTGAAGAAAGACAGTGCTCTCCTAGAGAGTTTGCTGTGTTCTAAGCAAACTGCTTGTGTGTGACACGTGTGTCGCTGTCGAAATATGGAATTGACGCTTCATGCATGTTGAGTCAAAATGCAGCTCCAGCCACTGTAAAGCAGGTGAAGTTAATGGAAGAGTTGCAAAGAATCTACACGTCGATGGTCGAGAACCTGCTGGTCAAGCCATACATAAAGGTACTGCACTGCCACACAAGATAAAGTTGTACATTATACGGAGTGATACTGGAAAAAGCACTAAATATCTGCAGTAGTCAAATACTAACAGAATACATAGACGTGCTCTCTGACAGAATACGTAAGAAAGAAGTATATTATCATCGCACTTACCACAGCCTCGATAAGTGGAGCTTTACAACTAAAGCACTGGGCGAGGAGACCCAAGAAAAAGCACAAGTGTTGTGCTTACTGAGCTGTCCGATACCTGAAGTGGCCCATCACCAATGCTGCCAGGTGATGGCTCAGAACAACTCCAGTGGTCTCCAGCAAGTGAAGGGCTCTGATGGAGACCAAGGAGGAGGTCATGGTATCCCAAATTCTCCATGATGACTCTGAGGCCGGTTCATCACAATGCCTCAGAAAAAGAGCAAATGATGCAGGATCAAATGGATAGCCAACCATAGCAGAAAGAGCTCCACCCTCAATGTCAGTCACTCCCACAGTTAGTTACCATGCTGCCGCCTTCCTGAAACCACCACCACCTTTTGATACAGCCAAAAAGAAAAATATTGGCAATAGATGGACTGCTTGGAAAGAGACATTTGATGATTTCATTGATGCACTTGAAGAGACTGATACCAAAAAGATTATCATGTATCTCAAAAAACTTTCTGGTGATGATGTGAAAGAAGTCATAAATAATATGCACCGAACTGATGAAGAAATCACATACTGTCAGGTTAACCCCTTCCATGCTGAGGATGTAATGGTTAAGGATTCGTCTGCGGTGCTGCTGTGCCTAGGACGTAACCCTTACGTCCTCGGGATAGCAGTCAGAAATCCCTCTGCTGTATACAGCAGAGGGATTTTTGTTTTCTTTCAGCCTCGGGAGCTGGGGAAGAGCTTCCCCAGCTGTCTGAGGATGTTTTTTCTTCAGTGCAGTGACGATCTGCATGCATGGCGCGCTTACGTCATTACACTGAAAGTGAAAGTGAAATGAGCCCATCAGCTCATTTCACTTTCACTGCCTACGTGCCAGCCCCCTGAGCACGTAGGCAAATGGGAGAGGTATCCTTGGAAAAGGTAGAATCTCCCCTTTCCAATGGCACCCTTCTCTAGTGGATCCCTGCTTGCGGATCGCAGCAGCAGAGCAATCAACAAGCAGAGATCCACCCACTAGGCACCAGGGATGGGGGAGTGGCCACTTGGGCAAGTGCGTTTGCTCCCCCCCAATGTTTCTTGCATTATTCAGTCTTTCTGCCCCGTGGGGGGGACACTAGACACCAGGGATTATTTTTTGTTGACAACTTAGGGATGGGGGCTGCCCTAAATGGGCGTTATAATGCCGCCATCCCACCCAAAATTGGCACAGTCTTTCTGCCCCCCTGGGGTTCAGATGGGGGCAATAGCCCCTGATCTGCCACCCAGGGGGGGGCAGAAAGTCCACTAGGGAGCAGTGATGATTGTTTTTTTTATAAAACAGGGGTGGGGGCTGCCCAAAATGGGCATGCCAATGCCCCCATCCCCCCAACACAAAAGGGACAGACTTTCTATCCCCCGGGGAGGCAGATGAGGGTTTTTCCCCCTGATCTGCCCACGGGGGGGCAAAAATCCGACTAGACACCAGGGATTTGTTTTTTTTAGTACTTAGGGGTGGAGACTGCCTTAAATGGATACTATAATGCCCCACCGTTCCCAAAAAATTGACACGGTCTTTCTGCCCCCTTGGGGTGCAGATGGGGGCAATAGCCCCTGATCTGCCTCCACGGGGGCAGGAAGTCCACTAGGCAGCTGTGATGATTGTTTTATTTATAAAAGTGGGGTAGGGACTGCCCAAAATGGGCATTCCAATGCCCCCATCCCCCCAACACAAAAGGGACAGTCTTTCTATTCCCCTGGGAGGCAGATGAGGGTTTTTCCCCCTGATCTGCCCGCAGGGAGGCAAAAACCTGACTAGACACCAGGGATTATTTTTTTGTACTTAGGGGTGGAGCCTGCCGTAAATGGGCAATTTAATGCCCCACCCCTCCCAAAAATTGACTCAGTCTTTCTACCCCCTTGGGGTGCATATGGGGGCAATAGCCCCTGATCTGCCTCCCCGGGGGCAGGAAGTCCACCAGGCAGAAGGGATGATTGTTATTTTTATGAAAAAGGGGTCCGGGCTGACCACAATGGTCATCCCAATGCCCCCACCCCCCCAACACAAAAGGGACAGTCTTTCTATTCCCCTGGGAGGCAGATGAGGGTTTTTCCACCTGATCTGCCCGCAGGGAGGCAAAAACCTGACTAGACACCAGGGATTGTTTTTTTGTACTTAGGGGTGGAGCCTGCTGTAAATGGGCAATTTAATGCCCCACCCCTCCCAAAAATTGACTCAGTCTTTCTACCCCCTTGGGGTGCATATGGGGGCAATAGCCCCTGATCTGCCTCCCCGGGGGCAGGAAGTCCACCAGGCAGAAGGGATGATTGTTATTTTTATGAAAAAGGGGTCCGGGCTGACCACAATGGTCATCCCAATGCCCCCACCCCCGACACAAAAGGGACAGTCTTTCTGCTCCCCAGGGAAGCATATAAGGGTTATTATCCCCGATCTGCCCACCTACATCATTACACTGACAGTGAAAGTGAAATGAGCCCATCAGCTCACTTTGCTTTCACTGCCTACGTGCTCCAAGGGCTATCTCAGCCCCCTGAGCATGTAGGCAAATGGGAGAGGTATCATTGGAAAAGAGAGAATCTCCCCTTTCCAATGATACCGTTCCCTAGTGGATCCCTGCTTGGGGATCACCACAGGAGGACAATCACCAAGCAGGGGTACACCAACTAGGCACCAGGGATGGGGGAGTGGCCCCTTGAGCAAGGGCTTTTGCTCCCCTGTAATGTTTCTGGTATTATTCAGTCTTTCTGCCCCATGGGGGGCAGATAGGGGCGGCAGCCCCCAAAAGTACACTAGAAACCATGGATTACTTTTTTGTTGAAAATTGAGGGATGGGGGCTGCCCTAAATGGGCTTTATAGTGCCCCCAACCCTCACTAACTTGGCACAGTCTTTCTGCCCCCCCATCGGGTTCAGATGGGGGCAATAGCCCCTGATCTGGCCCTTGGGTGGGCAGAAAACCCAATAGGCACCAGGAATGAATGTTTTTTTTATGAAAAAGGGGTGGGGGCTGCCCACAATGGGCATGCCAATGCCTCGAGCCCCAACACAAAAGGGACAGTCTTTCTGCCCCCCCCCGGGAAGCAGATGGGGGTTATTACCCCAGATCTGCCCCCCAGAGGGAGCAGTAAGCCCACTAGGCACCAAGGATTTTTTTGGTTTGAATATGTATGGGTTGGGGCTGCCCAAAATGGACATGACAATGCCCCCAACCTCCAAAGAAAAAAGGGACAGTCTTTCAACCTGCCCTAGAGGGCAGATGGGGGTTATTGCCCCCAATCTTCCCCCGGGGGCAAAAAGCCCACTAGACACCAGGATCTATTTTTTGTAATAAAATAGGGGTTGGGCCACACATAATGGGTGATGCCAATGCCACCACCCAAAAAAATTGCCACAGCCTCTCTGCCCCCTCTGGAGTGCAGATGGGGGAAATAGTCTCCGATCTGCCTCCGGGGGGCAGAAAGCCCACTAGGCACCAGAGATATGTTTATGGGAATGTCACGGAGGGGCCCCTTAGGCAAGGGTTGCTCCCCTTTTTTGGTAAACACATTTTGGCTGCTTCTGCCTACCTTGGGAACAGATCAGTGATATATTTAGGCACATCTGCTCCGAATGGGGGAAGAAAACCACTAGACACTACCAAAAGTTTCTGTGTGTGTATGTGTGAACTGGAGTTGGTCTGACTGTCTGTGTTTACTGGCGTTTGGCTGGCTGTGTGTGAGCCTGCATTTTGATGACGGTGTGTGGGGACTTGTGCTTAGCTGGCAGTGTACATGGACTGTCACTTGGCTAGTGGTCTGCATTGATGGCACATGTATGGTGGTGTACGTGGACTGTTACTTAGCTAGTGATGTGGGTGGACTGTCACTTGGCTGGAGATGTGCTTAGATGTTGCTTGGATGGCGGTGTGCATGGATGGCACTTCGCTGTTGGTGTGCATGGATGGCGCTTGGCTGACGGTGAGGCTGGCGTGGATCCTCCATTGTTTTACTATCCAGAATCCCCTTAGCCAACAATTCACACTTTCCTCACATTTCTGTGTGGAAAATGTTTTGGATCACTGCGCTGGCACAAATTTCCCACCACTCAGCATTTCCCTCAGTCTCCTGAATAAAATGATACCTCACTTGTGTGGGTGCCTAAAGCAGAGAACCTAAAAACTTACAAAATCAAAAACTAAGGGGGAACCAAATTGGAACCAAAAGGGCAGCTTTTGTTTCATGCGTTTTAAGGCTAACACTGCTTTGGGCACCTACACAAGCGAGGTACCATTTTTATTGGCAGACTGAGGGGAATGCTGGGTAGTGGGAAATTTGTGCCGGTGCAGTGATCTCACAACTTTCCCACTCAGAAATGTGAGGAAAATGTGACTTTTTAGCTACATTTGAGGTTTGCAAGGGATTCTGGGCAGAAAACGTTCGGAGGTCCAGACAAGCCACAGATCCCTGGACTCCCCTGGTTGTCTAGTTTTCAGAAATGTCTGGGCTTAGTAGATTTCCCTAGATGGCCGCCAAACCCTGGATCAAAAACGCAGTTGCCCCCTATCTATGAATAAACAACCTGTTTTTGCAAGGGAGGCACCTGTGTTTTTGGTCCCGGGCTCAGCGGCCATCTAGAAAAACCTACCACACCCAGACATTTCTGAAAAGTAGACATCTGGGGGAGTCCAGGGAGGTGTGGCTTGCATGGATCCCCCTCTGTTTGTTTATCCAGAATCCCCTACAAACCTCAATTTTAGCTAAAACAAAATCACATTCCTCATAGTTCTGTGTGGGAAAGTTGTGGAATCACCAGGACCGCACAAATTTCCTACCACAGAGTGTTCCCTCAGATCACCTGATAAAAATGGTACCTCACTTGTGTGGGTGGGCCAAGTGCCCGCTACAGGGAAGGGCCCAAAACCTATTGTGGAGGCATCAAAATTATCGATCCCAAAACAAACTGGTTTTGCAAGGGTGTCACCTGCGTATATGGTCCCGGGGTGGGTGGCCATTTAGGGAAACCTACCAAACCGAAACATTTTTAAAAGCTAGACACCCCCTGGTCTCCTGAGTAAAATGATACCTCACTTGTGTGGGTGGGCCAAGGGCCTTCGACTGGGAAAGGCCAAAAACATAGAGATTGAGGGGTAGCACAGTGAGCCCTAAGAGAAATATATATTTTTTTGTATATATTTTTAGGCGGTTCTGCAATGCACACCCAAACAAGTGAGGTATTAATTTTATCAGGATATCAAGGGGAATGCTGGGTGGTAGGAAATCTGTACGGCGCGCAGATCCCAGACAGAAATGTAAGGAAAATGTGATATTTTTACCTACATTTGAGGTTTGCAGAGTATTTTGGGTAGGAAAACACTGGGCAATCCACGCAAGTCACACCTCCCTGGACTCCCCTTGGTGTCTAGTTTTGAGAAATGTTTGGGTTTGGTAGGTTTCCCTAGATGGCTGCCTAGCCCGGGACCAATAATGCAGGTGCCCCCCATGCAAAACCAGGTCATTTTGTGATACATAATTTTGATGACTCCACAATATGTTTTGGGCCCTTCCCTGTCGTGGGTACTTGGCCCACTCACACAAGTGAAGTACTATTTTTTTCAGGAGACCTGGAGTAATGCTGGGCGGTAGGAAATTTGTGTCGGCCTGGTGATCCCACAACTTTCCCACACAAAAATGTGATGAAAATGTGATTTTGTTTAAGCTAAATTTGAGGTTTGCTTGGGATTCTGGGTAAGAAAACATTGGGGGATACATGCAAGCTACAACTCCCTGGACACCCAGTGTGTGTAGTTTTCAGAAATTTCTGGGTTTGGTTGGTTTCCCTAGATGGACATCAAGCCCGCAATCAAAAACGCAGGTGACTCACTTGCAAAACCAGGTTGTTTTGCGGAAAATTATTTTGATGTCTCCACAATACGTTTTGGGCCATTTCCTGTTGCAGGCACTGGGCCTACACACACAAGTAAGGTACCATTTTTATCGGAAGAATTGGAGGAATGCTAGTTCAGTGGAAGTTTGTGGCTCCCCACAGATTGCAGAACTTTCCATCACAGAAATGTGAGGAAAATGTGTTTTTTTTCCACAAAGTTTAAGATTTGCAAGGAATTCTGGGTAACAGAACCTGATGAGAGCCACACAAGTCACCCCATCTGAATTCCTCTAGGTGTCTAGGTTTAAAAATGTACAGGTTTGTTAGGTTTCCCTAGGTGACAGCTGAGCTAGGGCCCAAAATCCACACCTAGGCACATTGCAAAAAAAGGGTCAGTTTTCACCAGAAAAATGTGAAGTGTCCATGTTGCGTTTTGAGCCGTTTCCTGTTGTTGGCACTAGGCCTATCCAAACAAGTGAGGTACCATTTTTATCAGAAGACTTTGGGGAATGCTGTGTGGGTGGAAGTTTGTGGCTCCACAAAGATTCCAGAACATTCCATCACAGAAATTTGAGGAAAATGTGTTTTCTTTTACAAAGTTTGAGGTTTGCAAGGGAGTCTGGGTAAAAGAACCTGGTGAGAGCCACGCAAGTCACCCCGTCTCGGATTTTCCTGGGTGTCTAGTTTTAAAAAATGTACAGGTTTCTTATGTTTTCCTAGGTTCAGGCTGAGCTAGGGCCCAAAATCCACAGCTAGGCATATTGCAAAAAAAGGTCAGTTTTCACTGCAAAAATGTGATGTATCCACGTTGCGTTTTGGGCCGTTTCTTGTCGCGGGCACTAGGCCTACCCACAAAAGTGAGGCACCATTTTTATAGGCAGACTTGGGGGAGTTCTGGGTGGGTGGAAGTTTGTGGCCCCCCCACAGATTCCAGAACTTTCCATTCCAGAAATTTGAGGAAAATTTGTTTTTTTTTTACAAAGTTTGAGGTTTGAAAGGGATTCTGGGTAAAAGAACCTGTCGAGAACCACACAAGTCACCACATCCTGGTTATCCCTGGGTGTGTAGTTTTAAAAAATGTACAGGTTTTCTAGGTTTCCTTAGGTGCTGGCTGAGCTAGGCCCAAAAACCCACAACTAGGCACATTGCAAAAATAGGGTCAGTTTTCACCCGAAAAAATATGATGTGTCCACGTTGCGTTTTGGGCTGTTTCCTTTCGCAGGCACTAGGTCTACCCACAAAAGTGAGGTACTATTTTTATTGGCAGACTTGGGGGAATGCTGGATGGGTGGAAGTTTGTGGCTCTCCACAGATTCCAGAACTTTCCATCACAGAAATGTGAGGAAAATGTGTTTTTTTTCACAAAGTTTGAGGTTTGCAGGGGAATCTGTGTAACAGAACCTTGTGAGATGCACAAAAGTCCCCACATCCTGGATTCCCCCGGGTGTCTAGTTTTAAATAATGTACAGGTTTGGGCTGAGCTAGGGTCCAAAACCCGCAGCTAGGCACTTTGCAAAAAAAGGGTCAGATTTCACTGGAAAAATGTAATGTGTCCACCTTGTGTCTTGGGCCAATTCCTGTTGTGGGCACTAAGCCTAGCCACACAAGTGAGGTACCATTTTTATCTGCAGACTTGGGGGAAGGCTGGGTATGTGGAAGTTTGTGACATAAAACAGTTGCGTTATTTATCAATAAACAACGTCCCCACAGTGCACTCCGGAGGGTAAAATCCCTTAATAATGATGTCAACGTGATGAAAAAACTTCAAGAATTTTTGTAGTCAAATGTATCCTTCTTTTTATTCATTTGAAAACATAGTGTTATGTCACACTTATGTGTTGTTCATCAATAAACACTGAAAACTTCTCCGTACATCGCTCTATATAGATATATTCATGGGTTGCTTTGTGGAAATTCCCGATGCATTTCGGGACAGTGCCCTTTGTCAGGGGAATCGTTCTAGAACAATAATCAGAGAAATGCGATGTTCAGTGATTAAAGAGGCGGATGCGTCACAACTATTTCTAAAAACTCGTGCTGACATGCAATAATGGTGACAGTGGTAACATGCACCCGATCTTGGAAAAAAGGTGAAAAATGGTGACTCAGTTTGACTGATAATTCATGCATTTATGAACTGTATACTCGACGGTGAACGGCTGCCACAAGTTGTTAATGGCAATCAAAAGAACCTTAAAATAGTCGTGCGTTAATAAACAGTATGCTCAACGGTGTACGGCTGCCAAGTCTAGTAGATAGCTATCAAAAGAACCTAAACAGGTTCTGAATCAGGTGATGCGATAAATGGTGACATGCCGATTGCAACAATTTCAATATGTTAAAGTAACAGTTGTCGTGATAGTCGGATCCTGCAAGTATCGAAAGTACTATGCAATCTCCCGGTGTTAATAGCGTGTATGTGACTTCTTTAATTGTTAGTTCTAAGTCGTGGTGCAGCATGCATTATTTAGGTGACTTAAGCATCCGACAAGCTTAATTCTCAACATACCACAAGGAACCCGATGTCCTATCAAACTCTGCATTGAACAATGCGCTGTCAAAGAAACAGCGTTTTGTTCCAAAATATGATGTATCTGGGTGAATGAAAAAAGGTAAAATTATAGCTCAGTACCTCTTAAGAATAACTACCTGAATAGCAACCGTATCATACATATATTAAGTCAAGACCCCATGCAGGCATTTTACCTTTACGAATGAGTCGGATCACTCAGTGACAGCGTTCAAACGTCCATCAGTCGGCTAATGGTAGTTTAAAAACCGTGGATCTCGCGCACATTTGAGGCGGAACCCCGGAAGCAAAAACTAAGTATACGGAAGTGGTGGATGAGTATAGTGGTGGCCCTCTTAGAATGTGCATGTGGTGTGAGTTCAATACGTTGTGGGTTTCAGAAAAAATCTAAAAGTACAACGAAACAACAGTTAACGTGAGATAAGTCGTGCAATCTAAAAACGGCTGTGTTAAAGTGTGCGTGGAAAAAACAGTTAAGTCCAACTGAAGATGAATTTAACAGCTACGTATATGCATATCATGGTCAATGTCGATGTAGGCAGTGTGATCTGGAGGGGGCCATGTTAAAATGTACGTAGAAAACAGTGAAGTCCACCTGAAGATGAATTAAACAACCGCGCGTGTGTCAGTGTAGGAAGTGACAAGTGTGAACAACAGTTTTATGCTGACAGCAAAAGCGTAAAAATGAGCATGCGAATACAAAGACATATATATATATAAGTTAACAATAAGCAGTAGCCTAGATGGTATCTATGTCAACTGTAACTACCGAAAATGTTGAACAGTGTGCTCATAGATAACAACTGTAATCAACCCGTTCATTCAATACTTTCGGATAGCATGCATCAAGTTTCTTGATCCAAAAAGTTCTCTTTGTAATAACCATTTTTTATTGTCTCTTCCTTCTATCAATGGTATCACTTCTAGCACTAAAAATCTTAATTGGCTGACGTTGTGTTTGTTAGTGGTAAAATGCATAGCAACAGGTGATTTTTTCTGGTGGTTTCTTATGTTGCTTTTATGTTCAGTTAGTCGAACCTTGATTTTTCGTTCGGTTTTTCCCACATAGATGAGTCCACATGGGCACTTCAGTAGATATACCAAATTTTTAGAATCACATGTGGCTGTTGTATACAGTTTGATGGGTGTCCCTTTGGTTGGATGTGCCATGCTGTTGCCTTTGATTATGTTGTTGCAGTGCCCACAGTTAAAACACGGAGTAGTTCCTTTGTGGATCATGACGTCATATTGCGATGGTTTGTTCAACCATTCTTTAAGGTTTCTTGTGCGTTAATAGGAAAAAAGTGGAGGATGTTAAAAAGTCCCTTAAAGTCTGTCTCGTTTTGAATCATGGGCCAATATTTTAACACAATCTTCTTGATTTGATAACTCCTCGTGGAGTATTTCGATACAAACACAGATCTGTTCTCAGTTTTTTCAATTTTTTGAGTGGTCAGCAGTTGGTTTCTATCGCTTGTTCCAGCCCTTTGAACTGCATTCTCGATGACACTCCTGGGATATTTTCTGTCTGTAAATTTGTTTATCATCCTTTTAATAGTGGCCTTGTAGTACTCCGCTTTAGATGAAATCCTCTTGACCCTTAGCAACTGTGAGTAGGGCAAATGTTTTTGGAGGGCAATTTGATGACAACTGTTAAAATGGAGTGTATTGTTCCTGTCAGTGATTTTCGTATAAACATCAGTTTCTAGTTTTTTTCCTTGTCTTGTGATGGATACATCCAAAAATGTGATCATTTCAGTACTTGTGGTGTTTGTGAATTTGTTATGTTCATCAATGCTATACAATTGGTCGAAGACCATCAATAGTTCAGATGTTTGTCCTTTGCATATAAAAAAGATATCGTCAATGTACCTCCAATATGCTAACAGATTCCGAGACCAATTGGGGTTCGATAAGATGTTGTCAATTTCGAACCTGTGCATAAAGAGGTTCGCATAATAGGGTGCTGCACACTTGCCCATCGATGTTCCTGACAATTGTAGGTAGTATTCATCTTTCCAGTGAAAGTAGCTGTGAAAAAGTGAGAAATGGAGTAGTTCAAACAAAAAACTTTCAAATCCTCGTAAATATCATGATTAATTAAAAATGATTCAACAGCGTCAATTCCCTGATTATGAGGGATGGAAGTATACAGCGAACATACGTCGATGGTACGTAGAGTTAATGCACTGTCCTCATCAAATTCAATGTGATTGATTTTATTAAGGAAATCAATGGTGTCTCTTAGATATGTAGACATCTTTTGTGGCATCCCACAGATTCCAAAACTTTCCATCACAGAAATGTAAGAAAAAATGTGTTTTTTTTACAAAGTTTGAGGTTTCCATATGTATTCTGAGTAACAGAACCTGGTTAAAGCCACACAAGTCACCCCATCCTGTATTCCCCTGGGGGTTTAGTTTTTGAAAAATGTACAGGTTTGCTAGGTTTCCCCAGTGTCGGCTGACCTAAGGGCCCAAAATCCACAGCTAGGCACATTGCGAAAAAAGGGTCAGTTTTCAGTTGAAAAATGTAATGTGTGTCCACGTTGCGTTTTGGTTCATTTCATGTCGCAGACACTAGGCCTACCCACACAAGTGAGGTATTATTTTTATTGGAAGACTTGCAGGAGCACAGAATCGTAGAACAAGTGATATTACCATTCATCTTTCTATGCATTTCTGCCTTTCAAATGCAAGACAGTGTGTAAAAAACAAGTCATTTTGAACAATACCCTCTAATTCACATGCTAATTGGGTACCCACAAATTCAGAGATGCACAAATAACCACTGCTTCTAAACTCCATATCTTGTTCCCATTTCAGATATACAAGGGTTTCTATTTTTCACTCCTATATTTTACCAAATGAATTACTGTATACCCGGTACACAATGAAAAAACATTGCAAGGTGCAAATCAGTTATTGGCTCTGGGTACCTCGGGTTCTTGATGAACCTACAAGTCTCATATGTCTTCACAACCAGAAGGGTCCTGCAGACGTGACGGTATATAGCTTTAAAAAATCTACCATAGTTAGAAGAAATTACAGGTCAAAATGTAGGCACAAATGGCTGTTATGTTCAACCAAATTTCATTTTTTTAAAAATTTCAACTGTTATTTTCTATAGGAAAACCTTGAAGGATCTACACAAATGACGCTTTGCTGAATTCAGAATGTTATCTACCTTTCAGAAATGTATAGCTATCTGGGATCCATTATTGATTTCATACCCATTTCTACCACTAACCGGAAGGAGGATGAAAGCAAAAAGAATAGTAAAAATAGGCTATGCCCCAGTAAAATGCCAAAACTGTGTAGAAAGTTTTGGTTTTATGACAAAAGTCTGCCTGTTCCTGAAAGCTGGGAAGATGGTGATTTTAGCCCCTCAAACCCTTTGTTGTTACCATTTGCAGGCAAGAAATTGATGCTTTCTTCTGCAGCACTTTTTTACAATTTTCCCCCAAAACCCAAACTTTTGCTGTATTTTGCCTGTTTTCTCAATCCCCTCCAAACCCTGGGTACCTTTAGAATCCTCAGCATGTTGGAAGAAATGGATGCCAATTTGGCATGGATACCTTATGTGGACAAAACGTTATGGGGGCCTAAGCGCGAACTACCACAAATAGCCTAAAAAGAGTGTGGCACGGGGGAAGGGAAGGGCTGGCAGTGAAAGGGTTAAAGAAACTCAGAATCTCAAGCTCAATCCAGTACCAAATGTTGATCACGAAAGATATTCTTGCAGTCAAGAATGCCAAAATGTTGGTGAAACCATTGATGAATTTGTGGAGAGACCTGATACACTCATCAAACACTGTAAGTTCAATGAATTTAATGATGAAGAAGCTATGCGTCTTAGAGTTATTGAGGGGTGCTTATCAGATTCATTCAGATGACGAATGCTGAGAAAAACTCTTAATCTGTAGCTAGTGTTGATGACTGCCAGAGCTGAGGAGCATGCTGAAAGATAAGCTGCTGACATGGACGCCGAAGGTGCCCAGAGTGAATCAGTCATGAGTATAAGAAGTACACCAAAAGACTGAAGTACACAAAGTGATGTCTAGACGTAAAAAGAAGTTATGTTTTAAATGGGATTTTCATTTCCACATGAAGGTAAATATCCCTCCATCGGACAGATATGTAAAGGCTGTGGCAAAGAGAACCATTTTGTGATGGTTTGTAAAGGGAAGGAAAAAGTAAATGCTTCACGGTGCGAATACAAAATTGCCGCCAGAACATTCCAGAAGCAACACTAAACGCACACCCACAAGACAAATTAGCAAGATCCATTGAGGCAAATCAACACTGAACGAAGTTGATCATCATCTAAATCATTGTCAAACAGTTCTTCTGTCTCAATATCAAGGGAAAGTGAGGAAGATGGTTGTGCTATATCGATGTTTACCTCAGAGAAATGTGACCATGTCATACTTGTTGCATGTGAGGAAAAATGTCAGTCAAAAAAAAGTTGACATGCCAAAGTAGCAAAGTCAAACAAACATTATCCAAAGAGTACATTGAAAATAAAAGGTTGCTCGATACCGTTCATCATCAAAAGTGGTGCCCTGATAAACATAATGCCTGAAGAGAACTACAATGAATTATCTCCATTGCCACGACTTGCGCCATCAAAAACCAAAGTGTACACATGGGCTGCATTGAAGCCCATCAAACGTCAAGGTTCATTAGTAGCAACAATGAAACACAAGAAAACAAGGTGCAAGCACCCATCCATGTGCTTCAAGGTACAGAGTCAAGGGCCCACCTGCTCAGTTTCAATACAGCTGCTGATATGGGACTGATTTCTGTGAATTACAACATGAATGCTCACCATGAAATAGTAAGTCAATTCCCTTTGTTGTTTTATGGGTTTGGAAAGCTTAAAACTATGAAAATATAGTTGCATATTACTGAAGATAACTGTTCTGTTGCTCAGAGACATAGACAAGTTGCTTTTTTTTTACAAGACGCTGTTGAAAAAGAACTTGAACAGTTACTTAGGTATGACATTATTGAGCATTCAACTGGTCCAACGCCATGTGTTTCTCCCATAGTGGTAGTGCCCAAAAAGGACAGTGAAGGAGCTGTATGCATATGTGTTGACATGAGTCAATTGAAAGAGAACGACGTCCAGGTCTATACAGTGCTGACATGATAAATGCTGCAAAGGTCTTCTCTCGCCTTGATTCAAATAAAGGTTATCATAAGTTGGAACTCAAAGAACATTGCAGATACATTACAACCTTTTCTACACATATTGGTCTATTTCGATACAGGGGACTCAGTTTTGGTATGTCATAGGCTGCAAACCTTTTCCAAGATGTAATTTGACTTGTCATACAGCCTATTGTGAATGCATTAAATTATAGTTATGACATGATTTTTGGAGCTTCACAGAAGGAGCATAGTAAAGCTCTCACCCAAGCATGTTGTTAACTTACTGATGCAAGTTTGACTGTGAATGTAGACAAGTGTGAGTTCCACAAGACAAAGTTAAAGCTCTTTGGCCATATCTTTTCAGATAGGGGTATGACACCTGATGCTGCAAAAGTAAAAGCTGTATCAAATGCTGATCCCCCACTAGAAGTTTCTATGATACATTCATTTCTTGGCATGGCCAGTTACTGTTCAAAATACATATGAGACTTTGCTACTATAAGTGCCTCATTAATGAGTTAACAAGGACAAATGTTTCCTTCAAGTGGTCACAGAAATGTGAGAGAAGCTTCAAGAAAATCAAACAAGCCATTTAAATTGCTGCTGAAATGGCCTACTCAAATTCAAAACTTCATACAGAGGTTTTTGCTGACACTAGTCCAGTCGGGTTAGGCGCTTTCCTTCCACAGCACATTGGACACCCTAATGCTCTAAGGCATGCTGTGGCATATGCCAGTAGATGTTTGTCCCAGACAGAACATGCTTACACGCAACCTGAGAAAGAAAATTCAGCCATGGTATGGGCTAGTGAACGTTTCCATGTATTCTTGTATGGAAAACCTTTTATGCTGGTAACTGATCATCAAGCTTTACTGACAATCTTTAGTAATCCAAAAGCCAAGATGGATGCTCCTTGCATTGGACTATGATTACAAGAGTACAATTATACCATTGTGCATTGTCCAGGGAAGAATTAGAACCCTGCTGACTACTTTTCCAGAGTGCTTATACAAAGTCAGTGTACTCCCTCCAAGACGGCTGAAGGCTACATTAATTTTATTGTAAAATCAAAAACGCCAGCTGTTATATCATTAGCCCAGATCATCACTAACATGAGCCATGATAGTGGCATGCTGAATTTGAAAGATTGAATTACACATCAGTCATGGAACTGACACACTGGACCTCTTATTAGTGATGGTGAGTATCAAAAATACAAAAACGTTAAAGTTGAACTGTCCATAACTCAGGATGGAGTTATATTGTGAGGGTTGAGTACCCTAACTCCAGAGAGTCTACAACATAAAAAAGTTGATGTAGCTCATGAAGAAGCTCACGAAAGACACTGTGGTATTGTTGCCATCAAAAGAGCTCTCTGAGACCGAGAATGGTATCCATATTTAGATGAAAGGGTTGAAAAGGAACTCAAGGTCTGTCATCTATGCAACTACTTTTCTACAACTATTACTGCACATACTCTTAACATGTCACAACTGACTAAGCATGAATAGGATAGAATAGTCATCAATTTCTTTAGTCTCTTTGATAATGGATGAATACTCAAGCTTTCAATTAATCAAAGATCTCTCATCCACAACTCACAAGTGAGTCGTTGAAAGACTGGATGGCATCTTTGCGACATGGGGCATTCCAGCCATTTTGAACTCTAATAAAGGCCCACCTTTTAACAGTCGAGAATACAAGGATTTCATGGAGCATCTGAACATAAAGCATCAGAAGAGTACACTTGCATTGCTGCAGGCCAAAGGACTCATTTAGCGTTTTACGAGTACGCTATAGAAAGAAGTACATAGTGTAACTCTTGAGAGGCTCAGTTTAACAACTGTATTGTTCCCTACAAGCCTATCCTTCAACACCTACCTCAACCACAAGTGAAAGTACTGCCACTTTGATGTTTGGGAGAGCAATGACGACCAAGATACCTTAATGAACCAACAAAAGAGAAGGAAATGAGACCATAACTCATACAAAGGATTTGATTAACAAGCAGAAAATGAAAGCCTATGCAGACAAGAGGTGACATGCAAAGAACATCAGGTTTAAGAGAGGAGATCTTGTGATCACCCAACAAATGCGAAGGAGAAAATCTGATACTCCATATGATGCTGAACCTTTCCACGTATTATCCACAAACGGGACACATGGTGACTGCCCTCTTTCTGCACCTCTGTTTCTTCTTTCTGCACTTCTTTTGTTTCTTTCTGCACCTCTCTTGCTTCTTTCTGCACCCCTCTTGCCTCTTTCTCCACCCCGCTTCACCCTTTCTGCATCTCTGTTGCTTCTTTCTGCACTTCTCTTGTCTCTTTCTTCACCCCTCTTCCCTCTTTCTGCACCACTATTGGTTCTTTCTGCACCTCTCTTGCTTCTTTCTACACCCCTCGTGCCTCTTCCACATCCCTCTTCCCGCATCCCTCTTGCCTCTTTCTGCACCTCTGTTCCTTTTTTCTGTACTTCTTTTGTTTCTTTCTGCACCTCTCACTTCTTTCTGCAACCCTTTCCCCTCTTTCTGCACCCCTCTTGCCTCTTTCTGCACCTCTGTTCCTTCTTTCTGCACTTCTTCTGTTTCTTTCTGCAGCTCTCTTGCATCTTTCTGCAACCCTTTGCCTCTTTCTCCACCCATCCACCCTCTTTCTGCACCCCTGTTGCCTCCTTCTGCACCTCTGTTCTTTCTTTCTGCACTTCTTTTGTTTCTTTCTGCACATCTCTTGCTTCTTTCTGCACCCATGTGCCTCTTTCTGCACCCCTCTTCCCTCTTTTTGTACCCCTCTTCCCTCTTTCTGCATTCCCATTGCCTCTTTCTGCACCTCTGTTCCTTCTTTCTGCTCTTCTTTTGTTTCTTTCTGCACCTCTCTTGCTTCTTTCTGCACCCCTCTTCCCTTTTTCTGCACCACTCTTGCCTCTTTCTGCACCTCTGTTCCTTCTTTCTGCACTTCTTCTTTTTCTTTCTGCAGCTCTCTTGCATCTTTGTGCACCCCCTTGCCTCTTTCCCAACCCATCCACCCTCTTTCTGCACCCCTGTTGCCTCTTTCTGCACCTCTGTTCTTTCTTTCTGCACTTCTTTTGTTTCTTTCTGCACATCTCTTGCTTCTTTCTGCACCCCATGTGCCTTTTTCTGCACCCCTCTTCCCTCTTTTTGCACCCCTCTTCCCTCTTTCTGCACTCCTCAAACTTCTTTCTGCACCTCTGTTTCTTCTTTCTGCTCTTCTTTTGTTTCTTTCTGCACATCTCTTGCTTCTTTCTGCACCCCATGTGCCTTTTTCTGCACCCCTCTTCCCTCTTTTTGCACCCCTCTTCCCTCTTTCTGCACTCCTCAAACTTCTTTCTGCACCTCTCTTGCTTCTTTCTGCACCCCTCTTGCCACTTTCTCCATCCCTGTTCCCCCTTTTTGCATCTCTGTTGCTTCTTTCTGCACTTCTCTAGCCTCTTTCTCTACCCCTCATCCCTCTTTCTGCACCTCTGTTGTTTCTTTCTACACTTCTCTTGCATCTTTCTGCACCTCTGTCCCATCTTTCTGCAACCCTTGTGTCTCTTTCTGCACCCCTCTTCCCTCTTTCTGCACCTCTGTTCCTTCTTTCTGCACTTCTTTTGTTTTTTCTACAACTCTCTTGCTTCTTTCTGCATCCCTCTTGCTTCTTTCTCCACCCCACTTCCCCCTTTCTGCATCTCTGTTGCTTCTTTCTGCATTTCTCTTGCCTCTTTCTCCACCCCTCTTCCCTCTTTCTGCATCTCTGTTGCTTCTTTCTGCACTTATCTTGCATCTTTCTGCACCTCTTTTGCTTATTTCTGCACCACTTGTGCCTCTTTCTGCACCCTTCTTCTCTTTCTGCACTCCTCTTGCCTCTTTCTGCACATCTGTTCCTTCCTTCTGCATTTCTTTTGTTTCTTCTGCACCTCTCTTGCTTCTTTCTGCACTCCTCTTGCCTCTTTCTCCAACCCTCTTCCCCCTTTCTGCATCTCTGTTGCTTATTTCTGCACTTCTCTTGCTTCTTTATGCACCTCTGTCCCTTCTTTCTGCAAACTTTTTCCCTCTTTCTGCACCCCTCTTTCATCTTTCTGCACCCCTCTTACCTCTTTCTGCACCTCTGTTGCTTCATTCTGCACCATTTGTGCTTCTTTCTGCACCCCCCCTTCCCTCTTTCTGCACTCCTCTTCCCTCTTTTTGTACCCCTCTTCCCTCTTTCTGCACTCCTCTTGCCTCTTTCTGCACCTCTGTTCCTTCTTTCTGCTCTTCTTTTGTTTCTTTCTGCACCTCTCTTGCTTCTTTCTGCACCCCTCTTCCCTTTTTCTGTACCCCTCTTGCCTCTTTCTGCACCTCTGTTCCTTCTTTCTGCACTTCTTCTGTTTTTTTCTGCAGCTCTCTTGCATCTTTCTGCACCCCCTTGCCTCTTTCCCCACCCATCCACCATCTTTCTGCACCCCTGTTGCCTCTTTATGCACCTCTGTTCTTTCTTTCTGCACTTCTTTTGTTTCTTTCTGCACATCTCTTGCTTCTTTCTGCACTCCATGTGCCTTTTTCTGCACCCCTCTTCCCTCTTTTTGCACCACTCTTCCCTCTTTCTGCACTCCTCTTCCCTCTTTTTGCACCTCTGTTTCTTCTTTCTGCTCTTCTTTTGTTTCTTTCTGCACCTCTCTTGCTTCTTTCTGCACCCCTCTTGCCACTTTCTCCATCCCTGTTCCCCCTTTTTGCATCTCTGTTGCTTCTTTCTGCACTTCTCTAGCCTTTTTCTCTACCCCTCATCCCTCTGTTGCTTCTTTCTACACTTCTCTTGCTTCTTTCTGCACCTCTGTCCCATCTTTCTGCAACCCTTGTGTCTCTTTCTGCACCCCTCTTCCCTCTTTCTGCACCCCTCTTCCCTCTTTCTGCACCCCTCTTGCCTCTTTCCGCACCTCTGTTCCTTCTTTCTGCACTTCTTTTGTTTTTTTCTACAACTCTCTCGCTTCTTTCTGCATCCCTCTTGCTTCTTTCTCCACCCCTCTTCCCTCTTTCTGCATCTCTGTTGCTTCTTTCTGTACTTATCTTGCGTCTTTCTGCACCTCTCTTGCTTATTTCTGCACCACTTGTGCCTCTTTCTGCACCCTTCTTCTCTTTCTGCACTCCTCTTGCCTCTTTCTGCACATCTGTTCCTTCCTTCTGCATTTCTTTTGTTTCTTCTGAACCTCTCTTGCTTCTTTCTGCACTCCTCTTGCCTCTTTCTCCACCCCTCTTCCCCCTTTCTGCATCTCTGTTGCTTATTTCTGCACTTCTCTTGCTTCTTTATGCACCTCTGTCCCTTCTTTCTGCAACCCTTTTCCCTCTTTCTGCACCCCTCTTTCCTCTTTCTGCACCCCTCTCGCCTCTTTCTGCACCTCTGTTGCTTCTTTCTGCACCACTCGTGCTTCTTTCTGCACCCCTCTTCCCTCTTTCTGCACTCCTCTTGCCTCTTTCTGCACCTCCGTTCCTTCTTTCTGCTCTTCTTTTGTTTCTTTATGAACCTCTATTGCTTCTTTCTGCACCCCTCTTGCCTCTTTCTGCACCTCTCTTGCCTCTTTCTGCACTTCTCTGGCCTCTTTCTGCAACCCTCTTGCCTCTTTCTGCACCTCTGTTTCTTCTTTCTGTACTTCTTTTGTTTCTTTCTGCATTTCTCTTGCTTCTTTCTGCACCCCTCATGCCTCTTTCTGCACCCCTTCCCTCTTTTTGCACCCCTCTTGCCTCTTTTAGCACCTCTGTTGCTTCTTTCTGCACTCCTCTTGCTTCTTTCTGCACTCCTTGTGCCTCTTTCACATCCCTCTTCCCTCTTTGTGCACCCCTCTTGCCTCTTTCTGCACCTCTGTCCTTCTATCTGTACTTCTATTGTTTCTTTCTGCACCTCTCGCTTCTTTCTGCACCCCTCTTGCCTCTTTCTGCACCTCTGTTCCTTCTTTCTGCACTCCTTTTGTTTCTTTCTCTATCTCTCTTGCTTCTTTCTGCACCCCTCGTGCCTCTTTCTGCACTCCTCTTCTCTCTTTCTGCACCACTTGTGCCTCTTTCTGCACCTCTGTTCCTTCTTTCTGTTCTTCTTTTGCTTCTTTCTGCACCTCTCTTGCTTCTTTCTGTACCCCTTTTACCTCTTTCTGCACCCCTCTTGCCTCTTTCTGCACCCCTCTTGCCTCTTTCTGCACCTCTGTTTCTTCTTTCTGCACTTCATTTGTTTCTTTCTGAAGCTCTCTTGCTTCTTTCTGCAGCCACGTGCTTCTTTCTCCAGCCCTCTTCCCTCTTTCTGCACCCCTGTTGCCTCTTTCTGCACCGCTGTTCCTTCTTTCTGCAGTTCTTTTGTATCTTTCTGCACATCTCTTGCTTCTTTCTGTTCTTCTCTCTCCTCTTTCTGTGCTCAAATGGGAAGTGCAAGCTGTCAAGTTTAAAGGTCTGCCTGCTCTTGTGACTGAGGTATATGTCTACTTGTATATGTATTCTCACATGTGTTATGCATCTGAAGATGGTAGCTTAAAAAGTGGGTAGCTTCTTCTATAGCTGGTTAAATGTTCTCAGTTCTGCCCTGTCATTCAGTTGCACAGACAGACATGTCTTATGTATAAAGGTGTTATAAAGCCCCTCAAATATACTATTGAATACCCATGTGCCTTGGCATTATGAGCAAAAACAAATACATACACCTCTTTGTGTACATATGTACAGAGTATGCTGTGTGAAACACAGGTATTCAAGTATTTCTATGTTTATTTTTATGTAACATTACACTCGGTAAAAGCAGAGAAACGCATGCATACCTTCACAAACATGGTCAGACTTACAACAGTGATATGCTTAGGATTGCTGTTTTATATTTGGTAGGTAGGCCTATCATTCTGAGCAGTCGATTAATAGTAAACCTTCAAGAGAAAAGTGAGGTTTGAGACATCTTGGGAGAAGGATTAGTGATTAGGCTACTTTCTATGAGTCTGTTGTAAGGTACAGTCAAAGTAGGCCTCTTTCTGCACCTCTCTTGGTTCTTTCTGCACTTCTCTTGCTTCTTTCTGCACCTTTCTTCCTCTTTGTGGAGTTCTGTTGCCTTTTTCTGCACTTCTCTTTCTACTTTCTGCGCCTTCCTTCATCTTTCTGCACATGTCCTACCTATGTAGGCATATTTAGAAATGAGCATTTAAAAAACCTCAGAAATTCACTGAAAAAAACACAGGTTTCAGGGACGTTATAGTTAGAAATCAACATTTAAAAACCCTTTGAAATTCACTGAAAAAACCACAGGTTTCAGGGACGTTATAGTTAGTTGGACATTTCACTCGTACAAAACTAGAGTAATTCAGCTGTTATAGTTAGTTGAGCTAACTATAACTCGAGCCCCCGCAATGCACTGCTGATGACGTCACATATTACATCACTCATGACATGGTCAGTGACATCACTGATGACATCACAAATGACATCACTGAAGACATCATCCATGTGATCATCTGATGCACCTCCTTTTACCCTAATATAACCTTTGATACACCCCCTCTAAAATACAGACTACCATTCTCAAAACCACAGACACACCAATCCCAGTTAGTACATACCCACTCACTGATTCATAGGTCTACACACACATCCACTCACCCATACAATCACTCAAACACAGTCACTCATCAATATAGCCACTGATATATGCACTCATACACCTATACAGATACTCACACACCGCCACTCACCGATAGAGTTACTGACACACCTAGTCAGTCATGCAAAGAATCAATCACACTCCCATTTACTCACCTATACAGTTATACACACACCACCTCACTTATTCATACAGATACTAACACATACTTACTCTCTCATATGATCACTGACACAAGCACACACTCATCCATACAGCCACTCTCACAATCACTCACTCTCACATATAGTCATTTATATAGTCCAACACTCACATATACTGCCTTTCACATATGTAGTTACTCACACATGTACCACTGAGACATCCATTCACTCACCAACACACCCATACATACACTCACCCACCCATAAAGCTCTTCACAGATGTACTCTTGAACCCATACAACCAGTGAATCACCAACTCACACATCTATGCAGAGAGTCACATCCTCCCACCCACGCACACAGACACTCAGGCACCCATACAGATACTCAGACAACCAATCAATAACCCTTATAGACACTCATGTAGCTACTCACCAACCCATGCAGCTGCTTACACACCAACTAACAGACTGATACAGACATTCACACAGTTTAGTCACTAACCCATGCATTCGGTACAACTTATTTATTCACTCACCTATACAGTCAGTCATGCATCTACTAAATCATCCATTCAGACACTCATACACCCACTCATTCTTCAATACACCTTGGCCTATATATATATATAAAACATATTTAAACTTTACAAAAACACACAGTCACTGGATGCTGTCATCAGTGATGTCATCAGTGATGTCATTTGAGATGTCATCAGAGATGTCATCAGTGATGTCACTGACCATGTCATGAGTGATGTAATATGTGATGTCATCAGCAGTGCATTGCGAGGGCGCGAGTTATAGTTAACTCAACTAACCATAACTGCCGAATTTCTCTGGTTTAGTACGAGTGAAATGTCCAACTAACTATAACGTCCCTAAAACCTGTGATTTTTTCAGTGAATATATATATATATATATATATATATATATATATATATATATATATATTCACTGAAAAAACCACAGGTTTTAGAGACTAGTTACGAGTGAAATGTCCAACTAACTATAACGTCCCTAAAACCTGTGATTTTTTCAGTGAATATATATATATATATATATATATATATATATATATATATATATATATATATATATATATATATATTCACTGAAAAAACCACAGGTTTTAGGGACAGTTATAGTTAGTTGGACATTTCACTCGTACAAAACCCGTGAAATTCCCCCGTTATAGTTAGTTCAGCTAACTATAACTCGTGCCCCGCAATGCACTGCTGATGACGTCACATATTACATCACTCATGACATGGTCAGTGACATCACTGATGACATCACTGATGACATCTCAAATGACATCACTGATAACATCATCCAGTGACTGTGTGTTTCTGTAAAGTTTAAATATGTTTAATATATATAGGGAAAGGCGTATTGAAGAATGAGTGAGTGTATAAGTGTGTGAATGGATGATTTAGTAGGTGCGTGACTAACTCTATAAGTGAGTGATTAAACGTATCTTACTGAATGCATGGGTTAGTGACTAAACTGGGTGAATGTCTGTATCCGTCTGTCTGTTGCTGTGTAAGTGGCTGCATGGGTTTGTGAATAGCTACATGAGTGTCTATATGAGTTATTGATTGGTTGTCTGAGTATCTGTATGGGTGCCTGAGTGTTTGTGTGGGTGGGGTGTGTGTGACTCTGTGCATAGATGTGTGAGTGGGGGATTCACTGGGTGCATGGTTTCAAGAGTGCATCTGTGATGGACTGTATGGGTGGGTGAGTGTGTGTATGGGTCTGTTAGTGAGTGAATGTATATCTCAGTGGTACATGTGTGAGTAACTACATATGTGAAAGGCAGTATATATGTGTGTTGCAGTATATAAATGGCTATAAGTGAGAGTGTGTGATTGTGAGAGTGGCTGTATGGATGATTGTGTACTTGTATCAGTGATTGTATAAGAGCGTAAGAGTGTGCTAGTATTTGTATGAGTAAGTGAGCTGTGTGTGTATAATTGTATAGTTGAGTAAATGGCAGTGTGATTAATTATTTGCATGACTGACTAGGTGTGTGAGTACCTCTATGGATGAGTGGCGGTGTGTGAGTGTCTATGTAGGTGTATGAGTGCATATGATAGTCCTGTACTGAGTGACCGTAAGTATGAGTGACTGTACAGGTGAGTGAGTGGATGTGTGTGTAGACCTAAGAATCAGTGAGTGTGTATGTAGTTATTGGTGTTGGAGTGTCTATGGTTTTGACAATGGCAGTCTGTAATTTACAGTGGCTGTATCAAAAGTTATATTAGGGTGTGAGAAGATGCATCAAATTATCACATGGATGATGTCATCAGTAATGTCATCAGTGATGTCATTTGAGATGTCATCAGTGATGTCATCAGTGATGTCACTGACCATGTCATGAGTGATGTAATATGTGACGTCATCAGCAGTGCATTGCTGGGGCGCGAGTTATAGTTAGCTGAACTAACTATAACGGGGGAATTTCACGGGTTTTGTACGAGTGAAATGTCCAACTAACTATAACTGTCCCTAAAACCTAATTTCTAACTATAACGTGTCTGAAACCTATGGTTTTTTCACTGAATTTCAAAGGTTTTTTAAATGCTAATTTCTAACTATAACGTGTCTGAAACCTATGGTTTTTTCAGTGAATTTCAAAGGTTTTTTAAATGCTAGTTTCTAACTATGCCTACAGAGGTAGGACATGTGAAGAAAGAAGAAAACACGCACAGAAAGAAGCAAAAGAAATGCATAAAGAAGCAACAGAAGTCCACAAAGACGAAGAAAAGTGCAGGAAGAAGCAAAAGATGTGCAGAAAGAACCAACAGAGGAGCAGAAAGAGGCCTTGTTCCAAAATCATCCTGTGCCCACAACTTTTTCCGACGTGTACTGGTGGTAACTGACTCTGACTAACCAGAACCAGTGCTATGCTAAACGACACTTAGAATACAGTGAAAACACCTACATACACTAGGGAACACTATGCGTTGGGGTACCCCTGTGATTAGCATGACCTCCTCGGTAAGTGCCTAGTACATAATAGGGCAGGGGGATTAAAACTACCTCTTAAAACGCGCTACAGGGCGCGTTTGCACAGTGGTGAAGAGAGGGGGGTCCTGAGGTGACATGTGTGCAAACGCGCCCCGTGGCACGTTTTAAGTTGCGGGATTAAGTCCCCTTGAATTCTGAGTGTCCCTGGGCCCCAACTAGCCCCCCAGGTACCTACAGTTAGGACCACAGAGCTGAGTTGCAGAGAGGCGTTCCGAGGCCACGCACCTTTTTTCACCTCTCTGCAACGCAACTCTGTTGTACTTACTGAAGGTACCTGGTGGGCTAGTTGGCCGCCAGGGTCCATCAGGATTCAAGAGGAATTAATTCCCCAACTTAAAACACGCCACGGGGCCTGTTTGCACACATGTCACCTCAAGCCCGCCCCCTCCCTTTACCACTGTGCAAACGCGCCCCGTAGCGCGTTTTAAGTTGGGGGATTAAGTCCCCTTGAATCATGAGGGTCCCTGGGGTCCAACTAGCCCACCCTGTACATCTAGTATGCGCCAGGGAGCTGCGTTGCAGAGAGGTGTTCAGAGGCCACGCCCCTTTTTACACCTCTCTGCAACGCAGCTCTGTGGCACTTTCTGGACGTACCTGGTGGGCTAGTTGTCGCCCAGGGACCCTCAGGATTGAAGGGGATTTAATTCCCCATCTTAAAACGCGCCACGGGGCCTGTTTGCACACGTCACCTGTAGCCCCGCCCCCTCCCTTCACCTCTATGCAAACGCGCCCCGTGGCGCGTTTTAAGTTGGGGGATTAAGTCCCCTTGAATCCTGAGGGTCCCTGGAGTCCAACTAGCCCACCATGTACCTCCAAAAAGCGCCACAGAGCTGCGTTGCAGAGAGGTGTAAAAAGGGGCGTGGCCTCTGTACACCTCTCTCCAACGCAGCTCCCTGGCGCATACTGGAGGTTCCTGGTGGGCTAGTTGGCCCCCAGGGACCCCCAGTATTCAAGGGGAGTTACTTCCCCTTCTTACAACGCGCCAGGGGGCGCGTTTGCAGACTGCTGCAGGGAGGGGGCGGGGCCTCCGGCACGATGCCGGTCTTTTTTTTTTTTTTTTTTTCTATGGGAGTGGGGCTGCATGGCCCCCCTTCCCTCAGCCACTTTTGGCCCCGGGGACCCCATCCCCCGGGGCCTGAAGATTTACTTTTTTTTTTTTTAAACGGGAAGGGGGCCGCGTGGCCCCCCTTCCCTGGGCCTCTATTGGCCCCGGGGACCCCATCCCCCGGGGCATGCCCTCTTTTTTTTAGTAACAAAATATTTGGAGGGGGGCTGCGTGGCCCCCCTCCTCAGGCCATTTAAGGCCCCGGGGACCCCATCCCCCGGGGCTTGCCTTTACGTTTTTGTTTTAAAAAAAAATATATATATTTTTGGGGAGGGGGGCTGCGTGGCCCCCCTCCCAGGCCACTAATGGCCCCGGGGACCCCATCCCCCGGGGCCTGGCCACTTGTTGGGGACCGTGGGGGGGTCCCCAATCCCCGCACTGTCCCGCCGGCTCCCCGCCGTCCTGCGGGAGCCAGCATTGCTTTTCCATAAGGGGAGCTGCTGACATGCAGCTCTCCTTATGGAAAAGCAATCTGCTTTGCTTCATTGAAGCGAGAGCAGGTTTCCCTGCTCTCGCTTCAATGAAGCAAAGCAATTTTGCAATGACAGGGCGGGAGCCGCGAGGCTCCCGTCCTGCCATTGCAAACAGCAGTGTCCCGGGGTAGGCACCCCGGGACACTGCAGGAGCCGGCCCTGGGGGGTGGCGGTCCCCAGGGCCACACAGGCTCCAGGAGGGGGGCCGCGCGGCCCCCCTCCCTTCAATTGCACAGCCCCGGGGAAGTGGTGGTCCCCGGGGCTTCGGGGGTCTAAAACGGACCCCCACATTTCTTTCATTAGTGCCCTGGGGAGGTGGCGGTCCCTGGGGGGCATGTGGGGGGGCTGGAGCCCCCCCACACAGGTAATTGTTTTATTAAAAAAATAAGCCCCGGGGGGTGGCGGTCCCCGGGGCTGCGGGGGGGCGTGTGCCCCCGCCAGCATTATTTATATAAAGCCCCGGGGGGTGGCGGTCCCCGGGGCTTGGGGGGCCTTAGAGGCCCCCCATAAAATATAAACCCACCCCCCGCATGCCCCCGGGACTTGGCCCACCCGGGGGCAAAATAGCCTCGAAGCGCGGGAGACCGCGCTTCGATTTTTTTTTAATCACGGCGGGATCCGCGCACCCTAAGCGCATCCCTCAGATTTAAAAAAAAAAAAAAATGCTTTTTTCTGCCCAGGGGGTCCTTGTGGGACCCCCTGAGCAGACCTAGGGGGTCAGGGTGTTTCTACCCTGCCCCCTTTTTGCGTTTTGCGACTTGTTTCTGTGCCTCGGTTCTACCGAGGCACAAAATGGCTGACAACACTTCCTGATTTGGAGTGTTGACAGCCACTTGACAGCCAATTAGCATGCAGCTCGTGATCGGGAGGGTGCGCGGACCCTACGCGGCCATAGATATATATGTGATTTTACTTTTGATTTTCTCAGGAACTACTGAACGGATTTACACCATTTAAGCAAAAGGCACGACTCTGAACCAAGGACTACCTTTTTGGCAAATTTGGTGTAATTCCGTTCAGCAGTTCGGGCTGTAGCTGTGACTAAAGGTTCCTATGGAAAATTGCATGGGGAAAACATGTTTTGGGACCCCCCTTTTTTCTCAGCCCCTACTTGACGAATCACCCCGAGAGTTTCAGGATAGGAGCGGACCGGAGCGCCCCACGAGTTTTGAAAATTTCGCGAAGATTTGTCAACCGGCGCCAAAGTTATTTCAAATAGAATGTTGCGGATTTCCTGTGGAAAATAGGTCCTAACTATAACTATCTACTGGCGACCGCCAGTAGATAATATATATATATATATATATATAATCCACACAGTCTGTTCGGGAACTCCCAGAAGAAGACAGCGGCACACCAAAGGACAGAACACAAATTTATTGTGCCCTCAAACGACGCGTTTCGGCAAAGCCTTTTTCAAGTAAGTGACCTGTGCCCCACTGCCCTTAGAAATACAGGTCAGCGTCAGTAAACATGGAAGACATACTACAGCCAAAGCACAATCCCTATCGGCTGTAACTGAATCGACATTTCCTAATTCATGGATAATCGATTAAAACATTGCATATACAATTTAGCATCACATTGATTCTCTAATAAAATTCATTAGAAGAGATAACCAATTTTATACATGTTGTAAAAAACGGACTCATCAACGAAATGCGCGTCTCCGCCCCCGAAATTAAATTCATACAATTTGAATCACCATAACTGTGGCATTATCACAATTCATGGGTAAACACACATTGGCATCCCATTTTAGGTAATGTACCTTATATCAGTATTGTCCGTTTTTATAAACTATTTACACAAACCATATGGATAAACATCCAAAATAAATATGATGCATATATCAAATCATATTACCAGGTCATCCAAGCACCATTATCGTTACTGACATGTCCCTCTATTCATACATAGGGGGATATGGGCCGGTTCACAGCTAGTTGTGGTGCAAGAAAGCAAATGTAGTGAAGTGATCAACAAATGATTAAAGAAGAAATGTGAGAATACGAGGGAGGACAGGTCTGGAATATTTTTCTATCTCGCTAAGCCTAGCAAAAATACCTTAGTGGGGATGTGCTCGGCCAATATCTAGTTAAGCATCCCATTGGACTATATATGAGACCCTCGGCCCATCTAACTCCCTCATGTCAATTTAAAGTAAGTGCAAGTAATTAAAACAGCCAAAGCTAATTACAGTCACAGGAGCTATAGAAGGGATTGCTCAAACCCTGCATCACCTATATCCAATGTGGGTTGCCAGCTCTTCCCCATAATTGAGCCCATTCGGAATTTTAGTGTTGAGCTCAATTATATACTTGGATTCGGTGATCCGTAGAAGTTGTTGTAGGGATTCTGCACATACACAGAGCTATGCACAGGATAATAGGACCTCGGAATATAGTGGTGAGCCAACCATAAACCTTAGCACCTAAAACCCCAACCCGACTAGCTGTAGCGTCTCATTAGCAACAATGCTACCAATGATTAGACAACCCGGAACACGGTATCTCTCTCTCAGGACTCGCAGGAACAAGAACACCCTTTCATCACTCACTCATACCTGTCCACAACGTGCGTAAGAAGAGACACTGTATAGTTTAAAATGTTTATTTCAACTAACGTGCTCTAAGATACAGTACACGTGCCAGTACTATCAGCATAATGCATAAGGATAATATAATCAGCATAGTTACAACTCCATAGAATACAAACGGGGAAAGCATTTTATAAAGCAGTGGATATAGGGCTAAATGACCTTACCACCCTCCCCATGCTAGTAGCTAGTTTATTATAAAAACAGAAGACCTCTGGGCTTGGTCGAGCGAACCCCCATACCTCAATATCTAGATGCAAGATTTACATCATCAGACAAGCACAGCTCTTCTCTCTGGAAAGGTTTTTCTCCAAGTGCCGCTAACCGTGAAATCACAATATTAAAAGCACACAAATTTCTCCAGGGCAGCTGTACCTAGTGTTATGTCTAAGTGCGAGGGACTGGCCAGATCAGCAAGAACAAGGGACGTTGTTTTTCGACCTTGTACATGTTGTGCAGACGTAGCCCAAAGGGAACAGGAGAAAAGGTGAAAGACAGAAATGCAGACAGTTCTAATATAGCCGGGCAGAAGCAGAGGCTGGAAAAACAACGGCACAAAGTAACGTGCGCAAAAAAGCATCATAGCAGCCAGGCCCAAGTCAACGCAGCAAGGCAGTCCAGGAGGCCACAAACCACAAGACAAAATCTCTCTCTATCTCCACTAATAAATTTGTGTTCTGTCCTTTGGTGTGCCCCTGTCTTCTTCTGGGAGTTCCCGAACAGACTGTGGATTATAATTAGCGGTTGCTGCCACCGCTGCAGGCACCGGCGTCGAAAGGAAGGTGATCGGCTAAGTGCGGCAAATCAGAAGAAATATATATATATATATATATATGTATATATATATATATATATCCAAGTATTACCGTTTCTCTCCACCACAATCCTTGGTAAAAACGGGTACGGACCACAAAGTTCGGTGCTCATAAATATTTAATAGTGCAAGTCGCCATGACGCGTTTCAGCCCTTCCTCGGGCCTTGATCTATATATATACACACACTGGTTTGTGAAAGGTTTTTATTTTGTTATTTAACAGAGGGGAAATGTAGTGTCTTGCAAGTTTTATGACGGAACCCCTTATGCTGTAGTTGTCAGTGCAGAAGGCAATGAAAGCTTGTTTAGAATGTTGAGTACGCAGTTACACACAGATGAATAAAGACATGTATTATTAAGCTCCGTATGTAGCGTAGTCATTGGCGGGAACCCAGGCTGGGGAGGACGCTAAAGGAGGCAATGGAACAGGGTGTTGCCATCATCCAGATGCAAGAGTACGAGGTCTTGAACAGTAGTTCTGAAGTCACTTTCTGGAAGAAACTGTTTCAATTTCATTAGAAGAGCGCGCTGATACCAGACCATTATTTGTTTTTTTGCAATGTTTTCCTTGAGTGTGAGATTGGTGTTCAGGAAAAATCTAAGTGACTTGCCATTTTGTGAAAATTGGAGTTCAAAGCCATCAAGGTTTGTGTCAGTGAGCCAGCTTTGTTTGGTAAATAACATGAATTTTGTTTTGGTTTGGTTGTGCATTAGTTAGGTGCTGGACATCCAGGTCTGGATAATGAGCAGGCAGTATTTAAGCATTGAATGTCTGAATCAGAGGAGACTTTTAATTTAAGTAGAGTTGTGTATCCTCAGCAAATTGGCGAATATTGATGCCAGTGTCTGAGACTAGAGCACCAAGAGGCTCCATGAGGTTGAAGATGAAAGGGGAAGTTGGAACCCTGTGGAACTTTGAAGGTAACAGTTATCCTTTGGAAAGTGGAGGTTCCAAAACTAGTGTTAGTTGGAAAGGTAGGAAGAGAACCACTGAAGGATATTGCTGGAAATCCTATTCGAAGCTCTAGGGTAGGTATAAGGGTGGGTTAGTCTGCTGAGCCAAAGGCAGCCGAGAGGTCAAGCAATATCAGGAGGCAAGGGTCATGTGTAAGGCAGCGCGGTTTCCATGCTGCAACTTGAGCTGAAGACAAACTGGTAGTTGTGCAGTAGATGGGTAACATTAATGTGATTTTTGAGTTGAACATAGACTTCTTTTTCAATGGTAGTTGAGTGATGTATACAAAATAGAACTTTACTCAGCACCCTCATCAATACATACAAGTGTCCATAGTGTAATGGAGCAATTTCTCAATCATAAAAGTATTAAACACAATCTCATATTAAGCACCACTAGAGAAATGAAGAAGGTCAATTAAATTTTTCTTCAAAGTATAAGTAAGCGCAAGAGTCCATCAAATTTCAAATGTTCAACTTCTCGGTTTATTCATTTGGTACTCCCAGCAAGGATTCTGCCAACACGTATTTCGTCTACACATAAACTTTTTCAAGGCTGGAAATATAAACACCATACATGTTGTTTTTTATTTATACAAAAAATATATATACAATCTATGCTGATGGTGAGATCACAGCATTTAATGTAACAAAATAATTAGCCATTGTTATAGAAAGTTCAATGGCAATAAAATAGATCTCTAGTTAGAATAGAGATAAGAATAAAGGTCAGAAGGAAGTGCTGACCATTCCTGGGTTTAGAAAGAGAAACCTTAATATACCGTGTGGGATGAAAAACAAGGAGTTGCCAGAAAGTAGGAAATAGAAATAGTAAAATTATTCTCCATTGACCACCAATAGTAGGAGACAAGCTTCACCACAAAGAATGCCAATTGAAGGTGAGAATATACAGAAATATCACACGTGATTTTGCCCATATAATGTACTACTAGACCCACATGTTTAAAGTAAGGAGAGTAGACGTTCCTGACGTAAGTCTTTCCGCCGCAACGTCATATGTAAGATGTCAGAAATTAATCTGTTGTAATAAGAATATTGTATTAGGTTACTGGCCTTTCAATACTAAAGACTATGGACACTAAAAAGTCCATGCTTCCCTAATGGTAGCTCCGGACATATAACTCCCATTAAGGGATAGTAATAGAGTCCAAGTATCTCTATTTTTAATCTAGTCATCACAGATTCACATACTTTCGTGCTCGATGGTACTTATTCCGCATCCCTGTATGTCATCCAAGTCTCAATCCTCAACCATCATTGTCCCGGATGTGCCAGTGAAACCTCTAACAAATAAATAAGTATCAATCAATAAATACAAAAGTATAAGTTCTTTAGTGGCCCCAAGCATTAGAACCAAGTTAGCCCCTAAGTTGTAAAATGTATTTTGTATATATAGGTTTGGTGCCACGAGTTCTATGTTAAAATGCGGGAAGAGTATACATAATTACCATTCAGAAAAAAGTATATATATAACTTGGTCAAGGGATGTTTTCTGGCGTATAAAGTAGAGCCGCAATCCCAAGGAAAGTGATCCGATCAAATGAGGGTCACTGGTTGGCTTCCTCTCTATAAGAAAGAAGTAACCAGAAAAGTTAAAGATAATTGCTTCAGAATAAAGCCACTGGCTAAATACTTCTATGAGGTCTTTATCTCGTAATATATAAATCGGGAATGTGACTTACCCGAAAAAGTATATTTGCGTTAATAGGGACGCGAGTCCATGTAACCGGAGCCAAATCACTGTGTAAGTTCCCCGTGGTGACTAAGAATTTGTATTCCACTTGGAGGGAATTCCCTGATAAGCTCCCTCACTACACATTGGAAAAAGCCGATTAATATCTGTTAAAATTCAAAGTTACAAGTAAGTTACTAGTTCAAACCATATCCCAAAAGTATACGGTCACGTGGGTTTCACTTACCCGACAAAAGTGATACCAACGCTCGAACGCGTGTCCGTGCTACTTGCACTGAGTCACCGCGTTCCTTCGCCATAGTGTTTTTTAAAAAAACAAGCTGCGGTCATGTGACTCGCATGCTTGAGATTTGCATGCCGGTCTATCTCGTCAGAAAGACGAGCTAAAAGCGGCGCCATCTTAAAGATGTCAAATAGCGCGTTGTGTGAAATCACCCCAGCAAGAACTGGGTGTGGTTATAATCCGATTATCTCTTGATATTTAAATGCTGTTACCTCAGTTAATCATCTTATAGTACCACCTATTTTCAACTACTAGTGCATAGCCCACAAGTAAAAATGCCCACCAAATCAAGGAGCATTATAATTCTATTCGCTCTTGATATTTGAAGGCCGTTGCCTCAGTCAGTCACCGTACAGTGCCACCTATTTCCAACTACCAGTGCATAGCCCACAGGTAAAAATGCTCACCAGATCAAGAAGCATGATAAAGACTATGTAAACAGGAAAGAGTGGGAGGTAATAAATGCAGTTTCAAGTAATGGCTTAACATTCATATCTCAGTGCAGTGTGTGAAACCATCTTACTACATTTCGACCGGACACAAGGTATGTTACACAGCATAATACAAAGTTGGTTCACAACCACAATGTACAGTTTCAGTCTTGTAAGAAAACATGTAGTTCCCTATCTACGTTGAGCCCTAGATCTACGGATCTAAGTTTTATTAACCACTTCGTTTCCAGTTTTCTCAACGCTAAGGTTCTGTCTCCACCTCGTATATTGTCCTCTGCTATAGTGATACCATGAAAGCTGAGTTTTATTATTTCAGATGCAGCATGTACACTATTATAGTGAACTGCCAATAGATAGTTAATGTTGCCATTGCAAATAGCTCTAATATGTTCCTGCACTCTTTCTTTGAGTGGTCTGATTGTACTGCCCACGTAAATCAGGCCACATTGGCAAACAATGCAGTACACTACGAATTTAGTGTTACAATTTATAAATTGATGTATTCTGTGGGTCTGTCCTGTATTGTAACTAAAGCTTGTTGTTCTGTTTAAGGCATATTGGCAGACATTACATGTAGTACACCTATAAAAGCCAGTAGGTCTTTTAGGAAGCCACGTTTGCACCTGTCCTATCTTGTTTGGTGAAACATAAGATGGACACAATATATTTCTAAGTGTTCTCCCTCTACTGTACGTGATTTGTGGTTTCTTTGTTAGATATTGATCCAAACTGTGATCTAGTTTCAGAAGATGCCAATGTTTATGTAAGGTTTTATATATGTCATGGCTGTGTGAATTATATTGCGTGATGAATGCAATATTAGTCCTCTGTTGTTTATTTCTTTTACCTCTTTTGCTACTAGATTTTAGAAGCCCCATGCGGCATGTTTTACTTATCTTGCTATATGCTTTATCCAGCGTAGTTCTGTCATATCCCTTGGTGGAAAAGCAAGCTTTTAAGCAATCGAATTCCTCTTGGAATATTGTGTAATTGCTGCAGTATCTTCTCAGACGCGTCATTTCCCCAAAAGGAATAGCTCTAATCTGTGTGTTTGGATGCGCACTACCAGCATTCAACACAGAGTTGTATGCCGTGGGTTTACAATAAAGTTTGGATGCAATTTTATCATTTTCTATGTAGAGAGTAAGGTCTAAAAAGTCAATCTCACTTTTACTGATCTTATGTGTCAAACCCAAGTTGTATTCATTGTTATTAAGATATAATATGAATTCCATCAGAGTCTCATTGTCTCCACCCCAGATCATGAGGATATTGTCTATAAAACGCCCTCAATAAATAATGGGTCCTGTCATGTCTGGTGGGCAATTCCTCCAAATATAATGCTGTTAAAAAAAAAACATATAGGTGTTAGCAAAAGAGGGGGAACATTTTGACCCCATGCAAGCCCAGCTGATTGTCTAAACCACATGCCATTGTGTATGAAAAAGTTATTTTCCAATGTAAGACGTGTGAGCTCTAAAATCATTTGCGTGTGTTCATAAAGAGTAGCATCACGTTTCGTTAGATAATACGTTAGCGCCTCCATACCTTTATTCAAGGGGATACTGGTATATAAAGCATTGACATCTAAGGAAACAAAAGTAAAATCTTTGGACCAAATCAGATCATCCAGTTTGTTCAATAAGTCTTTGGTGTCTAAAATAAATGCTGGTTTTGTACGATAGGCTGTAAAAAGATATCGATGTATTCTGAAATACGCTCCGTGGGTGACCCGATCCCTGAAATGATGGGTCTACCAGGAGGGGAGGTGCAGTTCTTATGTATCTTGGGTAAGGTATACATACATGCAGCTCGTGGTGTTAGATTAAAAAGATATTTATTTTCCATATCAGTAAGGAGACATGAATTTTTCCAGTAGCTCAGTGTTTTTTCAATCAATGTTGTTATCTCCTTCGATGGATTTCGAGATATTTTAGTGTATGAACCCGAGTCTGCTAACTGAGTATCAATCTCCTTGATGTAGTAATCCATGTCCAATAGGACAATGTTGCCCCCCTTATCTGCCTCTTTAATAGCCACCCATGTCTGAATAGTCCAACAATTTTTTTAACGCTATTCGTTCATCTTTACTTAGATTGTCTTTAAATCTGATATGTTTTCGTTGACATTTGTCCTCTAACATGTAAAGATCTTTTGTTATGGCCTTATAGAAGCATTCAATCAGATTTTCTGGTGGTAGCATAGGTACAACCGTTGACTTCGTTCTGAGCCACTGTCCAAATTTAAATTTGGAGCTATATCTAAGTCTTGTAAAATCTCACCAATAGTTGGTGCTGGCCCCATACTCTCATCCAATGATAATAACATTTGTAAGTCCAGAATATCTTTGATTGCGTTATCACTTTTGTTTACATAGTCTTTATCACGCTTCTTGATCTGGTGAGCATTTTTACTTGTGGGCTATGCACTAGTAGTTGAAAATAGGTGGTACTATAAGATGATTAACTGAGGTAACAGTATTTAAACATCAAGAGATAATCGGATTATAACCACACCCAGTTCTTGCTGGGGTAATTTCACACAACGGAGTGTACTAGTGTGCAATAGGACCATCCTTGAATGGTATTCGAGAATATCTGTATAACATCTAGTATTTTAGATAGTGCACTCAAAATGGCGTCACTGAAAAACTCTGAATAAAAAATAGGGGATTTCTTGTTACAATAGGCATCACTCCTCCAGGACCACCAAAGAATGTACAATTGAGTATTTTCGTTTTCGAACATTTGAGAGCCTTTATACATTACTATATCACCATAATCGGGACCTCCACATATGGCCCATTATGCTCTATTTATCATCTTTAAGATGGCGCCGCTTTTAGCTCATCTTTCTGACCAGAGAGATCGGCATGCAAATCTCAAGCATGTGAGTCACATGACCGCAACTTGTTTTTTTTAAAAACACTATGGCGAAGGAACGCGGTGACTCGGTGCAAGTAGCACGGACTCGCGTTCGAGCGTTGGTATCACTTTTGTCGGGTAAGTGAAACCCACATGGCCGTATACTTTTGGGATCTAGTTTGAACTAGTAACTTACTTGTAACTTTGAATTTTAACAGATATTAATCGGCTTTTTCCAATGTGTAGTGAGGGAGCTTATCAGGGAATTTCCTCCAAGGGGAATACGAATTCTTAGTCACTGCGGGGAACTTACACAGTTATTTGGCTCCGGTTACATGGACTCGCGTCCCTATTAACGCAAATATACTTTTTTGGGTAAGTCACATTCCCGATTTATATATTATGAGATAAAGACCTTATAGATGTCTTTAGCCAGTGGCTTTATTCTGAAGCAATTATCTTTAACTTTTCTGGTTACTTCTTTCTTATAGAGAGGAAGCCAACCAGTGACCCTCTTTTGATCGGATCACTTTTCCTTGGGATTGCGGCTCTACTTTATATGCCAGGAAACATCCCTTGACCAAGTTATATATATACTTTTTTCTGAATGGTAATTATGTATACTCTTCCCGCATTTTAACATAGAACTCGTGGCACCAAACCTATATATACAAAATACATTTTACAACTTAGGGGCTAACTTGCTTCTAATGCTTGGGGCCACGAAAGAACTTATACTTTTGTATTTATTGATTGATACTTATTTATTTGTTAGAGGTTACACTGGCACATCCGGGACAATGCTGGTTGAGGATTGAGACTTGGATGACATACAGGGACGCGGAATAAGTACCATCGAGCACGAAAGTATGTGAATCTGTGATGACTAGATTAAAAATAGAGATACTTGGACTCTATTACTATCCCTTAATGGGAGTTATATGTCCGGAGCTACCATTAGGGAAGCATGGACTTTTTAGTGTCCATAGTCTTTAGTATTGAAAGGCCAGTAACCTAATACAATATTCTTATTACAACAGATTCATTTCTGACATCTTACATATGACGTTGCGGCGGAAAGACTTACGTCAGGAACGTCTAGTCTCCTTACTTTAAACCTGTGGGTCTAGTAGTACATTATATGGGCAAAATCACGTGTGATATTTCTGTATATTCTCACCTTCAATTGGCATTCTTTGTGGTGAAACTTGTCTCCTACTATTGGTGGTCAATGGAGAATACTTTTACTATTTCTGTTTCCTACTTTCTGGCAACTCCTTGTTTTTCATCCCACATGGTATATCAAGGTTTCTCTTTTTAAACCCAGGAATGGTCAGCACTTCCTTCTGACCTTTATTCTTATCTCTATTCTAACTAGAGATCTATTTTATTGCCATTGAACTTTCTATAACGATGGCTAATTATTTTGTTACATTAAATGCTGTGATCTCACCATCAGCATAGATTGTATATATATTTTTTGTATAAATAAAAAACAACACGTATGGTGTTTATATTTCTAGCCTTGAAAAAGTCTATGTGTAGACGAAACACGTGTTGGCAGAATCCTTGCTGGGAGTACCAAATGAATAAACCGACAAGTTGAACATTTGAAATGTGATGGACTCTTGCGCTTACTTATACATTGAAGAAAAATATCATTTACCTTCTTCGTTTCTCTAGTGGTGGTTAATATGAGATTGTGTTTAATACTTTTATGATTGAGAAATTGCTCCATTACACTATGGACACTTGTATGTACTGATGAGGGTGCTGAGTAAAGATCTATTTTGCATATGTGTACACACATTAGTTTTTCTGATGTGTAATTAGCACCTTTGGGTAGTAGGTGTATTGAGCTGGTATAGCACCTCATTTTTGACTGAAATTTGTCTTACTAAGTTACTCATACAGGACTTGATTATAACCAATGTATTAGTAGCTGAGGTGTGGTAATTTCCGAACTTGGGACTACTACTGCCTTATTTGAATTCATTATATGTAGTTGAGTGATGGACCGGTAGTTGGGAAGGTTATCAAGGTGTAGTGTAGGTTTCTTTAGGAGTGGGTTAATCTAACTTATGTTATGAGCTTCTGGGAGGACACCTTTGGTGAGAAATGCATTGCCAATGATGAGGATGTGTGAGAGAGTGTCCTCAGAAATAGCTTAGAAGAAGGACAAGAGTAAGATATCATCTGTGTAAGAAGTGGCTTTAAGGTATTGGAATGGGTGAACACATTGTCAATAAACACCATGATATGTGCAGGCCCAACAACTGCAATACCATCAAATGCAATGTCATGGTACACCATAACCTGTGCCCGCATAACAATGTCAATGCCCATAAATGCACTGTCAATGTATGCCATAATCTATACCGACAGTAACAACGTCAATGTATGTCATAATTCATTCACACATAACAATTTTGTTACCAGTAGAAACAATGTCGATGTACGCCATTATATAGGCATGCATAACTATTTCAATATTAGTAAAGACCATGTCAAGGTACCCTGTGACAACTGCACGCATGATTTTGAGAATGTCGGTAAAAATGTAATCAATGACTGCAATATTATTTTCAGAAGTTCTAATGAACTTGTATAATTATTATCGGATTCACTCAAGGTGACCTCCCCGTCAACTCCGAGTCAGAGATACGTGGTCAGACAGGTCTTGCAACCCCAACCCATGCCTATCGAGTGACAGGTCGTAGGCAGGGGCTCACTTGGCCCAGAGACAAAAGCGCACCCAGGGAAAACCCTGATCGATCCCACAGATAGACAGTTGCATCACAAACAGGTCTGTGGAAATTGGCCCCAATAAAACATGTTTTGCCTAAGGCGCGCGTTCCCCATAAATACCAATAAGCTAGATGCCACATGTAGATTGGAACACTCAGGCAATCAGGACACGACATGCACACCGCACATAGTGATCACATGCTCCCCACACCAGACATCTGGACACATATACACTGGTCCACACTAGCTCTCCCCGGGGTCGAGAACCATCTGTGTCCTTATCAGATGCTCAAACGTGTTAATTCAGGACAGAGATGATTTTTCAAGAATGCAGAATTGTTTCATTGTACCTCACAAGATGCATATATTGTTAGCAGAAACTTATACAAGCAGAGACTTTCTTCAGACGCACTCTGTCGAGACTCTCCTGGCTGCTGCGTTTAATTAAACCAACTGGTTCCTATTTTGTGAAACGCCTCTTGTCTTTTATTTATTTAAGGTAAAATCATATCTGAGCAACATTTTGCAAGCCACCCAGGAGAGATTGACATTCACATTTTGTGCAAACAAGATTGGTGAGCAGACCCCATCATTGATTAGAAGTTCTGCTGAATCCACGGAGCCATCACAGGGTAAGAGACTACATCTGATCCTTACTGTGGGGGATATAGGGTCAAATTGTCTCTGGGTGTCAGATAGGGACCGCTTGGACCCCTGGTTGTGGTACATTGTTGCTGTACGGGACGAAGCAAGTATGTCGCAGGACAAACCTAATTGCATCAGAATATAAAGACATCCAACTTCTTGCAAACAGATATGAGCATAAAACATTTGACATCCAGGACAGCACTTTAGAACAGAAAGAAAAGAATGAAAATGAGAGGACCATGATAGTACTTCTGTCCCTCAAGCAGTTCTGCTAATTCTATTTGAGGACACATACATTGTGTACATATAGTCAAATATATCTTTGTTTGGACAGGGAACAATAGCTCACTGTGGGTTTGCCCTATCTATTGGATGTTTAGCTTTCCCCATAGTATAGTTTGGTTAAACCCATGGCGTTCCTGATGAAGGAGCTTTGGTCGCCGAAATGCACGTTGACACCATCCTACCAAGAATTAGCCACCATTTTGTAGTTTGTTGTTTGATATTGTGAAAATATATTTTCTGTGACCTGTTGATACATATTTCTATATCTTGTCATGATAAGATGATGAGACAAGTTGACTTAGGTTACTCATAGAATAGGACTTATTCAATGGAGTCATCAGTAATCTGTTTTGATTTTAAAATTAATATTTTTGATAATAAAAAGTAATGGTGAATGTTATTTGCCTTGCTTGGCTCTCCTTATATTACTAAATTTCAAAGTTAAATAGTAGGCTGCCTAAGGTCTTTATTTTCAATATGTGGCACAGAGGTACGCATAGGCTCTGGGTGTAATATAGAGCCAGCATCTCAATCTTACTTTTTTAGTCTCAAAGGGGCCGATTCACAGAACTAATCTGAGATAAAATCCTAAACTTACTACTTTTGGTATTCACAGAAGGCATTTATTAGTAGTAAAGTTAGGACTCCTAACTTTACTACTACTAAACTGAGACAAAATCCTAACTTTACGACTTTCGGTATTCACAAAAGGCATTTAGGAGTAGTAAAGTTAGGAATCCTACTTCGTGGTTCATCGCCCGCGTCTCCTTCCTACTCGATACTGCTGCTACGAAGAAAGCAAAGCATGCAAACCAAAGAGGTTTCATTCCTCTATCGCAAAGCTCGTGCCCGCGATCAAAGAAACGGCTGCACAATATAAGTTTCCAAAAGTACAGCGTCTTCTCCAATACTATATTGAGCAAAATCGAATCGTCAAAGATACCTTTCACACTGCTCAACACTTTCGAGCACACTTGAATTTTCAAACCAAACCAAGACCCACAAATTGTTTGGCAAGAGATTGGATAATCTCAAATAAGCTCTCTTGTGTTCCAGGTCCTGAGGAGAACCCCGCCCAAATTTTTTTAGGTGTTCGAAACGCGTTGACCATAATTCTGACCAAACAAGTGAACACGTATTCACTATCAGGCTAACCCCTTTTGTGTACTTGTGACTAATTTTTTGAAATATTACGGAAATAATTGCCTTGGTTATCTGAATATTACACTTTGGTCACTGCCCAGACCATGGTTGCGATGTTTGTCCTAAAAAAAGAAACACTGAATTTTTAATATAATTTTCAACCCATTTGGGCGTTTTCCTTTTCTTCCCTTTTTTTCCCTTTCCCTTTTCATTTTTGTTATCTTTTATGTTTTGCAAAGTTTGGAACCTGAGCTTGTTTATTTACCATTATAATTGTATGAATTTGTTGTCTACATTATGTCTAGTGTCGTCTAATATATGTGACAAATATTATATGTTATACATGTTATGTATGTGATGTAACCAGTGTGGTCTATGAAAATTGATTAATGGACTACTGTGCTAACCGATAATGTTTTTTTGACAAAATGAAATTTCAAAATTCTTCAGAAACTAAAGAATTTTAAAAAATAGTTTTTTTCCAGTCACAATGAGTGTCACATGTGATTTGATTAAGTAATTTGTTGATCAAGTATCAGTACTGGCATGTGTGTTGTTGCTAGCTTATGAAGATTGGCCTAGCCTTACTGATTATGGGCCAGAACCCTCTATTGTTGATAACGGGGTAAATCCTGCTACTTTCCTAGTGCATGTGGTCAGAGAGTGTGAGTAGACCCACAACTGTGCAACTCCCTCCCCCGACGCGATCAGCCAGGCTGAGGAAGATCGATCCCCGGTTGCGAGGTGCTGTTTATTGATGGGTCCTCCACAATTGACCAACAGACAGGACGAGGCAAGTGGGGGTAGCTGTAGAGATGGCCCCTGGTCATGAGGCTTCAGACGGCCTATGGGTCACCGTGCAGGTGAATCTCCTGCTCTATCCCTCAGCGCAGGTGGCAGAGCTAACAGCATTAATTGAAGCCCTCACCCAGAGCTCAGGGAGGATGGTGACCATCTTCTATGACTTCCTGCACATCACCACCACCGTGCACCCGAGCATGAGGAGATGGAGGCAACGAGGGTTTCTATTATCAGACAACACCCCTGTTGTGCACCAGGACATCATGGAGTTGCTAATACACGCTCTGACGTTACCTAAGCATGTAGCCATGATGAAGTGTGCCGCCCATACTAGGGGCAAAGGCTTCGTGTTCCAAGGGACTGCGTTAGCAGACCAGATGGCAAAAAGAGCAGCATATGGGAAGGTTTTTGAGGCTCACATACAGCCCATGCAGCAGATTGAGGAGATCAAACCATCACACGACCCACCATACACGGAGACAGCAAGTTTGTACCAAAGGGAACTTCAGGAGACGGCTCCTACAGAAGAAAGGAAATGGTGGCTGGCCAGGGATTGCACTCAGTCAGCACACAACCTCATTTATTGACACACACCCTCCGGGAAACCCCATTATGCCCCACAGTCTGGTTGAAGTAGCCTTACATCAACTACACCTACCAGATCACATGGCCAAATATAACATGGTAGTGGAGCTTCAAAGCGACTGGTTCATCCCCAACATTGTTGAGATAGTATCTAAGCAGGTCCACCACCGGAACTCCAAGTGCCCCACTGCCAAGCTACCATAACAAGCACCTCAACCTGGACAAGAAGTCTACAATCGCAATTTTATAAGGAAGTGGAAGCAAGTCAAGTTTGAATGGCCTACAGAGTGGTCTTCACAACACCAAATGCCCTTGAGGTGGAAGGGAAAAATTGTGGGTCCACCTCCCTGACGTGCGGCTGAAACCTTCCATGGCAAACCCCATGAATTGCACCGTGAACCTTTTATCTTGAACTGTCAAAACCAAGAAACCCTCAATCAGTGTGCGAATTAAGAAATACAAACTGTACTGTGAACATCTTCCTCAAACTTTGTTAATTAAAGACACTCCTAATGACCAGAGGATTACTGAAATCTCCCCTGGATTCTTTCCAAGACTTGCAATGTTCAATAAGTTATGTATTGTTGTACTTCCATGTACTTTGCTCTGTTTGCTATGGGTGCTGTCACATCCATTCATCACCAAAGGACTGCGTAGTCTAATGGAGTCCACCTCGAAGCTATCACCGCGCTTGGTTGAGGGCCTCTCCCACATCACTTATAATTACACCGAACCCAACACTAGCATCCCACATGCACTACACAGCACCATCTTCCACAAAACATGGTATCAGCACATGACTGCCGTGGGATTCAAGACATCAGCCAGGTCATGTTACGTCTGGTCGATGATACCACATGCAGTAGGTGCAGACAGGCTTTACTTGTTCCAAAAGGTACCCCCCGAAAAAGCAAAATGCCTTCTCCACCTATACCTTTGTAGGATTAGGGCCAAAATGCAACCCAACAGAGTAGAACCATATAGAGTAGGAGTGAATCTGACCCGATACAAGACCAGTCTCACAGCATTGTACCTTGTCACTGAGCCTAGCAACATTCAAACTGAGCTAGATAGGATGAGCAGGAGGTCCACCATAGGGGACGATACTGTTTGGCCCAAGACTTTCCAGAGAAGAGATTCTTGGAGGTAGCAAAACCACTACACCAATGCATGCACATGTCCGCTCCAGCTTCCATCTGTTGTCCAACGGTGGCCCTTAGCATATCTGGGGCTGTCTTCTTTAATAACTAATGGACCCCAGGCAAAGAGTTTCAGTGCAGGGCCATCCACCTCAATGATACGAAGGTAAATGAGTCTCATAGGGGAGGGTTGAACAACACCGTAGATACCCCATGTCAGGAAATATGGTATACTGAGGTGAATAGATATACGTGGTTAGAAGGGAAGGGACAACCCCTAATTGTACGGAAACCTAGACTGTATCCCTTGTGTTTCATAGGTAAAGGAACCATTTAGCTGGGAACAATTGAAAATCGTGGCACAATATTGCACATTCCAGACATGCAATGGGTTACCTTCATGCTGATGGATACTTACTGGCAATGCGGCAAGTTTGCCTATACTCAGCTCATCCCCGTAAAGCGTGGCCTCTGCTCACTTGTCACCATTCACACCCCTATCCTGGTCATTCCTGGAGAGGATCTGTCAGAGTTGCACCAACACCCACTAAAGAAGAAGACAACTCTGTTGCATCAGGCTCAAGAAAAAAGAACTTCTGATTATATTAGCTGGGCTCAGTACAAGAGCATTCAGGAAGAATTCAGACTGTTTACTGACACACAAGTAAACGCGCAAGGGTCCGTAGCCTTCTTCACTGTGCAGATGAAAGTAAACGCTCACTGGTTACAAATAACCAGGTGGGAGATGCTCAAGATGATGAACAGCACTGAGCTTGGACTTAATGTGATCAAGGAAGAACTGAGAGCCATCTGCCTCATGGTGATGCAACATCAATATATGTTGGACTTAATGACTGCAATGAAGGAGGGGTGTGTGACAAGATCAGAACATTCTGTTTCATGATTATCCCAGGCAATGACCTGGATAATGGGACACTATCCAAGCATTGCACTGTTTACAAAGAGGCATGCATGAGGAGGCAGGTGCCCCTGAGCTGGAGTAGTACATGAGTTGCCTCTCCTGGATTCCCCAGTGGCTAACTGGTCTGAGCAAATCATTGTTGCCCGTTTTCATATTTTTATTGTTTTTGTGTGATTTCCTGCAATTGAAAATCATCTGGGTGAGCAAAAAGGCCAAAAAAGCCAGAGGAGACTCTCGAATAGTTGTTGTTAAAACAGAAAAGAAGGAGTCTCACACTCCAGCTCACGACACCATTGAACCAATGCAAATTGGTAGCGTGAGGGGTCCCTTGCCCAAGGATGATAAAGATTGAAGACAGAGATTGAATCTATGTCTGTATTGCGGCAAATCTAGGCATTTTGCCAGAAAGTGCATAAGTAAACGCAGTAATCCCAAAAAGGCTGTCGGGATATTGGCAGTGACTGATTCTACTGACCCTGATCAGGCAGAAAACTTCCATGCTCGATAAGGACAGAAACTGCGTTATCGAGCACCAATAGGACAGGCGGTCCCCCATTACCTGGCAAACACCACTAGTACTGTACCTCGACACCTGACACTCATAGTGACACTGATTCTGTCTACCCAAGCCCATAAAGTCATCCCTATACTTCTGAACTCTGGGGCTACAGGTAACTTTTTAGATCTGGGCCTAGCCACAACACTCGTTATTACAACCATTAAGAATGACAACCCCAAACCTGTCCAAGCCATGAATGACTCTGAGTTGTCGTAAGGGCTCATTGGCTACTAGTCCTCTCCCTTAATGCTGATATGTGCCAATGGACATACTGAGCAAATACAACTCAACCTGATTGACACTGCTGTCTTTGGGGCAATATTGGTTATCCCCTGGCTGCAAATTCATAGCCTAAAAATAGATTGGGTATCGACGAAGGTGACACTTGACTCTAAGCACTGCTTTCATTCCTGTTATCAAGAAGTACCACATCCTATAGTACCAATGCATTGTGCATTCACACACATAGCATCGGTCTCTGGAGAAGCAACCATTCCAGAGCCTTATCGGCACTTTCATGGCATTTTATGAGAACAAAACGCCACTTAGTTGCCACCCCATAGGTCCTATGACTGTCGAATAGACTTGATTGCAGGGGCAGCTTTAACATGCAGTAGGGTGTATGCTCTTTCTGAGCCTGAGCACCGCTACCTATGCGAGTATTTAGACCACCTATTGGCCAAGGGGTTTATATGCCATTCCACCTCACCAGTGTCATCCCCTTATTCTTTGTGCCAAAAAAGAATGGCAAACTTTATTTCTGTATAGATTACCACGCAGTCAACAAGGCAAAAATAAAGAACTGTTATCCTCTACCACTCATACCTCTCCTTCTAGACCAAGTGCAACAATCCACCAGTTACACAAAACTTGATTGGCAGGGTGGCTACCACTTGATCAGTGACATAGAGAGAGATGAGTGGAAACTGGCATTTTAAACCAAGTTTGGGCTATTTGTGTACAGCATGATGTCCTTAGGCCTGTGTAAAGCTTCTGCAGCCTTTACATTTTCCATCACTGAAGTGCTGTAGGAGTTCCTTGATGTCTGTGTAATTTTGCACATAGACGATATCCTGATCTATTCATCCTGTGAAGATGAACATATAGGTCATGTGAGAGCGGTAATACAATGACTTTGCATATACTATCTGTTCACTAAAATGGAAAATTGTGTTTTCCATGCTAGAACCATTGAGTTCTTGGGCTATGCCATCTCTCCCATTGGTATCTCTATGGATCGATCAAGGATGCAATCCATACTTAATTGGGAGGCCCCAAAATCTGTCAAAGAAGTCCAGTGGTTTATGGGCTTCGCCAACTTTTTTCAGTGGTTTATTTCCCAATTTTCCACCAAAGTGTCCCCGATCACACAGTTGTTGCGAAAAGCAGTCCCGTTCCTTTGGAGTGCTGATGCGAAAGCCGCTTTCCAGGGCCTTAATCAGATTTTCACTGAAGCACCTATTTTGCACCACCATGGTCCTTCCCAGCTATTTTGTGTGGAGGCCGACACATGCCAAGGTAGCTGTAGGGTATGTATTATCTTAGATGGATCCTGAGTCTGGTCGCTTCCACCCAGTGGCCTATTTCTCAAAGAAGCTGCTACCAGTCGAGCAGAATTTCACTGTGGCAGAAAGGGAACTCTTAGCCATCAAGTTAGCCTTCCAAGAATGGTGACATCATCTACTAGGGGCTGGGCACTCAGTTACCATGTATACAAATCACTGTAATTTGCAGGTCTTTCAGACAACCAAGGCTTTGACCCCACACCAGCTACGTTGGCTCTTGTTCTTTAACAAATTTTATTTAGTTATTACTCACTGACCTGCCACTGCACAATTGAATGCTTACACACTGTCACAGTTAGGTTTTTCGGCTACTGACAAAGAGACAGAACAACCACAAAACATCATACCCTTGGAGAAAATCATTTCTCTCTGTTCCTCACAGGAATTCCTTGACAAACTTTGAGCAGCAAAAAATGACTCACCTCTACCTGCTGAGGTCACAAAAAAAGAGAGGTTATTATATCATGAAAACCAACTGTTTGTCCCCACCTAAGAATTTCGGAATACTCTGATGCATTGAGGTCATGACTCTGTTTTGGCAGGGCATCCAGGAGAAAGGAATAGTGTGGAACTGTGTCAACGGTGGTTCTGGTGGCCCAAAATAGCACAAGACATCAGAAACTACGTCCAAACCTGTTTAACTTGCATGCGATCTAAAACATCACATGTCCCACCTTCAAGACTGTTGTGTACTCTGCTCATACCACTGACTCACAGCATACATTAAGCATGGATTTCGTCAAGAATTTCCTAACTTCAAATGGGTATATCATCATTTGGGTAGTAGTCGACTACCTGACTAAAATGACCCGTTTTGTTCCTCTAAAGCGAATGCCCGTGGCAGCAGAGCTTGCTAACCTATTCTTAAACTATATAGTGAGACTGTCGTACCTGTTCGAATGCAGGCCCAGATTACTGCAGCTCCCTTAAGGGGAGAAGCGCGAAGCCTTTAAGACCGCTTACTGCCTAGCAGGAACTTGCTTTTCATCAGAGTGACTTCCTGCTTACTTCAGCAACTTACTTGTTGTGGCATTCCTGTTGTTGTCTCTTCCTGGCATCTTTTGTGATCCTGGTTTGGGACGTCATCATTGCTCAGACTCCTGGCGTCTCAGTGTTTCCATCAGGTGAAGCCTCGTGGTGCGTTATCTCTCCTGGGATGGGCTCCTGTCTTCCTTCATGTTGTGCTGGATGTCTGTAACCAGAAAGGACAAGAAGGAGATATTTCATTAATCCTTTTGGGCTAGGCCTTGGCAGAGTGTCCACGAAGTGACCCAAAAACTCTGCCACGCTACACAGAGTTCCACAAGTGGCGGAGTGCATTAGGTTGCACCGTTCGTGCTGATTTTTAGCGCCAGGTGTTTGAACCATGCTTGGCATGCCACCAGCAGGGCACTGTTTGAAGATCAAGGGGCCAGGGCGGGGCTTATATCTGCTCAGACAACAGGGGCATTGAGGGTCGGAATCTCCCCCCCAAAGGCGTGCAACTAGGCACTATAATAAACCACGGTGCTGCTGCTGCGCAATAACCCCCGTGCAAAAATCCCCAATTCCTTAACCTTGAAGCTGCAACCTTCAAGGCTAGGAAGCCGGAAAAACCTCATAGAAAACATAGTGAGGGGTGGAGAGAGACTTCATAAACAGCACAGAAAATGGTGCATAACAGTACAAACAGCGAGCGCAAAAGAATAGAGGAAAAAAGCAAAAAATGAAAAAAGGGGGTCTAGTATATCAGCAAAATAAAGCCGGAGGAGGCAGGCAGGTCACAAGACACCACATCAATAGTGGCACAACATTGGCACAGCTCAGTATTGTTAGCACAAAAAGGGTTGGCAAGCACCAAGCAAATATGAAGCCATCCATTCAAAACATAAGGGCCACCAAGAACCTTAAGGGTGCAAAAGAGATGAGATCTGGAAAAGAGAGGTGGTCGGTCACAGACATACTTAGCAAAAGGAAAAAAAAGAGCAAAGGCCTTAATGAGATTAACAACAAAGAGAATCCAACAATGGAAGAGAGCACACACCACCAACAGAGACTGGTAGACGTGGACTCCACTCAGTCAGCTGGAATGACAAAAAACAGCTACCAGCCCAAGATCTATACTAAATTCTCATTTATGAGAGATGCCGAGCCAGCACTTTGCTCCAGCAATGAAAGCCTAAATGGCCTCCCTTCTCCCCTATGCCCAGAGGCAGCAGACAATCTAAGTCTTAAAGCAGATAAGACAGAGATAGAAATGGAAGAGAGCACGAACAGGGCTAAGACCATCCCATGCTCAGACAGTCATCAAGGAGGGATAGCACCAAAGAAAATGAACGACGACTCAACAAAAGGTGACTTCATCACAACCCTCAAAACACATCCCACAGTAGATGCGCCCTGGCCAAACCCGGCAACAACAACAGGAGCATTCTCCGCCCTGCCCGAGCCTGGCACAGGCTTACTGCTCGAACCAATCATCACAATAATGCCAAGAAGAATAAACTCCTACCCCCAAAAAAACCAAAAACCTTGAAAAGATCAAACAATCACCTCCACTTACATCACTTCCATCTCTTCAACTCTAACCGACAATGGGGCTCCCACATACTCTCCAGTAAGCTCGGCACATGGCTCTAAGACAGAAAGTATTGAAGCTTCCCACAAAGAGGAACAAAAACAAACCATTCACGAGGCTGCCCAGCCACAATAGGCACAGGAGTCACATGATCCATGGCATTCCATCCCGGTGACAGATCTGGAAACACTGTGCACTCTAACAAGCCCCAGCGGGAGCGGGAATGCACAGGGAGATGATAACAGAGGAACACAGCAAGATAAGCTAGCGATAACGAAAACTTCAGCCTCTACACTCTTGGCACAGTACTCAACCTATCCGCCAACTGCCCAACAGGTAACACCAGGGTTCCAGAAACAGGAGGCATAAAGGATCACAACGATAAAACAGGCAATATCCTGGGTTGAACAACTCATGAACAAGATCACCATGAACTTCCACACACCTCTGGTTGCAGGCAGGCTGAGGCCACTCTCCTCCATCAAAACCGCACTAAAGAAACAAACTGAATGAACCCAGAGATGCTCTCGTCATCTTTATTGGACACAATGCAGCTTTCCATCAAATCAATGCAGTATCACTCCGACAAAATGGAGATTCAATTATCCATTCTTAATTCGGTTGCCATTCATGTTGCAAACATTGACAATAGACTATCAGATATGAACAACTTGATCAAAAGAGCTCAGGCAGACACACAATTAATGCAAACACATTGCACCTGTTTCACCATTGTAGATAAACTCTCTACTCTCCCAGCAGTAATGGGGGACATTTGAGCAGACATCAAGAAACTATATAATACAACAAGCATAACTGCTCAAGAGACCAAAGCATACGGTAACATAGAAGGATTAGCCGGCGGCATAGACGCGAGGTCTAACAAGGGATGTGGGAAAGCACCCCCAAAGGACTCCCATAGCGATACGCGTTCATCTAATCGTTCAAGACCCAGATGGTTAAGCGCAGCTAACATAACAGCTGATCACAAAAGTGAGAAAGCCAGGGCTGAAGGAAATAGCGAATCCCTCAATGGAAAAGAACAAAATAGACACCCAGAGCAACTTCATTACCTGCAACAATTGGAGTGAGGTCTATTAACAGAACACGAAATAAAACCACTTGACCCGGCTAATGTTGCAGGAAAAGAGGACCCGAATCATAGCCGTAAGCAGAGGAGAAGAGGAAGAAAGAGGAAGAAGAACATAACGGACTACTTCCATACAGGGAGAGCAAGACCCGGGATAAAAAGCCCAGTTGTCAGTATAACCCGAGAACAACTGTCTCCAACAGCAAACAACAAATCGTGCCAACTGGCCTCAACAACCCCGGGGGGCTCTGAATCCGAGCTGGGAAGGGCCGAGGAAGATCTGCCAGAGCTGGAAAGGGCTGAGGAAGATCTGTCCGAGCCACCTCAAAAAGCTCCAGACAATAGCATTAAGAGCGCAAGTAACAGCAACTTGGTCACTTTAATTAAGAATAGACAGGCACATCCCACCTTCTCAACAAAAGTCATTCCCACCACCAGGGAAGACCTTGGAGCCCAAGCTGACTCTCTTAATGCCCACCTTCAAGAGGGCCAGGCCCTCCACGCTAAATTCCCAATTACCAATCACCCACAACTTAAAAGTTACTCAATCCTATTCATTCCCGAATTCAAGTCCAGAGGCAGTTAGGATATCCTCAACAGAGGGAACATTTTACAATTATTTCAATCAATCAGCAGCTTGGCGGACATCAGTTCGACTGACCTCGAAACAATAGAGTTCAAAACCATCAAAGAACTCTCAAGCCGAGAAGCAACAAAGGCAACCTGGTCCTCAGAGGAAATAATGAGGAGGATCCTGGATGAAGAGGTCCAACTAAAGGCCTGGGGAATTAACCCCATGATACCACCACTGGGCACGCAGCCTCTATCTGTGCTCAAACTGGCCCGTAGCACGGACGCACTAATGATAGAATGAATAGAGCAGAACCTAGTGACTACACCGGAAGACTGGACCTGGCTAGCCAGAACAATAAATCTACATGGCGAGAGTGCTTGACTCAGAACAAAACAACTTCCAACAGGTGGCCACCAATTACGAATCTGCTCTTGAAACATAATTGGCTTAGGGAACAAAACATCGGACAGAGACCTTCTTGGTTATTTCCAAGGCTTTGACCTCATCCTACTGCAAGACACATGGTTAGAAGAACACATGCATTTATTTGGCTTCAAAACACACCACACACCAGCTGCAAAGGTCTAACAATTTACTCATCAATTAGGACCATAACGGCGACAATAGAAGTAGACACTATCATAACCCCTACAAATGGAATTAAAGCTCTTAGAGTGAGTATATGGGATGGCAATACAAAACAACAAATAATAGTGCTAAACACAGACATACATCCACAAGATAAAACCAAAGGAGTCAAATTGGTGGGATCTCAAACAACCTGATTACGCTCAGTAGAATCAACGTCCAATCTACTGCTGACAGGCGAATTCAGCATGCACCTAATAGGGCCTCAAAAAAGAGACGAGATATTGGAGGAACAATTTACGGCCTGGAATATCCCTAGCTAGGTACAGAGCAATAAGACAAAACAATCATCACTCGCCAGGAATTTTATAAGAGACATGGAACATTCAAGCTTTGTGGCATTAAATGGGCGCTTCCCGGGAGACCAGCCCCTGGTGGCAAAATTTCACAATGTAGCTGCCAGTGTGTTAATAGACTATACCTTTGTCACCTTACCGCTTAACAGCAAGATTTCAGGCTTCAAGATAGGGACTGCTGGACTTGGCCCTTTTTGCAGGGTCAACCCTGAACTTTTTGCATTCCTCCTTTTCTTTTTTTTCTGACCTGGTGTTGGTGGTTTTAGGACTCTGGGCGCTTTAGCACTGATCTAGTGTAAAGTGCGTGTGCTCTCTGTGGTAAACATGGTATGATTGGTCTACACCTGATTGGCGTATTTAATTTACCTGTCAGTCCCTTGTAAAGTGGTATCTCAGATACCCAGGGCCAGTAAATTAAATGCTACTGGTGGGCTTGCAGCGCTGATTGCGCCACCCACCAAAGTAGACTTTCAAACCTGTCTCAGGCCTCTGCCATTGCAGGGCCTGTGCACATAATTTACTGCCGCTGTGACGTGGCACATAAAGTGTGCGCCACATCTGTGACCCCCCCTTTTACTGCATGTCAGTCACCCCTAAGGTAGGCCCTAGCTAGCCCTATTGGCAGGGTGCATTGTAGGTAAAAAGTAGGACATGTACCTTAATTGTGTGACATGTCCTGGTAGTGACAAACAGCCATTTTGGTTTCTCCCTGCTGTGAGGCTGCCCTCTCATAGGAATGCATTGGGGATTCCCTGATATGTGTGTCAGTGGTAATTCCTGATATGAGATGAGCAGCGTGGTCAAATTTGGTATGTTTGGAATAGTAATGATAAATGCTGCGTGATGGTGAGCGCAGATTTATTATCACTATTTTAGAAATGCCACATTTAGAAGTTGGCATTTCTGTGTGCTATGTGTCTTTGTGCCTGCCTGATGTGTATTGCATGTCTGGCTCTGGAGTGACAGGGGCTGGTGAGGTGTGTGGTTCCAGCGGGGCTGGGTGAGTCGGCACTAGGCTGAATGGGCAGATTTGCATTTGGAGTAGTGGGAGGAGTAGCCCCTGACCCTGAATAGGTCTGTGCCTGCCTTGTTCAATGCTGGCTCCGCCCCCCGGTGGTGGGTCTGGGGTCAGAGCTCAACCTGACACTGTATAGAAAATTCTCCCACACCCCCCAGATCCAGTTGGGACTAGATCCCCAAGCCCTGTGTCAGGACACAGCCTGGTATAAATATTGGGGCTGTGACCCCTTGAAAAAGTGCTTACTTGTGCTTACATGGAGCTGTGAGGCCGAAGGGCTGCTCGGCCCCAGGAGGAACCGCCACGAAGAACTGCCCCTCTGCTGGAGGGCCCCGTGAGCTGGCCTGCCTGGGACCAGCTCTGCCCTGTGTGACTTTAGGGGCTGGAGGAGAGGACTGCTCCTGCGTTTTGCACCCCCCTTGTGACAGCGCTGCCCTGGGCAAAAGTTCAATCCAGGAGTGTGGTGAGGGCTGGTCTGGATGCACCGACCTGGAGCATGTGGAGCACCCTACCACTGCTGTGCCCCTCAGCACTGTGCCGCAAACCAGGAATGCGTGATTGGCGTTCTCTTTGTTGGCCTGTTATGTACCGAGCCTGAGACTGGGGCTCCAACTGGGCTCGTAACGAGAGCTGCCGCTAAACCTGGAAGTCAGGCAGAAGACGCCTGACCATCGGCGGGGCTCCCATGAGGAAGAGGAGAGCCCCCCAAGCTTCATTGGCCCGGTAATCACTGACGTCCGTGAGGTGGGTCCAGCTGTTTTGAGGAGGCCACCGGAGGTCAGGCTAGGCCCACGCCTGGTTGTGGGCGGGCCCACTACTGGGAGGAAGACAGCAAGAGAGCCCGCGGAAGTCCAGCAGAGGTGCAGCCGGTTGTTAGATGTAACGGGGCTCCTGTAGGAAGAGGAGAGCCCCGCGTGGTTGCCAAGCCTGGTGGGAAGCGTGGCCGCACTCCCAGAAGGAGACGGAGCCTGCCGCTGTACAGGCTGGGTGGAAGGGACAAAGCTGAGGGAGTCTTCACTCCGTGTCCCTACATGCCGTGTTGAAGGATCCAGCACAGCCGGAGATTGGTGGGGCGACTGGCCCGCCATACTTGTTGTCCCGGCCAGCGGCGAGAACCAGACGGAGCCTCACGGGCTCCTGGAGCAGTCAAGAGGAGGGCCTGCTCACCGGCAAGAGAACGTCGAGACCCCGGTGAGGAGCCCACTTGTCTTTCTTTTCTTTTGGTTGCCGGCATTTCTGTCATCAGCGGGGTGGCTGGGGAAGGTCTCCCCGCCGGGCCAGACAGTGGATATTCCTCCCGCCCTCAGGGGCTTCTGCGTAAAAGGGGAATACGGCCTCATTTCTTTAGGGGCCATTGGCCGGTTTCCCCCGCGTGCTTTCCTAGCACCGGAGTGACTCGAGTATTTCCTGGTGTAGGCGGGCACGTGGCCCAGAAGCCTACGGGAGGGACACAAAGCACCATCATTAGAGCGCGGGTGGCGCTCAAACTGTTATGCCATCCTGGGGTAATGAGTACTTGCGCAATACCTGCACGATCTGTACAGCGATGATGATGTGCATTACTGCTGATGGAGTCTGATGTGGCATACTGTGCAGTTACATTTATGCCTAAGAGAGGTATGGTGTGCTGTGATGATGCGCTGTACTACAGCTGATTATGTTATGCATAGTATACTAGACTAGATCGTGCTAGGATGATCATGCCTAAGGTGCCTATGCTGAGTGTACCCTTACCAGTAGGTACTGGTTGCTTTTGCTAACTGTGATTCTAATGGTTATGACAGTGGCCCGATTGGCCCTGTCCTGTATATAAGTCCCCTGTAAAGTAGTACCTAGTGCCAGTTGGCACAGTGTATATTGGTGATTATGATCTACTGTGTTTATGAGTAATACAAAGGCAATTTTTTATATAACCTTGTGTGGAATTTCCTTTGTGGTGTTCCTAGTGTGTTGCTGCTGTGTGTGTGTGTGTGTTGCGCAAATGCTTTACACATTGCCTCTGGGATAAGCCTGACTGCTCGTGCCAAGCTACCAAGGGGGTGAGCAGGGGTTATCTTTAGTGTGTAACTCCCTTGCCCTGACTAGAGTGGTGGTTTCTGCCTGGCTTAGGCGCATTCCCTAGCCAACCAGAAATCCCATTTCTAACAGTGGTTGTCAGTTGTGAGGATAGGACTTGTGTTTGCGCAGTACCACAGCGACAACTGGTTGCACTACAAACTCTGCATTTAGATAATCACTTTGGGGATTTTTTTCTCCTGAGTTTTTTTTTCCTTCTCAAAAGTGTCATTTGTGAATTGTGTTTTTCTGCTCTTCTAAATTTTGGTGACACCCCTAAAAGTGTTAGTCATGTCTCACCTCGGTGATCCAGCAGTTATTGTGACAGAGAGTGCATTTAATGTAAGGATGTTGTGTAAATATACTGTGAAGGACCTAAAGAGGTTATGTCAGGATCTTGGGTGTCAAGTGCATAGGTCCGCCAAGAAGGAGGAGGAACTGCAGGAGGCCTTGTTGGCCTGTTGGACATCCCAGAACTGGGTGAGGGAGGAGTCTGAGAGGGAGGACCCCGATATCAGTGAGGTCTCTGAGAAGGAGGGTCCCCGACCAGCACTCCTAAAGGGCAGTGGCCCTGGAGAGTTTGAGCAGGAGGGAGAAAATGACAGGGCAGGGATCCCAGTAGGTAGTGAGGACCCCATAGATAGGGAGTCCCTTGCTGGGTCCAGTGCTGGGGGCAGTGCCCCATCCCTTTCCCTGTCCCCAGAGGAGTGTGTAGATAGGAGGGAAGAAAAGGAACATCAGCTGGCGATGGAAAGGCTCAGGTTGGAGCTAGCGCAGCTGGGTATGGAGGAGAAAAAGCTAGAGACTGAAAGGGTCTTAGCGCAGGAGAGGATGGCGTAGGCAGAGAGGGCCTTCGCCAGGGCGCAACTAGCTCTTGAGGAAAGGTTGTCCCCTGAGTGTAGTTTCAGTGGTCTGGATTCACCAGTGAGGGTGGGGTCCAGTGGTGGCAGCAATATGGAGTCCAGTGTGAAAGCGCCCACTCCCAGAGCCCATAGTATGGTACCTAGTTCCCAGGAAGAGGGTGTCACACCTGAGGTTCAGGGGCAGTAGGAAACTGTCTCACCAGTCTTGGGGGGAGTTTGTGGTGCACTGGAAGGATGGGTGATGGGTAGCACAGCAAACAATTTTGAAGGGCTGTTCAATCTGATTGTCAGAGAGCACATGTTCAGTTATTGTTTTCCGGGGTTACGCCAACACCTGTTGGAGTGTGTTCTCTGATCCCAGGGAGCTTGCACGAGAGGCAGACCTCTCGGTGAGTGCCAGAGGGTCTGAGGAGACATTGGGGAGTGACCCTAAGAGGAGTGGCTCAGGTATTTCCCAGTCCAGAGTGGTGGGAAAGGTTCTTAGTAGCCCAGATAGGTCCCGGTGTAGTGGGAGGGGTGTAGGGGCTCACATCCTGTCTCCGCGGAGAAGGAGTGAGAGTGGGCTGTGTCCCAAGGTGCCCGAAACCCAGTCTCAGGGCCTGGAGGGTTCCTTAAGGGAACACCAGGTGGGGAGCCTAGGCTGTACTGGTAGGTCATCCGTTGAGGGGGATTTCCTAGTGTCAGGAGTACTTGGAGTGTCTGTAAGCAGACCTCCATCAGTTCTGGTGTCTGGCGGTGCCACTCCAGAGTGGAGGGTGCAGAAGTCCAGAGGAAGGGGTGAGAGGGGGAGAGAGACCCCAGTGGAAGAGCCAGTGGGTCAGGGGCCAGCCATAAGGGCTGAGCCTCCTAGAAGTGACCATGGTGACACCACTTCTGTTTTGGGGGCTCTCCGTGCACTGTCAGATGGACAGTGTTCAGGAGATCAGCACCAGACAGACTGTCACGCAACACATGAGGTATGTGTTACCCTTGGGGGGCATGCGTGCTCCCCAGAAAGTCCTGGTGTGCCAGGTGGGTGCTCAGCCGCAGGGTTTAGTCCCTGGGTTGGGAGGCCAGGTTCAGGTTCTGCCTGACCTGGAGGGAAGGACATCTGTAAGCAGTGTCCTGACTGGTTTGTCTTCTAGGGGTACCACTCCAGGTGGGAGGGTGCAGAACTCTGGAAGGGAGTGCAGAGGGAGGGAGTCCTCGGGTCTGACCCCGGTTCAACCGCTGGGTTTAGTCCCTGAGTTGGGAGGCCAGGTTCAGGTTCTGCCTGACCTGGAGGAAAGGACATCTGTAACCATTGTCCCTACCATTTTGTCTTCTGGTGGTACCACTCCAAGTGGGAGGGTGCAGAACTCTGGAAGGGGGTGCAGAGGGAGGGAGTCCTCGCCTCTGACCCCGGTTCAACCTAAGGGTTTAGATCCTAAGTTGGGAGACCAGTTGCAGGAGAGCGGTCCTGTACTGGTGGGAGAGTTGTGTCCTGAGGGTGCCTCTCCAAGGAGGAGAGTGCGGAACCCTAGAAAAAGGGGTAGGGGGAGGAGAACCTCACCCGTGACTCCTGGTCAGCCTGAAGGTTGCGACCCTGGGTTGGAGGATCAGTGGCAGTTTAGAACTGCACTGATGAGAGGTAGAGTGGAGAATGGGTACTATGTACCAGGGGCTACCGCCCCCACTCTGTGAGATGGCAAGGACCAGAGACATCTGGATGGCCTAGGGCCTGGTCCTGGCCGCGGACAGCTAGGGAGTCCCAGTGGGGTAGCTTAGTTGGTCCTGGGAGCTTTGACAGAGGGTACCACATGGGTTCAGATTGGCGTAGAACAGGAGTGTGCCCCTGCAGTTGCGGGCCCGCGTCCGTGTTCTATCGCCCCAAGCAGGGCAGCCCATCAAGGTAATGATTGGTCTACATTGGCTTTTGGCTGGAAGGGGGTTGTGTTGGACTTGCCCCTTTTTGCAGGGTCATCCCTGAACTTTTTGCCTTCCTCCTAGTCTTTTTTTTCTGACCTGCTGTTGGTGGTTTTAGGACTCTGGACACTTTAGCACTGCTGTCCAGCGTAAAATGTGTGTGCTCTCTGTGGTAAACATGGTAAGATTGGTCTACACCTGTTTGGCGTATTTAATTTACCTGTCAGTCTCTTGTAAAGTGGTATCTCAGATACCCAGGGCCAGTAAATTAAATGCTACTGGTGGGCTTGCAGCGCTGATTGCGCCACCCACCAAAGTAGCCTTTCAAACCTGTCTCAGGTCTCTGCCATTGCAGGGCCTGCACGCGCAGTTTACTGCCGCTGTGACGTGGCACATAAAGTGTGCGCCACATCTGTGACCCCCCTTTTACTGCATGTCAGTCACCCCTAAGGTGGGCCCTAGCTAGCCCCATGGGCAGGGTGCTTTGTAGGTAAAAGGTAGGCCATATACCTTAATTGTGTGACATGTCCTGGTAGTGACAAACAACCATTTTGGTTTCTCACTGCTGTGAGGCTGCCCTCTCATAGGAATGCATTGGGGATTCCCTGATATGTGTGTCAGTAGTAATTCCTGATATGAGAGGAGCAGCGTGGTCAAGTTTGATATGTTTGGAATAGTAATAAAAAATGCTGCGTTATGGTGTGCGCAGATTTATTATCACTAGTTTAGAAATGCCACTTTTAGAAGTTGGCATTCTGTGTGCTATGTGTCTTTGTGCCTGCCTGATGTGTATTGCATGTCTGGCTCTGGAGTGACAGGGGCTGATGAGGTGTGTGGCTCCAGAGGGGTTGGGTGAGTCGGCGCTAGGCTGAATGGGCAGATCTGCATTTGGAGTAGAGGGAGGAGTAGCCACTAACCCTGAATAGGTCTGTGCCTGCCTTGTTCAATGCTGGCTCCACCCCCCTGTGGTAAGTCTGGGGTCAGAGCTCAACCTGACAAAGGAGGGTGTGAGCACTGTATAGAAAATGCTCCCACACACCCCAGATCCAATTGGGACTGGATCCCCAAGCCCTGTGCCAGCGCAAAACAAAGACACAGCCTGATATAAATATTGGGGCTGTGACCCCTTGTAAAAGTGCTTACTTGTGCTTACATGGAGCTGTGAGGTCGAAGGGCTGCTGGGCCCCAGGAGGAACCGCCAGGAAGGACTGCCCCTCTGCTGGAGGGCCCCGTGAGCTGGCCTGCCTGGGCCCAGCTCTGCCCTGTGTGACTTTAGGGGCTGGAGGAGAGGACTGCTCCTGCGTTTTGCACCCCCCCTTGTGACAGCGCTAGCCTGGGCAAACTACAATTCAGTAGTGTGGTGAGGGCTGGGCTGGCTGCACCGACCTGGAGCGTGAGGAGCACCCTACCACTGCTGTGCCCCTCAGTGCTGTGCCGCAAACCAAAAACGTGTGATTGGCGTTCTCTTTGTTGGCCTGTTATGTACCGAGCACGAGACTGGGGCTCCAACTGGGCTCGTAACGAGTGCTGCCGCTATACCTGGAAGTCAGGCAGAAGACGCATGACCGTAGGCGGGGCTCCCATGAGGAAGAGGAGAACACCTCAAGCTTCATTGGCCCGGTAATCACTGACGTCCGTGAGGTGGGTCCTGCTGTTTTGGGGAGGCCGCCGGAGGTCAGGCTAGGCCCACGCCTGGTTGCGGGTGGGGCCCACTCCTGGGAGGAGGACAGGAGAGAACCCGCGGAAGTCCGGCAGATGTGCAGCCGGTCGTTAGATGTAACGGGCTCCCGTAGGAAGAGGAGAGCCCCGCGTGATTGCCAAGCCTGGTGTGAGGCATGGCCGCACTCCCAGAAGGAGATGGAGCCTGCCGCTGTACAGGCTGGGCGGAAGGGACAAAGCCGAGGGAGTCTTCACTCCGTGTCCCTACATGCCGTGTTGAAGGATGCAGCACAGCCGGTGATTGGTGGGGCGAGTGGCCCGCCATACTTGTTGTCCTAGCCGGCGGCGAGAACCAGACTGAGCCTCACAGTCAAGAGGAGGGCCTGCTCACCGGCAAGAGAAGGTGGAGACCCCGGTGAGGAGCCCTGGTGTCTTTCTTTTCTTTTGGTTGCCAGCATTTCTGTCATCAGCGGGGTGGCCGGGGAAGGTCGCCCCGCCGGGGCAGACAGTGGATATTCCTCCCGCCCTCAGGGGCATCTGCGTACAGATGCATTGGTTTGATTGGTGTCTTTCTGGCAAACTTTTCTGATTCCATTCGAACCGTTTTCTGTTATTTTCTTATTCTTTCAGATTGATTTCTACATAGACCTATCTTTAGTTGGTCCTTTCAATTATCGTTTGGTAGATTGACAAATCACCTCTCCTCTAGTTCCCTCAGAGAACTTGCCTAGCATCCATCCTTTTTTAAGATTCGCAGTAAGTTCATTTATGCTTTAAATTTAGTCTAGTTAAGCAGCATTCTCTCTATTTCTGACATCTGGTTGCAGACAGCCGTTTTTTCATTTATTATTATTGGTGTGTAGATTCTCATTTAACTTACTTTGGTGTATTCTGTTGGTATGGAGACAGTTTTCTTTCCTTGGGATTAAATATCTTGGCCTGGTCTGATTTCTGTTCTGCTCTGTACTCTTCTTGGCACACTTTTGAGGTGTTTGTGGTGAAGGTTTTGACGTTTTGACTTTGGATATCTATTCACACACATTTTTCTTTCAGCTCAAACTATTTTTTCTTGGTTAAATCTTTTGGAAACCGTAATAGTTCTTATGTTATCGATCTCATGTCAGGGGAACATATGTCTAATTGCTGTTTAATTTCTTTATAGCTTCCTTGGAGCTTTTTTCTACGAGGAGTGTTCGTTGTTACACCCAGATCTATTGAGTCACTACATTGTGTATCTATTGCCATTTCCCTTCTCTCTCTCCCTTTCCCCGTTTATTCCAGTTTTTAACTTCATATGTTGTCTCTGATGTCTTTTTTAATTTACTAAGTGCCCTGATGAAGGTGATGGCTACGCGTCGGCACCGTGCCAGCCAGAAACCCGTTGGGCGACAAATCCTTGAGAGTACCATTTTGGTATATTACAGCCCTTGATTCTATCTGGGTTCCTGCCTGTTGTATATACTGTGGGGCATATTTACAAGCCCCTTGCGCCACTTTTGCGCCGCCGTTGTGTCACGCATGTGACGCAGCGGCGACGCAAACCATGCGCCGCGTTGCGCTATATTTACAACGTGACGCATCTAGGGAGATGCGTCACGTAGTAAACCCCTGCGCCACATGAAACCTGCGTCAGGTTTCATGTGGGCGTCCCGGCGCAGGGGGGGGGCGTTCCGGCGCAGGAACACCTCGGCAAAGTGACGTAGTGGAATCCACAAGATTTCACGCAGTCACTTTTCCGACGCTGGTGCGTCAAATCCTTACGCCTGCTTCAAGCAGGCGTAAGGATTGACGCACCATGTTAGGGATAGGGAAGGTTGGAATAGTGCTGGAGTTGCGTCGCGCTTGCGACACAACTTCAGCACTGCGCCAACCTTCCGCCGGCAGATGCGTCACGCATCTGCTTATCCTTGCGCCATGATGTGCCGCATTGTAAATGAGGCGCATCGGACGTGGCGCAAGGGTAAACTTGCGTGACGCATTTTCCCTGGCGCATCCCTGCTGATATGCAGGGATGCGCCAGGGAACGTAAATATGCCCCTGTATGTTTATTAAATTGTCTTATGTGGTATTTCTGTGAGTGTGGTATGCATGAATGGTGAGACTGATAAAGATGTTTGTTTTTGTTTATGCGTTCTAGGATCTATCTGTGGGGGTAGAGAGAATAATTGTATGTTAGCTTATTATTTACTATGTTTGATAATATATATATTTCTTTCCCTTGTATGTTAAAAAATTGATTTGCTTAGTCTATTCTATGTATATGTTCACGTCTTTGTTGGTTTGTTTTGCAATTGAACATACCTATTGAAATACAAATTAAAAAATTCTTTAATATATATAAAAAAATATATATATATTGTTTGAACACTTTAATTTATGTGTCTTTCTATTGCACTGTATCTGCAGTCTTTTTTCCCCTGTTCTTTCTATTAGTGTAAGTTTGCATCATTTGAGACGTTAGTACGCTGTTGGTATATCTTTTGGTAGGTGACATTCTCTTCCCTTGCCCTTGGGGGTTGATTTTTGCTTACTAAAAGAGGAATACAACCTCGTTTGTTTAGGGGCCATTGGCAGGTTTCCCCCGGGTGCTTTGCTAGCACCAGAGTGACTCGAGTATTTCCTGTTGTAGGCAGGCACGTAGCCCAGAAGCCTACGGGAGGGACACAAAGCACCATCATTAGAGTGCGGGTGGCGCTCTAACTGTTATGTAATGAGTACTTGCGCAGTACCTGCATGACATGTACAGCGATGATGATGTGCACCACTGCTGATGGTGTCTGATGTGGCATACTGTGCAGTTACATTTATGCCTAAGAGAGGTATGGTGTGCTGTGATGATGCGCTGTACTACAGCTGATTATGTTATGCATAGTATACTAGACTAGTTTGTGATAGGATGTTCATGCCTAAGGTGCCTATGCTGTGTGTACCCTTACCAGCAGTTACTGGTTGCTTTTGCTAACTATGATTCTAATGGTTATGACAGTGGCCGATTGGCCCTATCCTGTATATAAATCCCCTTTAAAGTACTACCTAGTGCCAGTTGGCACAGTGTATATTGGTGATTATGATCTACTGTGTTTATGAGTGATACAAAGGCTATTTGTTATATAACCTTGTGTGGAGTTTCCTTTGTGGTGTGCCTAGTGTGTTGCTGCTGTGTGTGTTTGTTATGCGCAAACGCTTTAGACATTGCGTCTGGGATAAGCCTGACTGCTCGTGCCAAGCTACCAATGGGGTGAGCAGGGGTTATCTTCAGTGTGTAACTCCCTTGCCCTGACTAGAGTGGTGGTTTCTGCCTGGCTTAGGCGCATGCCCTAGCCAACCAGAAATCCCATTTCTAACAGGGACACAAGACCAAAGCGATCATCTACCACAGGAAATTACCATGAGCTTATACAGCTTGAATCTAGTCCAGCCTGTGGAGGATCCAGATTCCATTCACACTGAGAGCTTCAGGAAGATAAAATGTAAAACTAATCAACCTGAAAAATTGCAAGCCATAGCAAAGACACTTTGGGAAAACCCGGAAGAGGCAGACTCAAAGGTGATAACTCGCTGGGAACTCTTCATCAAAAAATTAGGTGATATATACACAGCAAGAGTTGGTTGCGGCGCAACATCTAGGGAAACTCTTCAAAAACAGATTCCATGCCGCCCGCTAGACAACTGAAAGAATTACCCCTCCAAGACCAAAATCCCGAACCTTCAGGAACTCAAGAAAGCAATAAATAAAACATTACGCAAGCTTCGACAATCGGGATATGATCCCATTATTCAGAAGGAGCTAATGCAACTAAAAGCGAAGAAGAAAAAAGGAATCTGGCAAGTGAAAAGGGAATCGGAAGACAATCTGTGGGCTAGGCTATTGTACGATGCAAAGTCTAAAAGCAGCACAAGTTTCTGGCGCACAGTAAACAGCTTAGAAAACCCAAACGGACAAAGAATCAACTCACATCTAACGGAAGAAGCCTGGGCAATTCACCTCCAGGAACATTTCAACTCAGAAGCGGATGGTCTTAGGATTGCGAAGCATAGCCCTAGCTACACCCTTAAGGCAACCCCCGACCAAACCATCTTAATACTAAATGATCCGTTTTTATTTTCAACTCACCAGATCAAGAACAGGATTGCTAAAGGCAAACAGGAGGGCGCTCCGGACCCTAACGGGATTCCTCCAATTCTATTAAAAAAAGATCTAGATTATTGTGCGGCCGCATTACAACCATTGGTTGAACTCATCTCAGGAGGAGACAGCATACCTGACTCCTGGAGGGGGTCTATAATATCTCCAATATACAAGAAAGGCGATAAGAACAAAGCAAACAGCTACCGGCTTGATTAATATCGAGGCCAAATACCATGCAGGCCACCTCCTAGATGATCTTACAGCTTGGGCAAACAACAGTTCGATCATCCCCATAAATCAGACGGGCTTCAGCAAGGGCATGGGAACTACAACAAACTTACTCGCCCTGTCTCTACTAATAAATGGTGCTAAAGCAGCAAAACGACCTCTTTTTCTGTGCTTTATCGACTACTCATCAGTTTTCGATAATATCGACAGGAACAAAATTTGGGCCATACTTAAGAAAAATAAAATGCCATCTATTCTTTTAAACCAGATAATTCTTCTACACACCAACACGTGGGTCCAGGTAAAGCTAGGAACTGGCAATTTCCTGCCCAGAAAAATTCCAACAACAAAGGGGCTGAAACAGGTGGGTGTTTGCCCCAATGATCTTTAATTTGTATATGGCTGATCTATCGATGGAATTGGACATCTGCAAATCACACGCTCCAAGGATGGGAGGGTTTTTACTCTGCAATCTGCTATACGCAGATGACCTTGTGTTGATCAGCCGAACCCCTATTGGTCTCCAACACCTGCTAGACACAACTAGCAGTTATTCAGCTATCAACAGTTTAACTATCAATCTTGAAAAATCGAAGGTAATGTGACTAAACCCGAAAAAGATAACATACACTTACTGTTGGCATTAGGCAGGCACATCGATAGAGACTGTCGAAGAATACAAGTATTTGGGGGTGATAATTGACAACAAAGGCATATTTAAAACACAAAAAGAAGCCATCAAGAGAAGAGGCAACTCAATTGCGGTAGCTTTAAAATCCATCAAACACAAAACTGCCAGTCCAAGCCTTACCCCACTGTTACAGGTTTTACAAGCCAAGCTCATTCCAGCTATCACTTATGGAAGTGAGTGCCTGAGGGGAAGAGAAGCGGACATTCTGGACAGTACAGTCTCAAGATCGGCAAGAATGATATTCAACCTACCCAATTATGTCTCGCCTTCCAAAATCAGGCTGGAATTTGGCCTACAGACCCAAAAAAGTGCCCGCAAAGGTGCCTATGTCAAGTGCTGGTACAGGATTAAAAAGTCTGAACCAGGAACTCTGAACACCCACCTATGGAATGAAATTCACTCAAGGAAAGAATGTGCAGCCATGGGCTATCTGACAGCATCAATAAATCGTCTTAGCCTTGCGGACCTCTGGGCGGCAGGAGGGACTCATAACAGCTTTAAACAACTCGTAAACAAGACAGTGAAAAGGCTTTCTAAAGTGGAAGACAAGGCAGTACTCAAAGAAAGGGCCCACGGATGGTTCGTCCTGCAGAGCTACGCCAGGTCTTTCCCACAATCCTATTTAAGTGCTGGATTTAACAGGAGAACGAAAGAAAAATATCTTCTCTTTCGAATGGCCATTTTAACAATCTTGCCGCACCTTCCTCCTTGGAAACGAGTACTGACATCGACCAACTGCCACTTATGTGGGAAAGGGGAAGAGAGCGTCTTACACCTATTATGTATCTGTGGGGAATTGCAACTTGAAAGTTGACTGCTACTAAAACCAATCTTCAAAAACAAGGGGATAAGATCATGCAGACAAGCAGTGAAGGCATGCCTTGGAGGTGGAGATGTACAGCTGGTGTGTCGCTTTGCACAATTTATGGAGGCGATAGGGGAAAAAATTCAAAGAATAAGCGACCAACAATCACAGCAACCAAAAGAACCTCACAATGACGCCGCTCAGTCTCCCATATGTACTTAGACCAAGGTCCTTCAATCACAAACCTTACCAGCAAGCCTCACCCTTCCCACATCGGGGCTCTGACACAGCCGCATGGGATGTTGGAATGATCAGGACCCGACACAGCAAGCCGGAGCACAACTTATTGTTATGGCTTTTCAACAAACCAAGAGACTTAAAGTCAGTTATCTTCATTTATAACGCACCAGGCACTTTACATGATCGCAATAGGCTAATTTCTTTGAAAAAAAACATTTTAAAAAAACGTTTAAGGTCACTAATGGAGTTCGTACTTACCTTGATATATCCTGCACATTGAACCAGCCCTTGGAGGTTGTATTTGTTAAGCTGCCAAGTAAGACTGAATCTTGATTGACAACTTAAGCTATTAATGCACCCAGGACTCCAGTCTAATATTTCAGTACCCAAGCAACTTCTTTTGCACACTGATCGAATTATTAACTAGCTGAAAATTTGTATACCTAATCAGTGTGAGATGAACATTTTATGGCTGATCGCAAAATTGATGTTTTTGTCTTTTTATTGGTTGATATTTACCAGGAATTAATGTTTTATGACACGCTGTTCAATCTTTTTATTACGGATTTCGCTGAAATATGCCGATTATATGAAAATTGTTAAGGTTTTTATTAACCAAACAAATTAAAATTCTTCTTCTTACCCATGCTAGAAACTCAGCGCAAACTGCACCATGTGCAGCGCAAGAGGGCACTGCTTCTTTCTGCCACTTGAGTAGAAGTTCTACTCAAGTGGCAGCTTATTCAACGCAAATGGACATTTTCTCAACTTGAGCGGTAGCAGCCATCCGTGACCACCCGCATTGAGAAATTTTGCCGGAAGGTGGTCTGGAGTAAGATTTTCCTCTCTCACCAACTTAGCGTTTGCGAGCATGAGTGTGGAAAAAACACCGCTCCGCGAGCTGAGTTTTTCAGAACTCCGTGCACTACGCGTAGCGCAGATTGGGAACAACTCCACGAGTGTAGTGGAAAATGCACACCCAGGCCTATGGTGGGCAACACGCCAGGTGCACTCCAGTACTTGAGAGAAACATTTACCTGTTTGTATTTTGGGGATAGAGTGTATTTATTGTGTCTCAGCAGTCTGTAAAAGAAAGGAAAACAAGGACATTCATTAGTGGCACTAAATTTGGAAATAATTATTAATTTTTAAAGTTACATCATTCTTACAAAACTGCATTATCCTTGAGTTACATTTACCATTTATATTTTTCAGTTTATATGTAAATTCTGAGACTATATATAATTGGATTTTTATATGAAGCATGATGGAATGCTAAAACATTTACAGATATTTTAACATCCTTTGTACTGTACCTGCAAGTTCTGAGACAACCTATTTTTTTAAATCTCTACAGATCGCAGGATAGGAAGCCCATCCAGAAGCGCAGCACTGATGTTGGAATTGGCTCTTTCCACTGGGTCATCTCCAAACTTTTTGCCTTTTGCCTCCTATTTTTCTGACCCTGTTTTCGTTGGCTATAGGATTCTGGGCACTTTAACACTGTTGATCAGTGCTAAAGTGCATATGCTTTCTGTATAAATTATGACAATGATTGGTTATCCATGATTGGCATATTTGATTTACTGGTAAGTCCCTAGTAAAGTGTACGGTGTGCTCCAGGGCCAGTAAATCAAATGTTACTTGTGGGCTTGCAGCACTGGTTGTGCTACCCACATGAGTAGCCCTGTAAATGTGTCTCAGACCTACCACTGTAGTGTCTGTGCATGCAGTTGTAAACTGACATGTTGTCCTAGCAAGTGCACCCACTTGCCAGGCCCAACCCTTCCCTTTTCTTACATGTAAGGCACCCCTAAGGTAGGCCCAAGGTACCCCCATGGGCAGGGTACAGTGTGAGTGAAAGGTAGGACATGTACTGGTGCGTGTGACATGTCCTGACAGTGAAATACTATGTATTTCGTTTTTCACCATTGAAAGGCTGTCTGTCCCATAGGCTTATCATTGGGGTTGCACTGTAACATTTTTACATGTGTAACGTTCAATAGGGAAAAGATAGAAAAATAAAGTTTAGGATCTCTGAAATTTTAAAAAGTGGACATTTTCTTACTTTGCCATTCTGTGTGCCTCTAGCTGTTTGTGTATTTAGCATGTGGTGTTTGAGTGACAGGAGCTGGGATGTGCATTCACTCTAGACAGTCACTATGGGGGTTGAGGTGTGCCCTGTCTTGCCTGGGTGACTCATCGCAGGACTGAGTAGACCTGGTCTGCATTTAGAGTGGTGGGAGGAGTTTTGCTTGCACCTGAATAGGCTGTGTCTCCTTTTTCCCAATGCTGTCTCTGCCCCCTGTGGCCATGCTGCTCCAGGGAGGACAAGACTGTTTTGGACTGGGTTCAGAGACCCTTACAGCAAAGAGAACAATGAAAAAATGGGGTATAAGTACTGCACCTAAAACCCCAGGACTTTAGATTACTTCAAGAAACAAGAGGACCCTGCCAAGAAGAAGAGCGGAAGGACTGTGTGAGGAGCGCTGCCTTTTCTGAGTGAGGGGTGGGTTGGTCTTCAGCTGCTGCTTCTGTCTGTGGTGGAGGAAAAGGACTGACTCTTTTTGCCCTGCTTTGGTATGCTTCTTGAGAAGAATCTCCAAGAGTTTGTGTGTGCTTACCTCCTGTTAGACATCTCAGGGAGATAAGCGACTTCAAGGAAGATATTTGCTATATTCCAAAAGAACCTGCCTGCAGCTTTGAAAGGACTAGGCTGTTCTTCACCCTTCCTATTTTTAAAGTGCATGTTCAGCGCAGTAACGTGCATCCCAAGTTGAGGGGTGTGTGGTGTTCAGGGCCTGGGGAGCGCTCCCTACTTTAATTATCCTGGAAAAAAGGAGAAGGCGTGTGTTGAGCGCTTCAGGTGTGGCCCCAGCATGAAGAGTGCTCCCCCCTTTGCCATAAGGAGACCTTTAAGTAAGAGTGTGTGGAGCATTGTTTGAAAAGCCCTGTTGCTGGGCTGAAGGAGAAAAAGGGTGGCCCCACCCCTTAGAACAGCGCTACAGGACCCAGACGTGCAGTTGTACCTGAGCTGGCTGAGGCCGCATTCCCATTTGTGCCTGCCGCACTTGCTGAGGAGGGAGCCAAGCCCCGCCCAGCCAGCCCCGGAGCTAAAGGAGAAAGGCAGAGTCAACAAGGAAGCTGCTGTAAAGCAGGAAGGTGGCTGTCGTGAGGCAGCAAGGAAGAAGGGAAGAGTCAGCAACGCTGCCGCCGTGAGAGATGGGAGCCTCAACCCTGATTAGAAAGAACCGCATGGAGGCCCAGGAGTGAGGTCGGTTGGTGGAGCAGGAGGACGGAGAATCGCCTCTGCCCCTCGACTGGCTGTGTGATGAGGCCAAGAGTCCTGCAAGGACTCGGGGCAAGGAAACGGCTCCCTGCACCCTGGGCCAGGTGGCCTGAGATTGTCGGCAGCTGCTCCGCAGGCTAGCGGGCAGCTGCAGGGGGTCAGTTGATAGTGGAGTCCGATTGGGTCCTCTCCTTTTTGTTGATTGGGCAAATACCTGGGGCACAGCAATTTGGTTGTCGATAAGGATGGGACCTCGACTGAGGACCCCCGGTGTGTCTGCTAACACGAGGGTTCGCCTTCGTAGTAGGCACACATGTGCTCCTGTGGCCTGCAGGTTACAACTGCCTAATTTGCATTTACTGGTGATTTCTGTGCCATGATAGGTAGTGAGTCATGCATGACCTAACTGCTGAATTTTCAGGCCCTGATAAATGGATGTATACCATTGTTATGCATTACTAAGACAGAATAACAAGTGTTATTTGCTAACACTGCCCCATATGTACAGTAACAGTGCACTAAGTGTGATGCATAATGTTCTCACAATGTTCAATGACCTGTGCAACTTATAAATATGTACAGTAATGCTCTGACTGTGATGTTTGGCATAATGTGTTCTGATAACATGGGCAATATATAGGTCTATATGTTAATGCCCTACATGTGATATGATTACAATTGCCTAGTTGGCAAAGTGAATTATGTGATTGTGGTCTGATGTGTTTTATATTTAATACAATGAACATTTTTGATATAACATTGTGTGGAGTCTCTTTTTGTGGTGTATGTAGTGTGCCATTGGTGTGTGTGTGTTGTGCAAACGCTTTATACATTGCCTCTGGGATAAGCCTGATTGCTCTGCCAAGCTACCAAGGGGGTGAGCAGGGGTTATCTTCGGTGTGTAACTCCCTTATCCTGACTAGCGTGGTGGGTTCTGCCTGGCTTAGGTGCATACCCTAGCCAACCACAAACCCCATTTCAAACAACTAGTATAATTCAGACGGAAGGGGGGATCATCAGGCTTATACTCTACATGTATCCACTTTTTGTTGAGCATAGGGAAAAGCGATATTTCTCCAGAACTCAAAACAAATATTTGTTTGATTACAGGAGGAGAGAGGGAGGTAATCCAAAGCAACACAGAAATAGGACATATTTCTCTTTGAATCCCTCATCCAGGATGGGCATGATAGGCTTTGACACAGTTGGAATTGTCTACTTGACAAGGAGGTTGGGAATTTTCTTTGTGGCTGCCCATTTCACTCCTGCAAAAAGCATACCAGGTGAGATCCTGATACAGACTCCACAGCTTACTCCCCACAATTATTTCTGACTGTGGTCCACTTTTTGTGTCACGGTTTTGGTGCAGTTTCTGTTTGTCTTTAGGAAAAGATGTCAGTTTGTCCTTCGCATATCATCCCCAAATGGACGGGCACACTGACGTGTAAAACAGTCTATGGAACAGATTTTACAATGTTTCAAATCCAATTGGTCCACTGAGTTGGATAAAGCACTACCCCTTCCTGATTTTATTTATAACAGCATTCACATGGCCACAGGAGTTTATCCTTTCTATTGTCTGTTTGGTCAGCACATCAGGATGCTCCCAATTGTCACTACACATGTTCCGGCAAAGGTCTCGACAGTTCTGGAACGCCATCAAAAATTTCACACCATTCAGCAGCAAGCCCGATATCACCTTGTAACATATCAGAAACAGACAAAGGTCCAAGCCGATAAATATAGAAACCTGTCCCACAATACCAAATAGGGATTTAGGTTTGGCTGTCATCCAAGAATTTAAATATGGCTGGTTCCAGGAAACGAAATCCCCGATATATTGGGCAGTTCACAGTCACCAAAGTAGTAACCCCTGTGACAGTCGAACTTGCCTTACCTGATGAGTTCAAAGTCCGCCCTGTAATCCCTATGTCATTGTTGTGACCCTATTCCCCAAATACTCGTGCCTCTCCGCCACCACCCCCAGTTAAAATTGATGAATAATGGGAGTTTGAGGTCGCAAAAACACTTTGGTTTTCAAGTGCATTCATGGGGTCTTGCACTACTTAATTGTCTTTTGGCAACTCTGTTCATATGAGGTGTAGAATTTTCTAGGGCAATGCATTGCATTTACATTAATGTCACCATATTGTCATACATGTTTCTTGTATGTGCATTGCTGACACTTGAAACAGCACTGTTCTTAGTATGTTAAAAGCCCCAGGGCACCCCCACTGTTCAAAGGTGTTGAGATTTGTTTCCAATGACGTAGTCAGAGATTAGTCAGAGACTGCACCCGCGCTGCCGTGCAAGACTGCTGGCGGGCGCAGACACACGTGCTCATCATGGGTCACATGGTCAGGTGGCAGCCATGCTGGATTGGCTGCTATAAAAAGCCACACCCTGGACAACGCCTTGATTTGCTTTGGTTTTTCCAGCATGAATCGCATCCTTCCAGCACACATGGGAACTTCGTCGGCATGACCGCTCATTCCATTGAGGACTTCTCATGCGTCCAAAACGCAGCAATTTCTGCTTGCAGAAGGAAATAAGAAACCTCTCCAGACATTGCTGTGATTTCGAGCTAAGTTGCTTGTTGTTCACGCCGTGTACTCTTTAATTTCGAAAACACACACACGCACATTTTAGCCCTCGTTATGGACCCTTGCTAACATGCGCAAGTGGTCATTAACAATTGGTGCCTCTGTGGACCATGTGTAGTTATTAACTACCTTGTGCTTGTACGCAGTGACATTGAGCCTCCTTATACAGAACTGGTTTTGAAAAGTCGCTGTTATTGTTTTCATCTTGTGCTTGTTATGTACAATGCTGTTAGTTGTGAATACAGAGATTTGGATGCCAAGCTCCCAGAGCATCCAAGACGTTGGTTAAGTTTTGCCCTAGACAATGGACAACAAACCTGAGTGCAAATTTACCCCAACATACTGGAAGAGAGGAGATTAACAGAGAAAACATCCTCACAGAGCTATAAGGGGATTGATGTTATTTGATGATTATAATTACTTCCAATGCTACCCAAGTATTTTGTGTAGGGAAACATCCTTTACCCCGCATGCGTTACTCCGCAGTACCATTACCCCGCAGTTTTTACACCGCAATTTTTTTTACAACGCAGGGCTTTACACCGCAAACTATTACAGCGCATTCCCCAAAGTAACGCCACAGTGGAGTTAGAATAGTAAATTGCGCTGTAATGGGGAATGCGTTGTAATAGTTTGCGGTGTGAAGTCCTGCATTGTAAAAGATTTTGCGGTGTAAAAACTGTGGGGTAATGGCACGCGGAGTAAAAGTGTGAGGGGTAAAGTGTCCTATTCTTCTGTGTAAGGCGTTATTAACGTGTGCCCCTCCTGTTCATTAGCAGAAACACTCATTGGTGGGAAGCTGACGCTTTGCACTCCAGAAGAAATGGGTGCTCGGCTGAACTAGACGGCAAGGCGTAGCAGTGTTTTTTCCTCTCTGCCAAATCCCCTTCCCTTTTGGGACACCTGCCGAGACTCTCTTAACTCTACAGTAGTTTTGAGAGGTGTCTCTGGAGGTCAGAGCGATGTTGATCGCCCCTGCAGAAAAACTGCTTTTCAGGTGAGCGGCCTCGACAGGGGTAAGATGCAGCCCTCCAGGCAAAGAAGGAGACTATCATGGCATGGAAGCCCCGAAAACCCAGACTGAGGTCACAGCATTCTTAGACCTCACTGGGTACCAAAGGAGGTTTGTCAAGGGATATGGCACCATTGTTGCCCCCTTGACAGATCTGACTTCAAAGAAGCGCCTAGAAATGTGATGTGGACAGAGGCAGGCCAAAAAGCATTTGATTCCCCAAAGGCCCTGTGCACAGACCCTGTGCTCAAGGCCCCTGACTTTTATAGAGAATGCATTGTACAGATCGATGCCTCAGGGCATGGTATAGGGGCAGTACCTTTACAACTTAATAAAGAGTGCCTGGCCAACCTGTAGCCTTCATCTCCAGGAGGTTACTTCCCAGGGAACAAAGGTGGAGTGTTATTGAGAGGGAAGCCTTTGCTGGGCATTGAAGTTGAGACCATACCTGTTTGAGACTCACTTTCTTACTCAGACAGACCACAGGCACCTCAGGTGGCTAATGGAACTAAGGGGTGATAATCAAAAACTGTTGAGGTGGTCCATTTCCCTACAGGGTATGGACTTCAGGGTGGAACACAGACAAGGAATAGGCCACGCCAATGCTGATGGTCTGTCCAGGTGTTCCCGCCTTAGTGATGAGAGCTCCATAGAGGTTGGGTAGCTCTCCCACCTTCATCTGGGGGGACACGTGTTAGGCCTTAGGGTGATCTTCCCCTCAACCTTTTGCCTGCTTACCTCCTCTTTTTGCTGATTCTTTTTTCTGGCCTTAGGACTCTGAGTACTTTACCACTGCTGACCAGTGTCAAAGTGCATGTGCTTCTCCCCTATAGCTGGTTACATTTGCAATATCCACAATTAGGAAGTTTAATTTATAAGTAAGCCCCTAGCGGAGTGCACTACCTGTTCCCAGGGCCTGTAAATTAACTGCTATTAGTGAGGTCTGCAGCACTAATTGTGCCACCCACATAAGCAGCCCTTTAAACATGTCTCAGGCCTGCCATTGCAGAGCCTGTGTGTACAGATTTTACTGCCATGTCGACTTGGCATTTAAAAACCCTTGTCAAACCTTAAGCTCCCTCTTTTACACATGTCACCCCTAAGGTAGGCCCTAGGTAAGCCCTAGTGCAGGGTGCAGTGTAACTAAAAGGTAGGACTTGTGCTTTTAAGTTTTGTATGTCATGGTAGTGCAAAACACCCCAATTCGTTTTTCACTACTGTGAGGCCTACTCCTCTCATAGGTTAACATTGGGAATTTCTTAATACACTTTTTGGCTGAAATTCCTAATTGAGAAGGACTACCATTGTCATGTTATTTATCATTGAAAGGTTATGATAAATCCTCTTTAATGATTAAGTTGGATTTAATATAACTATTTTAGAAATGTCACTTTTATAAAGTTGTCACTTCTCTGCTTTTAAAGCTATGTGTGCCTGCAGCCCGTGTACAATGCACATCTCTAGTGGGTGACGGCTTAACTTTGTGCCTTCCTTCTAGACAGCCACACACAAAGGGAGGTTAGGTGTGCTTGAGTGCCCATCTGCATCCCGATGGCTCATCCTGGGCAGGATGGGAGGGAGGAGGAGACACTAACACCTGAATAGGCAGTGTCCTGTCCCACACAAAAGATTGATTACCCCCGTGTAGTGATTCTGGAGCCAGGGATGGAAAGAAAGGGCCTCTGTGCACTTAAAAGACCCTTCTTTGAACTCACCCCACCTTCAAAGCACAACTGGGTATACGTACTGGGTCTATGACCCCACCAAATTAGACACTTCTGGACCTATAAATAACCTCTTTCAGAAGAACTTATGGGCTGCTGCAAGGACTAAACACAAGGAGATGATGGACGGAGCGCTGAAACTTTTCAGATACTTTCCCCCAGTCAAAGATCTGGGTTTAATCCATCATCGTTCTTTATCTCACTTCGCCACCTCTGTTCAGACCCAGCTATATGCAAATCAGTTTTGACCCTGTGCCTCATAGGAACAGTCCAGCCCAAACTGCCAAGCCAGGTTTTCCCTGAACCGGAAGCAAGCATCCTGGGACCAGTTTCGGGGTAATACCCCTCTTCAGCCAGGCTAGCTTGCATCCAGTGGCAAAGTGAGCAAGGGACCCACGTCTGGACATACCCTGCCAACTTAGGGCGAACAAAGCAAACAAAAGGAGATGATGGACGGAGAACTGAAACTTTTCAGACACTCACCCCCAGTCACAGATCTGGGTTTAATCCATCATCGTTCTTTAGCTAACTTCACCACCTCAGTTCAGACCCAGCTATACGCAAATCATTCTTGATCCTGTGCCTCATGGGAACAGCCCAGCCCGAACTGCCAAGCCAGGTCTTCCCTGAACCAGAAACAAGCATCCGGGGACCGGTTTTGGGGTAACACCCCTCTTCAGCCAGGCTAGCAAATCAGTCTCAGGATGCTTGTTTCCGGTCCATGGAAGACATGGCTTGGCAGTTCGGGCTGGACTGTTCCCATGAGGCACAGGGTCAAGACTGATTTGCATATACCTGTGTCTGATCTGGGGTGGCGAAGTGAGCTAAAGAACGATGATGGATTCAACCCAGATCGGTGACTGGGGGTGAGTGTCTGAAAAGTTTCACCACTCCGTCCATCATCTCATTGTGTTTGCTTTGTTCGCCCTAAGTTGGCAGGGTATGCCCAGATGTGGGTCCCTTGTTCACTTTGCCACTGGATTCAAGCCAGCCTTGCTGATGAGGGCTGTTAGCCCGAAACCGGTACCAGGATGCTTTTTTCTGGTCCAGGGAAGACATGGCTTGGCAGTTTGGGCTGGACTGTTCCCATGAGGCACAGGGTCAAGACTGATTTGCATATAGCTGTGTCTGAACTGGGGTGGCGAACAGAGCTAAAGAACAATGATGAATTCAACCCAGATCTGTGACTGCAAGTGAGTGTCTGAAAAGTTTCAGCGCTCCGTCCATCATCTCCTTGTGTCTGCTACAAGGACTGTCACTCTGCTGGACTTCTGTTCTGGAAGAACTGCTGTTCTGCTGTCCTGCACTGCTGCCTGCTGCCTTCTGATCCTGCTGAAGTAGAGCTGCACTTCAAGGGATTGTTGGCTTGCCTCCTGTTTCCTGAGACCGAGGGATATCAAAGTCTCACCGCTTTCTCCTCTGCCTGGTCCATTGGAAGTGGACCCAGGTACTTGGTGCAGTAAAATCGACGCATCTCCAGTCTGCATGTAGTGGAACCGGTGCACTGACACTGTTGTGGGAGCCAAATCGGTGAATCGCAGTCAGAGCCAGCAAATCTCCTTATAGAACAAATGCATAGGAAGCAACGCATCACCGCCGCTGCAGAGTGGGAAGATTGACACATCCCCTCGACTGCATGGAGAAACCTGGCGCATCGTCTATGAAACCAACACTTCTCAGCTCGGTGCATCATCTTCGGAACTGACGCATCTGCAAAACTTTGTGAGGAAAATCAACTCATCACATTTACTGCAGGATCGACACATCGCTTGGCTGCGCCTCACATCTCGATGTTGTGACCAGCATCAAGGTACTGTGTTCAGCAGACCTGCGCAGCTCCTGCATCCAGCCCAAGCTCCATCATGGTCAGCCAGAATTGTTGACTTTGCCTCAGTCCAGCGCGACCAGATAACCCACATTGGCGCTTATTGCTCCTAAGTGCTACAGACATTTTTATTCCTTACAAAATTCATTTCTCGACTTCGATTCATTGGATTTTTGTTGTTTTGGTCTTGTTTTATTTATGCAAATCATATTTTTTTTATAACCTGGTTTGGAGTCTTTTTGTGGTGTTTTCATTGTGTTACTGTGTGTTGAACAAATACTTTACACATTGCTTCCTAAGTAATCCTGCCTGCTCTGTGCCAAGCTACCAGAGTGTGAGCGCAGGTTAATTTATGGTGTGTGACTGACTTACCCTGAATAGTATTGTGGTCCCTACTTGGGCAGGGTGCATAACTCTACCAACTAGAGACCCAATTTCACACAACTGTGAATCAACCTCATGAGGGAAATAACCCAGGTTTGTCCCACTCAGAGCTTCTGCCACTTAAACCCTAAACCAACAGCTTCAGCTGGAGCTCAACGACGATGTATCTGACTTTGTGTTCTCAGTTTTTTTATTTGTTTGGGAATGTCCTTGAGTTATCATTGTTACTTTAAAATTGCTAGTACTGCTCGAACCTAGATGGGACTTCTCTGGGGATTTCCTGTTGCTTGGGCCATTGCTACCAGGAGCTCAGCAGAGTTTCTCTCAGAACTGTGTCTTGAACTAACCAGAGTGGTTTATTGAGTTGGTAGTGGTGCCCTCCTTCCAAATGAATATAATAACTCTATTTCTGACACTGATATTTGTAATCAATATTGCAAAACGTATACACATGATATTCACAGATGTTTCAAATGTGTCCTTCATATAACTCGACTAAATGGGCTTCAGGCATTATCACTCTTAAAGCTATTTCACCCCACAAACTACTAAACCCTACCATCGGCCAGAGGCTGTGAAGGGGGCAGGGTGGAGAGATTAATTAAGGGTCTCCCATTTCAACATACAGTAAAGAGAGTTCATGGGGAGCACAAATTGGTAATCAAGTCCAGTCAAGTATATGCTCTGCTAAAAAAAATACAAGAAATATTAAAGGCAATTACAATAAATGTAATGTACAATTTAAGTGCATGTACATGTGAGTACCTTTAAATCAAAAAAATTATGGATTTCACTAATACATTACAATAGAGACTCCCAACACAGTACAATGCAGAATTAAGCATGCAACCACAAAATTGGAATCCTACCATCGAAACTTAAACAGGATCATCAATATTTTCTGTACATCAAACTCAAGAAAGTGCGTGGTTGCCTTTGGCTACTTCAACATAGCTTGCAACTGAGAAAGTGACAGCAGGAAAGGCAATAGTTTTATGCTTCTCTAGCACCGTGCTACCCTTATGTCTCTCATGGTTCAGCAGCACTTGCCTTAGCCACTTCCATCTACATATTGCTGAAGGGCAATTTATCAATAAGTGCTCTGCATACTATTCCCTACCAGGTCAATGCACACTCCTATGAGAAAACAGTCTTTAATGGCAATAAGCTTAGTGGTCACTGGGTATCTAGAAAACAAGCTATAGAGGTACTGGAAGGGACTGCAAGCACAGACTCATGGATAATTGTATTTTATTTATTTATTTGAAACGTTTTATATAGCGCTGGCTAGACCCGGAGGTATCAGAGCGCTTTACATGAGGACGAACATTGTTTCAGAGCATAGTTACAAGTTACATGAGTTACTGGAGCGAAGTTACATGCGTTAAAAACATAGATGTAAGGAAAAAAATCAGTCAAGGGTGAGAGATTCAGGGGAGAGAGGAAAGGAGCAGGGGCGGTAGACCAAGAATGAGCGAGGGAAAGAAGAGGGGGAGGATGAAGGAAAACGCAACCGGGAGACGAGGAAAAACAGTGTCCGACGTCCGGTGTGCTGTGATCGCAGAGGAAGAGGTATCATTCCCACACTTCCACTGTGTGTGGTTCCCTTTGCACTGTGGACTCTCTCAGAGGGGTCTCTAAAACTCCAAGGCATAAATACTGGATCCCTCCCCAACAAGGGGAGAAGGAGTGCTTTGGCAAGGGGTGCCATTCCCACACCTCCACTGTGTGTGGTTCCCTTGACTCTGTGGACTCTCTCAGGGGGGTCTCTGAGACTCCTGGGTATAAATGCTGGATCCCTCCCCAACAAGTGGAGAAGGAGTGCTTTGGTAAAGGGCACACACAATGGTGGTAAATTTAGGGATAATGAAGTATTGCGTGGTATAACAGTTTTAGAATCCGCCCAAGGGGCATCATCATTTTCAGTGCAGGCAGGAACAGTAGAGAACTGGTAGGATCCAGCAGGATAGACAAGCAGGGACAAGTGGGTCTGATTGAGCCAAGGGTTCAGATCACATCACCTTGTGCATGGATGCCATTTTGGGGTCAGGCAGAGCCCTGTGAGGATTCGATACATCAACGTTACCCACTTCAGACCACAACAATCGATGGGCTCCTTGGTAGGGAGAATAATAACCTAAGGGCTGCCTGATGTACATAGCGGAGCCGCTGTTGTTTTTGTAAGCCCTTTTAAGCTGAATGGATTTCTTTTATTCAGATACAGCTGCCATTTTCAGGTCAGGCAAGCCGATAAACGGAGCAGCCTCCTGAGAAAAGAAAGCACAGACCTTCCACATACCTCCGGGGTAGAAACAGTGAGCGGGTGGAAAGCGGAGTTCTCTGAAGAGCCTTGTATAGTAGCGCTTCACTCCCGGTTCAATTACCACTGCCGATGTTTCCGATACTGCGAGGGACCGGCTGCCATTTGGATAAGCTAGAGCACTTTAAATTGGATCTTTTGATGTTAGCCAATAGACATACGTATGGTACTATGATGTGATCGAATAGATAGGACTAGGACACATACGCCGAAAGGCTGCTCGAAAGGAGCCCAGACATTTAATTGGCGAATGAACGGAAAAGAAGAATTTTGAGAAGGACGATAAATCAAATTGCCCTGATGAAGTCCCTATAAATGATGAAACGCATTGACTGGGTCTGTTTTAAGTGTGATAGAATTGGATACTTAATGTAAAGAGCTTTGTGGAAAAGGCACCAACATCTGGAAATTAATTGAAAAACCAAATATGGAAAGCAATTGAAAACAAAAGAGTGATTACAGATACATGAAATTCAAATTGGAAAGTTCAATGTGAACAAGGAAATTAGGTTGCCCTCCTAATATTTTGAAAACAGCTACTGTGATGTGATCAGTGCCGCACAGCCCAAAAATGAGACAGAGATTTTTTTATTTAAACCTCTATGAACTCTGTTGTAATAGTTGATACAAAGAAGGCTACAACAATGTGAGTGTGATCCTCTTGTGGGTCAGAAAAAGATAAGGGATCCCAAAAAAGCCAATTAAAGTTGTTCAACAGATTCTCAGTTACATTGTTTAATTAACGATTATTCTGAGTTGAAGACATTGATATTTTTGTCTACTTTATAGAGAGAAGGGGAACATTTAGGGTACAGAGTGGGACAGGGTTGAGGGGCAGGTTCTCCATTGTCCTTCCCTTCAAGCAGATCCAGTTATTAAATGCGCAATCTTAACGTAGGAGAGGTAATCAATAGCTGGGAGATTGTATTTCAGATCTTTAGGACTCTTGATACGGATCTCTAAAGTAATATTTTGACTACTAAAAATTGTTGATTTTGGTGTCTTATAGCTCGTGAATAGATTGGTTGAAAGGGGAGAACCCTGGGGACCACTCAGGTTACTTTCTATAAAGGGCCACCTAAATTTATGTGAAGGGATCCTTTTGAGAGAAATAATTTGACTCATTAAAGTCCAGTTTTCTCTATGTCAGATTGTGTGTCTAGGCCATGCGAACAGCATTGTGGTCTATAGCATCACAGGCAGTGAAATAGTTAACAAGATTAAGTGCATATTTTGGCTTTGATGCCTGGCAGAGAGCACAGTCACTGATGTGCATTTAAGCGGCTCGGCTGCCATTCAATGAACAAGTGAAAGTGACCACGGAGTTTCTTAGTTTTAAGATTTAAAAAATGCTAAGGTAGCAATTTCCTGAACTGAATTGTTGATGAACAGGCAGGCAGACATTCTTCTGTAATTTACTAATACTGCTGGACCAACAATTAGTTTCTTTAAAAATAGGGATTCATTGGCATGTTTGGATTTCCAATGGTTAATCCCAAGTGTATTTTATAATGATAGGTTGTGCAACTATTTCCATTTTATGACAAATTACAATATTGAAATTTCTGGGCTTTTGGGTCTGTTGCTATCTGTATAAAAGTATGGCTATGAACAGAGATTTGTATGCCTATTATTATTATTATTATTATTATTGTTCTAATGCACCTTTTAAAGGCTAATGTTATTGATTTCTGAAGATAGACTGTGTAGTGGAAAGAGTATCATTTGAGTTTGTTTATTTAATTTTGTTCGGATGGATTGAAGCAATTCGGGAGTACTCGGATACAGCAGCACATCATTAGCAAATGGTGAGATTTTGTTTGAACAATATAATCTTCGGCCTTAAGAGTTTTCTATTCAACAGTGATTATGATTTTTGCCATTGATGGACTCCAAGTACACACTTTTAAAATTCCATCCAATTGGCAGTTTCTGTAAAAATCACCAACCTCATGTCAGTTGTTCATGACAGTTTATATGTTTGATCCCAGTGGCGGCTCCTCCTCTAAGGTGGAGGAGCATCGCCCCACTGCCTTCAAGCAGGAAAAGAAAGGAAAAAATAAAATGCTAATAGTAAAGTTATTATCAATTTATTTGTCCTCCTGCTGCGGCTGCTTGCGTGAGGGGGCGGGGTGGGGCGGGGCTGAAGAGCAGGGGAGGAGGGTACAACCCTCCTAAGTGTGCAATGATTGTTTAGTCAGCCCTCTTGGGCCACCCAAAACAGTCATGCTCACTATCCCTGTTCTCCATGCAGGCTGCATTACAGCCTGTGTGGAGAACATGCCCACCCCTCCAGCCCTTCACTGAGCACCATGTCACGGCGCTCAGACCAATCACAACACTGCATTGCAGCATTGTGATTGGTCGGAGGAGCCTGTGTGCCTTATGCTTCCTGTTCCTGGAAGACGAGAGCAGGAGCAGAGACACAGGACCCGGCGGCAAGGTAAGTGTTTTGTTTTTTCTAATTGTGACCCGTGCGACCTCCCCCACCCCACCCGTGCCTGCCTCGCTACCCGCAAGCTCTGCCGGCCGCCAATGGTTTCAGCAACGATTATAGATGAATGGAAACACATCGCTTTGTGGCAAGGTGTGACCAAAATCATGTTTTTTTTCTGCATATTACATGCAAACGTGTGAGGAGAATTGCTGTCATATTTGTGCGGCGGTCTCTGTGAAAGTCACACAAGAGGTATGAGCTTACAAAAAAGAAGCACGCAAGATGTCTGGTTAGGTCTGTAGGTCTGACTACCTTCCTTCAGGGCATTATGCACTCTTTTTCCAGGCTTATGTCGGGTAATTTAATTCATTCTTGGTATTATAGTCCTGTATTATATTCACTGAACTGTTTAGATAAACACACCTGAAAACAAAGATTGTTATGTGAAAAACGTAGGACTGAGGACCATGCCCATAATTGCCCGTAAAGAGGTAGACACCACTGCTTAATTTGTAAAAGCAAAATTTAAGAGGCCAACTCCCACTTCTACCACAAGTTCTGTTCACTTTTACCACTGACACCACCCAGTTCCTCACCAGACAACCCTAAAAGTTGGGTGTGATACCTGACCTGAGTTGTGCACAAGTCCAGCTTCCTCAAGAAGGATTTGAATATTTTGCAAAAAAAAAACAATAACATATGATGTAAAGGTAGTAAAGAACAGACACAATTAGGGTGCAGGGGGCCACTCACACCCTAAGTACCTGCTGAGCTGATGATAGTTACTCCCCTGGAACTGAGTGTTAGGAAATCTTGTCCTGTTATTGCAGTTATATACATGCTCTCTGTCTAAGGAAAGTTTGCATTGTTGTTGTTTATCACCAGCTCAGAGAAGCTTAGCTTTCCTTAAAAAGCAGCCTATGAATACAATTAATTAATTAACTTTAACCAAATCGAATCTTGTGTGCCTGAAAGATTGATAGTCACATACTTAGCAGAGACCCTGCTGCTGCAGACTGTTTTAGTACATCCCAGTAACCTGTGCCACCATGCTCAACTGATTGCAGTCTTTACTTTTAATTTCTGAAAAGCATTTGCCTTACATAAGTAGAACAGGGTGACACAGGTCACTGGAACAATATTTCATTAGTGCATGAATTTTCTTTAAATATGGTGCTACATAAGTCTCAGTTTCCTCAATGTATTTTCAAACACTTTATAAATTCATGTAGTTAACCTTTAAGCACATTTAGCCGCAACACACATCAAGTACGTTTCGTGCAAGACGTTTTTTAATTCGAAACGAGTTAACAACGTGAGTGCACGAAGAAGAGAAACTCAATAAAATATGCAAAACGTAGTTGTTAGAATTTGCACCGAATTTTACTTGTTTGATAAAGGTTTGCACAGATCTTTGTGGCCTTCTATAAAATTGTTATCCTACATACTTGTGTAATGACAATCAATCAATCAATCAGGGAATTGTGAAGGGCGCTACTCAACAATGAGGGTCTCAGGCACTGGGGGGGGGGGTGCAGCTCTGAGCCAGCCGAAGAGGCAGGTCTTGAGGCTCTTCCTGAAGATGTGCAAAGTGGGGGAGGTTCTGATGTTGATCGAGAGCTCGTTCCAGGCCTTTGCCGCGATGTAGGAGAAGGCTCTTCCACCTGCTCTGCTTCTGCGGATGCGCGGGGTTTCTGCGAGGTCGGCAGAGAGGAGATTTCTCTTGGGTTCGTGGAAGGAGACTCTTTCATTGAGGTATTTGGGTCCGGTGTTGTGGAGGGACTTGTAGGTGTGGGTGAGTAGCTTGAAATTTACTCTCTTCTCAACAGGGAACCAGTGGAGGTCTCGCAGGTGTTGGGTGATGTGTTCAGGCCGTGGGATGTCGAGGACGAGTATGGCCGCGGTGTTCTGGATGGTCTGGAGTTTGCGTAGCAGGGATTTGTTGATTCCAGCATAGAGGGCATTTCCGTAGTCCAGTCTGCTTGTTATGAGTGCATGGGTGACGGTCTTTCTGGATTCGGTGGGGGATCCATTTGAAGGTCTTGCGAAGGATGCGGAGGGTGTTGAAGCAGGTGGAGGTGACAGCGTTGATCTGGTGGGTCATGGTGAGGGAGGAGTCGACTTTGATGCTGAGGTTCCAGGCGTGGTCCGTGGAGGTAGGGAGGTTGTCGAGGGTGGTGGGCCACCAGGTGTTGTCCCAAGCTGAGGGTGGGTCCGAGGATGAGGATTTCTGTCTTCTCCGAGTTGAGCTGCTGCTCATCCTGGATGTGACGTCTTTCATTACTTCCTGGAAGCTGAGTCTGGTGGCGTCGGGTTCCTTCGTGAGGGAGAGGATGAGCTGGGTGTCGTTGTCGTAGGATACTATGCTGAGTCCATGCTGTCTGACGATGGTGGCCAGGGGGGCCATGTAGATGTTGAAGAACGTGTGACTGAGCGATGATCCTTGGGGAACTCCGCAGTTGATCTCTGTGCGTTCGGAGAGGAAGGGTTGGAGTCTGATCCTTTGGGTTCTGCCGGCGAGGAAGGAGTGGAACCAGTTGAGGGCAGTTCCCTGTATGCTGGCATCGTGGAGTCTGGCTATGAGAGTGCAGTGGGAGACGGTGTTGAAGGCTGCGGATAGGTCTAGTAGGATGAGGGCTGCGGTGTGGCCTCGGTCGAGGAGCGTGCGGATGCCGTCTGTGGTGGTGAGGAGGGCGGTCTCTGTGCTGTGGTTGCTGCAGAATCCTGATTGGAAAGGGTCAAGGATGGCATTCTCCTCGATGAAGTTAGTCAGCTGGGCGTTGACAATCTTCTCGGTGACTTTGGCCACGAAGGGAAGGAGAGAGATGGGTCAGTAGTTTTTCAGGTCCATCGGGTCTGCATAGGGTTTCTTGATGAGGGGCTTGACTTCTGCGCGTTTCCACTGATCGGGGAATGTGCCGGATTCGAAGGTGGCATTGATGGTGCATCGTAGCTCAGGTGCTATGGCGGCGGCGGCTCTGTGGAAGATGTGCGGCAGACAGGAGCCCATGGGGGCTCCTGAGTGTGTGCTCTTCATGGTCGTGGCAGTATCTTCAGTAGGGACCTGGGTCCAGGCAGCGATGGTAGGCTGGCTGTCGTTGCTGAAGGAAAGACTGGTTTCTGGAGTCTGTTCGCTGAAGCTGTAGTAGAAGGTCTTGATTTTCAGATGGAAGTAGGAGTCGAGCTTGTTGCCAAGGTCCTGGGAGGATGTGACGTCTGTGGCTTTGCTGGGGGGTTTGGTGAATTCCTGGATGATGCTGAAGAGTTCCTTTGAGTTGCTGGAATTGGTGAGGATTTTGTTCCGGATGAATGTCCTTTTGGTGGATCTGATGAGTTGGTGGTATTCTGTCATGGCGTTCTTGTAGGTGGTCTGGTCTTCAATGGTTTTGCTGTTTCTCCATCACTTCTCGAGACGTCTGTAGGTGCGTCTGGATTCTTGGAGGTCGGTGGTGAACTAGGTGGCCTTCATGGGGTGCTGTCTGTCGGGGGTGCAGAGGGGTACGAGCTTGTCTGCGCAGTTGGTGATCCACCGGTGTAGTTCTTTGGCTGCAGAGTTGGTGTCAGACGAGGCGGGAGGGGGAGCGTTGTTGAGGGTGTAGTTAAGGTGCTCCTCTGTGACCTTGCTCCAGTGGTGTGGGTTTGAGAGCAGTGGCATTGTTGAAAGAGAAGTGTACGCAGTCGTGGCCAGTCCAGGGAGGTTGGGTGGTGCGGCTGACGTGGATGTTGTTCCCTCCTGTGAAGATGGGGTCGGGGGTGTGTCCTGCCTTGTGGGTGTTGGTGGTGATGAGCTGTTTCAGTCCAAGGTTGTCAAGGTTGTCAAGGGGGGTGGCGGAGTTGGGGTCGCTGAGGTTGTCAAGGTGGAAGTCGAGGTCTCCGATGAGTATGTAGTCCATGTAGGTGATGGCGTGGGGGGCGATGAGGTCGGCGATGGTAGTGGTGAACGAAGTTCAAGGTCCAGGGGTCTGTAGGTGAGGGTGCCACATAGGGTCGTTCTGGAGTTGGTCTGGATCTGGAAATGGAGGTGTTAGGTGGTGGATGGGGAGTCGCTCGTGCTGGAGGTGGAGAGTCGGAGGGAGCTCTTGTGTGCAATGGCGAGTCTTCCTCCTGGGCAGTTGGGGCGGTCCTTCCTCTGGATCTTGTATCCCTTCGGGGATGGCGGTGGCTCTCAGCACTGCCCTATGCCAATTCATTGTATATATGCCCCTGAATTATAAACTGACCTCAGCCAGAAAACGTTTCTCTTTTCTACTAAGGCCTCTGTGCAGTTCCAAGGTGAGGCTTCAGTAACAGAAAGCACATAGGGGCTCAATTACAAGAGGCCTGCGTCACCGGAGAGTCACTTTTTTTTACGCTTCAGAGGTGCAGGCCTCTCAATCATATCTGTAAGGCGACGCAAAGCCACCCTGCATGGCTTTGCATGGCCTCATAAATATCGAGTAAGGCAAGGCAGCGCATAGTGCTGAGTTGTCTTACTCTGCGTCAAGGAGGCATTCCATGGGCTTTGCGCAACACCCATGGATTTTGACGCTGCCCAACATGTACAAAATCATGTAAACCTGGGGCATCGTCAAAACCTTATGCCTCCCCAAATCAGGCGTAACAAGGAGAAATGTTTTCATTCCTTCTTGTTTTCTCCTCTTTCCATGTGTGCTGCATTCTGCAGCACACATAGAATGAGGAAAACGCCCCTCGTGATTGTTTTTGTGCAGGAACGTCCTTCCTGCACAAAAACAATCATGCCAGCAACACAGACACACTTGCACCATGTTACAAGGGTGCCTGCATTGCAACAGACAGGCAAAACGGTGCCAGCACAGTGGGAAAGGACAGGTATGCACCGTAAATCATAATTATGACGCATTCCTGCCCTTGCTTTTTGATGCAGGGCAGTGCAGCAAAGTGACCTACTGCGCTTCTTTGCGTCAAAAACTTGTAAATGAGGCCCATAGTACATACTGGCACTAAGGCAAAAGCTTTTGCCATGCTGTTAAACCCCACTTGTAGTTAATTGTGTTCATTTTCATGAAATTAACTTTCATTTGGTATCAACCAGCTTTTCCAAGAAACCACCTACAGCATAACCTGTGATTACAGAGGATAAGTGGATGCAAACTCCATTAGTACAATCTTTTATAAGGAGTTAATGCAGCAAAATCGTTGGAGTGAGCACAATTAGATGATTAGAGTCGCCATCATTAAAAGGCTGAATATGTTTTTTTCGAACTGAAAAGATTTTTCAAACCGTTTACATTTCATTTTAACTGAATATTAACTTTTATTGTATTAAGTGGTCATTACATTATGAAATTATTACCGTTTTTCAAAACACAAAAAAATGTACTTTTCAACAAATCATTTTTTTAAATTCCCATTAAATCTGTGTATAATTAGGTAGCAATTGATGGCGTGTATGAAAAGATCCTAAAACATTTTGCTAAAACTTTACTCTCGACTTTGACCTCCACTTGACATAATGATACGCCCTTGGCCTTGCATGTACTTTGGAACGTAAATGGTAAGCATTAATGGCTCGATTTAACTGTGCTGTTAAACTGTTTTTAAGAATAATCTGGATAGTGACTAACACTGATTCCCTAACCCTTCCTGCACGCACAATAGTCACATTGCTTGCTTGCTCCCACTAAACATGCACTACTATACATCGTTTCACCTCTGTTTTTCTCTTTTGTTTCACCCCATCTATATCTTAAACATTCTGATACCAACCTTATAAAGGACTCTTTAAAAGTGGACCAAAATTCGGAGTTTGGTTTATTAGAAAGGGCAAGTCAGTAATTTAAAATCTCTCCTCTGTCAGGTCTTTTTAAGTTGACTAAGAAAATAATGGTGTTAACAATAATAAAGCAGTTCAATCTCTATGAAGCTGTCTTGGCCACACAATAAGGACTAGGAATCGGTGGTTGAAGTTAAATGGCTAATTGCAAATTAATGACTAAACCAATATATATGAATATAAGACAGATTTGCATATAGCTGTGTCTGAACTGGGGTGGCGAAGTGAGCTAAAGAACGATGATGGATTCAACACAGATCTGTGACTGGGGGTGAGTGTCTGCAAAGTTTCAGAGCTCCGTCCATCATCTCTTTGTGTTTGCTTTATTCGCCCTAAGTTGGCAGGGTATGCCCAGATGTGGGTCCCTTGCTCACTTTGCCACTGGATTCAAGTTAGCCTGGCTGATGAGGGCTGTTAGCCCGAAACCGGTCCCAGGATGCTTGTTTCCGGTCCAGGGAAGACATGGCTTGGCAGTTCGGGCTGGACTGTTCCCATGAGGCAGGGTCAAGACTGATTTGAATATAGCTGTGTCTGAACTGGGATGGCGAAGTGAGCTAAAGAACGATGATGGTTTCAACCCAGATCTGTGACTGGGGGTGAGTGTCTGAAAAATTTCAGCGCTCCGCCCATCATCTCTTTGTGTTTGCTTTATTCGCCCTAAGTTGGCAGGGTATGCCCAGACGTGGGTCCCTTGCTCACTTTGCCACTGGATTCAAGCTAGCCCGGCTGATGAGGGCTGTTAGCCCGAAACCGGTCCCAGGATGCTTGTTTCCAGAAAAGGGAAGACATGGCTTGGCAGTTCGGGCTGGACTGTTCCCATGAGGCACAGGGTCAAGACTGATTTGCATATAGCTGTGTCTGAACTGGGGTGGCGAAGTGAGCTAAAGAACGATGATGGATTCAACCCAGATCTGTGACTGGGGGTGAGTGTCTGAAATGTTTCAGCGCTCCGTCCATCATCTCTTTGTGTTTGCTTTATTCACCCTAAGATGGCAGGGTATACCCAGACGTGGGTCCCTTGCTCACTTTGCCACTGGATTCAAGCTAGCCTGGCTGATGAGGGCTGTTAGCCCGAAACCGGTCCCAGGTTGCTTTTTTCCAGTGCAGGGAAGACATGGCTTGGCAGTTCGGGCTGGACTGTTCCCATGAGGCACAGGGTCAAGAATGATTTGCATATAGCTGTGTCTGAACTGGGGTGGCGAAGTGAGCTAAAGAACGATGATGAATTCAACCCAGATCTGTGACTGGGGGTGAGTGTTTGAAAAGTTTCAGCGCTCCGTCCATCATCTCTTTGTGTTTGCTTTATTCGCCCTAGGTTGGCAGGGTATGCCCAGACGTGGGTCCGTTGCTCACTTTGCCACTGGATTCAAGCTAGCCTGGCCGATGAGGGCTGCTAGCCCGAAACCGGTCCCAGGATGCTTGTTTCCGGTCCAGGGAATACATGGCTTGGCAGTTCGGGCTGGACTGTTCCCATGAGGCACAGGGTCAAGACTGATTTGCATATAGCTGTGTCTGAACTGGGGTGGCGAAGTGAGCTAAAGAACGATGATGGATTCAACCCAGATCTGTGACTGGGGGTGGGTGTCTGAAAAGTTTCAGCGCTCCGTTCATCATCTCTTTGTGTTTGCCTTAAAAAAAAATATTACAATGATACAGGATTACATTTGATAAACTGAAATCTCGCAGTAGGTTGAGTCTCAGAAAGATAAGGTGTGAAATTATCACAGCCATGACAATACAGAAAACGAGAAACAGGTGTTGAATAAAGAAACTCTGAGATTCCCTCCTAATATGACTAAGCTCTAGAGTGATCTAATCAAAGTTCTAAGTTCAGAATAAGTATGGTTTTTACAGTGGGGTTTCAAAGAAATTCAGAAATGCGAGAAGGTGTCAGCATTGTGAAGGCTTCAGTAGAAGTCTTGCAGAATGGGAATAAAGGCCTGATTTAGATCTTGATGGATGGGTTTCTCCTTCACAACGGTGATGGATATCCCATCCACAAAATATAAATCCCATTATATCCTATGGGATTTATATTTCGGCAGATGGGATATTCATCATCATTATGACAGAGTAACCAGTTCGCCAAGATATAAATCAGGCCCTAAGTGTTTAGCATAAAGCTTCACACTTGTAAGAATAAAGCAAGCAGAGAGGTCTGTTCCCTCAAAGTCCAAGGAAATCTGCCTTAACTCCTAACAGTTTGAACATTAATTCAAACATACAGAAACCTCAGCAACAGTGGTATCTCTTCCCAACCCTCCAGGAAACACTTGTCTCAAACCTCACTTGCAACATTACCAGGCTTTCCCATCCCACAGAACTTTGACAGTTACTGTAAGCTTGAACATCTCTCTGTTCCTGATCCATGATGAATAGGAGACTTCTGCTGCTCATTAGGTCTTCACATTATTGCCAAGATTTCGTTTCTCCAGCCTTACCATAAAGAAAACTAATACAGACAACAATACTCCTTTTCTCTAACTAATGAAACAATGAGAGCGTACCTGCAAAAGAAAGAACAACTGACAGGGCAAAATACTTTTCAAATTAAGGCCGCTAGTCAGGCTAGCTTTAACTAATCATTCAATGTGCACTTTAATTTTGCGGTTATACGGCCACACGTGTAACTTCTGCTAAACTGCAAATCTTGAACAAAGTAATACATGTTCTTAGGTGAATGTAACTTGAAGTGTAAATGTAAACCATGAGTCAAGAATACTCCATTCATGTTTTGCTGAACATTAGTGCACACATTTCTAAATCTCTAAGTTCTACTGTGAATACGTTTCAGTAATGCATCTAGATGTGCTACACACGTTAATAATATTAAGGCATGCAGCGAATATAATGTCAGGTGCACGTATACAATTGCACTTCTGCGACGTATAAGGGTGGAGCCTAAATTGCACTGCTCCAGCCCCCCCTCTGATGGCGATGTTAGCCATCATAATAACGCACATATGAGCCCATGTCAGGTGAGATCAAGTCTATACCTTGAAGTTTTCCAACAATTTTTGCCAAGTATTTTCCAGATGTTTCATTTCATCATAAAATCTACAGTGACTCTCCTCCATTTCTACATTCACTCTCTTTCTTTTTATTCCCCTCTTTTCTTGTATTTCTCTCTTTGCTTTAATGTACTTGTTCCCCTTAAATATTACAAACAGAGAGATTGCACAAAGGGCAGAAATCACAAGGGCTCTCAAAATGGAACCAAATATTCCACTTCCAAGGTTTCCAAACCACCTGCCTACTGCAGCAAATCAATTGCTAATTGTTTCACATGCACCTGTAGCTTCTAACTGCTTCAAATCTCCTTTTAGATCAGTAATGTTCTTAATGTACTTCTTTAGGTCCTAACCCTTGTCAGGAGTATAGGTGCAGCATTTCTGGAACTTTAACATCCAACAGATTCCACCCTCCTTTGCGACAAGGATGTCTAACGAAAGACGATTCTGCAAAAACATGGCTCTCAAAGCTACCATATTAGTATCTACAGCCAACAGTTAACTTCTTGTTCTTGTGGTCAATTTATCTACTATAGTGGACAATTTTCTAATTTTGAGATTATTCAAGATTACACCTACAATGGAATTATTGCACCAAAAATGTCTCCTGCAATTTCAGCACCACTACTACCTCATCTAGTTCTGGTTTTCGTTTCCCACACAGGATCTTTCAAATGTTCCACATGTTTAATCTTTGGGAAACTGCACCTAAATAACATGTACCATACCGTCCTTTGGGCAATTTGAAGTATGCATGCTCCCCACAAACAAAACAAATTCCAGGAATAATAGGATCTTGTCCTCCCAAGATCAAAAGCCAAAGTCCCACTTACTCAAAAATATGGTCACAATCACTTCTACCCATGCAAATAGTGTTAAGGGAAGACTTTTCTCTACTCACACATAATTTCCCTTTGAGTTGCCACTCTAAAAGCAGGGCAAGCATAGATACTTCTCAATGTTTTGCTTCTTCCGCATCACACTGTCCTTTATGTTTCTGAACCCATCCTGTTTTCGTTCTTTTGTTTATTGCTCTATTTCTGTCTTCTGTCAAATCCCAAAATTTCTTCTCAACCTCAGTTAAAGAAAATGTCAAATTGTGTCTATGAGCATAAGCTGTGTCCAGTATCAAATTTGGTCTAAGAATACTGTTAACTGTATCCATTGACTTAGCATGACAATGTCTACTCAAATGCTTGGGCTGGGGAACTTCAGACAATAGCAAATCATAAGTCAAAAATAATATTGAAAATGTCCCTTTCAATAAAACAAACATAGTTCAAGGCTGACTATGATGGAGCATGGGTCAGATACAGGGACCAGCATTGGCCCCCTGAAACAGTACCTTGGTTCGCAGTTGCTTAGACTTCAAGGACGAGATGAGTGGAGCAAAAGAGTGGATGGGTCAACGTCAATCCTTAGAATGTAGGTGATGCGTTGGCTCCGAGCCACCTAAAGTCAGATGCGTTGGGAATGGAGGCGATGACCGTGCCTTCGGCGAGGTGCTGTCCTTAAACCTCTCAAGACCAGTGATGCATCAGCGTTGATGGAGATGCAATGTCCTCGATCCTCGCAGCAGTGGCGATGCGTCGGCATTGATGGAGATGCACCAATTCCAAGCTGCGTAACAAAGGTGATGCATGGATTTGAATAGTTGCAGCACTTTATACCCACTTCAATTAGCCCAAGGTTGGATTGGCACCACTTGGCATAGCAAGACTCTCAGATAGCAGAGTGCAGGTGCTGCAGGCAAATGGGTTGGAAGCCTTTGATGTCCCTGAGACTCCAAACAGGAGGCAAGCAAGTAAAAATCTTGGAGTCACTTTGGTTCTGGGTTGGAGAGATGCAGGCCCAATCCTTCTCACTCCCAGGAAAGGAGAGCAGTTGGTGGCAGGTCAGCACAGCAGGAGTCCAGCAGAGTAGCAGCCCCACAGAAAGGCAGTACCTTCAGCACAGCAGTCCATCCTGGCAGAGTAACCACAGATCCAGAAGTGCACTGAGTTGGGGATGTCAGAGGTCCAGTACTTATACTCATTTGTGACTTTGAAGTGGGGAGACTTCAAAGAGAGGTCTGTGGCATTCACAATGTGCCTGGCCTTCCTGGCCTGGCTCCAGACTCACTACAGGGGGGTATGCAGCCCTTTGTGTGGAGACAGGACACAACCTATTCAGGTGTAAGTGTCAAATCCTTCCTCTCATCCTGCCTAGGACGACCCATCAGGATGTGGATGGCCCATCAGTCACATCTAACCCCCCCTTTGTCTGTGGCTGTCTAGAGGAAATTCATAAAGTCCAACTGCCACCCACCCCAGAAGCGAAGTGTATTCGGAGACAGGTAAAAGGCACCAAATGGCTAAAGTAGGAAAATGCCAACTTCAGGATGTAGATGACCCATCAGGATGTGGATGGTCCATCAGTCACAACTAACCTCCCTTTGTGTGTGGCTGTCTAGAGGAAATTCATAAAATTCAACTGTCACCCACCCCAGAAGTGTATTCATAGACAGGTACAATGCACCAAACGGCTAAAGTTGGAAAATGCCAACTTAAGTGGCATTTTCAGAATTACAATTTAAAATCTAAGTTCACCATAGGTTGAAATTATAAATTGTGATGCCAGGGTCACCAAATGTGGGGTACCATCCCTTCCCAACTGGAAAGTACACTTATAAGATGCAATAAGGTAATCCCAATATTAACCTATGGGAGAGATAGGCCTTGCAGTAGTGAAAATTGAATTGAAACGTTTTTACTACTAGGAAATGTAAAACTTAAAAGTACATGCCCTACTTTTTAATTACACTGCACACTTGGGCTGCCCAGGGCCTACCTTAGGGGTGATTTATATGAATTAAAAGAGGGTGGTTTTGTCATGGCAAAAGGGTTAACTTACCAGGTCGACATGGCAGTTTAAAACAGCACACACAGGCTCTGCAATGGCAGGCCTGAGACATGTTTAAAAGGCTACTTGAGTGGGTGGCACATTCAGAGCTAGAGGCCCACTAGTAGCATTTAATTTACAAACCATGGGCACATGTAGTGCACATTATTAGGGACTTACAAGTAAATTAAATATGCCAATTGTGAATAAGCTAACGCTACCATGTGTTAAGAAGAGAGCACATGCACTTTAGCACTGGTTAGCAGTGGTAACTGTTAAAGTGCCCAGAGTCCTAAAGCCAACAAAAACGAACTCAGCAAAAAAGGGAGGAAGGAAGGAAAACAGATTGGTTGGACCCCGTTGAAAGGGCCATTTCCAACACCTTTTTTGATGCAAAATTTAGATACTGGAGCTGCATAATGTGGCCCTCCATGTCACATAAACTTTTTATCCTGACAGTAGTGAAGTTCTGCAGAGGGGTTTGAAGGATTCTCATTACGATGATGAAACCCATATTTCACACAGCAGTGTGAAATATTTCACATATTTCATGGTTCCCTGAGAAATATGTTTTTATACTATTGCATTAGGTAAAATAATATCACCCATTTTATGCCATAACAGTACAAATAAATGAGGCCCAATAACTAATACTGCTTAAAATATAGAAACAGTGCTAATAAACACACACTCACACGTTTATTATTACTGTACCAATGTCACTTTGCATTGCAATCAGTTTATTGAAGAAAATGGGATTAGTATGGCACACTTTATTTGCTTGATTTCGAAGATCCAGGCTAGGATGAATCTTTGATTGTTAGAAGATTTAGAGACATACAGTGATACGTTATGGAAGACAAAAGCTTTGAAAAATCAGCAAGGAATGTATAGTCCAGATGGAATGGGGAAGCAATTGGATCACATTTCCCACAGCTCAATGGGAATGAGGAAAAGCAAAGATGATTGTGCGATTGTGTACTATTTAGGAAAAAGAAAGAAAATAGGGCCAATGAGCAGGACACGTTTTCCATGAATTGTTCTTTGGAGAAGGGCAGGGTCAATTACGGCCTATGAAATGGAAGCAGGAAAAGCAAAATGTTCTCTGGGTGCCCAATGCTCTCCCAGCCTTACTTTCACTGTGGAGCTCAAGCTTTGGAGCCATCACACCTAGCTTGTTGTACTACTGAGATGTTTCCACCTTGATAAAGAGAAGAATTTTAATACAAACACATGTTACCGTAGGCACAGAATGGGTAAAACCCTTTGATACGTCTGGTCCTAAATCCTATATAATCCCACATTGTGTTTTATTTACTGTATTCTGAAACAACCATAGCTGCATAGAATAATGTTTTGCTGTTGCATTTGCTGTTCTATGCATCGCTTGCCTGTGTTGCGGCCGATGTATGAGAATGTCTATTGATGAATGGATCTTCTTTGGCTAATGGGAAGAGCGTTCTTCTGAAGGAAAACTGTACCTGCCTTTGGTCATGAAGAGCAGAGAAAACTCTGGGGCTTATTTACAAGGTCCTTGTGCTGCCGGTGCATCACTTTTTTTGACACACCTGCAGCGCAGTGTGCTGGCCCATATTTACAAGGCCACGCAAAGCCACCCTGGGTAACTTTTCATGGCCTTGTAAATACAACCCCTTTTCTCGCAACACTTTGTGTGAAAGGGGCGTGCCATTGGTGTTGCTGTGGGTGTTCCCACGCAACATCCATGGATTCTGCTACATTCCCAGATTTACAACATTGTGTAAAACCTGGGAATGCATCAGAATCCTAAGCCTCCCCAGGGGAGCCATAAGGAGGTGCAACAAGGAGAAATACTTTTATTTCTCTTTTTTTCCTCTTTCTATGTGTGCTGCATTCTGCAACACACATAGAAAGAGGAAAACACCATCACTGATTGTGTTTGTGCAGGAAGGTGTTCCTTCCTGGGCAAAAACAATCATCCCCACAACGCAGGGGGCCTGTGTTGGCGCATGGCAGTCAATTGTGCAAAAGCGCAGGGGAAAGCAAAGGAATGCGTCATAATGTTGTAAATATGAATCATCCCCGTGCTTTTAAAATGACGCAGCTCAGTGCAGCAAAATGGCTTACAGCGCCGTGCTGCTTATTTTGTTGTAAATGAGGTCCTATATTTTTACGTGAATTGAAGCACAAGCCTATTGATTTTTCAGTAGGAGGAAATACAAGCTGTAACAATAAAAAGTTAGGTATGAAATACCAAATTCTTTGGAAATGCACACCTAGGATTAGGATGTATCTCCGTGAAAATTCAAAACAATGTTAACAGATATTGTAACATTTTTGGAGAAGAAGTTTTTTCTGATTTGTACTATTATTTTATTTCTAGTTTCTAGACTGCTTTTCAACACACAGAAACCATCATCCTGTGGTATTCTCAAACCTATGCCCTGCTTGTTCCGTGAAGCTCAGAGACTAGTTGATCATAGCTCCTGTGCAAATTTAACTTGACAGATATGAAGTTTCTGGTCCAGTCCAAGGAACAATTCTGCTTTTAACAGTCACCAAGGGCGCCTCGTCAAAGAATGTAAAAGTATGAACGAAGCTTATTTCAAGATGACAGTTTGTGAAAGAATGGGAAGGAAATCTGCGAGAGTCAATATTAAAACAACTAGTTGCTCTCGCAGCCCTACCCGCAAAATAGTGCTGACATAGGCAGTCCTCTCAGTTTACCATCACATTTCATTTAAGACACTCTTGTACATGTTAATGTTATTTCAGATGCCAAAAAACGCTTAAATTATTTACACTGCAGACATCGACTGATGCATTTATGGTCTTACTCAGTGCCATAATTACTCCTGACCACTTTGCCACACCACCCTTTAGTCCCCTAGGTCCCTGATTTTCGGATATGCCTGTGATTGCTGGGATTACCTGGGTTCCAGCTGAACCGAGTCAAAATATTTGAGCCATTTCCATATTAGCTGAGAGGGCGTGGTTTGAGGTTTGAAGAACATTGTGGGTAAAAACCTAACGTGATCCATGCAAAGTGACACCACTCTGGACTTCCCTAGCTCTAGTGTTTTTGGAAATGTCTTTGGCTGCTAGGTCAGCCAAAAAAGAGATTCTTACTAAGGTAGTGTTTGTCACAATTTGTGAACTTCTACCATTTTTAAAATGGAAGACAAAAGGTTAGCACTTTGGGGTGAGTGCACCATAATTTGAGTTTCAAAATTTGCAGAAGAACGTTATTTATAGTTTGTAAATGTATATTTTGGCTCTGTTGACTTAAAGATTTTGAAGCACATTTTAATATAAATGTATGGTTTCTCACACAGTTTATTCTGTCTCATGATCTTAGGACATCCGGTGGTCCCGAAACACATTGAGCAATAGTAAGAAAGAAAGGAAGTGTACATTCTGGAATGAGTTTCGTATGAAATCTTAAGCAGGAAATTGAGCAACATAAAATGCATTAAAAACTTTTTGTAAAATATTACAGGACTATTGGCCGTATTTAGAGTTTGATGGTTTTGGCACATCCAAGAAAAACCAGTGAATGTTCCATCTACCCTGTTTAGAGTGAATAGTGTTCCCACAAACGCTAAATAGGACTGTCACAATACCCACCACTTTCTGGTGGGTATCCTGCATCCAACAAACTATGAATAACGCCCTTTGTTCGAATGTGTGTGTTCCCAATGTGAGAGAGGTGTCTTAGTGTGTTTATAGCTGTGGTTCACTTCCATCAATGGTTAACAGATAGTGGGAGACACCTGTAAAAAAGTTAATAGCCTTTTAAACAGAAGGAATTGGTGGCCTTAGTTAAAGGTTTTTCTGGGTGCCTGCAGACTCCAGGTCCAATTATGGCAACTACTCCGATCTAAAAAAACAAAAAAAAACCTTTTTCACAACAACTTGGATGCAGCTTGGTCATATTCCTGAGAATTCCATGCCTGAGCAATAAGCTCACTCACACAAGTGGGGTAACATTTTTAGTTGGAAAATGGTGGTTATGCTTTGTGGTAGGACAGAAAAATACCTTTGAAAAAACTTCCTCAGTATTATCTGGCATTATGGATGTTTCAGAATTAGGGATGTTAAGAATGGCCATTATCCTTGATTTCAGATTCTTGTCTACATTTCAAAAAGGCATAGTTTACCTTCATATCAACTTTTACTTCATTGGAATTTTCAATATCATATGATAAAATATATATGATGCGCACTCGAACACAATTAATAAAACGTTGTCACTAAACTCTATGTATCTCCGCAACTGGAAGAGTGTTGTATATATAAATGAAATTGCTTTCGTAGTTTGCCTTTCAGTTCAAAAAGTTACAGATGAAGATATTCTTGCCTGATTATTTTTTTTTAACATTTGCAGTCAATATTTTATGATTTCAGTGATTAGTTGCTTTGTTAAAAAAAATTGCGGGGGCAATCCTAGCACAGTTTATGTTTTGAAGATTACATTTTTTGAAGGAAACACACTGCACATATTTCTGAACCAAAAAACATTTGTTTTTCATGTTTTGGCAATTTTGTCTGGCACTATATGAACCATTTTACAAGACATTTCATGAAATAATTGACCTTCATATATTTTATGGTAATATGTTATGAAGGCTCATGCATAAGCTGCTTCAAATGTCAAATAAGGATTTAGCAGGCTATGGGGTAAAGGCTTATCAGGGAGGTCAGTAAGTGCTTGCATTTGTGCTTGCAATTGTATGGGCCTGGTTGGGTGGCCAACCTGGATAGGTACATGTCACAGAATATCATAACTACTAGCATGTGGGTGACAGTTTCAACCATAGCCCTCAGATACAGGCAGCCATGTTGGTCAATTGCAAATGGGAAATCGCATCAGGGGTGTTGGTGTCACATGAGAGTCAAATGATCATCTGCGTGCCATCAGTGTGTGACAGAAAGTAGAGTCCCTGGGTCCAATAGAGGACTAGCAGAGGGGTCATGTACAGGTACAAGTAAGTGACGCTGAGTTGAGTGATGTGTGATACTCTGCAGATAAAAAAGTCTGGCAATTACAAAATGGGGTGAGTGTCAGTGGTAGCAACCTTCCTAGTTTGACTGAAGCGATACAAAAGGGGATGATGGACGGAACGTTTGAGCCAATCAAACACTCACCCCCAGTCAACTGATCTGGGTTTAATTCATCATCATTCTTTAGCTCACTCCACCACCCCAGTTCAGACATGGCCATATGCAAAACAGTCTGACCCTGTGCCTCATGGGAACAGTCCAGCCCGAACTTCCAATCCATGTCTTCCCTGGACCGGAAACAAGCATCCTAGGACCGGTTTCTGGCATTTCAGCCGTCATCAGCCAGGCTTGCTTGAATCCAGTGGCAAAGTGAGCAAGGGACCCACGTCTGGGCATACCCCCGCCAACTTAGGGCGACCAAAGCGATACAAAAGGGGATGATGGACAGAACGTTTGAGCCAATCAAACACTCACCCCCAGTCAACTGATCTGGGTTTAATCCATCATCATTCTTTAGCTCACTCCACCACCCCAGTTCAGACATGGCCATATGCAAATCAGTCTGACCCTGTGCCTCATGGGAACAGTCCAGCCCGAACTGCCAAGCCATGTCTTCCCTGGACCGGAAACAAGCATCTTAGGACCGGTTTCTGGCATTTCAGCCGTCATCAGCCAGGCTTGCTTGAATCCAGTGGCAAAGTGAGCAAGGGACCCACGTCTGGGAATACCCCGCCAACTTAGGGCGACCAAGCGATACAAAAGGGGATGATGGACCGGAACGTTTGAGCCAATCAAACACTCACCCCCAGTCAACTGATCTGGGTTTAATCCATCATCATTCTTTAGCTCACTCCACCACCCCAGTTCAGACATGGCCATATGCAAATCAGTCTGACCCTGTGCCTCATGGGAACAGTCCAGCCCGAACTGCCAAGCCATGTCTTCCCTGGACCGGAAACAAGCATCCTAGGACCGGTTTCTGGCATTCCAGCCGTCATCAGCCAGGCTTGCTTGAATCCAGTGGCAAAGTGAGCAAGGGACCCACGTCTGGCAGACCCTCGTCCCACCTTCCATTCAGAACCAAATTTATTTATATTTAGGTTCAGTGAAGTCCTGAAAACTCATATGTTTCAATATCTCTCTTGTCCTTGCCTTTTATGTCAGTTTTCTCTTCTTACAGCCTGCAGCGCCAGGACACAGATAAGTATTTGTGAACTCTACAAAACCCAAAATAAATATATAAAAATAAACATCTAAACATCTAATATTAGTATTCAAGTGACATGCAGCGACAGCCAGGTGTACCTGTTGGATTCATTTTAATGACATTTCTAATTAACCATACAACCTCATGCTCTGTCTGATGTGATAGATGAGATAGATGTGACAGAGTAATTTTCTACCATACATTTTGCAGAGTCACACAAAATAGCCTTTCCCGCTTACATTTCAGTGGTTTTACGTAAAACCTGTGTTCAACTGCTGGTTTTATGTCAAGTAATTTCTTCTAGCCCGGTGGTTAACCTATGGCTGTTAATTTTTTCCTAAAATACTGTAGTTGTGAAAATAATTTTCTCTGTTTCATGGCACATTTGGATGTCTGTTTTTCAAAAAAGTCTCTATTCTATGATATATTACAACCATCTGTATTTGTGCTCATTATGTACAGGTCCATCACGCTGTACTGCAAATGTTCAAATCCTCTGTTCGATAATTACTTGAGGGTATTTTGTCTTTACTAGCTTGTTTTCTTTCATCTTATGAAGACCTTTACGAGTTGCCCTTATTCACATTTTAATCGCTGCTATGGGAAGCCAAAGGATTTCCATATCCTTACAAAGCATCTCAGGCAGTGTCTGTGACACAGGTAAAACTCAATGATTTATAACATTGGCAGTAGCTGCTGCTACCGGACTCGGGTGGTGGGGCGGGGGCAGGGGAGTGGGGAGGCGAAATTCTTATTTAAAAAAAAACACTTACCTGTGATGGCCAGCCCGCCAGCTGCTTCCTCTCCTCCGTCCTCTTCTTCCAGCTCTGGTCCTGCAGCAGCATACAGGAAGTAGCAGGAAGGCACCCGGCTCCCAGGCTCCCAATAGCCAATCACAATACTTCAATGCAGCGTTGTGATTGGTCTGAGCACCGTGGATCAGCGCTCAGCCAGAGAATGGGGGCCCTGGGCAATTTCTCCATGCAGGCTGTAATGCAGCCTGCATGGAGAATATGGGAAGTGCGCATGACTGTAGTGGCCAAACCACTCCTCCCCAGCTCCTCTGTCTTCGGAAGCCACTCAATAACATGAGTTATTATCATTTTATGTTTCCTGCTGCGGTACAGTGGGGCGACACTCCTCCGCCTTTGCAGAGGAGCCACCACTGGTCACGGACATCCTGCAGATAAAAGCAAACCGTTACTCACTATTGGAAAAAAGGAACATTTCATTTAAGAAGTAAGATATTTTTTCACAAATTATAGTAAAAGTCAAAGGCCATGCGTAGTGGGGGGGGGGTTAGATTTAAGTATGATAAACAAATACTACTTTGCTTTAAAAAACAATCTAGAAATTCACTGAAAAACCAAAGGTTAAAGTGATGTTATAGTTAGGTGAAAATGTCATTCAAAACAAAACATTTTAAACGTACAAAACCACTGACACCTTTGCCATTCACTGCTAATTACACCACGTATTGCATAGTTCATGACATCTTCTACAGGGTGAGAGCTATAGTAGTTACCCTGAGGTACACATTATAGTTACTTGAGATACATATAACTGGTGAATTGCAGAGGTTTTGTGTATTTAAAATGCATTTTATTAAATGACATTTTCACCTAGTAGTTGATATTTGAATTTTTGTGTTTTATGTATGAGATGGCGATATTTACCTTAACAATACTTTTTACCGATGGAAAGTTCCGGAATCTACGGCGAGCCACAAAATCCCTACCAAACAGCATTCCAACAGTTCACCTGATAAAAACACTTGTGAGGCGACGCCTCTTTCCCTTGATACACTAGACCCCAAATCGCATGGTGGATACTTCAACTTTTCAACATGAAAATTGACCCATTTTGGCAAGGTGTGTAGCTGAAGTATTTGGGCCCAGGCTCAGGTGCCACCCAGCGAAACCTATTAACCCCAGATATTTCTGAAAACCTGACAGCAAGAGGAGTCCAAGGTGGTGTTATTTGCATCGATCTCACTAAGTTTTTTGAACCCAGAGATTCATAGCATCCTCAAACTTTGGCTAAAACCATGCACTTTCATCAGTTTTCTGAGAGGGAAGGTTTTAGACTCTGTGGAGATCCATACAATTCTGACAATTCAACATTCCCACATTTCTCCCAATAAAAACTGCGCCCCACTTGTGTGTCTAGACCAATCGAACACAACACAATATGGGAATAGATAGCCTGTTTTGATCCAATCTTTGAAGTTAGAAGGCCATTCTGGATGAGAGACATTTCTGGGTTCCATGCACACCCCACCCCCTTGAATTCCCTGTATCTCTGGATTTCAGAAATGCCCTTGCGTGGTAGGATTCCCTGATTGCCAGCTGACCCAGAGTCCAAATAGTGAAAACATTCTACATGGCAAGTGAGAAGAAATTGGGATTTATCCCCTATCTGTTATGTTATGTTATGTTATATAAGTTTGTAAAGCGCACTGTTACCCAAGGGTGTCCTGGCGCTGAGCACTGTATGCCTGGGGCAATGTATACCTGATGACCTCCACCCCTGAGCACCAACTGAGACTAAGCTGAAAACAGCCAGGTTTTCAGACCTTTCCTGAACGAAAGGAAATCCGTACCAGTCCTTAGATATAACGGAAGATCGTTCCAGGCCTTGGTGGCTCTAAGGACAAAGCTCTTCCCACCCCAGTTAGCCTTTTTTGCTCTAGGAACGACCACCCGCTTTGCTTCCATTGAGCGCAATGTTCTCCTGGGGACATACCATTGAATGCGCTTTTGTAGGTCTTCTGCCAGCAAATATGTCAAAACTACGCCCAAAATAATAAAAATTTCTTCTCACTTGCCAGGGGTCTTGGGATTCTCTAGGCACAGGGGATGGCAGAAAGACTGTTGTGGCTTTTATGGGGAGGAGGCCCAGCCCAATGCCTAGAGGTTTGTCCCCAGACCATTTTTTTCATTATTTTAAATATTTTTCGTATTGTCTATTAGGCTTCCCCCTCCACAGTAGCAGCTTGGGAGTAAACTACCCAATCTACTCTCTGGAGGCTAAACGACTGCTGGGCTGTGATGGGGTATGGGTGTGGCTCTATGCAATAGTGGGCCTTCCTCATGCCTTTTTGAAGACAATAATTGCTTTCTCCATTCTATTGAACTTTCTGCCCCCTGGGGGGGACATTAGATGTAAACCATCAATCACTCACCAGACTGGCAGAAAGACTGTTTTTGAGTAGGGTCACTTGCCCATGCCTAGCGTACTGCTTCTCCCCAAATCTAATCCCTGGTTCGAGTTGGTAAGTCTCTTCTTGGGGGATCTCCTGCCTGTGTGATCCCTAACCAAGGATTTACTAAGGACAGATGCCACTATAAAGGGAACATTGTTGCCCTTCCAGTCCTACCTCTCTTACACCGATCAATAGTCAGGGGCATAGTTATGTCACTTGAGCATCAATCAAAGTTAAAGCAGTTTGAGAAGGCTGTTTTCACTTTTGATGTCGTGACCTCAGGGTGCTATGTGCGCTGATCATCACAGTGACAGGATGTGTGGCAAGCTCTTCCCTTGCATTCAGAGTTACTTTTTCCCCCAAAAAATGCTTCGGATGCTTCCACCCAAGGTATTTCTCCCACAATGGTGTGGCCAAACTCTTCACATCCACTACACTGTGCAGGTAGTCCAATGGGCATGAACAGTTTTGTGACTACACTTAAGATATATACTCATTTAGGAGAGGAAGGTAAGGACCTTAGGCATCGAGAACTGCCCAGATCTTGCAGGGGAGGGCCTGTAGGTTGCCTCCCTTTTGGGATGTGTGAGACAAGGCCTGTGTTTCAAAATCTATGTAACAGATGATCATCTATCACCTGTAAATACACTCTGCATTACTTTGAATCAGAAGACAGTAACCATATTAGACAATTGATAGTGTATAATTAGAATTCGAACCCTGGCCAAAAACGTCCATGTCTCTGTTGAAGAATGTGCTTAAAAACATGGATAGTGTTAGGCCTGTCAGCCTTAAGATAGTCTTACCCCAAACAGCTTGCTTTCACCCCTCCTATTTGTGATAATCTTGTTTTTGCTGGCCTTAGGACTCTGTGTATGTTACCACTGCTAACCAATGCTAAAGTGCTTGCACTCTCTCCCTAAAACATGGTGGAATTGGCTTATGCCCTGTTCGCTCATTTAGTTTACTTGTAAGCCTCTACTAAAATGGAACTGCATGTACCTAGGGCCTACTAGTGGTCCTGCAGCACTTATCGTGCCACCCACTTAAGTAGTCCTTTAAACATGTCTCAGGCCTGTCATTACAGCCTGTGTGTTCAGTTTTAAACTGCCATTTCGACCTGGCAAAATAATCCCTTCGCCAGGCCCAAAACCTCCTTTTTAATACATATAAGTCATACCTAGGGTAGGCCCTGGACAGACCAGAGGGCAGGTTGCAGTGTATTTAAAAAGTTGGATATGTACTTTTAAGTTTTACATGTCCTGATAGTAAAAACCCATATATTAGTATTTCACTATTGCAAGGTCTGTCTCTCCTATAGAAACCCATTGGAGCTACCATGTTACATTTAATAAACTGTAACCTCCAAATGGGAAATAGTAAACAGTTCCTGTTTGGTGTCTTTGAGAATGTAATGAAAAATCCTCTTTAGCTGTAAAGTCAGATTTTAAATTACAATTTTGAAAATGCCACTTTTAGAAAGTTGGAATTTTCCTGCCTTAGCCATTTAGTGCCTACAGCCTGTCTCTGGGTCACATGACTGAGTGTAGCTGACAGTTGGTCCTTGTGTATTCCTCCTAGACAGCCACAAACCATAGATAGCTTAGGTGTGCCTGGATGAGCCACCACTGGCAGGATGGGAGAGCAGAGCTGGGCATAGCCCTACTTACACTTGAATAGGCTAGTGCCTCCACACACAGGGCTGCATACCCCCTGTAGTTAGTCTGGCACCACGGTATGGGAGGCAGGAAACCTGTGCACTTCAAATGGAAACCTATCAAAGCTTCTCCCACTTCAAATGAGGCATCTGGTGTAAATATTGGAACTCAGACACCAACTCATCAGTACACTTCTGGACCTTTAGAAACTGACAGGAATAAGGACTGCTGTGCTGCTGAAAGGACTGCCACTCTGCTTGACTGCTGTCCTGCTGGACTACTGCCTTGCCGGATTGTTGTCTTGCTGGATTGCTGCTCTGCTGCCCTCCTGCCAAATTCAGAGGAATTTGGCCCTGCACCTGAATCAAGGACTCCCAGAGTGACTCAAAGGCTAGCCTGTTGGCCTCCTGCCCAGAGCCACAAAGACATGATAGGTTCCCAATGACCTCAACCAGCACCCAGATCCCGCTGGAGTAAGTGCCTGACCCCTATGTTGTGTCACTCAGATCCTGGACCCTTGGTGTGGCCTTAATGGAGCTGAATTGAAGTTTTTGAGCTTTTCCCAAGCTGGTCCTTTGGTGCCAAAACCTTGTCGCTCACACTGCCCACCAATGCAAAGTTCTGTCAGCCCAACCTTTTGTGCTATAACATTTACCACTCACGGGGAGCACCACCACGAAGCTCCAGCCCGACTGTTTTTGATAACCGCAGGATCTTCGTGCTACGTCGATGATATCCGTGATGCCAGGTCTGCTTTTTGTGCTATAACGACGACTGTCCTCAATGTTTCCCTGCTGTTTGTGGCCCACTCCACCATGACCGCGACTTTGCCCTGGATTGAAAAAGTCACTTTTCAGCTGGACTAACTTAATCCCTGTATCTGCCCCTTCGCAGTCTGCCTGAACTTGTGACTTTGTCCCGGTCTCACATGACCAGTTAGCCGCAAGTGGCGATATGGGCTTTTTGGCGCTATTTTCACTTAATTTGATTTTTGTCATTTTGTTCTTGATTTATTTATTAAGTTTTGCTATATTTTTATAAATTGGTGTGGGATTTTTCTTGTGCTGTGTTTTTACTTTACTACAATGTGAAGTGCTGCATAAATATTTTGTACATTGCCTCTAATTTAAGCATGCCTTCTCTGTGCTAAGATACCAGAGGGTTGAGCACAGGTTAATTTGGGGTTCGCTTGTACCTCACCCTGACAAGGATTGTGGTTGCTGCTTGAGATAGGTTCCTCCCTCAACCAATAACCCAATTTCTCACAAACAGCAGACTCAAACCTGTCTGCTCCATTGTTGAAAATGGTTAGACCTGTCAGTCTTAGGGTGGTCTTCCTCCAAACCTTTTGCTTTCACCTTCCAATTTTTCTGAATTTGTTTTTGCTGGCCTTAGAACTCTGCACATTTTACCACTGCCAACCAATGCTAAAGTGCTTGTGCTTGCTCCCTAAAGCATGGTAACATTGGCTTACACCTCATTGCCATATTTAATTTCCTTATAAGTCCCTAGTAAAGCCCGTCCGCGCTCGGTTCGCACTCAGCGCCAGTCCCCCGGTGTTTCTTGATCCAGGAACTGCTCCCTCCCTAAGCTATACAAAAGCACAGCTATTAGAGGTGAGGCCAACTAATAAATCCCCTGGGTGCCTATGTCTCACGTGGGAGTTGTGTCCTGCTCCCTTGGTCACTTGCACCAACTGTAACTGCATATTACCAAGACTCATGTACCAAAATGCTAGTCGCATAACCGCAAAAAAGCTAAAAGTTATGCGACCGGAAATTACAGCGATTAAGTGCATGATGCTTAACGCCAGATCTCTAGTGAAGCACAGCACAGAGTGCGCGGACTTGATTGAGGAAAGAGATATTAAAATGGCATTTATTACTGAAACGTGGACTGACGATGCCTCGGGTCCTGACATTGTCAATGCAACACCTCCTGGGTTTCTATGTCACACCTTAAACAGACCAGTCAGGAAAGGTGGGGGAGTAGCCATAACTTATCAAAACTCACTGAAGGCAGGTTTTTGTACAGCTTCTAACTCAGCCTGTGAGGTGCTCTCCTTTAGCCTCTCTCTGTCTGATCACCATACTTTTAAGAGCATCTTACTTTACAGACCCCCTGGGCCCAGAAACAAATTCCTTGCGTCCATTGGGAATCTGCTGGAAGCAGGTCTATGTTCAGACTCCTTTACGCTCCTGGGTGATTTCAATTACCATCTGGAAGCACTCATGGATCCTGACACATTGGCTCTCATAGACATGAAGAAGAGTGGGGACCTCATTCAACAAGTGACAGGATCCACGCACATAGCAGGGCACACTTTGGATGGTATTTTTTCAAACCATCCTCAGCTAACATGTACAGGCGTATTACCCCTTACATGGACCGATCATGCAGCTGTATTTTTCAAATTGACTTGTCCCGTTCTCGGTGTCGGCAAGGGGGGCACTAAGAGTCAAATTGAGAGTAGGGCATGGAATAGAATTGAGGGCAAAGACCTAAAGGCGGCGCTTACAGCAACTGCTGGTCCGTTACCTACAGGAATAGACGAGGCAACCACCTTCTACACAGACTGGGTGGGAACAGCATGTAACAAACTAGCCCCCATAAAACTCCGATCTCCCAAAAGATCTCACCCAACAGCGCCTTGGTACACGGAGGAGCTTAGGAAACAGAAACTCCTGTGTAAATCCCTCGAGCGGAATTGGAGGAAAACATAAGAGGAGTCAGACAGAAAGATATATAAACAGAGTCTTGTTTCTTACAAGATACTGATTTTTCAATGCTAAGAAAAACTGTTTTGCAAATCAAATCAATTTAGCAAAAAATTCGGAAAAAGAAATCTTTAAAACTGTATCATTTCTGGTCTCCCCCCGTCCAGCAAAAATCGAGGCAAATCAGGAACTGTGCGAGGACATCGCAAGGTTCTTCCTGAATAAGGTGGAGGTCATTTTTTTGGCATTTAACCGCTCAAGTTCCGCAGAGACTGAGGTCCTGCCGGTAAGAACAAGGCCAACTTGTCCCCCATGTCTTTGACAAATTTGCCGATATCTCTTTAACGGATACTAAGAAACTCCTCAAGGCAGCAAGATCAGGTTCCCCCTTTGAACCCTGCCCGGTCTCGGTGATAAAACTCGCCCCGACTCCTGTTGCCCTTACACTCACCTCCCTTTTTAATGCAATTTTTGAAACAGGGCATTTCCCAAAACAGTGGAAATTTGCTTCGATACTACCCCTGTTAAAGAAGCTAAATCTTGATCCCAAAGATCCAAATAACTTCTGACCGAATTCCCGACTTCCATTACCAGCGAAAATAATTGAGAAGGCAATGAATGTGCAACTTAGTGCCTTCCTACGTGATAACCAAGTATTGGACCCTACACAATACGGTTTTAGAGAAGGTCACAGCACCGAGTCAGCACTAATCAAATCCACGGAAGCGATTAGGGAAGCCCTGGATAAGTGAGGGAAGGCCGCCCTGGTGCTGCTCGACCTGTCGGCAGCCTTTGAAACGGTCCATCATGATTTACTGATGGATCGTTTGTCAGCATGTGGGGTTCAAGGAAAAGCGTGGAAGCTCCTAAAATCATTTCTATCTGGCCGTTCACAAATAGTCGCGCTGGATAAATTTCACTCCAAACCTTTTTCCCTGCCTTGCGGAGTGCCACAGGGGTCTTCGCTTAGCCCCCTACTTTTCAATGTGTACATCTCATCACTTGCCTTACTGATCAGCTCCTTTGGTTTTAATCTAACATCCTACGCTGATGACACACAGATCGTCGTATCGCTGCGGCCAGGTCAGGGATCTGAACTAGATATTCAGTTCCACGACTGTATGGTAGCTGTGGGGAGTTGGATGACACAAAACTGCCTAAAATTAAATTCAGGCAAGACGGAGGTTATCCTCTTTGGGAATGACGCCAATTTTTGGACCCCTAATCTGTGGCCAATAACAATGGGCACTCTTCCTACACCATCAAGGAAGGTAAAAAATGTGGGCATCATGATTGATGACAAGCTTAATTTCGGTGACCAGATCAATACAATGTCATCTGCCACCTTCCATGTGCTTAGGATGATCAAAAAAATTCTCCCCTTTTTACCGGCTGACTGCCAATGAACAGTGGTCACGGCGCTTGTCCTGTCTAGGCTCGATTATTGTAATGCCCTCTATCTGAGCCTACAGGAACGCTTCATGAACAAACTCCAACTGCTGCAAAACGCGGCAGCAAGGTTGTTGTCAGGCACACCCAAATTTGCGCCCATTTCCAAGGAAATTAGTAAACTTCACTGGTTGCGGGTCAGGAAACGGGTGCGCTTTAAAGCCCTGTGTACAGTTTTTAAGGCTCTTCAAGGCTTAGGCCCTGAGTATCTGAAACAGAATATTCAATGGTACCGGCCGAAAAGGACCCTGCGTTCCATGGAAGCCAAATTGGTGAGAGTACCACTTACAAAAAAGCCTCCTGGGGCGGAAGAAGCTTTGTCTTGCGCACTGTAAAAGCTTGGAATGACCTTCCTTTTTACTTGAGAAACAGCACAGATCTCCTGATATTTAGGAAGAGTCTAAAGACCTGGCTTTTTAACCTGTCACAGCAGTCTACTGTTTCTTTACCCAAGGGATAATAACTAGCGCCAGGACACCTCCAGGTAACCGCTGCGCTTTATAAGTTCCTATAACATAACATAACATAACATACTTAGGGCCTGTAAATTAAATGCTACTAGTGGGCCTGCTGCAATTTTTGTGCCGCCCACTTAAGCAGCCCCTTTAAACATGTCCAAGGTCTACATTTTCAGCCAATTCTACTCAGCAAAATCACTCCCTTGCCAAGCCTTAAACTCCCTTTTTATTACATACAAGTCACACCTAAGGTAGGCCTACGCAACCCATATGGCAGGGTGCATTGTAATTAAGAGGTTCGACATGTACTTTTAAGTTTTACATGTGCTGTTGGTGAAAGACTCCAAAATTCATTTTTCAGTACTGTGAGGCCTACTTCTCCCTTAGGATAACATTGGGTTGCCTTATGTCAAATAATAAGTACTAAGGGGCACATTTATGAGGGCTTTGGGTCATGATTGCACCACGCAATGTGGTACATGCATGACGCAAACCTCTAAGTCATATTTATGAAGTCACGCAAAGACACTTTGCATGACTTTTAATGGCTTCTAAAATATGGACTAATGCAATGCAGCAAAAGTTGCTGCATTGCATGGGTGTTGCGGTGGGTGTTCCCATGCAAATCCCATGGTTTTTGATACATTCCCAGATTTACCAAACCTGGTAAACCTGGGAATGAGCAAAAAGATACACCTCTCCAGGTGAGGTGTAAGGCGAAGAAATATCTTTATTTCTCCTCATTTTTTTCTCTTTCTATGTTCAGAAGTACACATACAAAGAGGAAAATGCCTCTATGGATTGCTTTTGTGCAGGTTAAAAAGTTGGCATATTCTTGCCCTTGTTATTTTGCACTTGCAGCCTGTTCCTGGGTCACCTCATTGGGTGTAGTTGACAGTTGGGCTTTGTTTATTCCTCCCAGATAGCCACACAATAGAAGGAGTAGATGTGCCTGGATGGGCAACCACCGGAAGGATGTGAGAGGCAGAGCTGGGCACAGCCTCACATGTAAATCAATAGGCTGTGCCTTGCCTTCACACAAAGGACTCCAAATTACCTCATTGTGCCTGTAGTAAGGCTGACGCCAGGACAGGGAGGCAGGCATTTCCAAGCACTTCAAAGGGAAATGTCTAGAAACATCTCCTACTTCAAAGACAGTACCAGGTATAAAAATAGGATCCTCAGACTCACTCTTCAGTTCACTTTCTGGACCTCTCATAGCCCTGCTGTAGCCTGCAGTGTACTTCAGAAGACTGCTCTGCTGCACCTAGAAGGACTCCTCTGCTGCCAGACGTATGCCTTGAACCCCAGAGGCCTTCCCTGCTGCTTGAGCCCTGCCCAGGACTACCAGAATGACTCCAAGGGCCAGTTGACAAGCCTCCTGATCAGAGCCTCAGGGACAGAAAAAGCTCCAACCATCTTGAATCCGCACTTGGACTCAGCCTGAGTGAGTCCATCATCATTCTTTAGCTCAATTTGTAGAAGAAGACCTCACCAAGGCCTACCGGTGCTAAGGGTTCGCCCTTCTTTGCGCTCTAGTCCTCAGACCAATAAATAGAGATTGGCACAGAAGCTGGAATATCAATACAACAGTTTATTAAACCTCATGAGTGGAACTACATCTATACAAAACCCTCAGGCAGTGTATGAGGTAGCACAAGGAACACAGAAACTGTGGGTCTTTTATACCCACTCAAGAGCTCAAAAGGAGGCGGTACAAGCACACACAAGAATAGCTATTCACATGTATGGACATACAGAAAATGCTCAGTCAACAAAGTAGGAGGAGAATGAAGTTGCTGACATCAGTTAGAGCAGCCTGACTTTTACAGACTAAGACAGGTGCATGAACAGCTACAGACTTTTCTGAGCATGTGCAGTGTTACAGGAGCTAACTATAGATAGTTATTCTAGTAAATCACAAGGGTAGGCAACAGCGAAGACGGAAGGAGCACATGGCGAGCACATGGTCAACTAAAATGACTGCTAAAAACAAAATGGCTTCAGCTCATGCTAACAGTGATCTCTGCCAAACTTCCACAGACGACCCTTTTAGCATTAGCTGAAGACATCTATAATCTAGAAGGAACAATAAAAACATCTTGTATGTCAATTTTCATCATTTCATTAACTTCTTGATCTAATACACGTTGGGCATTCACTTTCTTAACATTACATCTGGCAGGTATACAAGCAGTAATACAGAGGGAGCAAAGCATTGGACCACATTGTATAGATAGGCAGCATGTCAGCAGGATTGCAAATAATATACATAATATTGTCAACAGTTTCCAGCCCCAGGTAGTAAATAGTGTCGATAGCCAACCGGCTAAAGTCCATTTTCTGGTATTGGGGTGAATCTCAGCAGCGATTTTATGCAGTTTAAAGATCGCATCAAAAATTGAAGGGGCATGATCAGGAATATAGACGCAGCAACTGCTCCCGATGATGCGACATGCACCACCTCGATCGGCCAGGACTACGTCCAAGACCATATGGTTTTGGAGTGCCACCATCCTCGCAATCTGTAGTTCTTCTGTGATGTTTCCAAGTGCCATAGCTGTTTGATTGGTTACAGCCTCTACAACACGTGTCAAACGTCGGATCTTCCGGCTATTTAAGGCAGCACCAACAAAGAAGAACAGTCCCAAATTAAAATCAACATATTGCTGCAGTGTAGTATCAGTCTGATCCACCTCATCATGATTTGTTGTCCTCTTAAATCTGTTTTTGGAAATGTCATTAAACAGTTTATAGTCCTTGTGATATGATGCAGGTGCCAGAAACACAGGTGGTAACAAAAAGGACACAAAACAAGTACCAGACCAGCCAATGGGTAAATTGTAATATCCCTTATTCCCACATATAAAGTAGGTATTATGCAATGACGTAAAACTGCTTTTATTTACTCCGGTAATATTTAAAACCAGAGTACAGTCGCTTTTTCCCATGGGAATACTACCAACACTGTTCACACACAAGTCTGCACGAGCTCTAGTAACAGCTCTAACAAAAGGTCCATTACCCTTAGCAGTTCGAGTATTTGGGAAAATATAGTGTGTAGAGGAATTTCCTCGGCGATACTCCTCCATTTCCCATCCAGTTCCTTTGGCCTGTGGATCTCCTTCCTCATCAGGGTAACACACTTTATTCAACTGGTAGTTTAGTCTTCCTACATCATATTTAGTAATAGTAGCAACATGGGTAGCCCAGAGCAGCGCAAACCAAGCCCTACAAGAACCATTGTGTGAGAATGGCAGAGGAATGAAAGGTGTTCCTCCCTTTTTCTGATGTGCTGGCATCATTCCACACACCCAACAGTCGGTAATGTTCGTAGCATTATGTGTGTGGTGTAACATCTGAATGAACGTGTTGTTGAGATAAGACTGTCTATGCTTCTGCTCATGATAAGGGAGAGTAAAGTAGTGGTGCTCAATAGGTGCTGGAGTAGTGGCAGTAAGTATTCGTTGAACAGGAGCCACTTCCTCTGCAACCCAAGTTATTACTGCCATAATGATCACACTGACAGTAAACCCAACAATGCACATAATTTTCTTATCGCAGATTCTCGCAACAGTCGATGTCTCTTTCATAGGCATGGTCATCTTGATGCTGAAACAACAAAGCAGATGGAGCTCTAAAGTCCTGGGCAGCCGTTGGTTTCTTCACTGAGGGTTAAGATGGGTGTCACTAAACAAAAGATCCCCCCCCTCTTCAGCTCAGTCTCTCACTAACCCAGGACGGTTGCTCAACCAGTCTCTTTCAGCAATGCAGTTTCTCTCCGAGGTCGCAGCTGATATCGAGATGTACCAGGGATCGTGTGGTCCGGGAAGACTTCCTCAGGTTCCTCAGGTGACGTGGCTTGGCCTCTCTCGGTGTCCAGAATCTGTCGATAGTCGGCGAGCGCAGCAGGTTCCACCAGGGAAGACAGCACTTTTCTGCAGTGCGTTGAATGGACCCAATTCTTCCGATTGGTCACTCAGACTGCAGTTCTCGTGGCCAGGAGCACCTGCTCAGGGCCTTTCCACCTGGGCTCTAGGCTGTTCGACCTCTGGAAGACCTTGACCATGACGTGGTCACCAGGCCAAAGATCATGACCATCACCCTGCGACCTGTCAGGAAGAGCTTCTCGAACCTGTTGATAAATAGAAAGCAAGCTGTCAGTCAACTGTGACAGGTAGTCACTCATCAAGACACAAGGTACATCATGTATGGGGCGTGGCTTAGGAAATCCCCAAAAGATTCATAGGTCTTCCAAATACCACCTCATATGGTGTAAGGCCAGATCGTGTATGTGGCACTGATCTACTGGACAGCAATGCCAAAGGTAGTGCATCAGGCCATTTCAGAGATGTGGAAGCCTGGATTTTAGCCAACTTAAGTTTGAGGGTAGAATTGTATTGTTCCACTAGCCCTGCTGATTGTGGGTGGAAGGCAGCATGAAACTTCTGCTTAATTTCCAATCCTTTCAAGACATACTCAACAACTTGCCCAATGAAATGGGGTCCGTTGTCACTCCACAAAAGTTTGCAAACACCAAATCTAGGGAAGAACTCCTTTAAAAGCACCTTTGCTGTAGTAAGAGCTGTATTATCTTTCGTAGGGTATGCCTCTATCCACTTACTAAAGGCACATACCACCACTAGAACATACTTTAGATTATTACAGTGTTCAAGCTGGATGTAATCCATTTGCAGAACCTCAAAAGGTGCAGTTGGTGTAGCAAACCCTCCTGTTGGAGTTCGTGTCCCTTTTCCAGGATTGTACTGAAGACAAATCAAAGAGGACTGCACTATCTTTTTAGCTATGCCGGCAATTTCCGGATGCTCCCAAACTTGCGTAAGCAACTTCGTTATTGAGGATGCTCCAACATGTGCCGGCACATGTGCCATATGAATCATAGGATGTAAATAGGCTGTGGGCAATCTCCATTTAGTCATGTCTTTATTCCTCCAACAGCCCTCATCATCCAATGTTCCCTCCCTAGACCATTGCTCAAATTCTTCTGCAGAGGCAGATCGCTGCATATCAAGCACTTCCTGCCTAGCATCATGCCAGCGTTCAGCCTGTGACTTTACCACATACATAGATGTGGTGCTTCGCTGCATTGCAGTTTCGCGGGCTATGCGATCTGCGAAGGCATTACCCTGTCCTATTTTATCAGTCACTTTCTTGTGTGCGCTACACTTAGCAATCGCTATTTTCTTCGGATATGTCAAGGCAGTCAGGAGATTATGCACCAATTCTCCATGCACTATTTGCGTCCCATGTGATGTAAGAAAGCCTCTTTCCTTCCAGAGTAACCCAAAATCGTGAGCCACTCCAAAGGCATAGCGGCTATCGGTATAGATGTTGACAGACAAGTCAGTACTAAGTTCACACGCCCTCGTCAATGCTATCAGCTCAGCTGCCTGAGCTGACTTCTGTGGAATGCGAGCTGTCTCAACTACCGTCTGAAGCGTTGTGATTGCATATGCAGCTGATGTCGTGCCATCTGGTAATCACAAACAAGACCCATCAACCCATAATTCTCCATCAACATTTGAGAGGGCGTATCTTGTAGGTCAACACAACCCTTTGTCTGTTCCTCAGTAAGGAATATACAGTCATGAGACTCTTGTGACTGGGATTGAGTAGCTGGATACGGCAACAGAGTAGCTGGATTAAGAGTTGAACATCTTTTCAAAGTGATATGAGGGGCCAAAAGTGTCAATTCATATCCTGTCAAACGAGCACTAGTTAAATGCTGCGTTTTAGTTTGTTTCAAAAGGGCGTCAACTGCATGGGGTACTAACACAAGCAATCTATGTGACAAAGACTATCCCTTCACTCTGACGTATGGATGCCGCTGCAACAGAACGAAAACACCCAGGCAACGCACGAGCGACTGGATCGAGGACAGCTGAAAAATATGCACAAGGACGCTGCTTATCACCGTGTGTCTGTACTAAAACTGAGAGTGCACAACCATCCCTCTCGTGTACATAGAGTGTGAAAGCCTTAGTGTAGTCTGGAGTACCTAATACTGGTGCAGAACATAGAGCTTGATGCAACTGTTGGAAAGCATTCTGACATTCAGTAGTCCATGGAAGGGGCATTGGAGTGTCTTTAGTCAGGAGGGCCAACAAGGGTTTAACAATATATGAGAAGCTAGGAATCCATTGCCAACAAATAAAAGTAAGACCAATGAATGCACAAACATCTTTCTGAGTACTGGGCACAGGCGTGTCTAAGATAACTTGAATACGATCTGGTGTGAGTGCACGTCCCTCCTTAGACAGGAGGTGACCTAAATAGGTAACCTGCTGTCAACAATATTGCAATTTCTTCCGAGAAACCTTGTGATGGTGTGATGCAAGAAATAAAAGCAATGACAGTGTTCCTTCTTCACACTGTTCAGAGGTATCAGCTGCCTACAAGATGTCATCAACATATTGTATGAGAGCCACCCCTGTTGGCACAGGAAAAGAATCAAGCTGTCTTTTCAATGCTTGGCTGTAAATACTAGGACTCTCTGTATACCCCTGTGGAGCTCTACAAAATCTGAAGGATCGATTATTCAAAGTGAAGCCGAACAAATATCAGCTATCAGGATGAATAGGGATCAAAAAGAAAGCATTCTTCAAATCAATCACAGAGAATGTAGTCGCAGTAGGAGGAACCATGGTAAGGAGTGTCGTGATGTCAGAGACTACCGGGCATTGGGGCACTACGATCTTATTAACCTCTCGCAAATCAATGATAAACCTGTATATTTTAGTATCAGTGTCTTTCTTCAAGATGGGAAGGATAGGACTATTGCATATATTGTAAGGGACTTCTACCACTACTCCTACTTCAATCAAATCTTGAACAATACGTATTAGTGCCTCTTCACCTTCTCGAGAAATTTTATATTGAGGCAGTCAAGGCAATGAAGCACCCTCCTTCACTTGAATATGAACTGGTGGGATAACCATTTGCCCTACATCGGTATCTGACATAGCCCATAAAGTACTAGGGAGTGATGCCAAAGCAATATCTTCTCTAATGAGATAAGACTTCTCAACCATGGGATAGTTATCATTCAAAATGACACGCACGCCGTCTGGGGAACAACGAATCGTAGCCCGGAAATGCTTGAGCATATCAAGACCCACAATATTGTCCGGCGTGTTAGGGGAAAGCAAAAATGGACATGCAGCAGAGAATTTATCAACGTGAAATGCAAGTGGTTGTGACAGTGGGCTAAGGGAAGGTGTCCCATCAAATCCTATCGATGTGATTGTTGAGCCAGACAGGGGAGCCCTTGGAACCAATGGTTTGGACAGGGCGCTACGAGTAGCTCCTGTGTCAACCAAAAACCGATCAGTGGAACCCAAAACATGTGCGTTAACATAGGGACCCTTCTGATCTACTGGGACTTCAACTGATTCCTTACCCCATCCTAGGCATTCCTATGCATAAGCAGAATCCTTCAAATCAGCAGTTGAATAATCAGACATTTGATATTGGTTTCGTCTATTAAAGTATTAGAAGAATTCTGAGTAGGCTTGACTGCCTCAAACCTAGTGCGATCATCCATACCTCCCCTATGTCCTGAATTCCCCGGACGGCTTCTCATTTGTCCTCGACCACGCTGATACTGCTGAGTACGCAAATGTGGACATTCAACAGCCCAATGTCCAATCTCCTTACAATAAGTGCACTGATCAGAAGATAAAGTAGCTCGGGGAAAAGAGAGTGCGCCAGGGCGATACATTGCACGTCCGCCTCTGCCACCACCTCTATAGGGTGGACCATAAACCTGAGCTAACATAACCTTTGTTTTTAAATCCTTAGCCTTTTTATCCTCTTTGCCCTTAGCTTCGAATTCCTGACGTTCATAATACTGAGCCATAGTCAAAAGAGAGACTGGGGAAGACGTAGTCCATGAACTCTCGCTGGCCTTTAGGCGACTAGCTATTCCTGGCAACATGTTCGCGACAAATTTATCGACAAACAGATGCCTGCCTGTGTCATCTGTCAATGACTGGCCACTAAAGTCGTGGAATGTCTCCTCAAAACATGTAAAGAAGTCAGAGACCGATTCATCTGCCTTTTGCTTACAGGATGCTAACATAGTCCAGTCTATCTTTTTAGGAGGAATGAGAATTTTCAATTTAACTATTATAACCTTTGGAAGGTCTAACATTTCTTGTTGCGGTTTCTGTGCAGGTTCCCTTTCTGCATCTATCCTCTCTAGTTCCGTCCAAAGATGTCCAAAAGCTGCATGATCATCTACTTTACGAATAGACCTCCACATATCAGGGGGTAGGATAAGCCCAAAAAACATATCAATATCAGACAAAGTCATAGTACAAGAACTAATAGCTCCTTCAACTTCTTCATAAAAAGCAGCCGGATTTTTCCGCTGATCAGGCAAAGCAGCTTTAAGAGCCATAACATCCGCTCTACTCCAAGGATATAGACCCAATTATAAATAAAATATCCCTTCGCATCAGTTGAATCTTTATCGTCATTCGTGCCCGCACCCCTAGGAGGGACATACAAAGGTGCAGCTTCACGCATTGGTTTCCCATGAACTACAATATCCTTATCTGTCCCTGGATCGTCATCCTGCGGCACAGAGGTCTGAACTGTTTGTTCAGCTGTAGCAGCTGCCTTTTTCTCCTCTCGCAAACGGAATGCATCAGCTCGCAGTTTAACCACGCGTCTAATTAAATCAGCCACCTGGGAAGGGAGAAAAAGACCGTCACTCAACTGTATATGATCATTTTTTATATCAACAGGCTCTAATTCTTTGGAATGTTTCCTGAACCTTTCAATTACTTCTCCAGTAAACGACCCAGTAAAATATAACTGCTCTGCCTCCGGCCATTGCTGAACTTGCGCTATAAGATCTGGAGCAGAAATGTCACCAGGAGCTGCTTTTCGGGCAGTAGATCTAAGAGTGGCCGCACGATCAGCCGTCATAAAAGAGCGAGTCTGTTGTTTAGTGTCCGATCCTGACTTTTCCTGAGCTGAGAGAGAGATGTCATCATCAGAATCAATCTTGGGGGCAGAGGGAAAAGTTTAAGGAGGCGGAGAGCGATCTAATGGAATTGAATCATCATGTGGTTTATTAAGTAGAGGATAAAGGGGGCGCCGGACAGGGTATTGGCCATTTACCTGTAAACAACGCTCCCTATCCTCTCTCTCTTTTATTTCCTTCATTTCTTTATTTTTCAGCTCCAGCGCTTTCGCATAGATATTTTTGCTCTGTTCTTTTTCTGCTAAAGCTTGCTCTCTTCTCACTCGTTCACGCACTTCTTTCTCCCACATTCGTACACAGTCAAACATATCTTGTCTACTTTTACGCTTAAACATACATTGTTCCACATACTGAATTTTTCTAAGATCAAATGACCCATTTATAGGCCATCGCAACTCAGGATCCTTGCTGGTATATTTATTCCATAGTGCACTATACATTATAGAAGAAATACCGTTTTTAATGTACATATCCCTATTTGGTGTCCCCTCAGGGGGAGCTGGCTGATTCTGTTCTAGAGCCATATTGGTACCTCCAAGAAAGCCACACATTCTACGAAGTGTGCTTGAAACAGGCATGCCAAGAATATTGTAGCATATACAATATTATTCGCCAAGTGACACTTAACACAATGTGTGCCGTTCAAGTTTTCAAAGTTTAGAGAAAAATCTCCTCATTACCTGCCTATATAAATTGCAATTTATATATATCCAAACAAATCCAAGATTTTGGCCAAACAAACAAGAAGTGTTGCATCAAACGACCTTACCAAGCAAAAGTCTCCAGCCTCCAACTGCCAAGTTCTGAATCGACCAATTGGTCTCTGCACGACGAACGCCAGAAGGGATCTCAGTCGAGGACCAGCACCACCTGGAGGGTCAAATCGGGAAAATCAGAAAAGCACCTCGGCTTGCTAAGACACGGGTCTCCTCATGCAGTGATCATCCGTAGCGAGATTCGAATCCTCCGTCAAGACCACTCCGTCGGGCATCCGAGTCGCCGATGAGCCCCACGTGACGGGTGCCAATTTGTAGAAGAAGACCTCACCAAGGCCTACCGGTGCTAGGGGTTCGCCCTTCTTTACGCTCTAGTCCTCAGACCAATAAATAGAGATTGGCACAGAAGCTGGAATATCAAAACAACAGTTTATTAAACCTTATGAGTGGAACTACATCTATACAAAACCCTCAGGCAGTGTATGAGGTAGCACAAGGAACACAGAAACTGTGGGTCTTTTATACCCACTCAAGAGCTCAAAAGGAGGAGGTACAAGCACACACAAGAATAGCTATTCACATGTATGGGCATACAGAAAATGCTCAGTCAACAAAGTAGGAGGAGAATGAAGTTGCTGACATCAGTTAGAGCAGCCTGACATTTACAGACTAAGACAGGTGCATGAGCAGCTACAGACTTTTCTGAGCATGTGCAGTGTTACAGGAGCTAACTATAGATAGTTATTCTAGTAAAGCACAAGGGTAGGCAACAGCGAAGACGGAAGGAGCACATGGCGAGCACATGGTCAACTAAAATGGCTGCCAAAAACAAAATGGCTTCAGCTCATGCTAACAGTGATCTCTGCCAAACTTCCACAACTTCGCCACCCCAGTTCAGACCCCGCCATTTACAAATTAGTCTTGACCCTGTGGCTCATGGAAACAGTCCAGCTTGAACTGCCAAGCCAGGTCTTCCCTGGACCAGAAACAAGCATCCTGGGACCGGTTTCGGAGTAACACCCCTCATCAGCCAGGCTAGCCTGAATCCAGTGGCAAAGTGAGCAACGGACCCACGTCTAGGCATACCCTGCCAACTTATTGCAAGCAAAGCAAACACAAAGAGATGATGGACAGAGCTCTGAAACTTTTCATCTCCTTGTGTTTGCTCAGTATCAGTATATTGACAGTTTGATGTCATGCCTAAAAAGGCAATACAAACAATTCCTGTACACACATAATACAGAAAAGAACAAATCTTATTTAAAAGAATATACTTTTGCAATAAAATATATACTTTTTTGCTAATATACTTTACCTGGCCTCATACTAGCATTAAAATCAACAAATATTCATTTTACCCACTACTCTTCTATTTCTAAAAGCATTCAAATCGCTCCTATTTCCTCTCTGTACTAAAACAACAAACCATAACCCCCTTACTGTGGGAGTATTTCTTCAATCTTATTTCCATACAAGATTAACATTAACTTTGTGCAAAATACATTCTATTGGGTGGAAACTAGAGCAATTGTATCATGGATACGAGAATTTTTATCTCTTAGGCTAGTAAGCAAAATGAACATTAGATAAATGATTCATCAAGTACAAAGAGCAATTTCTTATATTAAAAGATATTTAAAAGGTTAATACAGGAGGAGTCATAATTCAGTAATCGTCTCCCAGGGCATACACCCTTCGTTAAAGTTAAAGCAGACATTAAAATTATCTATACCAAAGATAATCACTTATGGATGCACAAAAAATGCTTATTCCTTTGTGCAAAATAAGACTGCAAAGTGCATGTGCTATTATACCCAATACTATTAGGAAGAATTACCTTTCCACGCAATTCCCTTTCTTGGATTGGGGATATAGCTAAAACATAGCGACCTTCGTATACCCATTCCATATCCCTAAAGCAGCAAGCCGACAACAAACAAGAATTTCCCTACTGCATAACATACAGGTATATTGTCATCCTAAAATTAGTTGCAAAAGACCCTTAACATGTCGTATATGAGTCGATCTAAAGGTCGGTATCAACAACGTTCTTCTACTAGCTGCAAAACTAGGGAAAATTATAAGTGTATGCAAAAAGGTCAGCAGTCCCCATGGGCAGAAGGGACATTTAGCTTTATCCAACCCGACTTGCTGAATCAGCTTCCATTGTACTTGCCTCAATGTAACCTTCAGTGGCTACCTCCTTATATGGGTACTCCTCATATCCTGTAGGTAAGGTTAAATATGCCCTCCCTACCTTACCCCCTTTAGATTACACTGGTTGCCTTTCTTACACAGGTTTTCTAAGTCCCTCCTCCTAGAGCTCTCCTTTACTAAATGCTTTACAGTTTGCTTCTGCTGTGTAACAGACAACCTTTGGAGTTCCTCCCCTACTGCAACATCTAGCGATACCTTGATATCTAGTAGGTTAGCCACCCACATGTGGGCATACTTCTCCTGCAGGCTGGATTTTATAATTTGCCTTAAGGAACCCCCATCTGCTCTCAGAAGACCGAGCCAATAATTAATGAGCCTTTGCTTGTACTTAACTAAAACTTTAGTTAGACCCAATTCAACCCTTAGAGCACTGTTTACGGTCCCTCTAGGTAGACCCAACCATTTCTTCCAGACATTCATTTCAATGGGTTGCATTCTTCTTGCTTATATTTCAGGGAACATCTCTCACCCATACAACAGCAAGCTAACAATTTTAGCATTATATGTCTCTCTAAGTACTTCAGTGTATTTATGGCCCAATGCAACATCCATCCTAAATTATGCGCCTCTGATGGCCTTAACCCTCCCCTCCTGTGTATCTATACGTGGCGTAAAATTAAGATTATATGTGAAAAGGGGGCGAAGATAGCGATATTCTTTTACCTCTTTTACTTGGACACCATTTAGCCACCACTTAGACCTTCTTTTCACTATCTTCCCTTTCATAAATACCATTACCTTAGTCTTAGCTGCATTCATTATCTAAAAATTAGACCTGCTATACTCAGCGAATGCATCCATTTGTCTCTGCTTGCTGACTGGCATCAGATCTAACAAAACCATATCATCGGCATACAACATTACTTGGATGGCCTCATTACCAAGTTTTCACAGGAAAAATCAGACCGCACTTAATCCTACCACAGCGTCTGCTATGTATATGGAAAACAAAAACGGGGCCAACATACACCCCTGCCTCAATCAGTTAGGGGTATCAATGTTTCTTGTTAATGCGCCATTTCCCACCAAATCCACTCAGGTCCATGAGCCTTCATGTAGTTGGATGATCAGTTTTAACAAGCCTGATAGACACTCCAATTTAATCATCTTCTCCCAAAGTAGAGGCCTATTTATCGTGTCGAACACTGTTGACAAATCAATGTATGACACATACAAAGGTTGCTTTTTCTTCAGAATGTATTTTTCAGCTAAAAGATTTAATATAAGGCAGCCACCCATTGTTGAATAGCCAACCCAATTTGGAATCTAGGGAGAGTATTAGCTTTGCTTACTCAATCCTCTAGCAACCCTAGGAGGTATTTTGCATATATCTTTCTGGGGATATCGAGTAGCGTGATCATGCGACAATTGGACGGCAGGTCCTGTTTCCCTTTTTTAAAGAGCGGGACCCTTATACTGCCTTTCCAGGTTCCTGGAATACCCTGACCACTTAGTATAGGTCCAAACACCGGTGCTAGTATTTGGGCAAACAATTTTGAGTTAAGTTTAATTATATCAGAGGAGAGGCCGTCCGGGCCCTGGGCCTTAGAACTTTTTAAACCTTTTATGATGGTTTCTATCTCCATGACTGATGAAATCCAGCAGCTGACCTCTTTTCGCCGTTCTAACTCCTCAACCTGCCCGTTCCCTACTCCATCCTTCTCTGCCTCTATAACTTTATCCATCTCCGATAAATAGCTTACGCCAGGGTTCTTCCGGTACCGGGGCTGCTACAATACCTTTGGTCACCCCTAGCACTCTATTTAAGAATGTCCAGAAACCATTCATATTTTTTCCTCTCAATTAAGCAACTAAGCTATTGCTTTAGTCCATATATTCTCCTTTTCTTCCCCAAAAATTATTTAATCTCTTTCCTAAAAGTACTCTTATAGCCTTTAATTAACTTATCTGCCTCCCTTATGTTCTTATTTAATGCTACCTTAGCCTGTTTTTTGGCCCAGTCCACTGAATCCTTCCAGTCCCTTCCACTTTTGATATCTTCTGCTGCCATTTTGCTTATTGAGGTAATTAAGTCCTCATACTCCTGAACCATTAGGTGTGGCGTCAGAGAAGATTGAGCTTTCAGTACTTCCTGCATTCTATTTTGTGTATAACGTTTCAGCTTGCTAGTCCAAATTAATCGGCACTTGTTTGAATTATATATTGCAGAACTATTTTGCCACAGGTCTCTTTAACATAGGTTTTCACCACAATGTAAAGAGCAAGAGATAATAAGATCAGTTGCATTCTCCCAAGGTTAATATCACACACAAAACCACTGGAATGTTGAAATGAATTGGGGGGGGAAAGGAATTATTCCCTGTTCGAAGGATGCCCCTCCTCACACCTCTGGGGTATCCAAAGATATTGGAGTAGACAAATTACGCTCACTTATTGTGATTTGCTTCATCATTGACGTCTATCCACACAACCTGGTAGGATAATACCACCAGGGCGGACTCAACCAAAGATAAAATGGGAGTTCTGAAATTAAATAAAACTGGATAATCAGGGATCCAGATGAAAGGTATACAGTTAAAAAATACCTACAGGTATACCCAACAGTTTCCTTTATTCATAGGGTACCTGGGGTACGCATCGAATGTTTGTTGAGGTTTTTTATTGAATTATTGTTCAATTAAACCTCAAAAGATTGTGCCAACATGTTTCGACTATCACTATGAGACCGTTCAGGTCTGGGGCCTTCGTCAGGGCCTATTGATTGTATCCCTGCCTTCCTATGCATGCACACCATTCACACTCCTTTGAACAGGGCATAACCCCACCAATTCGTTTGAACACTCTTAAGCATATGTCCCTTTGCAGAGTAAGAAATATAGGTTTATGATCACTGCCTGTTAAACCTCCTACCACTAGGTCCTTAATTAAAGCAAAACTTTCAGTAGTGATCATAGCATAATCTATTAATGTGGCCACTGTGCCAAAATCGGAAGTACACAGAGCAGGCTGACCCCCCCACACACATCTGCCATTCACAATAGTTAAACTTAAGCTTTCAAGCAACAGGCCAAGTTTCCTCTCTCTCCCATTGCCCCGGTGATACTTCAAATGCTGACACGGGATCCCAGGGTGTTTTCTTTCTCCCTTTGAAGTTCATCCTTTATTCAATTAAATAGGATTTTAGCACTAAAATCTCCCATCATCAAGCTGGAGACCTTTGGAAAATGTAAACTAACCCTATCTGTCAAAACTACAAGCTCCTTCAGCTGGTTATCCAATGTTTTGTTCGGATGAAAGTAACAATTAATTAAAATGAAATATGGGCAGCCTTTTGCCTCCCTTACACCCTGCTTAGCATTTAATATACCACTCACTAAAACTGTCTAAAAGATAGTTTATCCCTGGAATAACACTCTTCCCTCAATATCATATTTTACGCCAATCGTTACAGCAAGCCCTTCAGCAGGCCAGCCAAATTTGCCCTAAACTGCACTTATACTAAACATTTTATAATCACTCATCATCACCTCATGCTCTTCCCAGGTCTCCTGCAATGCAATGATCATAGCATTTCTGTTCTCAATGACCCATCACAATGATCCTATAGTCCTTTTTAGGCCCGCAATATTCGATGACACCAAATTTGCTCTTTTATCTTCAGGTTCCAGAAAATAGGGGTCTAGAAAACACCTTTTCCTCATTTAGTGCCCCAGCAGTCCATTCCCAAATATTATCATCTTGTTTTACTGCTTTTTCTTTGTTTGAAAAAATCTGCCATCCCATTTCAGATTTCACTAAATGAATATCATCATACCCAACAGAATTACAGGCCCCTAAACCCGCCGACAAGGGGGGGTACAGATTGATACGATGCAGCCCCCGCCCATCTCCTGGGTCTTCTTCTGGGTAGCTAACAGTGCAGTGATAGCAGGCCTATAAATAAATGAATCGTATATATCAAAGCCAGACCTTCAGAGTTCATCCACTGAGTCCATGACCTCATCCGCTACGATCCTGAAATAAAAATAAACCAGGCACATGGCCATGATTCTGCCACATTGCTTGCCTTTGGGAGAGCCACCAAGGAAATATTCTTAGAAGACATTTTTGACAATCATGGAATTGATTCACAATGCGATAAAATGTATGACCTATTATAGACACATTTAATATCTGCAAAGATGTCTACCAATTGCACAACCCACTCTACTTCTCCTTATGGACTAACTACTGAGTCTTCATCCCATCTTTGTTGCACTTCTGGCCTAAAAGGCTCTGCTTCCACATTTAAAAGTGAACCAGCTGTATACTGCCCATGAGCCCTTCTATCCAGGCATAGCTGTTCCAATTCATCCCATGGAACACCATTCGCCTACACCCCATCTTGTAGACTAGGGATCTCTAATGAGGGCATTATCCCAACCTGAGCATCCGCAGAGCCTTGAAAACTGTTTGCCCCACAAGGGCCCATTCCTGTGGCACCACTGCTGGAAATAATCCTTCTCGCTCTTTTCTTTTTTAACCTCTAAAAATGTTCCCTGTTCTCTTTTCCATGCCTAGCTTACAAATGGGTTCTAACTTCATCCTGTTTTGATCATTTTTCAATATTGGGAAAAACCTCCTTATCTTGTATTAGGTCTAAATGATCTTCCCCCTTACTGGTATACTCATGGTTGAAACATCTTGTTTTCTGAGGAAAGATTTCAACTGGGCTAGGTCCTCTGACAACTCATCCTTAGTAAACACTATTTCACATTCCTTTTCAGGGCTCCGTCTTTGGACTCCCACTTCCCTACTGTAGCATATACCTGAGCAAATTTCCATGGTAATTCCTTAAGTATCCTTAGGTGTCTGATAAAATATCTATAATATGATTGGAACTGTTCATTGACTTTTCAAATAAGGATAAAAAAGATGACAAGACACGTTCCAAACTTATCAAAGAGGTAGGAAGATATACATATTCTGATGGCATATTACTAAGCGGGTTCACCATGTCAGGTGATCCTGAAATATGTGACTAGATTTCCACAGTTGGCGCTTTGATCTTTTAGGCACTAGTTTTTACCTTAAATTTTAAAAATTAAAAACCCTATTCTACTGATTGGTTTTTTGTCAATTGGTGTCAAATAATTTATTAAAATTAACTCTTTTTTTAAACTGGTTTGGGATTTTTCTTGTGTTGTGTTTTCACTTTATTACTGTTTATGTGTTGCATTAACTACTTTACACATTGCCTCTAAATTAAGCCTGACTGCTTTTGTGCCAAGCTACCAGAGGGTTAATGTTGGACTTGGCCCTTTCTGCAGGGTCATTCCCAAACATTTTGCCTTCACCCTCTTTTTTTACTGAACCTTTTTTTGTTGGCTTTTAGGACTCTCCACGCTTTAGCACTGCTAACCGTTGCTAAAGTGCTTGTGACTCATTGGAGCTTGTAATTTACTTTTAAGACCCTGGCAAAGTGCCACTACATGTGTCCAGGGCCTGTAAATTAAATTCTACTAGTGGGCCTGCAGCACTGATCGTGCCAACCACTTACCAGTAGCATCTTAAACATATCTCAGGCCTGCGATTGCAGCCTGTGTGTGTTTGTGTCTGCAGTTTTAAACTACCATTTCAACCTGGAAAAATAACCCTTTTGCCAGGCCCAAGATTTCCTTTTTAATACACATAAGTCATCCCTAGGGTATGTCCTAGACAACTAAGGGGGCAGGGTACAATTTACTTAAGAGGTAGGAAATGTACTTTTAAGTTTTACATTTCCTGGCAGTGAAAAACTCTTAAATTCATTTTTCACTATTGCAAGGCCTATCTCTCACATAGCATAACATTATATTTACATTTTTACATTTTATAAGTGTAATTTCCAAATGGAAACAGGTAGCCATTCATATTTGGTGTCTCTGGGATCATAATTTAAAATCCTAACTTATGGTGAAGTTTGATTTTAAACTACAATTCTGAGCATGCCAGTTTTAGAAAGTTGACATTTTCTTGCCTTAGGCATTTAGTGCCTGCAGCCTGTGTCTGGGTCACATGACTGGGTATGGGTGACAGTGGGCTTTGTATATTCCTCCTAGACAGCCGCACATAATGAAAAGCTGAGGTGGGACTGGTTAGGCTATCACTTGCAGGATGGGAGTGAGAAGCAGGACACTTCAATAGGATGTGTCCTGTATCCACATAAAGGACTGCCTACACCCAATAGTTAGTCTTCAACCAGGCCAGGAAGGCAGGGCACCTGTTCACTTCAAAGGCATGCCTCTTGAAGCTTATCCCCACTTCCAAGGAACAAGTGGGTATAAATACTGGACCTCAGACACCACCAATTCAGTACACTTCTGGACCTGTGGATATTCTCTGTAGGAAGCCGGCTCTCTATCTAGTGTACTAAAATAAAGCACACTGTGCAGAGAGTCCAGTGGATACCCAATGAGTAGGCAAATGTAAAAGCCGATAATTCTAACAAACTTTTTGTGGTAGTGTGGGCTAGCAGTTAGGCTTATCAGAGGGTAGTGCTAAGCATTTGTTGTCACACACGGAGGCAATAAATGAGACACACACTGAAGAATAAATCCGAGCCCAGCTGGTAAAAAATAAAGTTGGATTTTTATATATATTTTTAGAAACCAAGAATTTGTTCAACAGTTAATACATGCTTTGCATGTTGATTGTCAACCAAATGCAGTTCAAGATACAAATGCTTACAATGTTTAAGCAACAGCAGTCAATACTATCAGGCGGAGGCTGTTGTGGTCAGGGAGAAGAAAGCATTGGTTAGAATGGGATGTAATGGCGGTGGTCCACCGCCCAAACAGTTACCATTGTGGTCGCTGTAAGAAAATCATAGGGTTAGATAGCTGAGTGCCGCCAACACATTTACCGTCGAGGTCGATGACAGCAAACCTCTGCCACAGAGTTTTGGGGGACAACGGTCACCCAGAGCTCAGGAGTAGTTCTACTCCTGGGGGTCCGAGTTTTGGAAGTCCCAGGGCCCGGGCACAGCAGGAAGTTCTAGGCCACCTGGGTTGGAGGTGCCGGAGGTCCTCGGACACAGAGTTTGTTCTTCACCGGCAGCGTTTAGCTACAGGTTCGGTAAGAGCAGTGTATCACAGTCAGGCGCTCATTCCCAAGTTGCTGCTTTCATGCAGTCCACGCCACCAGAAAGTGGGGACAGGCACACAGGAGCGGGACTGTTTCCTGCATCGATTGCAGGTACTGTGAGGATCCCTCTAGCTGGTGGATGCGTTGAAGGGGGTAATTTACTGGACTGGTGACCGACAAACCCTGGCTGCTGCAACTTTGGTTGGTGGGGTGAATCGCGTCGACGCAGTCCGTGGCGGTCTCCACCCCAGCGGTCTTCACCCTTGGTGTGCAGGGGACAAGTGTCACTAGTCCAAAAGGAAGGTTCCACGCACTTGGCATAAGCTGGCAGGGCTCCGGGGTTCTTGGAGGTTGCACAGCTTTCAGGTAGGGACAGCAGACCCCAGTTGTCGAGTCCATGCACAGTTGGCAGGGTTTGGTGCCGGATTCTACTGCAGCAGGTCTCAGTTCCTGGGTCAGCAGCATGTCTTCTTTCTTTTTCTTCTTTTGGTCCATGGAATCTGATGTCAAGGTCTCAGGCGTCACCTAAATACTAAATTTAGAGGGCAGTTTAAGGGGAGACAGGTAGTAGGCAATGGGCTGCTTACCTGTAGGGTGACTACACCCTCTCTGTGCTTACCCTATGTGGGAGTGGGTATATCCCTAACCCTGATAGTCTATTTTCCCCATCTTCAAGATGGTGGAAAGTGAAAAGTGGGGTTCACCTCACCTGCCCCACTTTAGGGGTGGTGCTGGCTGACGGTGGGCACACCTCCTCTTCTCACCAGTTTTCATGCCATTCCTTTCACCAAAAGTGGAGCAGGAAAGAGGGGTTTGGCCTCCACCACTATCTGGAGGTTCCTTGGTTGGATTTCAAAGGCGGCATGGCCTTTGAAGTTTCCCGGCCAGGAAGGCCATCCTGTCCTGGAGGAGGTGTGAAAAACCTCCATCCAGAGCAGGCTTTGTCTCTCTCCTCTCGAGAGCATGGGCTCTCACCCCATTAGGTCAGAAACATGTTTGGTGGTGGCAGACTGAAGAAAACAAGTTAGGAACCACACAAGAGCGTGGCAGGGTTTCAGGGGACCCTCTAAAAGGTTTGCATGTGTAAATTTATCAATAAATCTGTCACTGGCATCAGTGAGGATTTATAAAGACAAGATGTTTAGAAATCAATGAAGCCATCACAGAGCTAGGAAATTGTGTTGACAAGTATCTAGCCCATGTACTCTTTATGGCTTCCCTCTTCACTTACAACATCATAGACTAGACTGATTATGGTATGGGCCTATCTGCTCATGCAGACATGCCCACACATTGGATATAGTGCCCCTGGCCTTATGGTTAAAGGCCTGCAGTAGGGTTGATTTACCTATATCTGCATGGGAGGCATGGCACACAGGGTTGTGTGCCATGTTGACTCTTCGGAATTTTCTGCATGAAGACATGCAACCTGCAGTGGCTGAATGCATAGCCTTGGTGAGGAGGGCCCTGAGTGGCACACCCTAGCCAGTGATGTACCCTCAGACGACCCTCTCCAGAATCCATACTAGGGGTCTGAAGTTTTGCCAATCATGGTACAGTTTTGGGGCAAGAAATCTGGCACTTTGGACCTGGTTAGCAGGGATGCAGTGCACTTACAGTTCAAAATCACATCAGACATCAGGCAAAAAGTGGAAGCTAACCATGCAAGAAGAAGCACTTTTCTACAATCTGCCAGGAAAAAGGACTGTTGTGCTGCTGAAAGGACTGCCACTGTGCTGGACTGCTGTTCTGAAGGACTGCTGCCCTGCTGTGCTGACCTGCTGCCCTCTTGCCTGAGTGAGAAAGACTGGACCTGCTTCTCTTGAACCCAGAGTGACTCCAAGGGCTAGTTAGCTGGCCTCCTGATCTGAAGCCTTCGGAACACAATAGGCTTCCAACAACCTTTCACCTGCACTTGGACTCTGTAATCTGAAACTACCCTGCCAAGTGATGCCAAACCAGTTCTGGACGCTTGGAAGTGGGCTTAAGGTGCTCTGCCAGTCTCTATGGATTCAGTGGAAATTACACATCGCCTCTGCTGCACTGCGCAAACCCGAGCTGTGGCGTGGATTGGCCTTGTCTAAAAGACCCACATCACATTGCATCCCATCAGAACTGCCACTGTGCAATGCATCCTCTTTGCAGGCTCTCGCATTCCTCATTGAAGGCAGCCTCAACGAAGATGCTGGACTCCGCATCGTAGCCTCGCAGCACTTCGGAACTGCTGCATCGCCCCAACTGCATGCCACATATTTGACACTGACTTTGCATCCCAAGCCCCATCAATTGGATTCTCGACAATGACACAGACCCTCACATTGTAGCCTCGCTGCATCTCAGAACTGACACAATGCTTCAGCTGCACGACTCATCTTCGACGTGGATCCTCGCAAAGGTCTGCAAGCCAGGATTTAAGGTGCTTTGTTCAGCGAGCCTAACTGGGTCCCTGGAGTCAGCCCACGCACCATCAGTCACCTGAACTTGTGACTTTATTTCTGTCCGGTACATCCTGATAGCCACAGTTGGAGCTTTGCGCTTCTTGGAGCTATTTTCACAAAAATCTTTCAAATTGCATATCTCCGGTTCTACTGATTGAAATGTTGTCATTTTGGTCTTGTTTTATTTATTAACCCGTTTGCTGCTTCGAACGTTCCGCGCCAGTGCGGAACGTTCTATTAAACGGGCGGGGCCGCGTCAGCCAACGGACGTGCGCAGCACTACCGAGGTAGTGCTCGCGACGGCCGTTGGCCGACAGCAGCAGCAAACGGGTTAAAATAAGTGCTATTATACTAAATTGGTGTAGGATTCTATTTGTATGGTGTTTTCACTTTATTACTGTTTGAAGTGTTGTGCAAATACTTTACATACTGCCTCTAAGTGGGAGGAGAAATGCTTGCTTGAGCACGGCCGTCTAGTTAACTCCACTCACATCGTTCCACTCCGGCTATAGTGGAAGAAAATGCTGAGTCTTGAGGGAACTGTTTGCTGAAGTAGGCAGGCATATTTTGGAGCAATGTTAGTGTAAAAAACTTGCACTGGGACACTTTAATCCCAACAGAACTGTATGTGCGGCACTGATGAAGCAAGCCAAGGTCCTAAATGTAGTATGCTGATTCCTGACTCGGTAGCCATGACAGCTGCCCATGAGCACACCGACGCTGGGGTGAGTGTTCCCTTCTGCGCTTTTGTAACAGAATTGATTCTGTGTGGTTTTTGAAGATAATCTTACCACGAAATGGCCAGTACCATGCATCATACCTCTGTTTTCAAGGGCTGCCCTGAGTGAATGAGTAGAACTTTCTTGGCAACAACGCCAAAGGCCTCTAACTCTAAAATAGTCATGAACAACAATGTGAATATTGCTGGTTGCATTTATTTCTAAGTGTGTTGGGAATAGCTCATGATAATAACATACATCAGGAAATAAGTGAACCAACGGATTCTGTTGCTTGTGTAATTATATTATAAGCAAACTGTGTCAGGGGACTCCAACACCCGGGAACCATTGCACCCAGGAGGAGGGCTTCCCAGGTGCTGACACTGATATAGCCAACACGCTTAAAAGTTCTGTAAGACCCATGACATGCAGGACGAACTGTGTCAGTGTTAGAGGGGATTCCAACACCCAGGAGCCATTGTGCCCAGGGGGAAGGCCTCCCATGTGCTGCTAAGAGCTGCAGCACATAGGGGCCACGTGAGACTCACCCAGGTGTGTGCCTGGGCAAAGGCCAGGCCAAGAGTAGGCCCGTATGCATATGTCCCTGGTCGGAAGAGGCTTGGCTGGGCCCTCTCTCTTGGCTCTTCAAGCTGGACTCCCCTCAGGTCAGTACAAGGTAACAATTATTTTGGTCTTTCCATTGTTACTTGTTTTTAGTGGGTGTTATAATGGGTAAGCGTAAGGGGAACCCGCCTGCAGACTGTGCCAAGAAAAAACAGTCAACCTCAAATTCCATCATTAATTACTTGTCATCAGTGATGGGTGTTATTGACTAAGAAATAGTCAGAGTTGAAGCCAGATTAGAGGCTACCCTGAAAACCCCACAGCTTTAATAGTGAAACCTCATTGGGAAGCTCAAGGTCTCACACAGAGTACAAGTAATGAAAACCCTCCACTGCCTCAGCCACCTAATTCTCCACATGCAGCCACTCAGCCTTGCCTGGAGGGCTTGAGAGTTGCTCATGCATCCAACCCATACATTTCTAATGACCCATCGATTTTAACTATTTTAGAGACTTCAACTGCATCTAATAGCCCGCCCTTGAAAAGGACTAGAAAGGAATTTATGAAATCTACGGGAGCAAGCACTATACATCCTGTTCGCACTGAGCCCTTGTCACCTATTGTAAGTGTTCGAGGGAAAAGGCCTACCAGTCTACCAGGCAAGAAGTCCACACCCGGTTTGACTACTCTTGAAAGCAAACTTAAAGACGATTGTGGCAGAAACTTGGCAAATTAGACAAATTGGATGCCTTGTTTAATAACTTTTGTTCAACAATTCTGACTAAACAAAAAGACATTGATGTCAAATTTGAATCTCTTGTCAAAGTCCTGGGGTCTGTCAAGCCCTTAAGCGATAGTGACCAACTAGTGTATCATGTAGTCAATCACAGCCCCAGCTACGGCAGCTGCCCCCAGCCTGCCAAGCAACCAGTATTTCTTATGTAGATGGGGTTTCAGGGGGCATAATGATTTATTGGGGGACAGTTGAACTGTTTGCGACATAAAGACCCAAGGAGTGATGGTGCACTGAGGGCTAGGTCTGATAGCTAATGCAGCCACAGTGAGGCCCCGCAATTACAATGCAATCGTAACTTTAATCAGATTGATGCCATTGACACTCGCCCACAGATACTGCCACAATGCACTCCCTATATTATTGTATTGCAAAATGTTCCTGAACTCGTGACTCCCCACTCAGAAACTCATGTTTCTCTTTTAAATAAAGTGGTGCATTGGCAAGGGAAATATTGTGGGTGGACCTTCAATTTGCACGCTAAGATACTTACTGTTAGAAGAGACTCTTGGGTAGGGCCTACCATGAAAACATCCAAAGGGGATTGTTTTATTATTAATTTTGAAAATCTATCATTTGCCCGAGCAATGTTACATTGTCTCTACCCACTTATAAATTCACAGGGTGAAATTAAACCTCATCCGCTTCGTTTCTTTTTTTGTCCATCCTCGCCCCCACCCCCTATCACCACCAGATGCAGCAGACCTCAGACTCCCAGTATTCAGTATTCCAGTGCTAGTGCAAATCTATCTGGTCATCTACCAATTTTTTATAGGTTTTAGCCCCTTTCATCTCTGGACCAGGCTGACTGACTTATCAGTCCTGGCTTGATTGCCCGTGGTGACGAAGGGCTTGGCTCTAAGAAGAGGGACGCTTTTTCTGTTGGTATTGGCGAACCTGCAGGTCTCCGGGTTCTTAAAATAATTTCCTGGAATGTTGCTATTGACTAAAGTGAACAATCAAGACTGGCTGCAACTCATCACTCAGTATGACATAATTTGTTGCCAAGAGACTTGGGTCTGTGAACCACAGCACAGGATATAAATGGATATTTTTCTTTTTGTTGCCTCGTTACTCCATCAGCTGCTGGCAGAGCTATGGGTGGGCTTGCTATATTTGTCTCTGTAAATCTCACCAAATTGTCAGCTAAGTAGCTGCACTGTACCCCCTATTATCCAACAATATTACTCAAGCTCCAAAAGTCTTTGATATTTTGTTGGTAAACCTCTATCACAACATCTTTGAGATTGGGTACCTTGCAGAAAAGGGAATCTTTGAGCCTGTGGTTAAGGGATTTTAATGTTTGCACTTGCAAACCAGAAACTGTAGTAGCGTGTGGATTGTATAATGACCTTGAGTCCCCACTTACAGACTTTAGACATACTCCTTATGGGGACATTCTAAATAGAATAATTGTGTCTAATAACTTAGGGCCTTATTATGAGTTTGGTGATCCCATGTAACACCATATCGGTGGGGGCAGTCCAAGTGCGGTGAGCTTGGCGGTCCGACCACTGTATTACGAGTTGGGCAGATCGGCTTTACGAAAACCGCAGCTGGACCGCCGAGCCCACCAGCAGACCACCGACTTCTGGGTTTGCGGTCGGGGAAAGGCAGCCACCATAGGGTTGTACCGGGGAGCTGCATCGCCATCTGTATTACGAGTTGCCTGTTCCACGTGTGGACCACAGCAGTCCAACTGCCTACTTCAAGGTGTTGGTGAGGAAGGATTTGGGGTACGTACTCACCCCTTTTTTCTTCTTCCAAGCAGATTCCAACGTGGATCCCTTTCTCCAGGTCCCCCCTTTACAGCAGGAACTTCACGCCGAGGATTACATCCCTGTTTGCAGTGATTTATAGATGAGTCCTTTTCGAACCATATACCCATTGCCAGGACTGCCCACATATGGGCTGAACTCCGTAAATAGGTATATGGTATTTTTCTACATATATCATGCATATGTGTGCATCAGACACATCTGCAGTTGAAAGGCACAAACAAGCATCTATATATTTGTGAAAAATACTCACCACCACTGCAAGATCCTTGCCTCCAATCCGCCAGCCATGTGGTCACCTTGTAATATGTTGGGCGCTGCTGGCGGGGGCGGACACGGTCCTAAGGCGGTCCAACCGCCAAACTCGTAATTGGGCACTGAATCTTTGCACAGGATTTAATGTACCCTAGTTGCAATTCGCCTCCAGCTAATCATGGTATAGGTTCATGCACTGTAATCAACCACATTTTGTTATCCTCTAATCTGGCCTCTTTCCTTTTGAACCATGAGGTAGGAATGAGCTGAATCAACAATTGCAATGCTCTTACACTGCACTTGCAAATTGATCTTAAGTGCAGAGTTAATCAGGCACCATGCAGGGCCATTGAATTTACGAAGAAGAGGGGAGTTCACAAAAAGTGGAAGCAAGGTGACAAAGTTCAATTTTTGAAGGAACTCCTGGAGTACTACTATGTACTAATTCAACAGAGTTTAGCACAGGAGGGCGATCCTAGAGCCATCAATGACGCGTTAATGTCCCTTGGTGCTTATATTTTGCAAAGACTCTCTATGAGTAAACTCCTTTGCTGAAATAAAACTGGTTGGTTTAATCATGCATGTTCTTCTGCCCACAAAAGCCACACACTAGCATTAGGGAAATCCCTGGGAGACATGACAAAAGTGAATTTAGCTCGGAAGGCCTATAAGGTAGCTATTGAAGCCAGAAAGACCACAATGAGGGCTAGGGCTTGGGAAGACCTGGAGACTGCAGGGAAGCTAAGGATTCCGGTGCTTTCTGAAGAGTAGTTAATCACCCTTTATTTGCAGTGGAGATAGTCCACAGATTGATACTGTCATCGCAGTCACTGCTTGGGTCAAGCATTTTTCTAAAATCTTCTACCCAAATAACCAGACTCAGGGGCCTTGGCTACATGGATTACCCATCTATGATTGTGAGGCTTTTGTTTGTTTGCACCAGCGAATTGATATTACTGTTGAGAAATTGGCCATTGAAAGTAGTATCCCGGAGAAAGCACCTGGTCCGGGCGTAATTCCAGTGGATAAATTTAAAATCATCAATCGTTTTGGGCTTCAATTGTTACAAATGTTTTAAAAGCTGCTATAGTAGGCCCATTGGTGCCAACATGGCAGGAGGCAGTTGTTGTCTCCATATTTGCAAAGGGGACAAAGCGCAGCCAAGCTGCTCTCATCCTATTTCACTGCTGGACAGCACTTTTAAAGTGTTGGGAAGTGTGATTTTGTTGAAACTTGAAGAATAGACACATGAGAATAAGGTTCTGTCTGACTTGCAGTTAGGATTCCGTTCTGGAGTTGGCACTGTGGACCAGAGTCTTAATCTTTACCATATCACACAAAAATATGTTAGAGTTAAAAGAGAAACCATGCATTTAGCATTTATGGATCTAACTTGTGCCTTCAATACAGCCCTAAGCTGCGGGATATCATGGAAGGCATGGGGTGTGAAAGGGCTATTGTTGACCTGCTTTGGCGGTTACACTGCCACACACCTGCCAAGATCAGTTATAGCTCAGAGGGTGCACTATCTCCAAAAATAAACCCTTTAGTTGGGGTTCGCCAAGGGTGCGTTATAGAACCTCTTCTTTTTTTACTTTAATTTAACGGCTTGGAAGAATTCCTCTGTAAAAAAGGTAGAGATCTGGCCAAAGTATGCTCTCACTTTGTTCATGTTCTTTCGTAGGCAGACAATGGGGTTCTTTTAGCTAGAAAAGCCAATGGGCTGCAGATACCTTTAGATGCTTTTAATGGTTGATCTGGGTATGAAGACCAATCTTTCCAAATCATTCATTATGAAATGTGGCCCTAGATTTTCCAAATCCAGGATATTCACAATTTTGGATAAAGAGGTGGCTAAAGTTCATAACTTTCCTTATTTTAGAATCCCCCTGGACTCAGCTTTTAACTGGTAATTCTTGTTAAAAATTAGAGCACTCCAATTTCAAAGCTCTGTTGATGATGTGTTCCGTTTCACTAAGAGGCGTTGGCATAAACCAACAAAGGAGTTAGTTCATATTTACAAAAGTAAACGTTTGTCAGTCGGTACATTCGGTGTGGATGTGCGGGGGTATGCAGATATCAGTCCCATACACATGATTGATAATAGTTTTATATGAAGGCTTTTGACAGTCCAGGAATCCACTCCTACTGTCTATTGCCATGCTGAGGTGGGGTTGGGCTTTGTAGAAGATCATATTAAATTGCAAACCCTGCTGTCATGGGTAGGGGTTGCAGGAAACCACTACCTACTTTACCAAAGCAATTTTATTGGACTTCCTTGCTCTAGATAACGCTAAGAGAATACCATGGCTGACATGCATTAAGAATTCCTTTACTGAGCTAGGGGTTACAGAACGTTATTCAAATCCTGAGAGCTCCCTACACTAAGTATCTGACTTGGTAAAAGATTTGTATTTTAAAAAGTGTTTTAATAAGCACTGAGCTGAATTGCAGGTGAGGGACCTTGATCACTTCGCTGGAGCATGATTGTGAGCCCGCTCCGGAGGCTTAACTCCAACACACCTTAAATTCATGGAATAAATTCCTCCTTACGAAGTTACGTTTTATAAATGTCCACTTTTTAGTCCTATTTTCCACAAAAAGCTGTGTGGCTTTTGTTCCTCCCTACATGTCCATGTGATGGTAGATCTAAACAGACCACATTGCTCTTTATTCATTTTTGTAAACTTTGCTCTACACATAGGAAACAATTATTCCTATATTATGTAGTTTCAATACTAGGTCCTAAAAGGCTGCCATTTCTGTTGTACAGCAATTAGGAACCACTGAGTTGTGTTATGCGGTGCTAAACTTCATCAAATATTGTTTATGGACTAGGAAGAGATATTGAGTGTGGAGACATGAATTGATGTAATTTTTGTTTTCATATATAATAGCATTTTTATACCAATGGTATACCTGCTGTTTGTACTCAATTAAATGTTTTTATAATGTATTGTTTTGCACTTTTATGGTTGTCGATGCAGCCGAATAAAGTATGACTTGATATGCCCCTAAGTTAAACCTGAGTGTTCTGTGGGTTGAGCATAGGCTAATTTAGGGTTGGTTTGTGCCTCACTCTGACAAGGATTGTGGCTGCTGCTTGACCCAGGGTCACATCCAAGTCAGCCAACAACCTAATTTCTCACAGTAAAGTGCAGGCTAATTTGGTGACTTCCGTGGTTCACCTTGACAGGGATTGTGGCTGTTGATTGAGCAAGTTTAACACTCCACTCAACCAAAACCCCAATTTCTTACAAGAATAATGGACCTGGCTAGAAAAATAGAACCAGGTGCAGGTTGGTAAAGCTTTCCGAACCAGGAAAGGATTCTGTCACTACACAGGGGTTTCCTGTTTTACTTGAACTAACACTTTTTTCTCTGTATGGGTAACACTATTTTCACTTACTTTTGGTCCTCCCTGGACTTTTATCCTCTTTCGCTGAATATAGCTAATTGCTTGTGTACCTGTAAGTCTGGGCAGCATTGTTATTGTTATTCGCACATGACAAACTCATATTCAAGCAACGCTAACATACATTATACACTGTTCAGAGAACTCTAAAATGCATTCTCACATATCTTGTTTGCCACCTTGAGCCTCCTGGTGTCTGACTAATTCTTTGACTGCTGATACTTTATCATGTTTCTGGTCATATGTTGTGCTGTATTACAGGTGCAACAAGTCAGTTTTACTAATAAGTTTACCCACTTTAAACTATTGCTTTCTGGAGGAGTTATTTTGTAGCACTATGATGAATTTCCACTGATGATCAAAGCTGTACAATTTAATTGTTCGCTGGATCCTGCTTAAAAAAACCACCACAACCCCACACAAATACCATAGAAAAGATTATTTTCCATATTTCTGTTGAGAACTTTGCAACATTAATAGCCATTGTGAGATTACTGTGGTACACTGTAAAAGATACAAAAAGTGGTAGTGTAAATAAAATAACAATTCATTAAAAACACTGTTGTTAGTTTCATTTTAGGTAAAGAGTTGAGGCACACAAAAGAACATTTCACCTAAAGCCGTGTGACAAAAGAAACAAACTATCTATTGTTCTTACCACATAGAAAGATAAGTGTGTATTTGCTGGGGTGAGCACAATAATTTATCTCCATTGAAAAGTAGCTGCCAGTGGGTTTTAGTAGAAGGAGGAGTGAAACCAGTTTGAGACAGATTGCTATCACCCAAATCCTAGCCCTTCTGTAGCAAAAGAGTCAGGGAGTAATTATCATGCTAAATAACAATCTCTACATGCAAAAGTGAGGTTTAAAAGCCTAGCTGCTGGATACGGAGTACCTGAGTGACCCTTAATCATCTCATTGCAATAAACCATATGCTGGATCCAGTCCTAATGTTTGGGAAGAGAATTGCTCATCCAACTTATAGCAAATCACCACTTGGCCAATAACAAGGACATAGATATGATTCGCCTGTTGAGATTTGGGCCTTTGGCCACATGTCCCAGGATAACTATTTTGAGAGTAGTCTCTCCTGCCATCTGTGTAATAATCTCAAATATTTTTACCCAATTATAAATTACGTGTATAAATTTGAAATTTTAAAAAGCATGTGCGTAAACTGTGCCCTTACAAAATGTCCACACTTTGTCTGTTAATGTCGGGCCAACATCAAATTGCAAGTGGTATACAGTTATTTCTTCCTAGAAGATATCATTTTAATTAACACTACCTATATGATTGCAACAGTTTGTTTAAAGTTTTGTCTCTCAATTAGCCTAGTTAAGATCCTAGGGTATTGCAGGAACTCAGTCCAAGCAGCATTTGTGGCATACCTAAGTTTGTAATATAACCATACTTTTAACAATGACTCTCCTTTCTATCATTGAACATTTGCAATGATATGAATTTGCCCTCCTGTTAGCCACTCTTGTGCGACCTAGCCTACTCAAGATTGTTTGAGACCTGATTCCTTAGTGCTAGGCAGGTATAGGTTATCAGCAAAAGATATTAGTGGTGAGTGAATAGATTGTATTTCACCTATTTGAGCAATCTGGCACCAAGGGAAGAAAGTAGTGCTCACATTATGGATTAGTTTTTGCCTGTGTTTAGGTTTGCACAGAATACCATTTCCAAGGTCCTGCATTCAATCATTCTTCATTATAAATGGGTATGCTCGCATAAGGGACAGGGGCCTCCCATATCCATAGTGTTTTTGAATGTTTGTATACCGACATAAGCTTGCTTCCAATGCCATATCACTCTAGAAAAGTAACTTTTTGAAATAGGCCTTGAGGAGATGAATTGAAATATTAAAAATCATATATTGAAAAGACGGTAATATGATCCTTTTGATGATAGCTATTGGGCCTATCTTAGAGAGCGGCAAGGTGATCTGGGTTTCTATTTTGTCTATTGCTTTATGGCAGTCTTCCCTCATCATGTCATCCATGGTGTGGCTCATGAACATTCCTAAATATTCGATTGTGTCAGATCAACATTGTATAGGGTAGTCAAAGCTTCCTTAATGCTCCTTGCTACCTCAGTTGGGAGAATAAATTTGGGATTTGTCCAGAATAGCCTCTGAAGTGGATGACCTCATGGACAATATGATTGGCATTCCTCTCTGGTTGCTGGATGTAAATCATCACCTCAGCGGCAGACACTAATATTATGAATGGGCAGCCAAGCTATTTATTTATAGGATCCAATGTGCATGGAGTTCTCTCAGGGCATAAGCCCACATGCTTGCCTAGTGCCATGGCTTATCAGAATGGGATCTTAAATTAGGCCATTAAGGCAGACATGGGTTGTTGGCTGAGAATAGTGTAAATCAATGATTTGAGAAAAGTTTCAATTAATCTAATTCACTTCAAATCTTTGAACATAAATGGACATTTGAGGGAATGAAATGCCTTTTCGAGAAACAAGTCAGTTGTTAGTAAAGTCTGTCTATGTGGTGATCATTGTCATAAGGGTACGGTGATTAAAAAGGGTAGCTCTGCAGTACAACACCTGATTGGTTTGAAAGTACCAAGCATGCCACACAAGTTAGTTATCTATTGGCAATCAATTAGGCTAGAATTGTGTTGTCACTGACAGTGGTCTCTATAAGGAGCACTGTTCTGAGGATCTGCCCAGGTTAACCAGTATGGTGATAGCAGCTTCATGTACAATTGGTGGAAGATTGTCCTTATGCCCTGCTTCTTCATACATGTTTAAGTGTTGTGGCAGAAAGGTATCGGAGTTTTCTTTGTGAAATTTAGACGTGAGGCCAACCGAGCTGGGGACCTGGCAACTTGCTAGCAATCAAATTGCCTGCTAAATTTTGTTGACAGTGATCAGGTAATTTAGAAATTCCCTAATTTCACACTCAAACCAGGCCAAGGCTAAATTATTGTGGTATTGATATGTTGTGGTGCAGAGGTGCTTTGGCTTTATAAAGATTTGAATAAAAGGTGGCAAATGTGTGAAGGATATCTAGTGAGGTATAGTGGCTAGACCCTCTGGTGTCATTAAGTGTAATAAATGCTGTTGGCCCCTGTGACTCTTTAATATCAGTGATAAGGTATAGTCAGGTCTCTGCCCCTCCCCAAACTTTCTAGCCCTGCACTTACCTCGTAATTGGATCACCCGATCAATTGTTTCCCTAGTGTTGCAATGTCAGACAGTGTCTGCCTGGATCAATCTTCAGAAAATGTAGCCACCAGTTGGGTCAGTGTGATTTTTAAATGGGAAAGTCAATTTTAATTTGATGTTCCCCACCTTCTTATATGAGCATATTCTTCTATCACTATGGACTAGCCAATAAAATACTCACCAGCTGGAGTCATGAAACGGCAAATAGAAAATAAACTGTTTAGTGAGGGTATGTTGGGTTCTCCACCTATCTACATACCTGTCAAGGGTAATTTCTATAATTGTGTTGAGCTAATCTCCCAGAGTGTGTATGATGTGGCGAAGTGTTTTACATGTTTCTTGAAGTTTTGAAAAGAAGCCAGGTAAATCCATGTTTGGGCAATGTAGATTGATTAGGTCATTTTTTAACGTACTTATTTTGCCCACGAACACGAGGTAGCAGGATTCACTTAAAAGGTGGTTATCTTGCATGTGGTTGTAATGTGTATAAAACAAATTTTAACTCTCTTCCCCACCCTCTAACTATGTTGGCCCAAAGTTCTACTTAATTCCCAAACTTTTCAACCAGATGCAGCAAACTATAGCCCCAACAACATATAAATGATTTAATGAGTGGTCCACTCAAGGGGGAATGTTCACATGACTCACCTGGGGGAGCGGGTGTTATCCATGATCCCAGGATGTAATTTCATAAGTTCCTTACTCATGCCTCTTTCTTCCATCACCATACCTTACCTGTCTCTTGTTTCACTCTTTTGGGTACTTTTTAATCTCTGCTTTCTACCTTTGTCATATTTTTTCTGTATTTATCATTGTTCTTGTTTCACGCATCTCTGTCTTCCTTTCCTTTGCTTTGTGTCAAAGTCTGATGATGAAAAATAGTCCAGAACCCAAAAGATGAGTGCCAGCGGTCATCACATGTAACCACGAGCACGAATTAATCACATCTTCTCAGAAATGGTGCACTCTCTCAGACAAAGGTACATTTCTGCATGCCTAGCCCTTGTTATTGCTAGATAATTCCCAACGGAATATATTTCCAAAAATTCAAGGTTGGATGGACAATGTTGCTGAAATTTACTGAATATGTTGATGCCCTAACTCAATAGAGACAATAAATAAAGGAATAGCTAGAAGATACTTTGAGAATGTTCTTCATCTTCAAAAAGTAGTTTAGCGGCTATAGTATTGAACAGAACTTTCCGTTTGCAAGGAACTATTGAATGGGCTTCTCAGAATCCTATATCTTTCAACTTGTACTTGTATGTGGGGAGGCCAAAGAAGATTCCTGTATTTTGTTAAGGACGTGTCTGATGTATTACAAACAACTGAACTTCTTTGGTCGCGATAAAGAGTGATTATATGGTGGGAAAGGTCAACATTCCCCACAGGGAAGAATACATTTTTTTTTCTATTGCGTTAAAAAGGTTGGACAAACATAACCTTACTTTATTGATGGAAGTCACTGAGGTCACTGAGTTCAGAATTCTGAGTTTTCTTTCCCGTTTATAGCGAAGACCTACTTATTAGTAAATAGAAAATATATTTTATCACTTTTATTCATCCACACTATGCTACTATAATCAAAAGAACATAGCCTGTGTGTGAGGTATGATTCTACTTGAACAGGTCTTGACAGTGAGCCTGAGCCAAATTTACTATTGTTTAGTAAGTCACAATCAAATCACTGACCATTTTCAATTTTTTGGAACCGAACGGAATGAATAATGAATTGATATTTTGGGGGCTGAAGTAGCAATTCCCTAATAGCAATTTGGTATTTGTGATTCATAAATTGTATGTACAAACCATTCGCAAATCTCGAATGTGTGAAAGTCCTTGCAATTCCAGAGTGATATTAGCACCGAATAGAAGCAGGTGGTAATCATGTGCAAACTATAAAAGTTGTTGTTACTTTTTTTCCTTTCAGAATGGCTGCACTAAATGTGATGGCAAGGAAAGTGGGGCTTTTGGCAATTCACCAGAGGAGGAGAAGGCAACAGGAGTGGATTTTAAAGGTTAGGGTCACTTTACTGAAATAAACAGAGGAGGGCATTTATATCAAGTTCAAAATGAGTAGTAAGGTCATATATGAATGAATTGAGGAGTTAATCCTATGTTCATTATATCTGCTTTCATCTGGCAGTTATCAGTGGTGGTAGCACTTGGAGCAGGGTTGTTGCTGAGTGTCCTTTATAGATTTTTCTGATATTTCCTTGATGCAATGTTATATTGGATTAACAACTATATTTTATTTCCAAACACACCACAGGAAAAACAACAAGCCAAGGTAGAGTTCTACAAACTTGCTTATTTTCTTTAGTAAAATCTATTTTGGGATTTACAAAGTCACGCAAATCCCAGTTTGCGTGGCTTTGTAAAAAAAAGTAATTCAAGGCAGCGTGCTTTCACCCAAGTCTTTAGACACAAACTCATATTTACAAAGACTTGTAAACCGGTGCTTGCGTCAAAATGATATGCCTACCTGAGGCTGGTGTAATGAGAAGAAATATCTTTGTTTTCCTAGTTATTTTCTCTTTGCATTCTGTTGCACACATACAAAGAGAAAATAGCCTCAAAGCATAGTTTTTGTGCAGGAAGGCATTCCTTCCATCCAGATATCTTTTTCTGAGGCTTAACCTCTTCTTGCCCAACCCAAGACCATTTTTAAATGCTAATTTTTCAAAAACAAATGAACATATTTACACAAAATCACCAAAAGGACCACTGCTGAGTAAATTTCTAACTTTCTACCAAATTTGGTGTGATTCCATTCAGCTGTTTTTTCTGTATCAGAAGACAAAGTTTCCCATGAGAGTTGAAATGGAAAATCACGCTTTTGGGACCTCCCTTCTTTTTTGGCCTCTGCTTGACAGATTTGCGCAACAAGTTTCATGAAGGAACCAGAGTGTTTTTTGCACCACCAAAGTCTCGAGCAAGCAAAAATGCCTTCCCTATGGATAGTTCCTAACTATAATTACACACTAGCAACCAGTGTAGTTTTAATATAGTTTGGAGGGAGTTTCATAAATAATTGATTTTTGGTTTGCTAATAAATTAGAAGCCGATGGACGAATCCTCATGAAACCTTATGCAAAAAAAGAAGCCATTTCATCTCCTTCCTGGAAAGTTTAGTGGTAATCCGTCAAGTGGGGAGGGGAGGGGCAAGAAACAGTGGGTTCCCAAAATACATCCTCCTCATGCAATTTTCCATAAACTGAACAAAGATACAGCAAAATCTGTGAAACAGAATTATAACAAATTTGGAAGAAAGCTAGATATTTACCCAGAAAACATGCTTTTTGTGATTTGGTATAAATATATTTAGCAGTTTTTATGAAATTAAGGTTCAAAATGTAGATATAAAGATGCTTTAATACATCCCCCTTGGGCAAAAAGGATTTTTTAAACTGTACCACGGTTTGAGATGTCATCAGTGATGTCATCAATGATATCATTGAACATCTGCGATTTATTTTGGAGTGGGTATAGTAAATATACCCCCTCAAAGTACAACCTCCCCAAAGTTAAGTTTTTTTCAGTGACCACACACACACACGCGCACACACACACATATATACACACACACACACATATATATATATATATATATATATATATATATTAACTACTGGCGGTCGCCAGTAGATAGTTATAGTTAAAACCTATTATCCATAGGAAATCCGCGACATTCTATTTGAAATAACGTTGGCGCCGGTTGACGAATCTTCGCGAAAGTTTCCAACTTGTTGGGGCGCTCCGGTCTGCTCCTATCCTGAAAGACTCGGGGTGATACATCAAGCGGGGGCCGAGAAAAAAGGGGGGTCCCAAAACGCGTTTTCCCCATTCATTTTTCCATAGGAACCTTTAGTCGCAGCTACAGCCCGAACTGCTGAATGGAATTACACCAAATTTGGCAAAGAGGTAGCCCTTGGTTCAGTGTCGTGCCTTTTGCTTAAATGGTGTAAATCCGTTCAGTAGTTCCTGAGAAAATCAAAAGTAAAGTCACATATATATCTGGGCGGAGCCTAACCACACATGTCATCGTGAGATCTGATTGGCTGTCAGCACTTCATCCTGGAATTGCTGGCAGCCATCTTGGGACGAATATAAATGATAGTACCTCATTGAAATGCATTGTAGTGAATAGAAGATTTTGAGGGTCACCAAAAGGAGAACTATAAAGGGTGATAACAGGCTTTAGTTACATTAGAATTTATTTGTTGATGGTACCATACTAATTTTAGGAATTGTGGTGTATTCTAAGGTGATTTTACCATGTGAAAAACCTTCTGCTGGGATATCATGAATCATGTTTGAGAGAACACTATTTTCTCATGCTTGTCCCATGGAGGTTTGGAAGGTGCTCCAGAAGCTAAAATGAGAGCATATTTTCTGTAAATTCACATTATCTTTCTCACTCATGTGAGAATGAAGTCTGACATTCTCAGTAAAACATGTACATCCAACAAGGGCAGAGACTGTCAGTTGATTCCTTTGTGTTCTACTGCAGCTTCCCAGAGTGTTCTAAAGAACAACTAGAGTGCTAACAGCCTTACTTATGACAAAAGTATGGCACACCTGAAGCCATCTTGATTGGAATAAACTAGTAACACTTAAACAATTTAATTTAAAAAGGAACAAAATGATGGGGTTCATTTTGTCATAGAAATTATGGTTAGTGCTGTAGAAAGAAAAATTAGGACATGTTTCAAGTGTGATCTCAAATATCTTCCTGTTATATTTCAACAGGAGCAGCCTGCCAGTTGATGCCTTTGTGTTCTACTGCAGCTTCCCAGAGTGTTCTAAAGAACAACTAGAGTGCTAACAGCCTTACTTATGACAAAAGTATGGCACACCTGAAGCCATCTTGATTGGAATAAACTGGTAACACTTAAAACATTTAATTTAAAAAGGAACAAAATGAGGGGGTTCATTTTGTCATAGAAATTATGGTTAGTGCTGTAGAAAGAAAAATTAGGACATGTTTCAAGTGTGATCTCAAATATCTTCCTGTTATATTTCAACAGGAGCAGCCTGCCAGTTGATGCCTTTGTGTTCTACTGCAGCTTCCCAGAGTGTTCTAAAGAACAACTAGAGTGCTGACAGCCTTACTTATGACAAAAGTATGGCACACCTGAAGCCATCTTGATTGGAATAAACTGGTAACACTTTGTTGTACTTCCTCTAAGGAACAATAAAGTTATCATATTGTATAGTTAGGTTGCACCTTTTCCCCGTACATGCTCTTGACATTGTGACGTCATTTAGAATCTTAGTTATGTATATAACATACGTCAGGGAATAGATACGCTTCCTTCGCCTTGAGTTTCCCCTGTTAGCCGCGCTTCTTGCTGGCTGCTTGTGGGCCTATTTATAATAAAGAATTATTACAATATAACGTTCCGCCTCTTCGGCTTTATTCCACTGCTGTTACTTCAATTTGGCGACGAGGATCACGGCGATTTCTGCGGGCCCACAGCTGTAAGGGACTGATTGAAGAAGAATCTTCAAACCTATCGAGGACTTCAGAATTCATAGTTGAGGCAAGTTACTATGTTTTCTTAAAAAAAAAAAAAACTAATGTGCATTTTCTAATTGTTGAACGTGTTATACGTTCAATTTCTGTGTTGTAGCTGACCGACTGTGAAACACATCTGTCAGAGGACTAGATCGTATTCAAAGGCCAGAGACGACGTAAAATTCTAAATAAGAGGCAAGTTACTACGTTTTCTTGTTAAAAAGAAAACATTTGTGCATTTTCTAATGATTTGAACGTGTTATACGTTCAGTTTCTGTATTTTAGCTTACCGGTTTGAAAAAGCTGTTGGAAGTGACAGTTATCGGTTCGGTAAACGGCCATCCACATTTCTTCTGCAACTGACAGGCTGACGTCATCTGCAGTAAAGTCTATGGACGCAAGGCACGCTACGTGACGTAAATGACTCCATTTTGAAATACGGAGTTTTAATGTAAGTTAGGAAATAGGCAAGTCAGTTTCACTCAGTCTTCGCGTGTCTAAAGCTTCGACATTCAAAGGTATAATTTTTCAATTTCAGTATTTTCAAGGTGAAAACGCGAAGTACGATAAAGTGCACTGTAAGGAGAGAAATTAAATTGGTGTAGACTTTATTCTAACATTCTAAATTTCGTAAAAAACTTTTGGCATGCAAAACTTTGATATATAACAATACGAAGGACTAATCAATAATAAATAAAAAAAAAAAAAAAAAAAAAAATATTAGTCCAAATGTGTTCCATTTGATTAATTAAAAGAGGTTAATTTACAAAATTCTTTTCCAAGTCAAAAGTGAGGAAGACTGTTCAACGGAAGTTACAATGTCTCAGAACTCCAATGTCACTGCGCCAAATGCATTTTTGTCTGAACCGGGCAAACCATCCATGAAATGGAAGAACTGGCTACGTTCTTTTGAGAATTATCTTGTAGCCATTGATGGCAAAAAGTATGAACCGGAAAGAAAAAAAGCCTTAATGTTTGGATTGCTTGGTGTTGCAGGTCAGGAGTTATTTGACAGTTTACCAGAAATTGAGATTCCCGCAGGGCAAGACATAACTATGGATGAGTATCAGGAGGCTATTAATCGTTTGGAGAAGCAGTTTGGGGAAGAACCAAACATTATGATTGGTAGACACCGTTTTGCTATGAGAAAGCAAACTGAATCTGAGACAATTGAGGAATATATAGCTAGCCTTAGAATATTAGCAACTAAATGCGAGTTCCATGATATGGTTGATATGTATATTCGCGATCAATTTGTTTTTTATTGCTATGAAAGAAAAATACAAGAAAGATTACTGGCGTGTAGAAATCCTACGCTGCAAGAGGTGATAGACATAGCAAAAGGAATAGAACGCTCACTTGAAAGTTCTAAAGAGCTTTCCCAGGAAAGAACTGCGAAGGCAAATGTTTATTCTATACAAGATAAAAAGAAATTTATGTCACATAGTGCGTTAAGTTACAAACCAAGTAATTTTGTAGATCCTAAAAATATTGTTTGTTACAGGTGTGGCTCGAAGTATCATAAAGCAGATTTTGCAGGATGTCCAGCGATCGGTAAGAAATGCACGAAATGTTTAAAGATTGGGCATTTTGCGGGTGTTTGCAAGAATTTTAAGCCACACCGCTTTCAAAAAGTCAAAGTTAACAATGTAGATGATTTTGATGAGGAGATGTGCTCCAACATTGTTTTAACCGTTGATGAGAAAAGTGGTAATATCAAAGGACCATTAGGAATGGCACATATTGGTTCAATGGAGTTGAAAATAATGGCAGACTCAGGGTCGCCAATCACCATCATTTCCGATATCAAATATAACCAGAATTGGCCACATGTAGACTTGTTAGCTTCTGATGTCAACCCAAAGGCCTTCGGCGAATTTGATATTAACATGTTAGGATATTTCCAAGAAGTTTTGAATATAAAGGGAAGGTCAATTACTACCAAAATATATGTAGCAGAACGTGGCAGAGACATTGTCGGATGGAAAGATTTGGCACGTTTGGGGATAATTTTAAAACCAGGCGCAGAGGATCCTATTGTTCTAGGTGATATTAATGTTAATACAATTGAAGTTTCTTCCTGTTCTACAAATTCTTCTTTTGAAAGTTTAGGTGTAGTTCTCAGTAAGTATGAATCTTTGTTTGAGGAGCGTATCGGTTGTGTGAAAGGATTTGAGCATTCAATCAGATTGAAGAAGAATGCTGTCCCAGTCAAGCACAAGGTAAGGGCTGTTCCGCTATCTGTTAGAAACGAATTACAAATATTACTAAATAAGTTGGTAGAGGAACAAGTCATAGAACAGACAGATTCGTCAGAATGGGTTTCTGCGGTTGTGATTATAAAAAAAAAAGTGGTGAAATTCGTCTATGTGCCGACTTGAGGTCATTAAATAAAAATATATTGATTGATTGCCACCCCTTACCTAAAATACAGGAAATTTTAGCATCTACTTCTGGCTCGAAGTATTTTTCGTTAATTGACCTCAAGTCGGCCTACCACCAGGTCAAGTTAGCCGAGGATTCTAAAGAATACACAACTTTTATAACCCCGTTGGGAGTATATAGATTTATCAGGCTTCCATTTGGGTTAGCCTCATCGTCTAGTGTGTTTCAGAAACTTATGGATTGTATTTTAAAGGATGTCAGGGGTGTCGAGAAATTTCAGGATGATATCTTGATACATGCTAGTTCAATTGAAGATCACAATAAAATTCTTGATATTGTTCTTAATAAATTGAATGAAAGAGGCATGACAGTTGCGAAAAATAAGTGCAAGTTTTTACAGCAAGAGGTAGAGTATCTAGGTCATATTTTGAGTGGAGATGGCATAAGACCTAAACTGGATTTAGTCAAAGCCATTTCTGATGCACCTAGGCCTAATGACAAAGATTCTCTTAGATCCTTTTTAGGACTAAGTGAATACTACTCACGATTCATTGAAAAGTACGCTGACAAAGTAGAACCATTGCGTGCTTTGTTACGAAAGGGTGAGAAGTATGTTTGGTCCAATGAACAGGAATCTGCATTTGCTAAAGTTAAACTAGCTATATCAAATGCACCTACATTAAAACCATATGATTATGAAGGTACAAACATTATTACAGTTGATGCAAGTTCAGTGGGTATTGGAGCAATTTTTACCCAGAAAGTGAAAGGATATGTACATACTGTTGCTTTCATTTCAAGGCGTCTTCATGATTCTGAGTTTCATTACAGCACAATAGAGAGAGAAACGTTAGCTTGCGTATGGGCTGTTGAGAAACTTAAAATGTATCTGTGGGGCAAACCGTTTGAATTGATCACTGATCACAAACCTCTCACCTACATGATGGATGGGTGTGGTCGAGGTAATGGTAAGGCCTCTTCTAGATTAGTTAGATTATTATCGAAATTGCAGGAGTACAACTTTATCATTAAGCACATATCGGGTAAAGATAATGTTCGTGCAGATTGTTTATCTAGGCTTCCTTTAGAGTCAGCTAAGCCCGAACCAGAAGAAGACACTGAATGCGTTGTAGCGACACTTGATATTTTCAAAGATACAGATCAATTGTGTTGTGAGACAGAATGGAAAAATTTATCCAGTAAGGATTCTATTATTCTTAAAGTCAAAGAATATGTCATGGGTAATTGGCCCCCTGTGAGAAATCTGTCATCAGAACTTAAAACGTTCTTTCAAGTTTCAAATGAACTTAGTATTGTTAATGAATTTCTTTTCCGTGGTGATCTTTTGGTCCCACCTGCAAAGTTGAGAAAAACATTGATTAACATAGCTCATAGAAGTCATCCTGGAGCAACCTTGACGAAGAGAATGCTAAAGGAATATTATTGGTGGCCAGGTTTAGATACTGATGTTAACTTATTGGTTGAAAAATGTGCAGTGTGCTTGAAATCAGACAAGCACTGGAAACCCAGAGTTGATGAGATGCAATTGGTATCTATTCCTAATTGTTCTTGGAACAAAATCGCAATAGATTTTGCAGGTCCATTCACTATTTTAGGTTATGATTGTACATTTTTAGTTGTAGTGAGTGATTACTATAGTAAATGGATTTACTTTGAGTTTGTTGCAGCAATAGACACTAATACTGTTATTGAATTTTTAGAGAAATGCTTTTTCATAGAAGGACTACCACGCATCTTGGTTTCTGATAATGGTAAACAACTTACCTCAGAAAAAATGGTTTCTTTTCTTACTCGTAATGGTATCAAACAGGAGAAAACACCTTTGTATTCACCCAAATCCAATGGACAGGTTGAGAGGATCAACAGATTCCTTAAGGAAGGTGTTCAGCTTGCCATTGCTTCAAAGTTTCCAGTCAAAGACTTTTTACAGGAGAAGATTAACAGTTACAACAATACTACCAACAGTGTAACTGGATATACACCTTTTATCTCATGAGAGGCAGAAGAGGGAACACGGTACTCACCCCCAAGTTTGTTCCTCAGAGTGAAGGGACATCTAAATTTGTTGAACTCAACGATAGTCAGATCAAAGTTCAGGAAAAAATTCAAGAACATCAAATAAAGTCTAAGCTTTACCATGACAAAATTCATAGAGCTATTGTAAAAGAGATAAACAAAGGAGATTGGGTCATAGTTAAGAAACCCTACAAGGTGCAAAAAGGAGAGTCGAATTATTCTGGTCCTTTTGAGGTAGTAGAAGTTTCTCATGGTTCTGTTCTTGTAGATAAACTCGGATGGAGAAATAATAGCGATATTATTAAACTCAAACCTGGTCAAAGGGAAATCATTGGGAATGATGAAAAGTATAATGCTTTATCAGAGGACGACTATTTGTGGTTTGGCCTTGAGCATAAGGAAAATGCAGAACTAAAGTCACTTTTGAGCCCTCATAGTTCAAGCTCTATTCCATGCAATTCCTCAAGTTATGATAATACCTGTATTAATAGTCAAATTGTTGCAGATTCTGATAATGTAGTGACTAATAGCCAAAGTGTTGATAGCCAAACTGTATCAAATGTTCCAACTAATGGAGATCAATCTTCTGGAGTTAGTAACGAATCTTTTGGTAATATGTATAATGATTCTTGCACCAGATATGGTAGGTTCTCTCGTTTTCCTAGCATGTACAGAGACTATGTGTTGTATTAGATTACTTGTGTTTAAAAAGAAAGGGAGATGTTGTACTTCCTCTAAGGAACAATAAAGTTATCATATTGTATAGTTAGGTTGCACCTTTTCCCCGTACATGCTCTTGACATTGTGACGTCATTTAGAATCTTAGTTATGTATATAACATACGTCAGGGAATAGATACGCTTCCTTCGCCTTGAGTTTCCCCTGTTAGCCGCGCTTCTTGCTGGCTGCTTGTGGGCCTATTTATAATAAAGAATTATTACAATATAACGTTCCGCCTCTTCGGCTTTATTCCACTGCTGTTACTTCACACTTAAAACATTGAATTTAAAAAGGAACAAAATGAGGGGGTTCATTTTGTCATAGAAATTATGGTTAGTGCTGTAGAAAGAAAAATTAGGACATATTTCAAGTGTGATCTCAAATATCTTCCTGTTATATTTCAACAGGAGCAGCCTGCCAGTTGATGCCTTTGTGTTCTACTGCAGCTTCCCAGAGTGTTCTAAAGAACAACTAGAGCGCTAACAGCCTTACTTATGACAAAAGTATGGCACACCTGAAGCCATCTTGATTGGAATAAACCGGTAACACTTAAAACATTTAATTTAAAAAGGAACAAAATGAGGGTTCTTTTTGAAATAGAAATTATGGTTAGTGCTGCAGAAAGAAAAATTAGGGCATGTTTTAAGTGAGATCTCATATCCTCTTCTATTTCATTAGAAAATTCCGACATGCAGACTGAAACAATCACTTTCAATACCAGCAGCAGACTACCAGTTAACTCCCTGGTGAGCAGTAGCTTTACTCCAGTGATCTAATGAGCAACTAGAGTGCTAACATTCTGAATTTATGGCAGATGTGAGACACATCTGAATGCCTTCTTGATGGAATCAAAGTAAAAAACTGAAAGCATTTCCTACTGAGAAGACTGCAGTAAATGAAGAAATTAGGAAACTTCATAACAAACAAGTCTTCCAAGATGGCCACTAGTGAAAAAAGAGCCCAAATGTAGCACAAATATTACCCAGATGTAGCCCACATATAGCCCAATGACAAAAGTGTGCAAAACACTTTTTATTTTTAGTTTTTGCAGTTTTATGTAGGGCAGACTGGTCAGGTATTGGAGCATTGCATCTTAAAACATGACCCCCTACACTACAAAAACACCACTGCACTACCTTAAACCCTAAAACACTACCCCCAGCATGACCCCCTACACTACACAAGCACCACTGCACTATCCTAAACCCTAAAACACTACCCCCAGCATGACCCCTACACTACCCAAACACCACTGCACTAACCTAAATCCTAAAACACTACCACCAGCACGACCCCTACACTACCCAAACACCACGGCACTACCCTAAAACATGACCCCCTACACTACACAAACACCACTGCACTACCCTAAACCCTAAAACACTACCCCCGCACGACCCCCTACACTGCCCGAACACCACTGCACTGCCCTAAACCCTGAAACACCAGCCCCTGCATGACCCCCTACACTGCCCGAACACCACTGCACTGCCCTAAACCCTGAAACACCACCCCTAGCACGACCCCTACACTGCCCGAACACTACTGCACTGCCCTAAACCCTGAAACACCACCCCCTTCACGACCCCCTACACTGCCCTAACACCACTGCACTGCCCTAAACCCTAAAATACCACCCCCAGCATGACCCCCTACACTGCCCGAACACCACTGCACTGCCCTAAACCCTGAAACAATACCCCCAGCAAGACCCCCTACACTGCCCGAACACCACTGCACTGCCCTAAACCCTAAAACACCACCCCCAGCATGACCCCTACACTGCCCGAACACCACTGCACTGCCCTAAACCCTGAAACATCACCCCCAGCAAGCCCCCTACACTGCCCGAACACCACTGACCTAAACCCTGAAACACCACCCCCAGCACGACCCCTACACTGCCCGAACACCACTGCACTGCCCTAAACCCTGAAACACTACCCCCAGCATGACCCCCTACACTGCCCGAACACCACTGCTCTGCCCAAAACCCTGAAACACCAGCCCCAGCACGACCCCCTACACTGCCCGAACACCACTGCACTGCCCTAAACCCTGAAACACCAGCCCCAGCACGACCCCCAACACTGCCCGAACACCACTGCACTGCCCTAAACCGTGAAACACCAGCCTCAGCACGACCCCCTACACTGCCTGAACACCACTGCACTGCCCTGAACCCTGAAACACCAGCCCCAGCACAACACCCTACACTGCCCGAACACCACTGCACCTCCCTAAACCCTGAAACACCACCCCGTGCATGACCCCCTACACTGCCCGAACACCACTGCACTGCCCTAAACCCTGAAACAACACCCCCAGCGCGACCCCCTACACTGCCCGAACACCACTGCACTGCCCGAAACCCTGAAACACCACCCCTGCACAACCCCCTACACTGCTCGAACACTACTGCACTGCCCTAAACCCAGAAACACCATCCCCAGCACGACCCCTATACTGCACGAACACCACTGCACTGCCCTAAACCCTGAAACACTACCCCCAGCAAGACCCCCTACACTGCCCGAACACCACTGCACTGCCCTAAACCCTGAAACATCACCCCCAGCAAGACCCCCTACACTGCCCGAACACCACTGCCCTAAACCCTGAAACATCACCCCCAGCAAGACCCCCTACACTGCCCGAACACCACTGCACTGCCCTAAACCCTGAAACACCAGCCCCAGCACGACCCCTACACTGCCCGAACACCACTGCACTACCCTGAAACACCACCCCTGCACGACCCCCTACACTGCCCGAACACCACTGTACTGCCCTAAACCCTGAAACCCCAGCATGATCCCCTACACTGCCAGAACACCACTGCACTGCCCTAAACCCTGAAACACCACCCCCTGCACGACATCCTACACTGCCCGAACACTACTGCACTGCCCTAAACCCTGAAACACCACCCCCAGCACGACCCCCTACACTGCACGAACACCACTGCACCGCCCTAAACCCTGAAACACTACCCCCAGCAAGACCCCCTACACTGCCCGAACACCACTGCACTGCCCTAAACCCTGAAACATCACCCCCAGCAAGACCCCCTACACTGCCCGAACACCACTGCCCTAAACCCTGAAACACCACCCCCAGCAAGACCCCCTACACTGCGCGAACACCACTGCACTGCCCTAAACCCTGAAACACCACCCCCAGCAAGACCCCCTACACTGCCCGAACACCACTGCACTGCTCTAAACCCTGAAACACCACCCCCAGCACGACCCCCTACGCTGCCCGAACACCACTGCTCTGCCCAAAACCCTGAAACACCAGCCCCAGCACGACCCCCTACACTGCCCGAACACCACTGCACTGCCCTAAACCCTGAAACACCAGCCCCAGCACGACCCCCTACACTGCCCGAACACCACTGCACTGCCCTAAACCCTGAAACACCACCCCCAGCATGACCCCCTACACTGCCCGAACACCACTGCACTGCCCTAAACCCTGAAACACCAGCCCCAGCACAACCCCGTACACTGCCCGCACACCACTGCACTGCCCTAAACCCTGAAACACCAGCCCCAGCACAACCCCGTACACTGCCCGAACACCACTGCACTGCCCTAAACCCTGAAACACCAGCCCCAGCACGACCGCCTACACTGCCCGAAAACTACTGCACTGCCCTAAACCCTGAAACACCACCCCCAGCAAGACTACCTACACTGGCCGAACACCACTGCACTGCCCTAAAGTCTGAAACACCACCCCCTGCACGACCCCCTACACTGCCCAAACACTACTGCACTGCCCTAAACCCTGAAACACCACCCCTCAGCACGACACCCTACACTGCCCGAACACCACTGCACTGCCCTAAACCCTGAAACACCACCCCAGCACGACCCCCTACACTGCACGAACACCACTGCACTAAACCCTGAAACACCACCCCCAGCACGACCCCCTACACTGCCCGAACACCACTGCACTGCCCTAAACCCTGAAACACCACCCCCAGCACGACCCCCTACACTGCCCTAACACCACTGCACTGCCATAAACCCTGAAACATCACCCCCAGCACAACCCCCTACACTGCCTGAGCACCATTGCTCTGCCCTAAACCCTGAAACACTAGCCCCAGCACGACCCCCTACACTGCCCGAACACCACTGCACTGCCCTAAACCCTGAAACACCACCCCCAGCATGACCCCCTACACTGCCCGAACACCACTGCACTGCCCTAAACCCTGAAACACCAGCCCCAGCAAGACCCCTACACTGCCCGAACACCACTGCATTGCCCTAGACTCTGAAACACCAGCCCCAGCAAGACCCCCTACACTGCCCGAACACCACTGCACTGCCCTAAACCCTGAAACACCAGCCCCAACACGACCCCCTACACTGCCCGAACACCACTGCACTGCCCTAAACCCTGAAACACCAGCCCCAGCACGACCCCCTACACTGCCCGAACACCACTGCACTGCCCTAAACCCTGAAACACCAGCCCCAGCACGACCCCCTACACTGCCTGAACACCACTGCACTGCCCTAAACCCTGAAACACCAGCCCCAGCACCACCCCTACAATGCCCAAACACCACTGTACTGCCCTAAACCCTGAAACACCACCCCCTGCACCGCCCCCTACACTGCCCGAACACCACTGCACTGCCCTAAACCCTGAAACACCACCCCCTGCACGACCCCCTACACTGCCCGAACACCACTGCACTGCCCTAAACCCTGAAACACCACCCCCTGCAACACCCCCTACACTGCCCGAACACCTCTGCACTGCCCTAAACCCTGAAACACCACCCCTGCACCGCCCCCTACACTGCCCGAACACCACTGCACTGCCCTAAACCCTGAAACACCACCCCCAGCATGACCCTCTTTACTGCTCGAACACCACTGCACTGCCCTAAACCCTGAAACACCACCCCCAGCATGACCCCCTACACTGCCCGAACACCACTGCCCTAAACCCTGAAACACCACCCCCTGCACGACCCCCTAAACTGCCCGAACACCACTGCACTGCCCTAAACCCTGAAACACCACCCCCAAGACGACCCCCTACACTGCCCGAACACCACTGCACTGCCCTAAACCCTAAAACACCACCCCCAGCACGACCCCCTACACTGCCCGAACACCACTGCACTGCCCTAAACCCTAGAACACTACCCCCAGCATGACCCCTACACTACCCGAACACCACTGCACTACCCTAAACCCTAAAATACTCCCCCAGCACGACCCCCTACACTACCCGAACACGACTGCACTGCCCTAAACCCTAAAACACTCCCCCAGCACGACCCCCTACACTGCCCAAACACCACTGCACTGCCCTAAACCCTGAAACACCACCCCTCAGCACGACACCCTACACTGCCCGAACACCACTGCACTGCCCTAAACCCTGAAACACCACCCCAGCACGACCCCCTACACTGCCCGAACACCACTGCACTAAACCCTGAAACACCACCCCCTGCACGACCCCCTACACTGCCGGAACACCACTGCACTGCCCTAAACCCTGAAACACCACCCCCAGCACGACCCCCTTTACTGCCCGAACACCACTTCACTGCCCCAAACCCTGAAACACCACCCCCAGCATGACCCCCTACACTGCCCGAACACCATTGCCCTAAACCCTGAAACACCACCCCTGCACGACCCCCTACACTGCCCGAACACCACTGCACTGCCCTAAACCCTGTAACACCACCCCTGCACGACCCCTACACTGCCCGAACACCACTGCACTACCCTAAACCCTAAAATACTCCCCCAGCACGACCCCCACACTACCCTAACACCACTGCACTGCCCTAAACCCTAAAACACTCCCCCGGCACGACCCCCTACACTACCTAAACACCACTGCACTGCCCTAAACCCTAAAACACTACCCCCGCATGACCCCCTACACTATCCAAATACCAATGCACTACCCTAATCCCTAAAACACTACCCCCGCACAACCCCTACACTACCCAAAGACCACTGCACTACCCTAAACTCTAAAACAATACCCCCGCACGACTCCCTACACTACCCAAAGACCACTGCACTACCCTAAACCCTAAAACACAACCTCCTACACTACACAAACACCACTGCACTACCCTAAACCCTAAAAAACTACCCCAGCACGAACCCCTACACTACCCAAACACCACTGCACTACCCTAAACCATAAAACACTACCCCAGCAGTACCCCCTACGCTACCCAAACACCACTGCACTACCCTAAACCCTAAAACACTACCCCCAGCAGTACCCCTACACTACCCAAACACCATTGCACTACCCTAAACCCTAAAACACTACCCCCATCAGTATCCCCTACACTACCCAAACACCACTGCACTACCCTAAACCCTAAAACCCTAAAACACTAACCCCCAGCACGACCCCCTACACTACCCAAACACCACTGTACTACCCTAAACCCTAAAACACTCCCCCAGCACGACTCCCTACACTACCCAAACACCACTGCACTACCCTAAACCCTAAATCTACCCCCAGCATGACCCCCTACACTACACAAACACCACTGCACTACCCTAAACCCTAAAACACTACCCCCAGCACGACCCTCTTCACTACCTAAACACAACTGCACAATTTGTTACAGGCGTTGCAACGCAGGCCTGTGGTGCTTACTGGAAGTACCTGGTGGGCTAGTTGGGCCCCAGGGACTCTCAGGATTCAAGGTGACCTAATCCCCCAACTTAAAACGCGCCACGGGGCGCGTTTGCACTGTGGTGAAGGGAGGGGCGGGGCCTCAGGTGACATGTGCGCAAACACGCCCTGTGGTGCATTTTAAGTTGGGGAGTTAATTCCCTTTGAATCCTGGGGGCCAACTAGCCCACCAGGTACCTTCAGTAAGCACAACAGAGTTGCGTTGCAGAGAGGTGAAAAAGGTGCGTGGCCTCGGAACGCCTCTCTGCAACTCAGCTCTGTGGTCCTAACTGTAGGTACCTGGGGGGCTAGTTGGGCCCCAGGGACCCTCAGGATTCAAGGGGACTTAATCCCGCAACTGAAAACGCGCCACGGGGTGCGTTTGCACACATGTCACCTCAGGCCCCCTCCCTTCACCACTGTGCAAGCGCGCCCTGTAGCGCGTTTTAAGAGGTAGTTTTAATCCCCTGCCCTATTATGTACTAGGGACTTGCAGAGGAGGTCATGCTAATCACAGGGGTACCCCAACGCATAGTGTTCCCTAGTGTATGTAGGTGTTTTCACTGTATTCTAAGTGTCTTTTAGCATAGCACTGGCTCTGGTTAGTCAGAGTCAGTTACCACCAGTACCCATCTGAAAAAGTTGTGGGCACAGGATGATTTTGCAACAAGGCCTCTTTCTGCTCCTCTGTTGGTTCTTTCTGCACATCTTTTGCTTCTTTCTGTGCGTTTTTCTTCTTTCTTCACATGTCCTACCTCTGTTGGCATAGTTAGAAACTAGCATTTAAAAAACCTTTGAAATTCACTTAAAAAATCATAGGTTTCAGGCACGTTATAGTTAGAAATTAGCATTTAAAAAACCTTTGAAATTCACTGAAAAAACCATAGGTTTCAGGCACGTTATAGTTAGAAATTAGCATTTAAAAAACCTTTGAAATTCACTGAAAAAACCATAGGTTTCAGGCACGTTATAGTTAGAAATTAGCATTTAAAAAACCTTTGAAATTCACTGAAAAAACCATAGGTTTCAGACACATTATAGTTAGAAATTAGCATTTAAAAAACCTTTGAAATTCACTGAAAAAACCATAGGTTTTAGGGACAGTTATAGTTAGTTGGACATTGCACTCGTACAAAACCCGTGAAATTCCCCTGTTATAGTTAGTTCAGCTAACTATAACTCGCGCCCCGCAATGCACTGCTGATGACGTCACATATTACATCACTCATGACATGGTCAGTGACATCACTGATGACATCTCAAATGACATCACTGATGACATCATCCATGTGATAATTTCATGCATCTTCTCACACCCTAATATAACTTTTGATACACCCACTCTAAATTACAGACTGCCATTCTCAAAACCATAGACACTCCAACACCAAAAACTACATACCCACTCACGGATTCTTAGGTCTACACACACATCCACTCACTCACCTGTACAGTCACTCATACTTACAGTCACTCAGTACAGGACTATCATATGCACTCATACACCTATATAAACACTCACACACCGCCACTCATCCATAGAGGTACTCACACACCTAGTCAGTCATGCAAAAAATTAATCACACACCCATTTACTCACCTATACAGTTATACACACACCAGCTCACTTACTCATACAAATACTAGCACATTCTTACACTCTTATACAATAACTGATACAAGCACACACGCATCCATACTTCCACTCTCACAATAACACACTCTCACTTATAGCCAATTAAATACTCTAACACACATATATACTGCCTTTTACATATGTAGTTACTCGCACATGTACCACTGAGATATACATTCACTCACTAACACACCCATACACACACTCACCCACCCAAGCAGTCCATCACAGATGCACTCTTGAAATCATGCACCCAGTGAATCACCCACTCACACATCTATGTATAGAGTCACACACACCCCACTCACACAAACACTCAGGCAGCCATACAGATACTCAGAGAACCAATCAATAACCCATATAGACACTCATGTAGCTATTCGCAAATCCATGCATCCACTTACACACCAACAAACAGACGGATACAGACATTCACACAGTTTAGTCACTAACCCATGCATTCAGTAAGATACGTTTAATCACTCACTTGTAGAGTCAGTCACTCACGTACTAAATCATTCATTCAGAAACGTATACACCCACTCATTCTTCAATACGCCTTTCCCTATATATATTAAACATATTTAAACTTTACAGAAACACAGTCACTGGATGATGTCATCAGTGATGTCATTTGAGATGTCATCAGTGATGTCATCAGTGATGTCACTGACCATGTCATGAGTGATGTAATATGTGACGTCATCAGCAGTGCATTGCGGGGCGCGAGTTATAGTTAGCTGAACTAACTATAACAGGGGAATTTCACGGGTTTTGTACGAGTGCAATGTCCAACTAACTATAACTGTCCCTAAAACCTATGGTTTTTTCAGTGAATATATATATATATATATATATATACTTGTTAATATATGCACAAAAATCCCAAAAGGAACAAAGTTGTGAGCGATTCTGGTTGCTGAGTTCTGAATGGTGGGCAACCTCATGGTGAGTTGTTTCTTGATCCCGGCGTAGACAGTGTTCTCATCATCGAGCTTGCCAGTGACAAGGGCATGGGTGATGGTTTTCCAGATGTTAGTTGGGGGCCATTTGAAAATATTTCTTAGAATTTTCAGGGTGTGGCAGTGACTGCATGGATTTGGGTGGTCATATATAGCTTTCAGTCGATGATCCCAAGGTTCTTGGCACGGGGGTGGGTGTCGATCCGAGCTCTGACAGCCACAAGGTAGAGTACTGCATTGAGTACCTCTTCCTGGAGATCACAACTTTGGTCTTGTTAGTGTTCATCTTCAGAGAGTTGGACTTCATGCAGTCGGTGACATTGGTCATGCTTGCATTGAACTTGTTCCATGTGCTGGATGCATTATCCATGAGGGAGCTTGTAAGTTGTGTGTCAGCAGCAAGGAGAGGACATTGATGTTGAGAGAGCAGATGATGGGGGCCAGAGATATCATTAAAGCATTGAAAAGAGTTGGGCTCAAGAAAGATCTTTGTGGGATGAGGTCACGAGCATCTGAGGTGAAGGGTGGCAGGCTGACTGACTGGGACCTGCCAGTCATGAAGGAGCAGATCAAGCGGCGCACAGGACTTTGTATTCCAATGCTATGCAAGCGTTGGATGACGATGGGGTGAGGGACCGTGCCAAACTTTGTAAAGAGGTCAAGAAAGGTTGGGGGTAGCTGTGTCTCCTCTGTTCAGTATAATGCACATGTGGTCTGTGACAGAAATGAGGGCGGTTTTACACTGGAAAAGATTCCCTTGCTTCTGTTGGTACTGGTGTCAATGAGCTCCAGAGAGTGAGCAGACTAAAAACCGCAAACCTCCCATGACCTACTTGGGGATGGTGCATTCTGGCTTATGATCAGTGCTACAGAATAATTTCCCAGTTATTAATGAGTTCCAGTGCCCCATTATAAGCATGCATAATAAATCCATACTACATATTTAAAAAGCTTTAATAATAAATAATGCTCTTATTTAATGCAGATTGTATGAATAGATGTTACTATAAAAATAAAAACAATGTAATTAAAAAGGTAATCAGACACTATACTATAAAGAATTGCAACATATTAGATGATGGTTAGATGGTGTTCATTAAATCACAGCATTAGTTGAAGAAACCAACCTATGATAATACTTCTATCCTGTAGCTAAATCTTTCTTAGCGCAAAAGTGCCCAAACGAGTTTCTCTGATGACCTTTGCCACACATGCGTTTGTGAAGGTCATATTCAGTTAAGACTAGCTGCACCAGCCTGTGTCCTTCACCTAAGATGTCTGTAGAACGCTGCTTGCTTGAAATTCCTAGGAAAATCTGAAGATGCCTCTCCCCGAAGGTGGTTGTAGGAACTTAAATCCTCTTTTTTTTAATGAAAAAGTAAGCCCTCATTATTAGTGATGTGAAATGCAATAATTCGCTATACATTCTGTTGCATATTTAATTAAAGGTGCTATGCAAATAATTCTTGCTGATATATAATATATAAGCAAGTGGTGCACTCTTATTCTGTAAGAAAACTAGCCATTATATGATAAACATGTGCGATTATGGCTAGAGGAATGTTTATAAACAAAAATATTCATACAAATGCATGAATAAATGATATTTTATGATGGGTTCGTAAGCAAGAAAAGACAAAGTATGCAACAATATGAAGGCAAAATGGCCATTCTGCCTAGAAAATATTGGTGGGATGAATGCATAGCATACCACCTTGGATTCCCCAGAATCTCTATTTTTCCACACAAACTAAGGGTTGGTAGGTTTCCCAAAGGGCCTTTCTACCCTATTGCCAAAACCAACTGCCATACCCCCTGGAAACTGAGATTAAGTTTGGGCTTTGTTAGGCATAATGTTCATAATTGCAGGGAAAACTGTTTAAGAGACTGTGTAATCCTCCATGCAACTCACACCACCCTGGGTTCCCTTTTGTCCTTGGTTTTCAGAAATACCTAGAGTTGGTAGGAATCGTTGGGTACTTGCTGAACCTGGAAGCGAATACTGCTGCCATCCACAATAAAAACTAAAAGAAAATAGATTGTTTTCTGGAGATAGCTTTGTCATCTGGTGCTCATTTTCGGTACAACATGTGCGAGTTACATGAACACCACACTGGTATTTTCTTGATTATTAGTTTTCTAAACAATGCCCTGTATCCGTTGAGTTCCCTGGGTGCCAGCTACCTTCAGGCCAATATGTTGCCGCTATCAACATCCCAAAAAAGAGCAATGGCAATAGGTTTGAGAAATATTCCGTAGTTGAATTATTGGGCCTCTTCCTTTCCTGGGTGGCAGACTCGGCCACCCATGGGATAATAAGCTGAGGTATGGAATGCTAATTGGTAGGACTGTTGCTGCTCTCTGCAAATTACTGAGCTTTCTGTCACAGAAATATGAAGAAATTGTGTTTTCAGGACTGAACCTTATGTCTAGCTTCATGTCTGATATTGGTAGGTGAGTGGAGACTTACACACTCCCAAATACTACAGTTATCCACATCCCAAATATCAGTCAAATTCCAAACAACTTTCACACTGTTTCTAACCTACCTACATGTGGACGTCTATGCTTCCACCTCTCCAATTTATTTTATGGAGGGATCTCCGCCTCTACTGCGGAGATCTCCACACATGTATGTATGCATTTTTGTAGTAAATGTAGGAGGGGCAGAAGAGTGGCTATAAAATGGGGAAAACTTGCTACTAACTGGACGGGGCGAAGGGAAGAGTAAGGAGGGGTTAAACAAGGGCAACTGAGTGGTTTAGGGTAGGACATGCAATAAATCACAAAAAATTAGGCTTATTGCTATATACAAACTGCACTTCTATAGATACCAGAGACAAAAGAACCAAATTAGAACTGTAGTAAGTCCAGGACCACACATGGCCAACCACTTGTACTGCAACATCCTTCCACAGAAAATAAGTGAGCGACAGACTCAATCAATTAATCAATAAATCAAGCTTTATAAAGCGCACTGTTACTCAAAGACTGTCCCGGCGCAAAAACAACATAGACAGCTAAGTGCATAACAAAATTATTGAAAAGCGAATTGGAACAGCCATGTTTTAAGATTACATCTAAAGCAGTTTTCATCCTTCAGTACCCTCAAAACCAAAGGAAGGGAGTTCCAAGCCAGAGTCTCAAGATATGAGTTAGACATACCACCCCATCTTTTTTTCCTGCTTCGAGGTACAACAGCCAACCCTACTCCAGAGGAGTGGTTGGTTCTTGCAGTGTGATAATGGGTGAACCTACCAGACAGGTACCTCTTACCCAACTGGGAGGAAGCTTGATGTGCCAGCGTGAGAACTTTAAACAAAATTCTCTCCTGGATGGGCAGCCAGTAAATTTCCTTCAGATATAGGCAAATGAGCAACTGCCCAGGAACTTTTAATAGTAACCATGCAGCTGCATTTTGAACCAACTGTAGCCTCTCCAGCAGGTAGGTGGGAAGACCTATGTAGATGTTATTGGATAATCAAGACAGGAGGGAATAAGGGCATGTGTGACCCTTTTTTGAGGCTGCATAAGGATTAAATACAATTTTGTTTATTGACTTTAGAAGTGCAAAACAAGAGCCCACCACGGCTGCTACTTGTGGGCCAAAGGATAGGTGACCATCACACTTAACGCCTAAGTTATGGACTACTGTGGCAGGGACGGGTGGAGGATGAATATAGCTGGGTCAGCAATCCCCATCCCAAATGGAGGATGGTCAGCCAAATAGCAAAATCTAGGTTTTACTTGCATTTCATTGTAAATTGCTAGTTCGTATCCATTGGAAGACAACCATCAGGCAGTTCCCAGACATGCTTAAAGCATTCAGTGAATTACTGTCCATAGTAAGGTGTGTCGTGTCATCTGCATATGATACTATCTGGACACCAAAGGACTCGACCAGAGAAGCCAGGCGGGCCATATAGATATTGAAAAGAGTAGGGCTCAAGGCAGAGCCTTGAGGGACTCCGAACTTTATCAGCTTTGTGTCAGAATCAAATGGGCATCCAGAATAATTGGCCTCTACTAGCAAGAAAAGAGATAATCCAGGCCAACGCAGAGCCATTGACACCTATATTTTCCAGGCATTGGAGAAGACTTGAATGAGATATCATGTCAAAGTTTGCGGATAAGTCAAGTAATATCAACACAGTCTGTTTTCCTTGGTCCACAGCCAACTTAATGAAATCAGTGACAGCCACTAGAGTGGATTCGGTACTGCAGTGAGGATGAAAGCCAGTCTGGTACTATTGCAACAGCTGGTCTTGTTCTAAAAGTTTAGATAATTGTCAATTGATAAGCTTTACCAGCATCTTTGGAAAGGCTTGTAGCAACTTAAAACCCTACAGGATATAATATTAAAATAGATTATATTACGTTTACTATTTAAAAATAACATAAAATTTCGCATAATGTTAAAAATTGATTTAATATTTTTTTTAGTTTATAAAATAATAATTATTGTAACTTAATTTATTTTAATTAATCAAGTCAATTTAATTCTGCACATAATGTTTAATAATTTTCACAAAATAATAATTATATATGTTTTTTTTTATTTCTAAAAGGTGTTGATTTATATAACAAGGCTTACAACACTTGCAACACACCTGGTGATGAAAAGAGCGATTGTTCTCAACTTCAGTACCCACCTCCAGCTATAACACATTACCACACCAACCAATCACATCCTGGCTCATGACATACAACCATATTATAATTATGAATCATCTCGCACATGGAACCTCTTTTCTTGTCTTTACTATGTCGGTGAACATGGTTTTGCTTTGTCCCTCATTTTGAAAAATACCTATTAGAGGATGGGGGAGAAAAATAAATGTACAGAACCAGGATCAAAATCATTGGAATGACCAGTGATATCTGTCATTGCCAGATACCACTTCTCACCTGATTTGATCATGGAAATGATTTCAGAATGGGAGCAGACGCTTGATTCATCTTCAGCCTGTTCCCAGGCTATTCCTACCTGTTTCAAAAAACTATCTTCACTTCATGGCCACTGGATCTTTCCAGCGGTCCAAACATTACAGCAGTGGCACCTCACAGACAAGCCTGTCTTAATGCTTGCATCAGGTGTTGAGACACATCAACAGACGAGTTCACCCATTTATCGCCATGCCACACTCACTGGTGGATATGCAAATGGTAGCAAGGGTATTCTACATCTTTGACCATTTCACTCATGCATTATGTCTCATTGATTGCACCAACTTGCACTACACAGCAAACCTTTTCTGTAACAGACACTGCTAACTGTACATCAGTGTGAAAGCTGTTTGAAATGTTGAGGGCTGCTCCACTGATGCCTCCTTTCCTAGAAGCATACATGCCAGCTACATCTTGCACATCACTTGTTTGCTGGAGAATTCAGTGATGTGGCTCATTTTTAATTATAACCACCTCACACTAGGGATAAATATGTATCTGGTGGTGCCATAATAAATCATCACTTCAACACAATGCACACACATTATCCCCACATCCACTGCGTGATTGTAGGCATGATGGATCAGAGATAGAACAGAGACCCCTTTTTACATTTTTCACATGTCTTTGTTGCAGGTAATGCCTGTATGCTCTCACTCCCCATCTCTTCAGACGCTACAGATGGCCAACCACACTACCCAACAGAGGTTCAATAGAGCACATATATGCACATAATATAGAAGGCACTGTTGGCATACTGATTTTGTGATTCAGTTATCTTAACCTTAGGGGGGTAGTGGTGTGCTCACCAGAATTTAAAGGAAGGTTGTTTTAGCCTGTTGCATGTTGCAGATCATTGTTATGTGACAGGTCTTACATATAGACCTTGACCTTGAGCTACACCCACATCTAGGTACTTGGGGTGGGCTACTGAATAGAGGTCAGGATATGCAGCTGCAGAATCGGTTAGTCGACATGTCTCCCTCAAACAGTCTAAAGCATATTATTAATAACATGTACTCACAAAATCTCACCTAGTACACTAAAGGTTTAGAGCAAACATACTTAAATCCTTACGTAACACACGTGCAATAAGAGCATAAACATTGTTTTAATTTATTATTTAATTTGTAATACTTTTGATACATGCAGAGGGCTCCCTTCTGCATATGGAGGTATCTCATCAGCATGCTGAAGGTTCCCTTCCACATGCTGAGTCCCCATGCAGCATGCAAGGCAGAAACTCTGTAGTCAGGGCAGAGACTTCCACCTAACACGATAGAAAGGAAATAGTTTATGTTAATTATAAGGAATCCTAACTGCACCACAGCACCATCCTCCTCCTTTCTGCTCATTGCGCTCATCTTACCCCCAACATGGCTGAGGGACTTGATGAATTCACTGACTTTGAATTAGATATCATCAGCATGTCAGTCCAGGAATCCAGGAACCTATATTTGACCTCATGATCACAGGCCCAAATCCCAGCAGTTCTACTCAGCCTTTGACTCTTCTAGGGTTTTTATAATGAGTACTATTCAGGTGGGTGACAATAAAGATCTGGTATTCTGTGCTAAGATGCCCCAAGGGGTTCACAAATGTACATGTTATGTTACATTGCCATTTAGTCAAAGTTGATTTATGGAATGGTGACATTGTGTACCATTTCCTTGCTTCTAATACCAGATTTTTCATGCTCATTAACATCCAAAATCACACAAATAATAAATAATGTGTGAAATATTGTGCCAAATTTTCAATTTAAAGACAATCGTTTAAAAAGTATTCTTGTCTTGTACAAATACACTTGGGTTTCAGATAACCAATGTGTGAAAGATGTTGAAAATGTCTATATCAACTTTCTGCATAAGCTAAATCAAATAAATAAGCTTTTATCACAAAAGGGTTGTGATCATTCTACGAATAGCTCATGCCATAGATTCTGTAACAAATACAATTTCTAACAATTGGGTGGGAATAAATATTAGCATAGGATAGCATCACATTTGTTAAAGACTACACAATATACAGCTCTTGTATTACAGGATATATTATCCCTTTTATGTAAAGTTATGTTGAAATGCATTGTTAAACATAAGAATTCAAAATGTCTCCCTTTTTTCACATTCCTTTTCAGAGGACGAGGCCGGCTAAGCTTCATTGCAGCAGGACGCAGGGTAAGAACGAAGATCCTCAACTGGGAGGTTGGTATGAAGACTTTTCACCATCATTGAGACAGAGTAGGAACCAGACCTAGTCTGTTACCAAGAGACTGTAGCAAGACACTGAAGAAGAAACTGGGTTTGGGGCATGTCTGCTTTGCTGCTCTCAAGGAGTACCTGAGCCCTCTTAAGGAGTGCCTGTGGCCAGTCAAACTTATTTGGAAAGGTTCATATACTCCGAAAAATTAATTTTCAACAGCTCGTAACTGAAGGCCCGATTCGTAAAGGTAAAGTTAGACCAAAAGTGTGACTTACACCAAAAGTTTAACTTTACTCTTTTGGTATTCACAAAGGAAAATTATTACTAGTAACTTTACTACTAGTACCCTAAGTTTACTAGCAGTCCCAGTGGTGCATAAAGTGAGAAATATACCTCTCTTAATGAGGGAGCCTCTGCAACAAGAATTGGACAAGCTGTTGAGCCAGGGGATAATTGAACCCATAGAGTCCTCTGAATGGCTAGCTCCAATTGTAGTCGCTCCCAAGGAGGGTGGAAAGATTAGGTTATGTATAGGGTTAAGAGACCTCAACAGGAACATCTGGATGGACAGGCAACCACTCTTAAACATCTCAGGGATGTTGACATCAATGACTGGTGGGAAGGTGTTTAGTGTGGTGGATATGTTGGCAGCGTATCATCAGGTCAAGTTGCATAAGGATTCTAGACACCTTACATCCTTTGTTACCCCTTTGGGTGCGTTCCGTTATTTAAGAATGCTGTTTGGATTAGCATTGGCATCAGTAGTGTTTCAGAGAGTAATGAAACAGATTTTTGAGAGTATGGAAAATGTGTGGTACTTCCAAGATGATGTGATGGTAGCCGGAGAGATGAGTTGCATCATGATGAGTTGCTTGAACAGGTGATGAGGCACTGCGACGAGTATGGTTTGACTGTTAGAAGAGACAAATGTCAATTCAGGAAGAAATGGGTCACGTATCTTGGTCATGAGTTATCAAGTGAGGGAATACGACCAAAGAGGAGTATTGTCCAAGGTATAAGTAATGCACCATGCCCAGAGAGCAAGGAACAATTAAAGTCCTTTCTGGGATTAGCGGAATATTGCTGGAAGTTTGTGAGGAGCTTTACTGAGATTGTCGAACCTTTAAGGGTGCTGATGAAACAAAATGCAGCGTTTGCATGGACTGATACATGTGAGGATCCTTTCAAGCAAATGAAGGAAAGGATTATGCAGGTTCCTTCTCTTGGCTGTTTTGAGGTCGCGGCCAAAACATACTTAACCACTGATGCTGGCAGCATAGGTTTAGGAGCAGTGTTGACTCAGGCAGAAAATGATCAAGAAAAGATAGTGGGATTTGCTTCCAGGAGGTTGCAGGGTGCAGAAATAGCTTGTTCTGTGATTGAAAAGGAGGCCCTAGCATGTTGCTGGGGGATCAGACATTTAAAATATTTCTTGTGGGGCTTACCTTTTAGAGTCAGGACTGACCACAAGCCGCTGGTGCATTTGTTTAAAGGTGGCAAGGGTTTGGAAGGGGAGGTCACACCTAGGATTTCCATGTGGATGTTATCAGTCCTGGAATTCAACTTTGAAGTGGAGTACTTGACGGGATTAAGAAATGTGGTAGCAGATTGTCTATCTAGATTACCTACTAAGGAGGTTGTGGAGGATGATGAAATTGATGTGAGTGATGCATGTGACATTCAAGAGGGTTCAGAAAAGAGGAATGGGATTTTGCTATGGACGAAGTCTTAGGCACTGATTACGATGGCGGACGGACTTCAGTCCATCCGTCATCGTATCGGGGATTGGGACCACCCCACTACAAGGTGGTGGTCCCACAGGGCCAATTATAATGCAACTGCCACCGTGGTGGTCGCATTGACCATGTTTTGTATTGCAGCGGGTGTTGCGCTCTGCAGCACCCGCCGCAGTACAAAACAGAGACCCCACACATATCCCTGCAATACGTGGCAGGCACCATGCGGTGCCTGGCACATGGTGAAGGGCTATGTAGGGGGGCTCCATAGGTGCCCCCCAGTGCCCATATCTGGAGTGCAGGAGGGAAGGGGGGCCCACTACGGTCCCCCAACGTCCCTTTCCACCTGCCTTTTCATGGTGGGTTACCCGCCATGAAAAAGGTAGACTGAAAGGGACATCATAATCCCTACGGCGGTGCCTAGCAGGCACCGCCACCATTGCAGGGATATGATTCCCCTCTGATGGTCTGACAGGCTCCTTGAGCCCATCGGAACTGTGGCAGTCAGCCTTCACGACCGCCGACGACACGCCCGTCATTGTAATGTTGGAATCCAAACAAGGGTTCAAGTATAGAACTTACAATAATGAAAAATCACAAAGTGACAAACCCAAAGGAAAATTATATAAAATAAGAAAAGAGAAGAAAAGAAAAGAAAAAGCCCAGATGCTATTTGGGCACAGGATACCAATGTACAAATTATTACATTTAAATAGAAAATGTATTACCCAAATTAGATAGTCAAAAACAATCAAAAGACAATGATGGCACTCATGGGATTGTACACACAATACAGAAATTACAAATGATACAATGTGTAGTCACATAAACAAAGTGGCTGAGGAACAATATACACAGGCGGGGTTCAGGAAAAAACAGAAACAACACACAGCAAAAAATGCGTCCTCTTCATTTAGATCCACATTTAGGTGTCAACGGCATTTCGACCAAAAAATGAACTTAGATGGTCATCATCAGGACAAAGCAATAAACATAGGAGCGTCCAAGGAATTTTCAATAAAACATCTGAATCACGAGTCCTCAATAGAGTAAATAGGAACTAAATGCAGAACAAGTGCAGAACTTCACTCCGCAAGGGCGGAGTCACCCCTTGATGATAGATCAGGAAACTAATACAGATGAGCGTTGGGAATCAAAATACATGCAGCTCCTTTTTAACCATTTCGTGAATTAGATTAAAAGACCCCATAGATTTGTGACAATTCAAGGGGCCAGTAATGATGAGATAATCAAAGGGCCTTCAAGGGATTATTCACGGAAACAGACCCGAGTGAACTGTTCCGAGTGAACTGAATTATAGAGAATACACATGGAGTGTTAGGCTGGTATACGAAATCCAGGTCGATGGGCTCACCAAAATGCCCCACGTAAGTTCGCCCGGACTTTTCGTCCGGATGAGTCTTTGCTCGTTATGCTGGTGGGACCAGGCAAACTTACGTAGGACATTTTGGTGAGCCCTTTACCTGGATTTCGTATACCAGCCTAACACTCTATGTGTATTCTCTATAATTCAGTTCACTCGGAACAGTTCACTCAGGTCTGTTTCCGTGAATAATCCCTTGAAAGCCCTTTGACTATCTCATCATTACTGGCCCCTTGAATTGTCACAAATCTATGGGGTCTTTTAATCTAATTGACGGAACGGTTAACATGAAGCTGTATTGATTTTGATTCCCCACGCTCATCTTTATTAGTTCCTTGATCTATCATCAAGGGGTGACTCCTCCCTTGCGGAGTGAAGTTCTGCACTTGTTGTGCATTTAGTTACTATTTACTCTATTGATGACTTGTTATTCTGATGTTTTATTGAAAATTCCTTGGACACTCCTATATTTATTGCTTTGTCCTGATGATGACCTTCTACATTCATTTTTTGGTCGTAACGCCGTCGACGCCTAAATGTGGCTCTAAATGAAGAGGATGCATTTTTTGCTGTGTGTTGTTTCTGTTTTTTCCTGAACCCCGCCTGTGTATATTGCTCCTCAGCCACTTTGTTTGTGTGACTACACATTGTATCATTTGTAATTTCTGTATTGTGTGTACAATCCCATGAGCGCCATCATTGTCTTTTGATTGTTTTTGACTATCTAATTTGGGTAATATATTTTCTATTTAAATGTAATAGTTTGTACATTGGTATCCTGTGCCCAGATAGCATCCGGGCTTTTTCTTTTCTTTTCTTCTCTTTTCTTATTTTATATAATTTTCCTTTGGGTTGGTCACTTTGTCATTTTTCATTATTGTAAGTGCTATACTTGAACCCTTGTTTGGATTCCAGTGTTACTTTGCCCCAGGTTCAGGTCTTAGGGATGCCCCTGTTGTTCGTAACTAACCGCCATTGTAATGTGGCAGGCGTAAAACCTGCTTATGATGGTGGTGAAACCACCACTGACAGGCTATCGGTGGCAGTTTCACCACCATTGTAATCAGGCATTTAGTGTTGAAAAAAGTGAAAGCGAATCTAAGGCAGGTAAGGCCTCAAGAACCTTATCATGATGGTCAGGTAGAGGACTATCAAGGTGTTTTTCAGCATAAAGTGATGAGAAGGAACTGCATCATCCCTCCAGCTGGACTCCATGATTATATCATCCAATTGGCACATGATGGGCATCCTGGAAGAAACATGACCAAGAGGAGAATAAGGCAAACGTATTGGTGGCCAAAATTGGATGGAATGGTAGAAGAAGTGGTAAAACATTGCTGTGCTTGTGCTAACAGTGACAAGGTGAAATCAGTGAGGAAACCTCTGTTGAAATCTGTTGAGATACCTGGAAGACCTTGGGAAAAGTTAGCCATGGATTTTCTTGGTCCCATAAGCAGATTGGGTAGAGAATACAAATTTATATGGGTACTTGTCGACTATCACACCAGGTGGTTCGTGATTAAGCCAATGGGCAATATTACTATGGAGAGTGTGATAGATTTTCTGGAGGAGGTTTTCTTGGAGGAGGGTGTGCCGAAATCTATTGTTTCTGATAACAAAGTATAATTTGTATCTCGTGTGATGAGCAGTTTTATGGAAAGGTGGGGAATCAAGCATGAAAGGGTGGCCTTATTTAGGCCACAAGCGAATGGGATGGTGGAAAGGATCAACCGCTTAATTATGGACAATGTGCTATTGTCAGTGGCCAATGGATTGTCTTGGAGGAAGGAGTTGAGGAAACTGGTGTGGGCTCACAGGACTACTCCCCATACTGTGACTGGTGTTTCTCCTTTTCTTTCCCTGAAAGGAAGAGAACCTGGTAGGAAGGAGAATCCGGTATGGTTGGTTGCGAAAGATCGTGTATGAGTGGATCACGAGGAAATAAAGACTGGAGTTATTGTAAAACAGAAATGTGTGGAAAGGTACTATAATATGAAGAAAGGTGTGAAAGAGCCATGCATTGAGGTAGGTGATTGGGTTGTAACAAAGAAAAGTGGAATAGTGACAAAAGGTGATAGTAAATCCTCCATAATACACAGGGTTGTAGAGGTGAAGAGGAATGTCATTGTCTTGAAAGATGGGACTGTGTGGAGTGTGGGAAATGTGGGAAAAATAATGTATTATTAATATTGTATACAACTTTAATTTGTTTTTGTTTTCTTGGGTCATGTTAATATTGTTGGAATGAATATTTAAGCACTTTGTCAAATTAGTATATACAAATGTAGTTATGATGATTTTTATTGTGTTCTGTTTTGTGGGGGGGAAAGATGTGTCAAGTTGATGATGTAACTTCTGCCTGGAATGCCCTGACAGGTAGAACTTAGAATGTGGAGGGAAAAGCCAGTACTGAGAGACAACGTGAAGTTCTGGATGTAACTGCTGAGGGCATCAACTTCAAATACACATATTGAAGAGGAAACGGATTGAACGTCTTTTCTACACCAGGTCTTTGTCAAAGGAGATGACCAACTGTAATCAGCATAGAACATCATTTCAAATCCAAAGTATATATATTTCAAAAAGCATAGGGCTCAAGCATGAACCTTGGGGCGCTCCCTTGTCTATCTGCATGGTGCAGGATTTGAAAGAGCCCCAAGAGATGTCCTGGTTTCTGTTGCTAAGAAAGCCACAGTACCATTGTAGGGCTGTCCTGTAGATCTCAATTTCGTACAACGTTTAAGCAGCCTGGGATGGGACAAGTGTAAAACTCTGTGGATAAATGCAACAGCACAAGTGTAGATAGCGTATCAGCATCAAGAGCTAGTCGTATGTGATCTGTGATCACCGCTAAGGCAGTCTCAGTGCTGTATGAGGACTGGAACCCAGATTGTGATGGGTCCAGGATAATGTTGTCCTCTAAGTAATCTGAAAGTTGTTTATTAATTTGAACTTCCGCCAACTTGCCTAACAATGGGAGCAATGAGATGGGCCAATAGTTTGTGATGTTTGAGGGTGCAATATTGGCCTTCTTTTGTATGGGCGTAACCAGCGCAGCTTTCCAGACCAAGGGGATTTCCCTTGTGTTAATTAATTGATTAAACAACGAGCATATTGCAGAGGCGAGCTGATTCCAAAGTAGTGCTGAAATCCTAGGGGGACATAGATGCAGAGGAGAGCCAGATTTGTTTGTTTCAAGAGATGTATGGATTAGTTCTGGAGTAAATGAATTAAACTTTCCTAAACTGCAGACACAGTTAAAGGAAGGAGAATTTAAATTGAGCTCGACGTAAGTCTGATCGAGCGAGCAAGGAAAGTTCTGGTGAATACGTTTGATTTGTCTTTCAAAATGTCTGCTCATGACTTGCACATTTCTTGCGAAGCCTGAATTTCGTGGGAACATATGCAGGAATTGATAAAATCATTCAGCACTTTAAAAAACACTTTGGAAGAGTTGCTGGTTTTGCCGATTTGGCTAGTAATAATAATTAATCAAGCAATTTTGATGTTTCAGTGATACACAGTGAGAGATGCTCTATAGGTTTCCTTATCATTAAGATTATTCGTCATGTGCCAGCGTCTCTCTAATTTTTTACAGCATAATTTCTTTTAACTCAATTCAGTGGTGTACCAGAGCACATGAGATCTATGCTTGGTTTTTGCACAGGTTTGGAGAGGTGCAACACTGTCACAAGCCAAGTTTAATGCTTTGTGATAATCTGCTACAGCTTGGTCAACCTCTAAGGCCTCAGTAGCCAGTGAGAACTCAAACTCTTTGGAGAAAGAGTCAGTAGTGATATCTAGAATCTCTTGTGTTAATCATTTTAATCTTACCAGTCTTGTCTACTTTAGGGATCCGGAAACATATCAAGGAATTATCTGTCCAGGCAAGAGGTGGGGGGGAACTCACAGGTCAAGAATTTAGAATTTGTACAAAGTAAATCCAATGTGTGCCCTGCAACATGGGTGGGCCCATTGATTTTATGATGCTAATTGAGCATTGCTAAGCCAGAAATAAGCTGTGCTACATCAGAATTTAAGGAGTCTTTTCCATGATAGTTAAAATAATCTAATAGGAGAAATTGTGGGGTATATAATTCGCAGTTGGGTCGCAATGTGTTTTGTTAAGGGCTGGCTAAAACCTTTTTTGAGCCCGGGAGATGGGTATATTAAAGCACCTTTCCAGCAATCATTAGTTCGAAAGTTCTATTTTAAAAATGTATAGCTCCGCCCAGTCTGTGTTTGACGAGTCTATGAGAGAGGCATTAACTGAGTTTTTAAAGATAAGGACAATGTCCCCTCTGTACTTTTTTCTCTGTCGAGTCTAAGCATGAGGAATATTTCTGAGAGTGTCAATGTGATTGCCAGTAAGGCAGTGGGCCAGGTTTCTGTAAGGAAACCGACCTCTGGTGACAGCTAGGAAAGCAGGTCATAGAATTCAGTGTCATGCTTAGGTAAAGACCTAATGTTGTAGAAAAAGCTGTTTAGGCAGGTTGGGATCTGAGGGTGCAGAGAGTGGGAATCTGTTTTGCACCTGTCTGTTGGAGCATCAACTGCCAGTGGGTGTGTACGAGGGTCCAATGGCAGAATTAGTGTCTATAGGAAAGTCCTTGAGACAGTGGTTGCTTGTGTTCTGGTTCAGAGAGTCCCGGCCTGGCAGTTTGGGGTGGACTGTTCCCAATAGGAGCAGGGACAAGACTTATTTGCATATGGCTGGGTCCAAACTGAGGTGGCATGGTGGGCAAAAAATGATGGATTGGGATGAGGCCCAAGCGATTGCCAGTGGCTGAGATTAATTCAAACATTCTATCCATCACCTTGTTATTTTTGCATTTGACACCCTAAGGGCACTGGGCATGCCCAGACATGGGTCCTGGGCACACAGTACCAATGGAATCAAGCTGTACCCAGCTGAAGAGTCCATAGCAGAAGTGAAACTGGTCCTGGGTTGCTTGTGTTCTGATTCAGGGTGGACTTGGCCTGGAAAGTTCGGGCTGGACTGTTCTCATGAGGAGCAGGGTCAAGAAAGATTGCCATATGGCTGGTTCCAAACTGAGGTGGTATAGTGAGTGAAAAATGATGCATTGCGATGCAGCCCTGAAAATATTAACTGCTGGCTAAATTCACAGCTTTTCCTTAGATTGGTATGAAGGAAAGTTGCAGAACCTGTGGGGATTGACAAAAGTCCTACCACCAGGCATTCTCACACTTGTAATAAAAATGGTATCCCACATGTGATGATGCAAATAATACATGCCACAAAAATGGCCTAAGAAAGCAGTGTGAAAACAAGTTTTTTTTCTTTGACTTTCAATCATTCTAGGGATGTAACCAGCTGTGATATTGGGGTCTGGGGTTTGCTGGCAGCCGAAAAAATACACCAATCTTGAACATTTCTGAAAATGATATACCTTGGGAAGTCTAGGGCGGTGTGGCTTGTGCAGATTCTACAACTCTTTCATTACAGGAATGCTTTGCAAACATATTACTGTGACTAGAAAGCCCAAATTCTTCTCACTGTCAATGAGGGATGATTGCAGTATTCAAGATCAGGTCAAGCCGCCACTGATGGAACAGTATCCAACCTGGGTGTACTGAAAAACAGAGACTCAGAATAATCCAAGGTGGTGACTCTTCTGTGGCTCCAGGGAGGTTTTCTTACACAAATTGCTATGCAAACATTATAACTAAGCCTAAAAACATAATATTAATATTGGCAGAAATCCCATGGAGTGAAGGTAGCTTCAGTACTAGTCCTACTGTTGGTAAAATCCTAGAGAAACCTACCAACAACAAATATTTCTGAAAACAAAGCACCTGGGAAAAGTCTAGCATGGTGTGACTAGGATCAAACTCACACACATACACACAATGCCCTAAAAATGCCTAACTATGAGTAAAACACTTGTTTTCTTTATATGTGTGAGACTAACAAATCTGGACTTGCATTTAAGAGCAAAACTCTTTCTTTGCTGCATCACCACACTTCTCTTGATGAAAAAGTTATCCCAAAATTGTTTGAGGGGTAAGTTCACAACACAGAAACTGGTCATAACTTGGACAGTGTGAAGACAATGCACTCTCAAAGTGGGCTTCAAATTGTTTAAGTTTTGGTTCAATCCTATCATGTGTGTATACCATTTTTCTCAGAAGAGATTTGGGAATACAGGACTGTATGGCGTTTGCCTTTGACTTAAATTACCTGAGATTTCTGTCACTTCAATGTCCAGAAAATTGTGTTTTGTGGCTCATACTTTTATATTTTGTGTTCATTTGGGGTAGGGAATGTGCTAGGCAAACTTGGCTCTTTAGTCCATAAATGTTACAAAGCAAGTTGATCTCTAAGCCTAGCTGTAGGACTTGGTAAATTGTAATCAAGCATGTTACAAACTGTCAAAAGAAAAATAAGTAACTAAAAAATAAACAGAAACAATCCATCCATTTTTTCAAATGGTTTAAACAAAGACTCCAACCCAGGTCCCTAGGGAGCGGAATCCAAAATGAAACAAATGAAAACATTGAAAAATGGGCTATGATGAGCCCCACATTATGACAGAAATAGTTCAGAAACGAAATTGACTTTAGACAATTCCTTACAGCATTTTTTAACTTCTTTCTACACACCAGAAAATAATCAAATTGATATATCAAGGTACCTGGAAAACTACCACAAATATGAATTCCCATTGAAAGAATGGCGTAAAATATGGCAGAAAGGGGGAAAAAAGTCATGACTCAGCATGAAAACATACATGTTTGCTGGCATTTTAGCATGTGTAAGTTCCAATGACAGGAAACCTTCAACTCAGATTAATGTGTTATTAGCTTTTGGTATGATGGCAATAATAATTCAAATGATATGAAATGCCCTTTAATAGAAGCTGTGCTAAATGATTTAAGTTCAGTTTCTGATGGATGATGGATGGGACATTCAAAATGTACCCCAAATCATTCACTTAAATATACACCATACATGGTGATTGCAAAAAAATACTGTCATATAGTATTGGGAAGTTGTGTCTTGAGTTGCTAAAAGCCTCAATACTTTCCTAGGTGAAACAACACTTGTCCCTTCTTTCTGGTGGCATGGATCTCAGGGAATTTTTATTAGGCCCCCTTAATCCACGTCAAAAGAGATTTTTGAACGGAATATACAACGAGCTGTGGAAGATTTCTCAACAGGAAGCTACTAAGAGATTGCGCAAGATTGATAGGGTTAATGTAGAAAAGGCTTTGGTTGTGGTTAACAACGGTATGACCACTTTCTCATCCAGAATGTATTCACTGGGCAACATAGTGTCTTCCGCAATCAACATAATACAGCAAGATGTGTCTATATTACAACATGGACAATCACAACTACGGTCAATAGTAATACTGAGTTGGACGTTACAAACGTTATGTTCTGGCCACGTGGCATGGCATTACATCAACAGTACAAATCTGTTTTCAGCATATGATCTAATGGAAAGACAGATAGTAATGGCAAGCAGAGATGCAAAATATACCATGTTTCACATTAAAAAATTAGACCAATTAACTTTCACCGTTGCTGAGACACCTTCCACTGACTGGATAATCCATTGTTACTTCACCCTACTGGTCACGACTTTCCAATTCCAATATTGTCTCCAATACTAACAGGTAGGCAGATATAAAGCGCTAGGGGAAGAGTATGCCCATTAGTATTGGGAATTACAGTTCAGGTTTAGATGCAGGAATGGGGACCCAGACGTTTTTCTGAGTGCCTCCGACTGTGAAGATGCGTTGAGCGGCTCCTTGGTTTTCAAGGACATTTCTCTAATGGGGCATGCAATTCTTCAGTGGCGAACTTGTCTTGCTATCTGATGAGTTCCCCAGCTGCCGTGATTCATCCGGTGTTCAGGCTGCTCTCGAATGGGAGCTTTTTAATACTGAATGATCAAGGTTGCTGTGGAATGGAACCAGGCATCTCTTATCTAGTAACGATTATTTCCATAGTGACTTGTTGTACCCAAGTACTGTTTCCATCTGCCCACACAGTTAGGGAGGCAGCTGTATAGCCTTCGATAAATGTCTCCGACCAAAAATTTGATGTGGGTCCAGTGCTCACAATGCCACTGGAGTCAAGCTAGCCTGGCTGATGAGGGGTGTTACCCCAAAACCCGTCCCAGGATGCTTTTTTCCAGTCCAGGTAGGACCTGGTCTGGCAGTTTGGGCAGGGCTGTTTCCATGGGGAACAAGGTCAAGACTGATTTGCATATGGCTGGGTTTGAACAGGAATGGCATGGAGAGCAAACAAACAATTGATTTAGGCCCAGATCTCTGTACTGGGGTGAATTGCTGACATTGTTCAACATTCTGCCCATCAATTGTTCTTTTTGCATTTGTCACCCTGAGTGGGACAGGTATGCCCAGAGGTATGTCCCATCCTCTCCATGCCACTGGAGTCAAGCTAGCCTGGCTGATGAGGGGTGTTACCCCGAAACCGGTCCCATGAGGCTTTTTGCCAGTCCAGGTAGGACCTAGCCTGGCAGTTTGGGCTGGACCAATCCCATGGGGAACAGGGTCAAGACTGATTTGCATATGGCTGGGTTTGAACTGGAATGGCATGGGGAGCAAAAAAACGGTGGCTTTTGGCCCAGATCTCTGTACTGGGGTGAATGTCCGACATTGTTCAACATTCTATCCATCAATTGTTCTTTTTACATTTGTCACCCCGAGTGGGACGAGTATGCTCAGCAGTGGGTCCCGAGCTCTCCATGCCACTGGAGTAAAGCTAGCCTGGCTGATGAGGGGTGGCAACTCTTACCATAATTGTAGTTAAAAGGAAAACAGCCATGAGATGGCTGAGCCCAGGTGTCCCACAAATGAATGGGATACTAAGAGAGGTTGAAGAGTTAATGAATGAAAGAATGAACAAATTGTTTCCCAGGACTGTCAGGTGAGATGATGAAGTAGAAGAATATATTGAGGACTTGAAGCCTTTACTGCTGCCTCCATTGCATTCACTGGATTTATATTTCCTTCGAATTGGTATCTGACACATGATAAGTAGGTAGCAAATTAGCAATTTAAATATTGAATATCATTTATATAAATAGGTGTATTTTTTTAACTGTATGTATTCTCTGCTGGACACTGACTGGCCTACTAGGGTCCTTCAGACCCTGTTTAGGCAAGTGGCAAATATAGGAAATGTGATAATGCGCACACCTAGATGCCCCTCACAGCAGCATGACCATAATTATCTTGACATACTTGCATTTTTCTCTTGAAAAAAAAGAATACAAATTCACTACCAATTCCACCAGCAGGCCGGGTGAGAAGATTCTCCAGCAGCCTAAAATAGTTACGTTAGACATTTCAGTGTGTTACGAATTCTGCTTGTAAAGTGGTTTTGTTTGTATATTAATATGCCTTTAGGATAGATTTTACACACATCCTTTTCTGTATAATTATGTTTTTTCCATCAAGTTTCCAGTCGATGACTGGATCTTTTGAGGCTGCCTGGAAATTATGAAGCTCTTGTTTCTCTTTCTGGTTTGCTTTAATAGCCTCTGGAAGTGCTCAGGTGAAGTAGGCATGAAGATCACATGAGAGGCTAATCTCGTCCAATAGACTGTATAATGTAGATATTCCTAGTAATTTATAAAGGAAAGTCTTAATTTTATTAAAGACACGGAGGCGACTATTATGCTTCCAATCTTGCCTTAAATTTAATAGCAGCCAAGATAAAAACAAAACTACACCTCCCAAAAGGCCAAGCGACCATGACCAATAGGAGAACATGGAATCCACAACAAAAGCCAATCCAGTAACTGTCCCAAGTATAATGGCCAGCTTGACTGCGAACAGACCTCTTTTCTTATGCGAGCAGTTAGAAATTTTCAGTAAACAAAGGGAAAATAGAAAGAACAATAAAACTAGCCAGAGACAAAACAGGAATCTCTTGGCAGAGTTCCATAAACGTCATCCTTGTAGCAGGAGCAAAGGTCGAAGACCCGCTGTCATACGATGAAGAAGGATGTAGCAGAACAGGATCCTCCTGTGAATGATGTCCCCGATCAGGAAGAAGCAGGTGGTAAAGCAGGAGCCGCTGCCAGGAGGGAGAAAGAACACATGTTAAAAGTGTGGCGGTGGGATAATACTCGCCTCAGTGTCTTTAATATAATTAAGACTTTCCTTCATAAATTACTAGGAAATTCTACATTTTATGTCAAGACCGGAGGCTCCAATTATGCTTGTTCAAAACATATCAACAACCAAAGAAGCAGCAGTAATAACAGGTTTGCAATAAAACATTTGGAACAGTTTGTCGTTGGATCAGTCAGCTGATGTTAGAATGTTCTTCAACCTGGAGCCTGCCAAAAAAGCTTTAGAAGCCATGACCCTCTGGTTGAATGAGCCCCGAAAACGGAAACATCAATTCCGGAAAGGGACATAACCCATCGGACCCAACGTGCTAACATGGCAGAAGAAATGGGCTTGTGAGGTTTGCGGAAGGAAATGAGAAGTTGAGAATGGAGGACGTTCTGAGATCAAAGGTCCGTTGTTCATATACCTTAAGACATTGATCCACACAGCTTAGCTTGAGAAGGAAAAAACGGATAAAAAAACAGAATTCAAATGAGTTTTTGTATGTTTATTAATATGAAACATTACACCAGAAGGAGTAAATTGACGAGACAAAACATCCAGAGCTTTGACATCAGAGACACGCTTGATAGACACAGATGCATAGGAAGTTTGGCAGAACGCATTTTTAACGATAGAGCTGAATTTTCCAGCCAAGAATTAAATAGATTGAGGACCATATTAACATCCCATAATTTAGAATACTTTGGTGAAGGAGGTTTAGAAAACTTTACTCCCTTTAAGAGACGACATATTAGGGGGTGTTCACCAACCGGCTTGCCCTCATAGGTATTGTGATTGAGGGAAATCGCAGATCTGTAAAGATAAATCGTTCTGTAGGACTTTCCTGAGCTAGCTTCCGAAGCCAGAAAATTAACAGTATAAGTTATATGTGCTGAAAAGGGATCGATATGTTTTCCCAAACACCAGTTTTACCATAGAGCCTAAGCGGATTTGTAAGCTCTATTTGTTCCTGGAGCCCAAGCCCTGGTAATGAAGTCATAAGCTTCCTGCAAAATGCCAAGGTTAGAGTGGTTAAACCCGATATTTTCCATGTTGACAGGAGCAATGAATTGCAGTGGTGTAACACAGGCCCTCACAGCACAGCAGTGCGGGGGGGCCCCCAAGCTCCAGGGGGCCCCCTCAGCACAGTGCTCTGGCCGGCGAGCTCCTGACTGAGTCCGGAGAAGGCCCCTCCAAGTACCTTGCAGAGGGGGCCCCCTCAAATTTCGTTACGCCAGTGATGAATTGGCTAGAATCAGATTGTGTGGATGACCTAGGGGATCTGAGAGAAGGTTGTCGAAAGAAGGAAGAAGTACCGGAAAGTCTGCAGCCAGTTCCAACAGAGATGGGAACCCAACTTGTGATTGCCAGAAGTTGACCACTATCACTTGAGAAGCTAGTTGAGGCCGTATCTGGGCAAGGACCCTGTTGATTATGATAAATGGAGGAAAGGTGTAATTGCGATGAGGAGACCAATCTTGAAGGAAAGCATATGTCACTAAAGCCAAAGGATCGGGACGCCAGCTTAAAAAATGTGGAAGTTGGGTATTGAGGCGAGAGGCAAAAAGATAGATATGCTCAGGGCCCCACTTTCAGAACAGGGATTGGAGAAGCTTCCAATCGCTAGAGTCTTGTAGGTATTGAGAGTGCCAATCCGCATCGGAATTGAGATTCCCTGGGAGATATTCTGCTCTGACCGAGATCTTGTTGAGAAGGCAGAATTCCCAGAGGCTCTTTGCTAAGTGTTTTGGATTTGGTTCCTCCTAGATGGTTTATATAACGGACCGCAGAAACATTGTCAATTCGAAGGAGGATAGAACAGCGAACTTTCTCTTTTGCGAGACTCTTGATTGCAAAGGAACCTGCCAGCATCTCCAAACAGTTTATGTGCAATCTCGACTCCTCCAGAGACCATGTCCCGCCAGTCAAGATTGTACCACAACTGGCGCCCCAACCCGACCGACTTGCATCTGATTCTAACACAAGATCGGGGACTGAGGCGAAGATGGTTCTGCCGTTCCACGTATCTAAATGGTCTATCCACCATTGGAGCTCTAATCGAGATTCTGGATCTATGGAATCCAGGTCTGAATAGGCCAGCCCTTGTTGCAGATGACGGATTTTTAGGCCCTGGAGGGTTCAATAATGAAGAGGCCCAGGAAAGATTGCTTGAATGGAGGTGCACAATAGACCTACTATTCTTGCGAGGGATCTGAGGGAAATCAAGGAGTTGCGGAGTACCTGAGAAATTTCGGATTTGATTGCTAAAACCTTTGACTGAAGTAGATGAAGAGAAGTGGTGAAAGAATTTATGAGAAAACCTAAGATTTCAATTTGCTGAGTGGGAATGAGCATTGATTTTTCGGGATTTAAAAGGAAACCCAGATCTGAAAGGAGATAACGAGCGATATGTAAATGTGATAACAGTGTTTGTTTGTCCTGATTCATTAATAGGATATTGTCCAATTAAATAAGTAACCTGAACTCGAGGGATCTCAGATAAGTCACAAATGATTTCATTATCTTTGTAAAGCACCAAGGTGGCGAAGACAGACCGAAAGGGAGGGAGCAAAATTGATAAGTCACTCCGAGCCACTGGAACTGGAGAACTTTCCTGTGAGAATGATGGATCGGAATTGTGAGATAGGCGACCATCCAGTCGTGTAAACGTAGAGAATCTCTGAGGTGAATAATAGTTTCCATCTTGAAATGACGATAAACTATGAATTGGTTGAACAATTTCAGATTTATGACTGGGCGCATCTTTTTGTTTTTCTTGTGAACCAGAAAGATGGAACTTAGAAACTCTGATGGATCTAGAGAAGCAATTTGAATTGCTTGTGTCTGTAAAAGGGATTGAACTTCAAATGATATGAGATTTGACATGTCGGCGGAGAAGATTAGAGGAAGAGGAAAAACTGTTTGAAAAGGGGGAGCGTATAATTCTATAAGATAACCTTGGATACAGTTTAGAACCCAAGGATCTGCAGTTCGAGTTTGCCATTTTGAGAGGAACAGCCTTAGACGACCACCTACAGGAGGAGGATGAAAGGGACTCACCTTGTTGGGAATTATTCCTGAAGTTCTTCTGTCCACGTCCTCTGAAACCTCTACTTCTTTGAGGGTAGAATTGGGGTTTGAACTCCTGGTAATTGAAGGTGAAATTGAATGATCCTCTGGAGCCTTGATTGTGGTATGAACAACCGGCAAAGCGACTCTTGCCTTTACCAGCCCGTCCAAAAACCCGTTGAGAAAAGACTTTCTTTAAAGATTGTTGGGCCTTGTCAATTTAGGCAAAAGTGGTGACGTATTTACTTAAGTCCTTCTTTACAAAAGACTCACCAAACAAAAGACCACCAGCCTTGATCTGAGGATCAAGGGCAACCAAGTTGGCTAACTTGGGATCCAGCTTTAAAAGGGGTCCTTTACGGCGTACATGGGTGATCGCCGAATTGGCATTGCCAAGTAGACAAAAGGCTTGTTGAATCCATAAAGAAATATCTTGCGGATCTAAATCTGTGCCTTCCAAATTATCAGATTCCACCATATCAAAAATGCGTCCGAGAGGTCCCACAACATCCAATAACTTATCCTGGCAATTAGACCAGGCCTTATCAACCCCTTTATGGGGTCTTTGCAAAATTTGGAAAAGGAAGTTAGCAAGGGTTGGTCAATAGACGGGGTAGCGGTTATATTAGAAGTAGGGGAAGGTCTAGGACATTCTGACTTGAGTTTGGATCTGGTGGATTTATCCAAAGGAAGACGTAGTCTAGCGGAAATATAATCACCAACATGGGCAGCAGGGAACCACTCCGTGGAGTTAGGATGGCGCATAGAAGTAGAGTCAAACATGATGGAACCCTCCGAATCCAAAAGTGGTCTTGAAATAATAGAATTAATTTTGGTTTTCTTTGCTGGTGGAGAAAAGGAAGGATCATTGGTACCAAATAAATCTGCCACGTCGTCTGCAACACCGATATCGTCATCAGTGTCCAAAACCTGAGAAATTACAATTTTCTCATGTACCTCAGAAGTTTTTTTACTTAGTTTTGCATTTACCAATGGATTTTGGATTCCTCTCCTTAGAAGGAGGCCTGGGAGGAGCCTTCTCCTCAACCTTATGTGAGGAAACCTCACTCACATTTCGTGACGCATCATTATCTGGAGCATTGTCTTTTGAATTGGAAGGAGGTAGTGATTTTCTCACACTGCTATCCCCTGCAGAATGGGCCAATAAAGGTTTGGACATTAGATTTAACATTGATTTTTCCATATTTTTTAAAAACCTTTTCATGGATGCTTCAACAGCTTGTTCCACCGAAGAATGAATAAGAACATTTAAATCATTCTTGAATGCCTCTCCTTCCTCAATATCCATATCAGAACCCCGGAGAACTATCAATCTACATAACCAAATATATATTAAATAAGGCAGTATTTGAAAAAGCAACTTAGGGGTTAATTCAAGAAGAAAAAGGAGAAGGCCCCAGAGAACCACACCCAAAGGGGCTGACCGATAACCGGAGGCAGCTAATAGATCCTTGCCGGGACACAGGGGAAAAAACCAAGCTCAGGTGAAAGAAAAGAGCTAATTGCTTTGTATGCAACTCGGGTGAAGAGAGGAGATGTAAACGGCGTTGCACCACAACTGGGGAGGAAACCGTTGGAAATGACCGACTCGCGCCGCGTTGAGAGAAATACTGACAATACGCACGAGCGGCAAAGCCAAATGCTAAGCGCGAGCTGCGCGTAATGAATATAAAGCAGCAATAGTTGTAACGGTACTATTCACTCTAATTAACAATGAATACATAAACAATATCATAAAAGAAAATAAATATTAAGCCAGTGTACTGCGAGCAGCAAGAAAAACGGGCTGTTCGCAGTCAAGCTGGCCATTATACTTGGGACTGTTACTGAATTGGCTTTTGTTGTGAATTCCATGTTCTCCCATTGGGCAGCGTCGTTTGTCCTTTTGGGAGGTGTAATTTTGTTTTTATCTTAGCTGCTATTAAATTTAAGGCACGATTAGAAGCATAATAGGAGCCTCCGGTCTTGACATTAAATTATAAGCTATGTGGGATTTAATAACTGTGCCAATCCGTCCACTTGGCTATTTAATGCACAGGTTAGTATTGGTCGAATGAAACCACCTTTTATATAGTGCTACAGGCCTTGGTCAACTAAATTCGATCTATTTGGAAAAGCCATTCTATTAGAATAAACATGTCTTGAGACCCTTCCTGAAGGGTAACAAATCCTCACAATTTTTTGACTGTTCTGGCATTATGTTACATAGTTTACTTGCCCAATATAGGAATGTCTTCCTTTCTACCGTCGTGCATTTTCTTATAAGAAAATAATATCACTAGAGCGGAGCCTTCTGCAAGAATGATACTTCATGAGATGTTTTTGTAATTGTTAAGTGTGCACCAATGTCAGCGCCTTACATTTCGTCCTAACTCTCATCAGCCGCAACATCACCTTTCTTTAGGATTCGGTGAAATGTGTGCCATATAATCAGTATTAATTAGTATCCAAGTTTCGGGATTCTTCATGAGCTGCATCGTTTTATCGTGGCTTTAAGATCATCAAAGAAGAGGGAATTACTGTAATCTTGTTTTGCCCCTACTATTTCTCTTGCTATAGTGCCTCTAAGGTGGTATTATGTCTTTATACACCTGTTTTAGTGGTGGTAGGTTACTCCTCACGAGCGGTGCATGCTAGTTACACTGCTTCAGGTAAGATAGGCAACAAACGTATGCATTTTTAGATGCACGTCTATAATCGTTCGATGGGCTTGCCTATTTCCTTTGGTTTTACTGGAGCTTGCCAACCAGAAAATACTTTCCTTTTCGATTCATTGAAGCGCGGATGCTGTTAATAGTCACCCTAAGCCCTTTTCCTGTCCTGCTTTGAGTATTGGGTCAATCAAATTCCTACTCTGAGTGTGGTCAAAGTAAATGTGAAAGTGGAAAGAAGTGGCTCAAACAAGATTCTCTAGCGGGGCTTCACAACTCAAGAGCTGGTGGGATAGACAAGAGCCCAGTGGGGTTTCCACCATTTTTGGGTTTGTGATTTCCCAGAACGATTTCTAGCATGCCTAGCTCAAAGAAATAATCTAAACCAGTTCTCCATTGCCCCCAAAATCCCCAGCATGTTTCCCATTTTCCTCATCAATGGAGGATCTTTGAGATTGCCAATATTAATGACAGGTTCAATAACCTAGGCAGCATTAGTGACCACCCCCTTGATTTTGCCTCCTAAAGATGTTTGTTCATGGAGAAGGGCTGTTTCAGTGCTTCAGCCTGGCATGAACTCCGACTGCTGTTTACCCAGAACACCTTGTTAGGCTATGCATGACAGACAGCATGAAAGGACATTTTTTTTTGAGTCGGTGCACCACCCTCGCAGTCAACATCGTCTTCCTCACTGATACCTGGCTCAAACCCACATCCATCCCAGACATTGCCACAGCAATCTTCAACGGAATTGAAATCACTCTCCAGGACTGCACCAACAAGCTGGGAGGAGGAACAGCCATCATCCACAAAGAGACCATACAGTGTTCCACCACTACTGACATTACCACCACCCCTTGGAACATCTCAACTTCAAGCTCCACACAGATGACAAGACAACCATCAGAGGCACCCTCGCATACCAACCCTCAGGCCTGCACTCCAGCTACTACAACACCATCACAGACTTCATTGCGGCCCTAGCCTTAGCCTCCAAGCACTACATCTTCCTTGGCGACCTAAATTTCCACATCAACAACCCCAACGACAAAAATACCACACACCTCCTCTACAGTATGAGCAGCATCAGATTGACCTAGATCATCCACGACCCTACACACACCACAGGACACATGCTGGACCCAATTTATACCTCCAGCAACCGCATCAAATACAGCCATGTTACAGTACTCACATGAACCGATCACTCCATCGTCCACTTCAGCATCTCCAGCCCCCCGCATCATCACGCACGAGATGACCAAAGCCTTCCACCAGAGGAACAAAATCTCACAGACCAGCTGGGCGAATGCCCTCAACACCTCCAACCCTGCTACCACCATCAACCTTGAACAGGGAGTAAAAAACTTAAATGCCTTGATCACCATTTGAACAGACAGCATTGTCCCCATCAAGAGCAACATCCAGAGAAAATCCTCCAAAAAGGCCAACTGGTACACCCAAGAATTCAGAACAGCGAAACAAGACAACAAATAGTTGGAGAGGAGATGGTGCATCAGCAAGGACACCTCCGACAGGGCAGCCTTCAAGACCTCCCTCAACCTCTATCACCACTTGCTGAGGGCAACAAAGAAGACAGCCCTTGCTGTATGCATCCTAACCAGCGGCAACAACAACAAGGTACTTTTCAACATCATTAAGTTATTCTCCAACCCGCTTCCAGTTAAAACAACATCATACCCTCACAGGAGCAGTGCAACAACCTCACCCACATCTTCAATGACAAGATTGCAATCATTTACAGAAATTTCGAACCCCAACCCACACCTATGGATTTCCTCAACAGATACGCCATCACCATAACCGACACGAACCACACACTGACCACGTGGAACATCCTCTCCACCCAGGACACCACCTCCACCATGAAATCCATCCACTTCGGAGCTCCCACAGACCCATGTCAGCACCACATCTTCAACCTCGGAAACTAAAGGATCAGCCAGGAACTCACCACCCTTTATCACCACTGCAACATTTCCTAATGCCTGGAAACACACTAAACCTGGGCGTAGTACTACGCTACGCTCGTGGAGCGTGCGTAGTTTGCGCTACTAAGCACTACGCGAATTGCACGTAGCACAGTGCAAAAACATGTAGCGGGCATTTTTGCTTGCTCGCCGGTCCTCAACGTCAAGTTGGCGACCGCGAGCGAGCAAAATCAACATCCCGGCGAGACTTTTTCCTCGTTCGCGATCAGCAACATCAAGTTGCCGATCGCGAGCGTGGAAAATAAACCTCCCGGCGAGATTCTCAGCGCGGGGAGGTCAGGTTTCTCATTGCGAGTGAGTCGCGTATGCTCGCGACCGCTCGCGATGAGAAACTACCAGTCCGCGTTGAGAAAGCTGCTGCTCGAGTACAAATCTACTCGAGCGGCAGAAAACGACTGCTTGCACTGTGCAAGATGCCGTCTGCAATGATTGCACAGTGCGGACAAGCATCCGGCACTGTGCAATCAGTGCGAACAGCATTTCCCTACCGCACTACGCAGTTCGCGTAGCTATGCGTAGCGTGCGTAGTGCGAAGTGCACTTCGCGTAGCTACGCGTAGCGCTACTACGCAAACTACGCCCAGGGTTAAAACACACCCAAGTCAGACCATTACTCGAAAAACCCTCCACTGACCCCAGCAAACTCAAAAACTACAGCCCAATCTCCCTGCTCCTATTCCCAGCAAAAGTACTGGAAAAGATGATCAACAATCAACTCATGACACACCTGGAGCAGAACCAGCTACTCAACGCCTTCCAGTCTGGCTTCCACAACAGTCACAGCACTGAAAAAACACCCTGATCACAGCCACCGATGACATCTAAACCCTCCTCAACTGAGGAGTAACAGCAGCTTTCATCCTCCTCGACCTCTTGGCACCCTTCAACCCCGTATCCCAACACAAACTGATCTAAAGACTCCACCATATCGGCTACCAAGGGGATGCACTCAGATGGATCATTTGCTTCCTCACCAGAAGAACCCAGAGGATCCACCTCCCACCTTTCACCTCTGAACCCCAGGAGATCACCTGCGATGTCCCCCAGGCCTATCCCTCAGCCCAACACTCTTCAATGCATTTATGACCCTGCTGGCCAACATCGTCAGATCCCACGGTCTCAACATAATTACCTATGCAGACGACACCCAGCTCTTCTTCTCACTCAGCAATGACCCCAGCACCACCAGAACTAACTTCCACAGATGCATGACAAACGTAGCTGAAGGGATGAAGAACAACTGCCTGCAGCTGAACACAGACAAGATGGAAGTGCTGATCTTTGGCAATAGCAGCAACACATGGAATGATTCCTGGGGGCTCTCAGACCTAGGACCCACACCCACTTTCTCCAACCACACCAGAAACCATGGAATCATCTTTGACAACAAGCTCACCATGAAATCACTGATCAATGCCGTTTCCTCCACCTGCTTCCCCACTCTGCTCATGCTATGATAGATCTTCAAGTGGCTACCCCAACACACGAGATACACAATGACAAAAGCCTTCATCACCAGCCGACTGGTCTACAGCAATGCCCTCTGCATAGGAATCACCACACACCCTCAACAGATACTTCAGGCCATACAGAACCACATCACACCCCACCTCAGGAAACTCCACTGGCTCCCCATACAGAAGAGATGCCAATTCAAGCTGCTGACCAACACACACAAGGTACTTCACAACAAAGGACCTACCTAACCTACATTAACCACTGCCTGAACTTTCACAAACCATTGTGAAGACTATGCCCTGCCTCCCTTTTACTTGCCCATACTTTCCTCATCTACTGAAGCAGAAGTGGAGGATGCTCCTTCTCCCACATCACAGCAAAGACCTGGAACAGCCTCCCCATGCACCTCCAGAGTCCAGACCTCACTCCCGGATTTCCAAATGGCCGTCAAGACCGGCCTGCAAATGCCTGGATACACTATCAGGTGATTAACCGTGCTTTATAAATCCTGATTGATTTATTGATTTATTGAGCAGTAGTTCTTTTTGGATAATAATATATTATATGTATTTATGTACTTGACTTCGTTTTCGTTGAAATTTCTTAGATTAGCAGACTTCAAATTTATAGTTTCTATAGGACTCACTTAACTTTTGGATTTGTACCATTGTCAGTTGTTTTCTTTTCATTATGCCTTCTTTCAAAGGTTAAGACCTTACGATCAATTATATCAATTTCTGGGTTTTGAACCTTATGAGTTTCTAGGCTCAAGGTCTCAATCTGATAGGATACATGTCCTTCTTAATAGGTAGAGCTATCCGAGTTTTGGACTAGGTGAAGTGAACTAGAATGCATTGCAAGATCAGAGGCATGTTATACTATATAGGAAAGATTAACCAAAGAATGCATTTTGTATGTTGTATGTTGCATCAAATGCTATTGGCCAGAAGAGGGAGACATGCATTCTAGGATCCCACACGGCCCAGTCTGGGTGTGGGGGGCCCCCGTGGATGACTGATCCCGCCAACATGGCCTGTGAGGTCCCTGCCACCCACCTGAGATCCCTGACAAGGATTGTGGCTGTTGAGCCCCACCGCACCTTACCTGGTCGAAGCACTGCTGATGGAACCTGGGCCAGAAAAGAAGAGTGAAGACTGTGGATCCTAAGCGATGCTGTCGACTAGGCGTGGCCCACTGTTCTGCTAGTTACCTATGCTCAGTTACTCCCAGAAGGACGGCCAGGCTGCCTCTTTGACCGGATGCAGGAGTGTAGGTGAAGCTACTGTCAAACTAATCTGCTTCTGGAAGCCCCCACTTCCCTTTACATTGCAACACCTGTGCTGCAGACACAGAAGGGGACTGCTGCAACCCTGGGGGCACCATTTTAGATTACACTTGGCCTTGGGGACCCATCTGTCAGTTTTCTGGCTCCCGGGGGCCCCTCTGGACACCGTCTCATTGCTTCCTGGGGCATACCATTGGAAACATGATCTCAAATTTTCTAGTTTTAAGTATGTATTGTATTATAATTAACTTTTAGGAAATTGAATGTGTTAGAGAATCTGTATTGTGTCTGATTAAATATTAGATTATGTATTTATTTTATGTGGACCTCTTCGGAGTTCCATAACATAAATAAATAAACTTTACAAAACTTGTACATTTGTTAGATTGGCTAGTGCAGCAGGGTGTGGAATTGTCTATAGTGTGACCAGATGAAGTTCTATAGAGGCTGTTTTGGAAAATGTATCACTTTCATAAAGATGCAGTATAATGGCCCAGATGTATAGGTTATTTTATTTACCATATCTTTCAGATGATGGAAGTTTCATCATTTAAAGACATATTATTACTAGTCTCATACAAAAAGTTGAAATCTCCTAAGGCCCTCGTTACCAAGTGGCCCATATTAACAGTATGAGTTTTGTGATAAACAATGGTGATCAAACCTACTGATATTTATCAGAGAAAATTATGGAGCATGCAGACTTTGGGGCACAAATTAGTGATAAGTGATAATTATCCCACCTGAAAAATATCAAACACCTTGTTCTTGTTTATATTGGATGTGATAATTATGGCACCTGATAGTGGCCAACTCATAATCAGTGCCTTAGTATTAGGTTGCTAAGTATTAATGACCATGATATTATCAAGAAAAGGAACAGTAGAATTTGAGCATGTTTATGCTCTTGTGCGCAATCAGGGGTGGCTCCTCCACTATGGCAGAAGAGCGTCGCCCCACTGCTTTCAAGCAGTGCAGAAGCAATACGTAAAATAATAATAACTGAAAGTTATTATCATTTTATTTTTGGCTGCCTTGCAGGCTGGTGGGCGAGGCTGCTCTGCTCTGTGAGCAGGACAGTGGAGGAGTGGTTTTCCCACTCCTGAAAGTGCGCAGTGACTGTTTGGTTGGCCCTCTCAGGCCCCCAAACCAGTCATTCGCACTTTCCCCACTTCTCCATGCAGGCTGCATTACATCCTGCATGGAGAATAGGGCGACCCCTTCAGCCCCTGGCTGAGCGCCGCGTCACGGCGCTCAGAACAATCACAACGCTGTAATTGCAGCATTGTGATTGGCCTAGGGGAGGGAGCCTGGCTGCCTGCTTCCTGTTCCTGAAATCAGAAGCAGGAGAGCAGGAGCAGTGATGTGGGACCGGGTGGCGACAAGGTAAGTGATTTTCTTTTCCCCTCCCTCTCGCAATCACGACCCCGCGTGATCCTCCTTCCCCGCTAAGACCCACCCGTGACCCACCGCCCACCCCCTACCCGTGAGTCATGCTGGTCGCTTCTGTGTGCAATAAATAAATAAACTACGCAGTTTGAAAAATAATTTGAAAAAGAACGAGTTCCGGTGTCCGCAGTTCTGCTCAGAAGCCCGCTATCAAATGTTGGCACACAGAATTCCAAAGCTGTATATAGTCTTGCAATCACATCAGGCCTCTGTTATCCACAACGAAACACTCACTTTTGCCAGTTCCTGCTCTCTCTCTTTATGACGTTTTTTCCGTCTTTCTCTTCTTCGTCTTTCTACTTTGTGAGTTTTCCTTCTCTTTATCTCCGTAAATGTCTCATGCAGAAAAATAAGAGCTGGTCTGCAAAATGAGTGCCGGTGGACCCCATCAGCAACCACCGGCTCAAATTAAGCACTGAAACTACAGTGTGGTGTTATTAAGTCCACAGAAAGATATTACTTTTTTGGATAGATATATTTATTTTAAATTTTAGATGGCTTTGGAAAGAATGTGCCATTTGGTCCCCTTCATTCAATTTTGTAATGAACTGGTGTGCCAGCTCTACCATTGGGATATATCATTGTATTGCCCAACAAAAAGGTATGCTGACCTGCAAAAAGTTGTATTTTAAAACACAAGTTGATATATTATCACATCCTTAATGTGCCCTTTTTACCGAACCCCACTGCTTTGCTTAATCTGGTATTTACAACCCAACAGTCTGCTTTGAATCAAAACGCTGCAGTGTGCGTCTAATGTTTGTTATGATTAAGTAGTCAGTGATCAGCACATATGTAGAACTTGTTACATTACAGAGTGCGTGCTCTTTTATAAAATACACTAAACGGCTGAGGTGGCCGCCACTGCAGCGCCGAACAATTATGCACTTTACCCACAGCCAGGGCCGGACTGGCTACCGGGCGTTTTGGCATGCTGCCGAGCTGGGGGCTGATTTCGTTGATGGGGACCTGCGTGTGCTGAACGAAATTCGTTTTGCTTTGTTTATTTCGAAGCACACGCAGGTCTCCATCAACGAAATTAGCCCCCACCGCAGTGACATCAGCCCCCAGCTCGGCAGCATGCCAAAACGCCCGGTAGCCAGTCCGGCCCTGCCCACAGCGGTAGAGAAAATACAATAGTAATTGTTTTAAAAAGTCACACCCTCGTGGCAACATTTTTCACACATTTCCGCCATCAGTAACTGTTTTGGTTCCTTGCCAGGAACTCTCAGTATCAATTGTTGCTTTAATCTGCCTCGGCCCATGAATTATTTCCTGGGCCTCGGCAGCCTCTAAATTATTGCTCCATTAGGTTGTAAAATTAATCCCTTGAACATACTTTTATAACCAATAAATGTGCTGCGCTGTGCATCATTTAGCGTATTACCAGAAGCACTTGCTATTGAATAGAAATAGGGGGGATATTTAATCAATATTAAAAAATGACAGCTCCAAACATTTCCATCCTCCTTGAAACAAAAAGTCTGAAATGAATACCAATGAAATATTAAACATGAGATACATTCTCACAACGTGTACTGGGTTTTATAAAAAACTAACTAAAATTATAGAAGCATCAAACAATGGAATGTCAAAAGGACAAATAAAAAGTGTTTGCTATTGGCTGCTGCTAACTATAATGTCTAACTTTGAAGTGAGTGATTTGAGGGCTCAAAACAATAGGGCCTGCGTGATTTGTACCATCTCTGCATCATGAAAACAGAGGAGGATCCACGGGGAATAGCAGGATACTGACATTTGAATTGCATTTGCTTGTAGTTAAGGATGCATGCCTGTTTTTTTTAGGTTTAGCCAAGAAAGCTGTCTGTTGGACCTCAGCTACTCACAAAAACATTAGAAATGGGTATAGAGAGAGGAGGTTTGGCTTCGTCCCGTTGTTGATCTTCTTTATGTACATTTGATACGGCAGCAGTTGTGCTAGTTCAACTGTGAGGCATCATTGATCCTGACGGATGGATATATATACATTGTTAAAAGGAGCATCCACTGAATTATGTCATAATAGGCCTCAAAACCCAATCAAGAAAGGAGAAGTATTTTTCATCTTTGCAGGATGGTTCTTTTAAAGCAGACTGCATGTCAAATACACAAGGAAGGGATTTTGCATGGTGTTTCTCTATGACAAATACAACATAGTGAACCCTCTGATTAATACAACAGAAAGTAGTTTTACATTGTGGACTCTGCACAAATACCATTTAAAGGAGCTTTACAGTGTTTAAAATTGAGAGACCCTCTTATATAGATATCTACACCAGGAAGGCTAGGGACATTCCTTTATCGTTTTCTACATTAGCAATTGTATGTTTACTATTTAGTTGTATGTGAATTAAATACATTTTCTTTGTAAAGCATAGACACCCGCAGCACATTCAATTAATAATGTGTATTGTGTGTCTTGTAAAGTTCTGAGTTTCTAACCCACATCAACTTCCTGAGTAAGCCTTGGGCAGTTCTACCTTGCTACCCTGAGGATTGAGTCGTAAAGGGGGTACTTGGTGCTCAGATTAAGTCCAATAGTAACGTCACCCCTGGCCAGCAGAGGCAAAAGATTCCAATTGTCACAATACAGTCCGATAACCTTTGATAAGTTCTCGCACTATCAATGAAACTGCAATGGAGGTGTATTGATATTTCTACGGCTCCAGTAAATATAAAGGCAGTGGCGGGGTCTATCTTGTGCAAGGCTGGTGCATCTAATGCTTGAGTATGATGGATTTCGGTCAATGCACAAGTATGTGCTGTTGGGCACATCTAAAGTATAGCGACCATGTCTGGTGGTGAACCAGCTGGTCAGTCAAGCTCACTGCATATCACATACCCCTTTTTATAAAGGACAATTTTATGCTTATGCACACTGTGGAGCGGAAGTGACTTTGGTGGATATTCACAAGAACATGCGATAAACATCGCCAAAATAGGCTAACGCAATTTTCCATATCGCCGTCTATCGCGGGAAAATAACTCTGTGTCAACGTCGTATTCCCAACACGGCGGTAACATGCGATAGTTTCCTGAGAACGCCTCAAATATCCGCGATACAACTACTGCGACGGCGATAAAAAAGGAAACCCGAACGTGAAAAAAGTTGCAATGGGCCCAACTGCGATAAAAATCCAGCGAAAAGCAGCGCCAGGCCCGCAAGTCCCACAAGTAAGACGGGAACAATCACTATAAAAGCGGCAAAAAAAAACACCCACAAAACACAAACAACTGCGAAGCACCATGGAGGGAGCCAGAGCAAGTACAGAAGACAACCAGAACCCCACATGCCCCATGGAGGACCAGCTTGGGACCTCGGGGACAGGGAAGGGCAAGGAGAAGAATAAGAGGAACCCGCGTTTCAGTACGCAGGAAAACCAGATCCTCATTGCCGAGGTGACAGAACACCACCACCAACTGTTCATCACCTCCACTGTGACATTGGCAACTAAAAATACAATATGGCAGTCCATCTTGGCCAAGGTGAATGCAGTCAGAGTAAAGAGAAGGGAAGTGGACGACTGCAAGAAGTGCTGGACTGATGTGAAGTGCAAAACCAAGCTGAAAATCGCTGCCAACCTGAGAGCAGCAATGCAGACTGGAGGTGGGAGCCCAGCGACACACCAGAAGCTGGATGAGATGGAGGAAATGGTGACCCGAGTCATCATTGGGGAGACGGTGGCAGGAGTTGGTGGACCGGACACTGCACAACATGACCTGAGCAACAGGGTGAGTAATGACCAGGGACTGGGGGAGATGGGCACAATGGCACACATGCACAATTAAGTAGAGCACATCTGCGGACAAACCATGCCCAAGAGTCACAACTCCAACCAAGAACCCAATTTACCCAAGTCTGCAACATCTCAGCACTGTATAAGCACAGAAGTGAAAGGCACACCCCCTGAAAGGGAGAAGGGCCAGACAAATCAGAGCTGAAGGGGCAACACACCCACAATGCAGCACACGCACATAAGAATCAGAGCACCCCAACATTGACAACAATGTAGTACAAACTGCAACACTCCCACAACAGAACAGAGGACACAACTGCTGCCGCTTGTGTGTAGAAAATGGCCATTCGCATTTGGCATAGCAGGAAACTGTGAGATGACAATGGACAAGTACAACCTCACATCCCTGATGGTGTAGAAATGTCAACTGTCCCGCATCAAATAGGCATCTCTTCACAAACAGTCACAATGTACATTGTCATGCAGTCCGTTAGTAAACTTGTACAATGCGTGAACATACACGTGAACACAGTGTAAATCTGCATCTCCCCTTCACATTGCAGAGGGAGAATCAACACCTCCTACAGAGCAGACACAACAACTCAGCACTGATGACGAAGAGGACCTCCCCAACATTGACACCGACACCCTCCAGCAGCTCATGGACAGCTTCGGCACCCCACCTCCAGGAGCAGGGCAGCCCAGCTGCATCAAGGAGACCCCACCCCCTGCACAGACCACACAGCAGGAAGCACCCACCACCACGGCTGTCTCCCAGGACCCCCACGACCAACACATGGCATTCCAACGCCGTGTGTTAGGGTGCCAGGAGAAGATGGCTAATCAGCTGCGGGTGGGGTTCGACCTCATGGCAGCCAAACTAGATGCCATACCTGGGTGTCTAAGTCCCATCAGGGTCCACTTACAGTCCCTAAAGGACACCCACTGTCCGCTCCATGCTCTCCAACAATCCATGGCTGACATCGCTGGAGTCATGACTCGGAGACAAGAACAAGTGTCTAGTCAGAGTGGCTCCAGCGATGTCAGCCGGGAGTTGGGGCACATGCAGAGGATCATGGAGAACATGGAGCGGATGCATGCGGAACGATTGGCTGCCACGGCTGCACACCAGCGAGATGTAGCTGGGATCTCCCATGCCCTGCAGATGCTCATCATGGCATTGCCGCCACACGGCCTGGCGCGGATGACTGCTGCTGCTACTACTCCATCCACATCTCCGCCCCCTGAAGTGTCAGTGCCACACAGTGCGGCAGACCAAACACCACCACCCACATGTGAGGCACCTGACACATCAGAGGACGAAGATGATGATGAATCTGGCTTGGTGGTAAGATTGAAGTGGTAGCATACATCACCGCCATATGGCCTGTTTCAGCTTGGTTCTGCCCTCTGCATCATGCCCTGGAATAACATCTTCCACTGTCCCCCGTTACACTCAGCGACACTCACCTTGGACCACGACATGGACTGCCATATTTGGAATGGTTACCAATGACACAGCAATCACACTGCAGACTGAAGTCTTCCTCTTCCGATGAACCTGTCAATCCCTAAAGGACTCTGCCTGGCCCTCCACGGGGTGACAATGTAAAGTGGGGTTTGCATGGACCTGCACTGGTCCAGCTTAAACACCCCACTGAATGCGAATAAACATTCCAATTCACACTGATGTGTCATGGCCCTGATCAATTAAGCATGAAAGTATTGATGAATGTAGGGACAGTGATTCCACATAAATGGTACTCCCTGGGTAATGCTATCAATGCGCATGTATGGCCGTGACCCAGATAGGTAGTGAGACACACATCGTCATTCAAAACAACTCACATCACAGTTGAATACAAGTGAATGTGCGTAGACTTTATTAGCATATGCGTGTCAGTACGGGCAAGAGAAGTGCCACAACATGCGGACCAATGCAGCAGCATGTCAGAATGAGGAACGTTGCCAAACGCCGCTGTCCACTCCGGGGGAGTGCCTCACCTTTCACAGGTGTGTGTTACCCCACGTGGTTGTCCCCCCACGTATTCGGGGTCCAGGCGAATGCAGCCATGTCCACTGTTGTCGTGGGATATGTGACCAGAACCCTAAGATGCAACAAGGTGTCGGGACATGTGCAATGGGTTCCAAACTGTTGGGGCTGAAGGTACGTAGTTACACGTCCATGAAAGCGATTGCAGCTTCGTAGGCAATCATTTCCAACATGAGGTCGTTGTCGACTCCATCGAACAGGACGGCAAGGCTATCCATTAGCAGGTCCGGACAGATGTGCTGCGTCCACACCCTGTCACCAATTAGCACTACAGCCCAATTGGGGAGCGGCTCAATGTGGTCACTGCACATGAGGAGTTCTGCAATATCCCAGGTCCAGCTGCCAGCATGTATGCCAAGTATCCAGGCATCCCATAGACGGGTATCACGGTGACACTCCTGGTCGTGGGCCAACAGGGGGCGCACACACATGTCGAAATCCAGTTCACCTACCGTCCTGTTGGATAGGTAGACATCCATGGACCACTCGAATATGCACGATCGACAATGCAACACAGGCTGAACGCAGGTGACGTTGGCAAGGCCGAAGCTTAGCCGGTAACTGACCCGCAGCACTACCAATGGCAGTGCCCCCAGTAAATGCAGCATACGTGCACGGTACAGTTCCACGTGACAGGGGTTGTGCCTGTGTCCGGGATGTTCTGCCATTGCGTTAGTGGCCCTGGTTGAAGCGGCACTGTTCTGACCTGCGCCAGTTCTGTGGATGAAATGCCACAGCTCGGATCAATGAGTTGTTTAAGTGTGCAACGGTTGTACGCCTGGGATGGTGTGGGAGTAAGTGTGAAGGCCATTCCATGCAAGATAACTCCGAGCAAGGACTTCTGTGTGTGGGGTGTGTATACTTTGATCTGTCGTCGGGCTGTGCGTAGTGTGGGAGTTGTCCTCAACTGCTATCGTATCTGTCAGGGGGTGCCGGGCACATGCAATTCCGAGGTCGGATGTGCAGATGTGCTTCCGCCTGATAGTTCAGACAAAGGAGCTTTCATCCCTAATGTCAGTTTGTCATCTGCTTGCATTCAGGAATTGTGATGTGGCTTGTTGGGTGTGGGGTGGGATGTGTGCGACTTTGGGATTCATGTTTGACATGACTTGCATGTGGCAAATGAGCAGCATCACTGTGTGTTACGTTGCCTCACAGCTGCTCTTCACTCCCGACGAGCCTATTCACTTGTGTACGCTGCGGGGTTGCATCATTTGCACTCTAACGGCACACCATTGTCATGCCTGTCTGAGCATGTCCACAAGCCTGACAATGACACTGTGATGTTGGCCGTTGAAGGTGGGCGGCCACGTGAGTGTAGGCCTATGGTAAGGATAGTGCGGACATAGATATAGAGTTGATGCCTGGCTGAACTCGCGCTGCGATTAAGGCTAGGCATTTGGCTCATGCTGTGGCAATGCAGATACACACAACACTTGCCATGTATGAGCCAAGACCCCGAGCGGTCTTGCGCTCCTTCATTTCACCGTTCGTGCGAGACCACCCTCCGGGTGCATGCTACATTGCAACATTGTCAATTGCGGGCCGGGTGGCGCCGACACTACAACAGAGACACACGCATTGGTGACTTCCTTGTCCAGGCCAGAACTGAACCACGCCCTGGGCCCCGGGCTAATTCTACACACCCCTGCGCTGGACTGACGTACGCCGGCCAAGTCCACTCTGCTTATGCTTACAGGGGGGACGACAGAGCTACATGTCCAAGGTCTTACCCACTGCCTGAGGTGACATGTTTGCGTCCGCTGTCCACAGCACGATGTGATGTGATAGGGCCAGGGGCCATCACGCATACATAATGACCACACAGACATACTTAGATGTATGGTGGAACTGGCTATGGGCACGTGCGCCCGGCCCCTTTTTATTACCAGGGTCATATGTCCAGTGACGCCTGTGCTGGATGGGTGTGGGGTGAGTGTAAGCCAGCCCTCAGGGAGTGGTTGGTGCTGGCAACAACTAGAACAGTGATCATCGGATCACACACACAGATTCAATCATAAAGGGTCCATGACTTGCAGTGTACTGAGGTAGGGACACCAGAACTGGACTCACACACAAAAGATTACATCATAAAGGTTCCATGACTTGAGCTGCACTGAGTTCGTGGCACCGGAAGTGCTCGGCGGTTGTGCGGCCTGCGATGATGCGTCGTCCGGGCGGGCCGCACTGGAAGCAATGTCTGTTGCCTACTGGACTGCGCCATAAATAAATCAAGACTCAATTCGAATTATGAGCCTTGCTGACCGCAGTGTAGGCCGGAGGTAGCGGCCAGCAAGGGCCCACAGCCACGTGGCATTGACTTGAGCTGCACAGAGTTAGTGGCACCTGAAGCGCTCAGCGGGTGTGCAGCCAGCGATGATGCGTCGTCCGGACGGCCCGCACTGGAAGCAATGTCTGTTGCCTACTGGACTGTGCCATAAATAAATCAAGACTCAATTTGAATTGTGAGCCCTGCTGACCGCAGTGTAGGCTGGAGGCAGCGGTCAGAAAGGGCCCACAGCCACGTGGCGATGACTTGTGATGCACTGAGTTGGTGGCACCTGAAGCGCTCAGCGGGTGTGCAGCCAGCGATGATGGTGTGTCCTCGCAGGTCAGGATTGAATTTGATTTGAGCGCCCTGCTGACCGCAGTGTAGGCCAAAGGCAGTAGTCAGCACACACATTACTCCGCGGTGCTGTGCCGCTGGGTGCGCTGGGGGCCTGTGTCGCAGAAGGCAGCGATCAGCTGAGGAGGCTGGCTGTCACGGCGGCGGACTTGTGGCAGGGTGAGGGGCGCCGCCCTGGCAGCCGTGTTGGCCATCCTGGAAGTGAACCAAGCCCAGAGCCCCGGTCTATTTATTCACACTCCTACGCTGGTGTGGCATACTCCACCGTACAGGGGGGGGGGCACAGCTACATGAGGGTGGTCTTCCCCACTGCCTGAGGTAAGATGATTGCATCCACTGCCCACAACACTGCACACACCAGCAGTATATGTCCACAGGGACATGTCTGTGCTCTGCATACTGGAGTCTGTCCAGCACATCACCGCCACACTTGGCATTGTGTACATTCTTATTCATGGGTGACTTGCCTCCTTCACACATACTTGGTTCCCACCTCTCCCCACATTCCGCAATTGTGTGGCTGAGGGGCCATGCTGTTTTCGGAAGGTCAGCTGTCTTGTTCTGTGCTGCCTCGGTGGTAGTCCGGGGGGGGGCCTGGGGGTGGTGGCGGTGGGTGTTGTGGACCTCTTGGGTCTCCGAGCCTCATGATCATTAGATCCATGACATGTGTTGGTCTTCAGATGTGGCTCTGGGCTGGGCTCCCTTTCATACTGCAGGTTGTCGTCCTGCTTAACACCAGTGAAAGGCAGGTGTTAAATCCCTGCTGCTAACGCGCCTTATTGCCTGTTTTCGGGTCGCATCGCAGATCTGGCTGCTCGTTGTGAATATCGCAAAGTGGTGTTTTCTTGTGTTTTTGCGTGGGTACGCCTACTCTGCATATCATTAGCGTTAATTGTCGCTCTCATTCGTGGCGATGTGTTTTGCGGCAGCTATCGCAGGAAAACTGGTGATGTCGGCAGTTTGCACCAGCTTGTGAACAGTGCGATAAGTCTGTCGCCACTTTTGCGGCGCTAAAGTGCCGATAAATCGGCGATGGCTCCTTGAGAATATGCCCCTTTGTTGTTAGTGTAATGGACTTGCCCGGGAGTGCACCTGCTATATACTGCTGAAGAGTTGTTCTAGTGAGGCTAGAGGCAGTCTTAGAGCAAATGGTGAGTGTCCGAGAGCACTAGGGGGCCTATGGGAGTAGTGGGAGATTCTGTTCACTCGTGTAACTGGTGCTTGCTGACTGACACCAGTGAACAATATAGGTATTGCATTTGATGCAAGGAGTTGCAAGGTCAGGGGGGATCTTATCGGTCACTGGGGGATCGTTCTCAAAAGTAAATAAGTGCACATCCTGTGTCATTCATGCTACCTTCCTTTATCTATGGGCTGCCTCTTTAAGGAAACCAGCTATTTCACCCAAACATAAAACTCATAACTGGAAGTTACACACTTCCACCAGTACTCTCGCATATCTCATGGGCTGCACTCTTCCAGGGCTCCTATGGAAGTAATAACACTGCCTTGCCCCCTCAAGGTATCAGAAAAGCTCATAAGCCTGGCTTTTAACTGAAAGTTCCTCTTCACTAAATGATGTGTTTTTGTATGGGATATTGTGGATGAGAGTGTGTGCGAATAGGAAAATGAATAGCTGGGTGAATACATGAATGGGTGAAAGAGTAAATGACTGTGTGTGTGGATGATGAGTGAGTGCATTGATAGGTGGACTGGAAACTTTCAGCTATGTCATGCCTCTTGACTTTGCCAGTGCTTGCTTTTCCAGAAATTGCAAAAGTGGCATGTGTGCCTACCATTTGTTTACTACAACATCTATTTACCTCCCGTTGTTTCTGTGCAGTCCTACATTATAAAATTAGGTATCTTAAGCAAACACATCAACTGTGCAATATTGAAAAATATGCATTTTGATATTATCCTGTTAGTTGTTGCATCACCAGCTACCCATATTTGCATTCTTGTAAGATACCTATCTTTTATTAGCCCCCATCTAAACGAAGTAACCAGCATTTTAAAATGACAAATGTATTGCTCCACTATTGCTGCCCCAGAGTGTAACACCATATGATGGGTTTTCATAGAAACTGGTATTTTAAAAACTATGCCTGTCCTTATATCAGCAATAAAGGTGCATGTTCAGTTCATATACTTTCATTAATTGGCAGTTATCTCGTAGATCTACTCTTACTGAATTAGCTCAATTTCTTACCTTTAGACACTAGATAAAAGATGTCCCACTTGTCATTGCTTGCCTGTGGCACCAAGTAACTGGACTAACATTATAGAGCCAAAGATTACCACCTGAAGAAAAAAAAAGAAAAGAAAGTAAATAGGAAAAACACATCCAAGAAAAAACATCAACGAATGGATCATTAAACTCTTAGGTTGTGGATTAAATTAAGGGGCTTATTTACAAGGCACTTGCGCTGTCGGTACTTCACTTTTTCCCCATATCAAAAGTGACGCACCGGCGGCCCAAGGGCCTTGTGTATAAGCCCTGAATGATTAAATGTGTTACAGAGAGTGCGTTTTAGTGTGGGGACCCCCATATTCACATTGCTACAATAAATATCCAGCCTCTACTAGATTTCCACCACCTGAGGGATATATCAACTATTAATCGAAGTTCAGCATTCCATGCTTGAAAGGTCTGATTGCTAGTGCTGTAACTAATCTTGCCACAATGATGCCCATGAAAAACCTCAATAAGCTATGGTGGCATCAGAACCCACTTGAATCCATTCTACCTTAATTATGAAAAGCAGATGCAATTGCCTTGTAAGAGTGGTTAATCATTTCTATCAAAAAATCCTTAAGCTCAAAACATCTCCAGAATGTAGGGGGCAATATGCTCCTACACCTCTAAATCTGGGGTCTACAAAGGACACACCCGCAATTAAATTGGTTCATTTTAATTGGAGGTAGTATAATAGCCTAAATAAATGGGCATTTATTGCTGTGTGTTCTATTAAGTGCCTCTTGACCCTTTTCTGGAGAAAACACAACTCTTCGTCCTGCAATATTATTCCTTTTTATCCATTTGGCAATTGTCATGGAGTAACAATGAACATGACTTACTTATTCTGCCTCTCCCAAAATTCCATCCTACTAAAAGACCACAGGCCACCCACATTTTTATAAATAGATTGCAGTTTCAGGTATACGTTCTAGATTCTTAACATATTCACTTGTATTTATTAAAAATAATCATTTTAGATTGGAATATGTCAGAAGAAATGCAAGCAGATCATGGTCATAGATTCTAATACCCAATAGATGAAAACATCAGGACTGAAAACAAACAGAACATATCTGAATACAAGGAATCTCAAAGTTCCCTATCTATTTGAAAGGAGTTATGAATGAAACTGGGTATCTGAAATATTTCCCTTATCTCAATTCATGAGTCAAATTTATCCACAATGATTTTGAGCTGATCTTGCTTGAAGAGTTTTTGTGAAGAAAATACAAATGAAATACTCAGAACACTGAAATTCGCAGTACGCTGATGTGGGGGCAAGGGATATTGGATTCTATCAAGATGAGAGGCCCAAAACTATTTCTCAAAGTCAGGTCTTAGAAACCCTTCCTGATAAAGCCACTGAAGCCAGATAAAATAGTCTTTACAAAATGTTTCTAAAAAATTGTCAAGGGCACCTGAAACAGTAAATGCAGGAACAAGAGCATAAGCCTCAGAAGGATCTTTATTTTACATAGTTTAATCTACCATTTAAATTTAAGGGTATAGGTTGAATATTATCCTCCAGTAGCTGGTTCTGGCCCCATAATACAGTATAATTAGCTGCACACAAATCTCCAAGCATTTCCAATATAGTGACCAATAAATACCTGATTATTAGTGTTTCTTGTACAAGTCCTTATTCTGATAAGTCTATAAAATATCATATTGTAAACAAAGTGAGAAGGTAATATAATCACAAGAATAACACAAAGGAGTAAGCATCATGGACAATATTATTGCAGGTGAGAATATTATTTTTTGTGTTTATTTGTTATATTATATATCAATTGCAAAAATATTGTTATTAGCAATATCATTTTAGTCAATGTTTTTATTATGTTTTAACTATGTTTTATTTGTAATTGTATGCGTTTTGAAGTTATATACTCTATTTTTTATGTATTTTTTTAAAATTTAAATTTTTTAACAGCATTTGTGAATATATTTATGTAACATTTATAATAACATAATTATGATTTTTAATATTTTTAGTAGCAGAGTTTGTAGGAGAAAGGTGTGGGGAGATTTGTAAATACTTAATTATTATTCAGAATGTTTGTTTATAAAAACTAAATGTAAATTTGGGATTTTTTACATTACATTAACTTTCATTTGTGAATTGTTGTGGTTTTTAAATACTTTGGACATATTTAAAAAAATATACAATTATAATAAAGGTTTGTACAAATGTTAACATTTTAGTGTGGGATGTATGGCTTCAGGAGGAAAAGGGAATATAATATTATTCTTTAAAAACAAATTTTATAAATGTCATTTAAAATTATGATTTATTGTTTCAAATATAATTAGTTTAACATCATTTTTAATTTCTTTTACTCTTATATAGTTGTCATATTAAATAGAAATACTGTTAGCATTTTTTATACAGAATATTAAGTAAATATGATGTAGTTTGTATGGTAAATACTTAAACTGTGACATTATTATTTAATTAATATTAATTTACATTATTTATTTTTATATACAGTATAATTATTGATTACAAATATTTTTTTCACACATATGTATGTGTTTTTTAGGGTTTTTCTGTTTGATATTTAAAAAGCATATTTTTCCTCTCCTCTCACTCACCGAGGAACCCTCCAACGCCAAAGCTAACTTCCGCAATGCCATGATCAACGTAGACAAATGGATGAGTGACAACTGCCTCCAACTCAACTCCAACAAAATTTAAATAATGATCTTCGGGAAGAACACCTCTGCATGAGCCCACAGCTGGTGGCCTGCAGAACTAGGACCTACACCCACACCGACCAACCATGCCCACAACCTCGGCATCATCCTTGACAGCCAACTGACCATGAAATGACAAGTTAACACAGTTGCCCCTTCCTGCTTCCAGAAACATCTCATGCTCCACAGAATCTTCAGATGGATCTCAACCAACACCAGAATGACCCTTACTCAGGCTCTCGTCACCAGCCGCCTCGACTACAGCAACTCCACTTACACTGGTATCAATCAATCAATCAATCAATCAATCACAGAATTTGTAGAGCGCACTACTTACCCGCGAGGGTCTCAAGGCGCTGGGGAGAGGGAAGGGGGGGGATGCTGCTACTGGTCGAACAGCCAGGTCTTGAGTAGCCTCCTGAAGGTCAGCAGGTCTTGGGTCTGTCGTAGGCTTAGTGGAAGGGTGTTCCAGGTCTTGGCGGCGAGGTGTGAGAAGGATCTGCCGCCGGTGGTTGTTCTTCGAATGCGAGGAACGGTGGCGAGGGAGAGGTCGGCGGAGCGGAGCTGGCGGTTGGGGAAGTAGAAGAAGAGTCGTCTGTTGAGGTAGGCTGGGCCAGTTTTGTGGAGTGCCTTGTGTGCGTGGATGAGGAGTTTGAAGGTGATCCTCCTGTCGACGGGGAGCCAGTGCAGGTTCCTCAAGTGGGGGGTGATGTGGCTGTGGCGTGGTACGTCGAGGATCAGTCGTGCGGAGGCGTTTTGTATGCGTTGCAGTCGCTTGATGAGCTTGGCCGGGGCTCCTGCGTAGAGGGCATTCCCATAGTCCAGTCTGCTACTGACGAGGGCCTGGGTGACTGTTCTTCTTGTGTCTGTCGGGATCAACCTGTAGATCTTGCGAAGCATGCGGAGGGTGTTGAAGCAGGAGGAGGAGACTGCGTTGACTTGCTTGGCCATGGAGAGCGTTGAGTCGAGGATGACTCCCAGGTTGCGTGCGTGGTCGGTGGGTGTCGGGGCTGCTCCCAGCGTCGTTGGCCACCAGGAGTCGTCCCAGGCTGAGGGGTTGGAGCCGAGGATGAGGACCTCCGTTTTGTCCGTGTTCAGCTTTAGTCGGCTGATCTTCATCCAATCGGCGACGGCCTTCATTCCTTCATGGAGATTGGCTTTGGCGGCGAGGGGTCCTTGGTGAGGGAGAGGATCAGTTGAGTGTCGTCGGCGTAGGAGATAATGTTGAGGTCGTGTTGTCTGGCGATGCATGCGAGCGGGGCCATGTAGATGTTGAACAGTGTTGGGCTGAGGGACGATCCCTGGGGTACGCCGCAGATGATCTCGGAGGCTTCGGATCGGAAAGGTGGGAGTCGGACTCTCTGGGTTCTGCCATCGAGGAAGGAGGTGGTCCATTCCAGGGCCTTGTCTCGGATCCCTGCGTCGTGGAGGCGTGCGCGTAGAGTGCGGTGACAGACAGTGTCGAAGGCGGCGGAGAGGTCCAGCAGGATGAGGGCTGCGGTCTCACCATTGTCCAGCAGGATCCTGAGGTCGTCGGTGGCGGCGATGAGGGCAGTCTCAGTGCTGTGGTTGCTGCGGAACCCTGATTGGGATGGGTCCAGGATGCTGTTTTCTTCGAGGTATCGGGTTAGCTGTTTGTTGACGATCTTCTCGATGACCTTGGCTGGGAACGGAAGCAGAGAGATGGGCCGGAAGTTCTTGAGGTCTATCGGGTCCGCCGTGGGTTTTTTGAGTAGGGCGTTGATCTCTGCGTGTTTCCAGCTCTCTGGGAAGGTCGCGGTCTCGAAGGAGAGGTTGATGATGTTGCACAGGTGGGGTGCGATGGAGCTGCTGGCTTTGTTGAAGATGTGGTGCGGGAAAGGGTCTGACGGGGAGCCGGAGTGTATTGTGCTCATGGTCTTGATGGTGTCCTCGATGTTTACGCTGGCCCAGGCTGGCAGGGGGTCGTGGTCGATGGTGTGTGGCGGGTCTGGTGCATCGATCTTAGTTGGGGTTGTCTGGGTGTTGAAGCTGTCGTGGATGTCGGCGATCTTGCGGTGAAAGAAGGTGGCGAGGGAATCGCACAGGGGTTGCGACGGCAGGATGTCGTTGGTGTTGGAGCTGGGATTGGAGAGTTCCTTCACGATGTTGAAAAGCTCCTTGCTGTTGTGTGCGTTGTTGTTGAGGCGGTCTTTGAAGGAGATTCTCTTGGCGGACCTGATGAGGTGGTAGTGGTTACGGATGGCGTCTTTGTGGGCTGTGTGGCTGTCCGGTGTCTTATCACTGTATCCACCCAGTTCCTCAGAAGACTCCAGACCATATAGAACTCCACAGTCAGACTCATCCTGAGTATCCCTAAATGAACACACATCACCCACCACCTGAGAGACCTCCACTGGCTCCCAATCCAGAAGAGATGCCAGTTCAAGATCATCACACACACTTACGAAGGACCTGCCTACATCAACCAGAGACTGAACTTCCACCTACCCTCTACACAACTGTCCTCCTCTTCACTTGCCCTCACACACACCCCCTGCATCCATCACAGCCTCAGCAGTGGCTGCTCCTTCACCTACATCGCTGCCAAGACCAGGAATGACTTCCCCTCCGGCTCCGTACAGCCCCCTCACTGGCAGACTTCAGAAAGAGACTCAAGTTGGAGTTTGCGGAGTTCTGCGTAGTGATCAAAAAACTCTGCCACACTAATTGGAGTTCCGCAAGTGGCAGAGTGCGTTAGGTCGCACTGGTCACACTGATTTTTAGCACTGGGCGTTTGTCCCATGCTGGAAAATTAGAGCAAATGGCATCATGCACAGCGCAAGAGGGCGCTGCTTCTTTCTGCCACTTAAGTAGATGTTCTACGCGAGTGGAAGCTTCGTCAACATGAACAGAAGGTTTCTCAACATGAGCGGTAGCGGGCATATGCGACTGCCTGCACTGAGAAATCTCACTGAGTAGGTGGTCTAGCGTTGGATTTTCTTTGCAAACTCCGCAAACAGAGTGGAGTTCACTGTCCAGGCCTACTCAACACCTGGCTCTTTGATGGAGACACATGGCCCAGATACCCCTAGGGGTGACAGTGTTGCGCGTTACAAATATTTTATAATACATTTTAATTTGTATCAAAATATTTAAATAATAATAATTTATTAATTTTATATATATATATATATATATATATATATATATATATATATATATATATAGGCACTTGGTATTTTACCTTCTATGGATATACTTAGAATTGCACATATATAATATAGAGGTAATATATGAATTATCTATCTATTTATGGGCATGGCAATTGTCTAAAATAAAACCGCCCTGATTCCTGCACACGAGTGAGTGCATTTCTATCATTTTGCCGAGAGGCAAATCCCTGTTTTCATAAAATACCGGCGTGGCTCTGCCGGAAGAAACGCACCGCCCCATCCAAGAGCGCCAGCGTCGAACAAGAGGGCTACATTGTGGCAATATATATATATATATATATATATATATATATATATATATATATAGGAACTTGGCATTTTACCTTCTATGGATATACTTAGAATTGCACATATATAATATAGAGGTAATATATGAATTATCTATCTATTTATGATATATCTAACAATGTGAGTGCATGAGACACTTTATCTCCCTTAACTCTCTCTTATTACATTTATTGATGACTTTTAAGTGACCCCCATTGTTGCAAAAAGATCATTGTTCTATCCGGGGATGGGGTCCCCGGGCCAGAAGTGGCCTCAGGAGGGGGGCCACGTGGACCCCTCCAAAATTAAAAAAATAAATAAAGGCAGGCCAGGCCCAGGGGGATGGGGTCCCGGGGGCCAAAAGTGACCCAGGGAAGGGAGGCCACGAGGTCCCCCTCCTGTAAAGATTTAATAAACAAATTTTAAAAAAGAGGCACAGCCCGGGGAATGGGGTCCCCGGAGCCGAAATAGGACTCAGGAGGGGGGCAGCGCGGCCCCCCTCCTATGAATGTACATTTTTTTTATTAAAAGCAAGTAGGCATGCCCCGGGGGATGGGGTCCCCTGTGCGAAATCGGCCTCTGGAGGGGGGCCGCACGGTCCCCTTCCCATTTTTTTGTCATTTTTTTTTTATTGGAGTAGGCTCTGGGGGATTGGGTCCCTTGGGCCCAAAAAGAGTTAAGAGAAGGGGGGCCACACAGCCCCCCATCTAATAAAATAGAAAGCAGAAGCCGGCATCTCGCTGGAGGCCCCGCCCCCTCCCCCGCACCACTATGCAAACGTGCCTCCTGGTGCATTCTGGGTTGGTGGATTAAGTCCCTTAGATCCTTAAGGGTCCTTAGCGGCCAACTAGCGCACCAGGTCCTCCAGTAATCCCCACACAGTGGGAGTTTTGAGAGGCTGTCCGAGGCCATGCCCCTTTTTACACCACTCTGCAAACACGCCTCTTGGTGCACTGCTGGTGGGGCGATGAGGTCCTGTTGTATCCTGAGGACCTCAGGACTAAAGTGGACTTCATCCCCCAAGCAGCACTGTGCCAGGAGGCGCGTTTTCAGAGTGGTGTTAAAAGGGGGCGTGGCCTCGGACCACTCTCAGCAATCCAGCTGTGTGGGGCTTACTAGAGACAACAGGAGGGCTAGTTGGCTCCCAGGGATACTTAGGAGGCAAGGAGACTTCATCCCCCAACCAAGATCGTGCCAGGAGGTGCATTTGCAGAGTGGTGGAGAAAGGGGGCGTGGCCTGTGTCAACCTCTCACCAATCCCACTATCTGGGGCTTACTGGAGGTATCAGGTAAGCTAGTTGGCCCCTAAGGACCCCCACAAGTGAAGGGAACTTCAATCCCCATCCAAGAGCTCGCCAGGAGGCGCGTTTGCAGAGTGGTGGGCAAAGAGGGCGTGGCCTTCTATGAGAACTTAGCAATCCTGCTGTGTGGGACTTACTGGAGTTAATCGGAGGGGTAGTTGGCCCCCAAAGATGTCCTTGGGGGCCGACTACCCCTTCTGTTACCTCCAATAAGTCCCACACAGTGGGATTGCTAAGAAGTCTTTGGAGGCCAAGCCCCCCTTTCTCCACCACTCTGCAAACGCTCCTCCTAGCACACTACGGGATGGGGGGTGAAGTTCACTTGACTAATGAGGGACTTTGGGGCCAAGAAGCCCTCCTGGCACCTCCTGTAAGTCCTACGCAGCGGAATTCCTGAGGGCTGGATGGAGGCCCAGCACCCTTTCTCCACCACACTGCAAATGTGACTACTAGTTAAAGAAGCATTTGCAATGTAATTGGTTTCGCATTTGCAAGAGTTAGAGCTATTGGCGTTGTAAAGGTAAAAGTTTTTTACAAATGTTTTTTGGAGTGGAGTGGATGTACATTGTGTGTAGTGGAATTATGTGGTATGTTGTGCAGTGAAATTATGTGGATAGAAGGTATGTGGTTATCATTGTATAGGAATTATGTAGAGTGGAATTATGTGTTATGGAGAGTAATTATGTGGTATGGTAGTCTGTGTTGTGGAGTGGCAACTAAGCCTGGGCGTAGTTCGCGGAGTTGCGCTACGCGACGCGGTAAAACAACTCCGCCGCGCTATGTGGAGCTACGCGAGCAGTGTAGTGCGATAGGAAAATGCTGTTTGCGGTGATTGCACAGTGCCAAATGCTTGTCCGCACTGTGCAATCATTGCAAACGGCATCATGCACAGTGCAAGCGGTCGTTTTCTGCTGCTCGAGTAGATTTTTACTCGAGCAGCAGCTTTCTCAACGCGAACGGGCAGTTTCTCATTGTGAGCGTACGCGAGCATACGCGACCACTCGCAATGAGAAACCTGACCACCCCGCATTGAGAAATCTCACCAGGAGGTTTATTTTCTACGCTTGCGCTCGCCAACTTGATGTTGCCGATCGCAAATGAGGAAAAATCTCGCCGTGGTGTCGATTTTGCTCGCTTGCGGATGCCAACTTGACGCGAGCGAGCAAAAATGTCTGCTACGGATTTTCTCTGCACTCCGCGAGATCTGCATAACGCGGAGTGCAGAAAACTCCACAAACTCCGCAAGCGGAGCGTAGTTCACCGCCCAGGGTTAGTGGCAACCTCAGGTTTAGTCTTCCTCATTTCCATAGAAGCTAAACTATGAACTCAGTGAGACAAAAAAAGAAGGAATCACTGAGTAGCAATTGTGGACCTATTCAGAGGTATGAGCAGGGCCACTGGAATTATGCGACTGTTTGGCAGCACCGACTTTTGCACAAATATACATTTTCCGCATTAGCCACGTAATCCATCATCTGCTGCCTAATCTGCAGATTTGGACAAAAAAAGCCTTGTTTCTAGCTCAAACGGCTCAAATGTTACCAAAAATGCAATAACAAGTGTTACAGCATGGTGGAAGGCCCTTTGCAAACCTAGAATGGTCACCTGTTACTTATTGCTAAATGTGGGTGTTAAATTGGTACTAATGGTGTGCAAGCCACTCTTGCTTCTTTCTGCGCCTCTCTTGCCTCTTTCTGCATTTCTGTTGCTTCTTTCTGTACCTTTTTTCTTTTTCTGCACTTCTCTTGCCTCTTTCTGCCCATCTCTTCTACTTTCTCCACCTCTCTTGCCTCTTTCTACACCGCGGTTGCCTCTTTCTGCACCTCACTTGCTTCTTTCTGCACCCCTCTTGCCTGGTTCTGCACTCCTCTTCCCTCTTTCTGCACCCCTCCTGCCTCTTTCTGCACCTCTGTTACTTCTTTCTGCACTTCTTTTGTTTCATTCTGCATCTCTGTTGCTTCTTTCTGCACCCCTCTTGCCTCTTTCTCCACCACCCTCTTCCACCTTTCTGCATGTCTGTTGCTTCTTTCTGCACTTCTCTTGCCTCTTTTTCCACCCCTCTTCCCTCTTTCTGCATCTCTGTTGCTTCTTTCTGCACTTCTCTTGCTTCTTTCTGCACTTCTCTTGCTTCTTCCTGCACCTCTCTTGCTTCTTTCTGCACTCCTTGTGCCTCTTTCTGCACCCCTCTTATCTCTTTCTGCACTCCTCTTGTGTCTTTCTGCACCTCTGTTCCTTCTTTCTGCACTTCTTTTGCTTTTTCTGCACCTATCTTGCTTCTTTCTGCTTCCCTCTTGCCTTTTTCTCCAACCCTCTTCCCCCTTTCTGCATCTCTGTTGCTTCTTTCTGCACTTCTCTTGCCTCTTTCTGCACCCCTCTTCCCTCTTTCTGCTCCTCTGTTGCTTCATTCTGCACTTCTCTTGCTTTTTTCTGTATCCCTCGTGCCTCTTTCTGCACCCCTTTTGCCTCTTACTGCATCCCTCTTCTCTCTTTCTGCACTCCTCTCACCTCTTTCTGCACCTCTGTTCCTTAATTCTGCACTTCTTTTGTTTCTTTCTGTACGTCCCTTGCTTTTTTCTGCTTCCCTCTTGCCTTTTTCTCCAACCCTCTTCCCCCTTTCTGCATCTCTGTTGCTTTTTTCTGCACTTATCTTGCCTCTTTCTGCACCCCTCTTCCCTCTTTCTGCACCCCTCTTGCCTCTCTCTGCACCTCTGTTCCTTCTTTCTGAACTTCTTTTGTTTCTTTCTGCACCTCTCTTTCTTCTTTCTGCACCCCTCTTGCCTCTTTCTCCACCCCTCTTACCCCTTTCTGCATCTCTGTTGCTTGTTTCTGCACTTCTCTTGTCTCTTTTTCCACTCCTGTTCCCTCTCTCTGCACCTCTGTTGCTTCTTTCTACTCCTCTCTTGCTTCTTTCTGCACCCCTCTTGCCTCTTTCACAACCCTCTTTCCTCTTTCTGCACCCCTCTTGCTTCTTTCTACACCTATGTTCCTTCTTTCTGCAATTATTTTGTTTCTTTCTGCACCTCTCTTGCTTCTTTCTGCACCCATCTTCCCTTTTTATGTATTTCTATTGCTTCTTTCTGCACCTCTGTTCCTTCTTTCTGCACTTCTTTTGTTTCTTTCTGCACCTCTCTTGCTTCTTTCTGCACCCCTCTTGCCTCTTTCTCCACCCCTCTTCCCCATTTCTGCATCTCTGTTGCTTCTTTCTGCACTTCTCTTGCCTCTTTCTGCACCTCTTTTCCCTCTTACTGCATCTCTGTTGTTTCTTTCTGCACCTCGCTTGCTTCTTTCTGCACCCCCTTGCCTGCTTCTGCACCCCCTTGCATCTTTCTGTACCCCTCTTGCCTCTTTCTGCAGCTCTGTTCCTTCTTTCTGCACTTCTTTTGTTTTTTTCTGCACTTCTCGCTTCTTACTGCACCCTTTTGCCTCTTTCTGCAACTCTCTTGCCTCTTTCTTCACCTCTGTTCCTTTTTCTGCACTTCTTTTGTTTCTTTCTGTACCTCTCTTGCTTCTGTCTGCACCCCTTGCCTCTTTCTCCACCCCTCTTCCCTCTTTCTGAACCCCTGTTGCCTCTTTCTACACCTCTGTTACTTCTTTCTGCACTTCTTTTGTTTCTTTCTGCACATCTCTTGCTTCTTTTTGTCCCCCTTGTGCCTCTTTCTACACCCCTATTTCCTCTTTTTGCACCCCTCTTGACTCTTTCTGCATCTCTGTTGCTTCCTTCTGCACTCCTCTTGCTTCTTTCTGCACCTCTCTTGCTTCTTTCTGCACCCCTCTTGCCACTTTCTCCAACTCTGTTCCTTCTTTTGCATCTCTGTTGCTTCTTTCTGCACTTCTCTTGCCTCTTTCTCCACCCGTCATACCTCTTTCTGCACCTCTGTTGCTTCTTTCTGCACTTCTCTTGCATCTTTCTGCACCACTGTCCCTTCTTTCTGCAACCCTTGTGCCTCTTTCTGTACCCCGCTTCTCTCTTTCTGCACTCCTCTCGCCTCTTTCTGCACATCTGTTCCTTCTTTCTGCACTCCTTTTGTTTCTTTATGCACCTCTCTTGCTTCTCTATGCTTCCCTCTTGTCTCTTTCTCCACCCCTCTTCCCCATTTCTGCATCTCTGTTGCTTATTTCTGCACTTCTCTTGCCTCTTTCTGTACCCCTCTTCCCTCTTACTGCACCTCTGTTTATTGTTTCTGCACTTCTCTTGCTTCTTTCTGCACCCCTTGTGCCTCTTTCTGCACCCCTTTTTCCTCTTTCTGCACCTTTCTTGCCTCTCTCTGCACCTCTGTTCCTTCTTTCTGCACTTCTTTTGTTTCTTTCTGTACCTCTTTTGCTTCTTTCTGCACCCGTCTTGCCTCTTTCTCCACCCCTCTTACCCCTTTCTGCATCTCTGTTGCTTGTTTCTGCACTTCTCGTGTCTCTTTCTCCACCCCTGTTCCCTATTTTTGCATCTCTGTTATTTCTTTCTGCACCTCTTCTGCTTCTTTCTGCACACCTCGTGCCTCTTTCACACCCCTCTTCCCTCTTTCTGTATCCCTCTTGCCTCTTTCTGCACCTCTGTTCCTTCTTTCTGCACTTCTTTTGTTTCATTCTGCATCTCTGTTGCTTCTTTCTGCACCCCTCTTGCTTCTTTCTCCACCCCCCTCTTCCACCTTTCTGCATGTCTGTTGCTTCTTTCTGCACTTCTCTTGCCTCTTTCTCCACCCCTCTTCCCTCTTTCTGCATCTCTGTTGCTTCTTTCTGCACTTCTCTTTCTTCTTCCTGCACCTCTCTTGCTTCTTTCTGCACTCCTTGTGCCTCTTTCTGCACCCGACTTATCTCTTTCTGCACTCCTCTTCTGTCTTTCTGCACCTCTGTTCCTTCTTTCTGCACTTCTTTTGTTTTTTTCTGCACCTCTCTTGATTCTTTCTGCTTCCCTCTTGCCTTTTTCTCCAACCCTCTTCCCGCTTTCTGCATCTCTGTTGCTTCTTTCTGCACTTCTCTTGCCTCTTTCTCCACCCCTCTTCCCTCTTTCTGCCCCTCTGTTGCTTCATTCTGCACTTCTCTTGCTTTTTTCTGTATCCCTCGTGCCTCTTTCTGCACCCCTTTTGCCTCTTACTCCACCCCTCTTCTCTCTTTCTGAACTCCTCTCACCTCTTTCTGCACCTCTGTTCCTTCTTTCTGCACTTCTTTTGTTTCTTTCTGTACGTCCCTTGCTTTTTCTGCTTCCCTCTCGCCTCTTTTCTCCACCCCTCTTCCCCCTTTCTGCATCTCTGTTGCTTTTTTCTGCACTTCTCTTGCCTCTTTCTGCACCCCTCGTGCCTCTTTCTGCACCCCTCTTGCCTCTCTCTGCACCTCTGTTCCTTCTTTCTGCACTTCTTTTGTTTCTTTCTGTACGTCCCTTGCTTTTTCTGCTACCCTCTTGCCTCTTTTCTCCACCCCTCTTCCCCCTTTCTGCATCTCTGTTGCTTTTTTCTGCACTTCTCTTGCCTCTTTCTGCACCTCTCTTGCTTCTTTCTGCACCCCTCTTGCCTCTTTCTCCACCCCTCTTACCCCTTTCTGCAACTCTGTTGCTTGTTTCTGCACTTCTCTTGTCTCTTTTTCCACTCCTGTTCCCTCTCTCTGCACCTCTGTTGCTTCTTTCTACTCCTCTCTTGCTTCTTTCTGCACCCCTCTTGCCTCTTTCACAACCCTCTTTCCTCTTTCTGCACCCCTCTTGCTTCTTTCTACACCTCTGTTCCTTCTTTCTGCAATTATTTTGCTTCTTTCTGCACCTCTGTTCCTTCTTTCTGCACTTCTTTTGTTTCTTTCTGCACCTCTCTTGCTTTTTTATGCACCCCTCTTGCCTCTTTCTCTACCCCTCTTCCCATTTCTGCATCTCTGTTGCTTCTTTCTGCACTTCTCTTGCTTCTTTCTGCACCACTGTCCCTTCTTTCTGCAACCCTTGTGCCTCTTTCTTTACCCCGCTTCTCTCTTTCTGCACTCCTCTTGCCTCTTTCTGCACATCTGTTCCTTCTTTCTGCACTCCTTTGTTTCTTTATGCACCTCTCTTGCTTCTCAATGCTTCCCTGTTGTCTCTTTCTCCACCCCTCTTCCCCATTTCTGCATCTGTTGCTTATTTCTGCACTTCTCTTGCCTCTTTCTGCACCCCTCTTCCCTCTTACTGCACCTCTGTTGCTTCTTTCTGCAGTTCTCTTGCTTCTTTCTGCACCCCTTGTGCCTCTTTCTGCACCCCTTTTCCTCTTTCTGCACCTTTCTTGCCTCTCTGCACCTCTGTTCCTTCTTTCTGCACTTCTTTTGTTTCATTCTGTACCTCTTTTGCTTCTTTCTGCACCCCTCTTGCCTCTTTCTCCACCCCTCTTACCCCTTTCTGCATCTCTGTTGCTTGTTTCTGCACTTCTCTTGTCTCTTTCTCCACCCCTGTTCCCTATTTTTGCATCTCTGTTATTTCTTTCTGCACCTCTCCTGCTTCTTTCTGCACATCTTGTGCCTCTTTCACACCCCTCTTCCCTCTTTCTGTACCCCTCTTGCCTCTTTCTGCACCTCTGTTCCTTCTTTCTGCACTTCTTTTGTTTCATTCTGCATCTCTGTTGCTTCTTTCTGCACCCCTCTTGCCTCTTTCTCCACCACCCTCTTCCACCTTTCTGCATGTCTGTTGCTACTTTCTGCACTTCTCTTGCCTCTTTCTGCACCCCTTTTCCCTCTTGCTGCACCTCTGTTGCTTCTTTCTGCACTTCTCTTGCTTCTTTCTGCACCCCTTTTTCCTCTTTCTGCACCTTTCTTGCCTCTGTCTGCACCTCTGTTCCTTCTTTCTGCACTTCTGTTGTTTCTTTCTGTACCTCCCTTGCTTCTTTCTGCACCCCTCTTGCCTCTTTATCCACCCCTCTTACCCCTTTCTGCATCTCTGTTGCTTGTTTCTGCACCCCTCTTGCCTCTTTCTGTACCCCTCTTGCCTCTTTCTGCAGCTCTGTTCCTTCTTTCTGCACTTCTTTTGTTTTTTTCTGCACTTCTCGCTTCTTTCTGCACCCCTTTTGCCTCTTTCTGCAACTCTCTTGCCTCTTTCTTCACCTCTGTTCCTTTTTCTGCACTTCCTTTGTTTCTTTCTGCACCTCTCTTGCTTCTGTCTGCACCCCTTGCCTCTTTCTCTACCCCTCTTCCCTCTTTCTGAACCCCTGTTGCCTCTTTCTACACCTCTGTTACTTCTTTCTGCACTTCTTTTGTTTCTTTCTGCACATCTCTTGCTTCTTTTTGTACCCCTTGTGCCTCTTTCTTGCACCCTTCTTGACTCTTTCTGAATCTCTGTTGCTTCCTTCTGCACTCCTTTTGCTTCTTTCTGCACCTCTCTTGCTTCTTTCTGTACCTCTCTTGCTTCTTTCTGCACCTCTCTTGCTTCTTTCTGCACCCCTCTTGCCACTTTCTCCAACTCTGTTCCCCCTTTTGCATCTCTGTTGCTTCTTTCTGCACTTCTCTTGCCTCTTTCTCCACCCCTCATACCCCTTTCTGCACCTCTGTTGTTTCTTTCTGCACCTCTGTCCCTTCTTTCTGCAACCCTTGTGCCTCTTTCTGTACCCCGCTTCTCTCTTTCTGCACTCCTCGTGCCTCTTTCTGCACATCTGTTCCTTCTTTCTGCACTTCTTTTGTTTCTTTCTGCACATCTCTTGCTTCTTTTTGTACCCCTTGTGCCTCTTTCTTGCACCCTTCTTGACTCTTTCTGAATCTCTGTTGCTTCCTTCTGCCTCCTTTGCTTCTTTCTGCACCTTTCTTGCTTCTTTCTGCACCTCTCTTGCTTCTTTCTGCACCTCTCTTGCTTCTTTCTGCACCCCTCTTGCCACTTTCTCCAACTCTGTTCCCCCTTTTGCATCTCTTGCTTCTTTCTGCACTTCTCTTGCCTCTTTCTCCACCCCTCATACCCCTTTCTGCACCTCTGTTGTTTCTTTCTGCACCTCTGTCCCTTCTTTCTGCAACCCTTGTGCCTCTTTCTGTACCCCGCTTCTCTCTTTCTGCACTCCTCGTGCCTCTTTCTGCACATCTGTTCCTTCTTTCTGCACTCCTTTTGTTTCTTTATGCACCTCTCTTGCTTCTCTATGCTTCCCTCTTGTCTCTTTCTCCACCCCTCTTCCCCATTTCTGCATCTCTGTTGCTTATTTCTGCACTTCTCTTGCCTCTTTCTGCACCCCTCTTCCCTCTTACTGCACCTCTGTTGCTTCTTTCTGCACTTCTATTGCTTCTTTCTGCACCCCTTGTGCCTCTTTCTGCACCCCTTTTTCCTCTTTCTGCACCTTTCTTGCCTCTCTCTGCACCTCTGTTCCTTCTTTCTGCACTTCTTTTGTTTCTTTCTGTACCTCTTTTGCTTCTTTCTGCACCTCTCTTGCCTCTTTCTCCACCCCTTTTACCCCTTTCTGCATCTCTGTTGCTTGTTTCTGCACTTCTCTTGTCTCTTTCTCCGCTCCTGTTCCCTCTTTTTGCATCTCTGTTATTTCTTTCTGCACCTCTCCTGCTTCTTTCTGCACACCTCGTGCCTCTTTCACACCCCTCTTTCTGCACCTCTGTTGCTTCTTTCTGCACTTCTTTTGTTTCTTTCTGCACCTCTTTTGCTTCTTTCTGCACCCCTCTTCCCTCTTTCTGCACCCCTCTTTCTGCACCTCTGGTCCTTCTTTCTACACTTCTTTTGGTTCTTTCTGCACCTCTCTTGCTTCTTTCTGCACCCCCTTTCCTGCTTCTACAACACTCTTCCCTATTTCTGCACCCCTCTTGCGTCTTTCTGCACCCCTCTTGTCTCTTTCTGCACCACTGTTGCCTCTTTCTGCACTTCTTTTGCCTGTTTCTGCAACTCTCTTGTCTCTTTCATCACTTCTCTTGCTTCTTTCTGCACCTCTGTTTCTTCTTTCTGCACTCCTTTGTTTCTTTCTGCACCTCTCTTGCTTCTCAATGCTTCCCTGTTGTCTCTTTCTCCACCCCTCTTCCCCATTTCTGCATCTCTGTTGCTTATTTCTGCACTTCTCTTGCCTCTTTCTGCACCCCTCTTCCCTCTTACTGCACCTCTGTTGCTTCTTTCTGCACTTCTCTTGCTTCTTTCTGCACCCCTTGTGCCTCTTTCTGCACCCCTTTTCCTCTTTCTGCACCTTTCTTGCCTCTCTCTGCACCTCTGTTCCTTCTTTCTGCACTTCTTTTGTTTCATTCTGTACCTCTTTTGCTTCTTTCTGCACCCCTCTTGCCTCTTTCTCCACCCCTCTTACCCCTTTCTGCATCTCTGTTGCTTGTTTCTGCACTTCTCTTGTCTCTTTCTCCATCCCTGTTCCCTATTTTTGCATCTCTGTTATTTCTTTCTGCACCTCTCCTGCTTCTTTCTGCACATCTTGTGCCTCATTCACACCCCTCTTCCCTCTTTCTGTACCCCTCTTGCCTCTTTCTACACCTCTGTTCCTTCTTTCTGCACTTCTTTTGTTTCATTCTGCATCTCTGTTGCTTCTTTCTGCACCCCTCTTGCCTCTTTCTCCACCACCCTCTTCCACCTTTCTGCATGTCTGTTGCTACTTTCTGCACTTCTTTTGTTTCTTTCTGTACCTCCCTTGCTTCTTTCTGCACCCCTCTTGCCTCTTTATCCACCCCTCTTACCCCTTTCTGCATCTCTGTTGCTTGTTTCTGCACCCCTCTTGCCTCTTTCTGTACCCCTCTTGCCTCTTTCTGCAGCTCTGTTCCTTCTTTCTGTACTTCTTTTGTTTCTTTCTGCACCTCTTTTGCTTCTTTCTGCACCCCTCTTCCCTCTTTCTGCACCCCTCTTTCTGCACCTCTGGTCCTTCTTTCTACACTTCTTTTGGTTCTTTCTGCACCTCTCTTGCTTCTTTCTGCACCCCCTTTCCTGCTTCTACAACACTCTTCCCTATTTCTGCACCCCTCTTGCGTCTTTCTGCACCCCTCTTGTCTCTTTCTGCACCACTGTTGCCTCTTTCTGCACTTCTTTTGCCTGTTTCTGCAACTCTCTTGTCTCTTTCATCACTTCTCTTGCTTCTTTCTGCACCTCTGTTTCTTCTTTCTGCACCCCTCTTACCTCTTTCTACACCCCTCTTCACTCTTTTTGCACCTCTCTTGCTTCTTTCTGCACCCCTGTTCCCTCTTTCTGCACCTCTCTTGCCTGTTTCTGTATATTTCTTGCATCTTTCTGCACCTCTCTTGCCTCTTTCTGCACCTCTGTTGCTTCTTTCTGCACTTCTCTTGCTTTTCCCCACACCTCTTGTGCTTCCTTCTGCACCCCTCTTGCCTCTTTCCACACCCCTCTTCCCTCTTTCTGCATCTCTTTCCTCTTTCTGCATCCCTGTTCCCTCTTTCTGTAGTTCTCTTGCCTCTTTCTGCACCTCTGTTGCTTCTTTCTGTACTTCTCTTGCCTTTTCTGCACTCCACTTGCCTCTTTCTGCACCACTGTTGGTACTTTCTGCACTCCCCTTGCTTCTTTCAGCACCTCTCTTGCCTCTTTCTGTACCCCTCTTGCCTCTTTCTGCACCCCTGTTCCCTATTTCTGCACCTCTCTTGCCTCTGTCTGCACCAGTGTTCCATCTTGCTGCACCTTATTTGCCTGTTTGTGCAACTTTCTTGCCTCTTTCTGCAGTTCTCTTGCCTCCTTCTGCACCTCTGTTGCTTATTTGTGCACTTCTCTTGCCTCTTTCTGCACCCCTCTTGCCTCTCTCTGCACCCATTTTGCTTCTTTCTGCACTTCTATTGCTTCTTTCTGTACCTCTCTTGCTTATTTCTGTCCCCGTTGCCTCTTTCTGCACCCCTCTTCCCTCTTTCCGCACCCCTCCTTCTACTTTCTGCACCTCTCTTGCCTCTTACTGCACTTCTCTTGCCTCTTTCTACATTACTGTTGCTTGTTTCTGGACTTCTCTTTCCTCTTTCTGCACCTCTCTTGCTTCTTTCTGCACCCCTGTTACGTGTTTCTGCACCCCTCTTCCCTCTTTCTGCACCTCTCTTTCCTCTTTCTATAGTTCTCTTGCCTCTTTCTGCACCTCTGTTGCTTCTTTCTGCACTTCTCTTGCTTCTTTCTGTACATCTCTTGCTTATTTCTGCACCCCTGTTGCATCTTTCTGCACCCCTCTTCCCTATTTCCGCACCCCTCCTTCTACTTTCTGCACCTCTCTTGCCTCTTTCTGCACTTCTCTTGCCTCTTTCTACATTTCTGTTGCTTGTTTCTGGTCTTCTCTGGCCTCTTTCTGCACCTCTCTTGCTTCTTTCTGCACCCCTCTTGCGTCTTTCTGTACCCCTCTCCCTTCTGTCTGTACCTCACTTGCTTATTTCTGAACTTCTCTTGCTTCTTTCTGCACATCTCTTGCCTCTTTCTGCATTTGTCTTGCTTCTTTCTATAACTTTCTTCCTTTTTCTGTACTTCTCTTCCTTCTTTCTGCACCTTTCTTCGTCTTTCTGCACTTCTCTTGCCTCTTTCTGTACCTTTCTTCCTCTTTCTGCACCTTTCTTGCTTCTTTCTGCACATCTCTTGCTTCATTCTGTACCTCTCTTGCTTATTTCTGTACTTCTCTTGCCTCTTTCTGAACTTATCTTGCCTCTTTTTGCACTTCTCTTGCATCTTTCTGCACACTGTTTCCTCTTTCTATACCTCTGTTGCTTCTTTCTGCACTTTATTTGCTTCGTTCTGCACTTTTCTTGCTTCTTTCTGTACCTCTCTTGCCTCTTTCTGTGCCTCTTGTTTTTGTCTACACCTCTTTTGCTTCTTTCTGCACATCTCTTGCTTCTTTCTGTGCTTCTCTTGCCTCTTTCTCTACCTTTCTTCCTCTTTCTGCACCGCTCTTGCTTTTTCTGCTCCTCTCTTTCTTCTTTCTGCACCTCTCTTGTTTCTTTCTGTACTTCTCTTGCCTCTTTCTGCACTTCACTTGCCTCTTTCTGGACTTCTCTTCCCTCTATATGCACATTTCTTCCTCAATCTGCACCTCTCTTGCTTCTTTTATCACTTGTCTTGCCTCTTTCTGCACTTCTCTTGCCTCTTTCTGTATATTATTTCCTCTTTCTGCACCTCTATTGCTTCTTTCTGCACCTCTTTTGCTCGTTCTGCACTTCATTTGCTCGTTCTGCACTTCTCTTGCTTCTTTCTGCACCCCTCTTGCCTCTTTCTGTACCCCTTTTGCTTCATTCTGTACCTCTCTTACCTCTTTCTGCACATCTCTTGCTTCTTTCTGCGCTTCTCTTGCCACTTTCTGTACCTTTCTTCCTCTTTCTGCACTGCTCCTGCTTTTTTCTGCTCCTCTCTTGCTTTCTACTGCACCTCTCTTGTTTCTCTCTGTACTTCTCTTGCCTCTTTATGCACTTCACTTGCCTCTTTCTGCACTTCTCTTCCCTCTTTATGCACATTTCTTCCTCTATCTGTACATCTCTTGCTTCTTTAGTCACTTCTCTTGCGTCTTTAACACCTATCTTGCCTCTTTCTGTACCTCACTCTCTTCTTTCTGTGCCTCTCTTGATTATTTCTGCACCTCTCTTGCTTCTTTCTGTACCTTTCTTCCTCTTTCTGCATCTTTCTTCCTCTTTCTGCACCTTTCTTCTTCTTTCTGCATATTTCTTCCTGTTTCTGCATCTCTCGTGCCTCTTTCTGCACCTCTCTTGCCTCTTTCTGCACCTCTCTTGCCTCTTTCTGCACCTCTCTTGCTTCTTTCTGCACATCTCTTTCTTCTTTTTGCACATCTCTTGCTTTTTTTTGCACCTCTCTTGCCTCTTTCTGTACCTCTCTTTCCTCTTTCTGCACCTCTCTTGGCTCTTTCTGAACCTCACTCTCTACTTTCTGCACCTCTCCTGCTTCTTTTTGCACCTCTCTTGCATCTTTCTGTACCTCTCTTTCCTCTTTCTGCACCTTTCTTGGCTCTTTCTGAACCTCACTCCCTATTTTCTGCACCTCTGTTCCTTCTTTCTGCACCTCTCTTGCTTCTTTCTGCACTTCTCTTGCTTCTTTCTGCACTTTTTTGCCTCTTTCTGCACCTCTCTTGCTTCTTTCTGCACTTCTCTTGACTCTTTCAGTACCTTTGTTGCATCTTTCTGTACCTCTCATTCTTCTTTCTCTAATTCTCTCGCCTTTTTCTGTACCTTTCTTGCTTCTTCTTGCACCTCTCTTGCTTCTTTCTGTACCTCTCTTGCCTTTTTCCGCACCTCTCTTGCCTCTTTCATCACTTCTCTTGCTTCTTTCTGTACCTCTCTTGCTTCTTCCTGCACGTCTCTTGCCTCTGTCTGCACCTTTCTTGCCTCTCTGCACTTCTCTTGCTTCTTTCTGTACCTTTCTTCCTCGTTCTGGACTTCTTTTGCCTCTTTCTGTATTTCTGTTCCTTCTTTCTGCAACTTTCTTCCTTTTTCTGCACTTCTCTTGCCTCTTTCTGCAGTTCTCTTGCTTCCTTCTATATATTTCTTCCTCTTTCTGCACTTCTCTTGCCTCTTTCTGTAACTTTCTTCTTTTTTCTGCACCGCTCTTGCTTTTATCGGCTCCTCTCTTGCTTCTTTATGCACCTCTTTTGTTTCTTTCTGCACTTCTCTTGCCTCTTTCTGTACTTCTCTTGCCTCTTTCTGCACTTCACTTACCTCTTTCTGCACTTCACTTGCCTCTTTATGCACATTCATCTTCTTTCTACACCTCTCTTGCTTCTTTCATCACTTCTCTTGCCTCTTTCTGCACCTCTCTTGCCTCTTTCTACACCTCTCTTGCTTCTTTCAGCACCCCTCTTGCCTCTTTCTGCACCTCACTCTCTTCTTTCTGTACCTCTCTTGCTTCTTTCTGCACCTCAATTGCTTCTTTCTGCACCTCACTATCTTCTTTCTGCACCTCTATACCTTCTTTCTGAACTTCTCTTGCTTCTTTATATGCCTTTCTTCCTCTTTCTGCACTGCTCCTGCTTTTTTCTGCTCTTCTCTTGCTTCCTACTGCACCTCTCTTGTTTCTTTCTGTACTTCTCTTGCCTCTTTATGCACTTCACTTGCCTCTTTCTGGACTTCTCTTCCTCTTTATGCACATTTCTTTCTCTATCTGTACATCTCTTGCTTCTTTCGTCACTTCTCTTGCGTCTTTAGCACCTCTCTTTCCTCTTTCCGCACCTATCTTGCCTCTTTCTGTACCTCACTCTCTTCTTTCTGCACCTCTCTTGATTCTTTCTGCACCTCTCTTGCTTCTTTCTGCACCTTTCTTCCTCTTTCTGCATCTTTCTTCCTCTTTCTGCACTTTTCTTCCTCTTTCAGCATCTTTCTTCCTATTTCTGCACCTCTCGTGCCTCTTTCTGCACCTCTCTTGCCTCTTTCTGCACCTCTCTTGCTTCTTTCTGCACATCTTTCTTCTTTTGCACATCTCTTGCTTCTTTTGCACCTCTCTTGCCTCTTTCTGTACCTCTCTTTCCTCTTTTCTGCACCTCTCTTGGCTCTTTCTGAACCTCACTCTCTACTTTCTGCACCTCTCTTGCTTCTTTTACACCTCTCTTGCATCTTTCTGTACCTCTCTTTCCTCTTTCTGCACCTCTCTTGGCTCTTTCTGAACCTCACTCTCTACTTTCTGCACCTCTGTTCCTTCTTTCTGCACCTCTCTTGCTTCTTTCTGCACTGCTCTTGCTTCTTTCTATACCTTTCTTTGTCTTTATGCACCTTTATTCCTCTTTCTACAGTTCTCTTGCTTCTTTCTGCACTTTTTTGCCTCTTTCTGCACCTCTCTTGCTTCTTTCTGCACTTTTCTTGACTCTTTCCAGTACCTTTCTTGCATCTTTCTGTACCTCTCATTCTTCTTTCTCTAATACTCTTGCCTTTTACGTTACCTTTCTTGCTTCTTCCTGCACCTCTCTTGCTTCTTTCTGTACCTCTCTTGCTTTTTTCCACACCTCTCTTGCCTCTTTCATCACTTCTCTTGCTTCTTTCTGTACCTCTCTTGCTTCTTCCTGCACGTCTCTTGCCTCTGTCTGCACCTTTCTTGCCTCTTTCTGCACTTCTCTTGCTTCTTTCTGTAACTTTCTTCCTCGTTCTGGACTTCTTTTGCCTCTTTCTGTATTTCTGTTCCTTCTTTCTGCACCTTTCTTCCTTTTTCTGCACTTCTCTTGCCTCTTCCTGCAGTTCTCTTGCTTCCTTCTATATATTTCTTCCTCTTTCTGCACTTCTCTTGCCTCTTTCTGTAACTTTCTTCCTCTTTCTGCACCTCTCTTGCTTTTATCGGATCCTCTCTTGCTTCTTTATGCACCTCTTTTGTTTCTTTCTGAACTTCTCTTGCTTCTTTCAGCACCCCTCTTGCCTCTTTCTGCACCTCACTCTCTTCTTTCTGTACCTCTCTTGCTTCTTTCTGCACCTCAATTGCTTCTTTCTGCACCTCACTATCTTCTTTCTGCACCTCTATAGCTTCTTTCTGAACTTCTCTTGCTTCTTTCTATGCCTTTCTTCCTCTTTCTGCACTGCTCCTGCTTTTTTCTGCTCTCTCTTGCTTCCTACTGCACCTCTCTTGTTTCTTTCTGTACTTCTCTTGCCTCTTTATGCACTTCACTTGCCTCTTTCTGGACTTCTCTTCCCTCTTTATGCACATTTCTTTCTCTATCTGTACATCTCTTGCTTCTTTCAACACTTCTCTTGCGTCTTTAGGACCTCTCTTTCCTCTTTCAGCACCTATCTTGCCTCTTTCTGTACCTCACTCTCTTCCTTCTGTACCTCTCTTGATTCTTTCTGCACCTCTCTTGCTTCTTTCTGCACCTTTCTTCCTCTTTCTGCATCTTTCTTCCTCTTTCTGCACCTTTCTTCCTCTTTCAGCATTTTTCTTCCTATTTCTGCACCTCTCGTGCCTCTTTCTGCACCTCTCTTGCCTCTTTCTGCACATCTCTTGCTTTTTTTTGCACCTCTCTTGCCTCTTTCTGTACCTCTCTTTCCTCTTTCTGCACCTCTCTTGGCTCTTTCTGAACCTCACTCTCTACTTTCTGCACCTCTCCTGCTTCTTTTTGCACCTCTCTTGCATCTTTCTGTACCTCTCTTTCCTCTTTCTGCACCTTTCTTGGCTCTTTCTGAACCTCACTCCCTATTTTCTGAACCTCTGTTCCTTCTTTCTGCACCTCTCTTGCTTCTTTCTGCACTACTCTTGCTTCTTTCTGCACTTTTTGCCTCTTTCTGCACCTCTCTTGCTTCTTTCTGCACTTCTCTTGACTCTTTCAGTACCTTTGTTGCATCTTTCTGTACCTCTCATTCTTCTTTCTCTAATTCTCTCGCCTTTTTCTGTACCTTTCTTGCTTCTTCCTGCACCTCTCTTGCTTCTTTCTGTACCTCTCTTGCCTCTTTCTGCACCTCTCTTGCTTCTTTTTGCACTTCTCTTGACTCTTTCAGTACCTTTGTTGCATCTTTCTGTACCTCTCATTCTTCTTTCTCTTATTCTCTCGCCTTTTTCTGTACCTTTCTTGCTTCTTCTTGCACCTCTCTTGCTTCTTTCTGTACCTCTCTTGCCTTTTTCCGCACCTCTCTTGCCTCTTTCATCACTTCTCTTGCTTCTTTCTGTACCTCTCTTGCTTCTTCCTGCACGTCTCTTGCCTCTGTCTGCACCTTTCTTGCCTCTTTCTGCACTTCTCTTGCTTCTTTCTGTATCTTTCTTCCTCGTTCTGGACTTCTTTTGCCTCTTTCTGTATTTCTGTTCCTTCTTTCTGCACCTTTCTTCCTTTTTCTGCACTTCTCTTGCCTCTTTCTGCAGTTCTCTTGCTTCCTTCTATATATTTCTTCCTCTTTCTGCACTTCTCTTGCCTCTTTCTGTAACTTTCTTCCTTTTTCTGCATTGCTCTTGCTTTTATCGGCTCCTCTCTTGCTTCTTTATGCACCTCTTTTGTTTCTTTCTGCACTTCTCTTGCCTCTTTCTGTACTTCTCTTGCCTCTTTCTGCACTTCACTTACCTCTTTCTGCACTTCACTTGCCTCTTTATGCACATTCATCTTCTTTCTACACCTCTCTTGCTTCTTTCATCACTTCTCTTGCCTCTTTCTGCACCTCTCTTGCCTCTTTCTATACCTCTCTTGCTTCTTTCAGCACCCCTCTTGCCTCTTTCTGCACCTCACTCTCTTCTTTCTGTACCTCTTTTGCTTCTTTCTGCACCTCAATTGCTTCTTTCTGCACCTCACTATCTTCTTTCTGCACCTCTATACCTTCTTTCTGAACTTCTCTTGCTTCTTTCTATGCCTTTCTTCCTCTTTCTGCACTGCTCCTGCTTTTTTCTGCTCCTCTCTTGCTTCCTACTGCACCTCTCTTGTTTCTTTCTGTACTTCTCTTGCCTCTTTATGCACTTCACTTGCCTCTTTCTGGACTTCTCTTCCTCTTTATGCACATTTCTTTCTCTATCTGTACATCTCTTGCTTCTTTCGTCACTTCTCTTGCGTCTTTAGCACCTCTCTTTCCTCTTTCCGCACCTATCTTGCCTCTTTCTGTACCTCACTCTCTTCTTTCTGCACCTCTCTTGATTCTTTCTGCACCTCTCTTGCTTCTTTCTGCACCTTTCTTCCTCTTTCTGCATCTTTCTTCCTCTTTCTGCACCTTTCTTCCTCTTTCAGCATCTTTCTTCCTATTTCTGCACCTCTCGTGCCTCTTTCTGCACCTCTCTTGCCTCTTTCTGCACCTCTCTTGCTTCTTTCTGCACATCTTTCTTCTTTTTGCACATCTCTTGCTTCTTTTTGCACCTCTCTTGCCTCTTTCTGTACCTCTCTTTCCTCTTTCTGCACCTCTCTTGGCTCTTTCTGAACCTCACTCTCTACTTTCTGCACCTCTCTTGCTTCTTTTTGCACCTCTCTTGCATCTTTCTGTACCTCTCTTTCCTCTTTCTGCACCTCTCTTGGCTCTTTCTGAACCTCACTCTCTACTTTCTGCACCTCTGTTCCTTCTTTCTGCACCTCTCTTGCTTCTTTCTGCACTGCTCTTGCTTCTTTCTATACCTTTCTTTGTCTTTATGCACCTTTCTTCCTCTTTCTACAGTTCTCTTGCTTCTTTCTGCACTTTTTTGCCTCTTTCTGCACCTCTCTTGCTTCTTTCTGCACTTCTCTTGACTCTTTCAGTACCTTTCTTGCACCTTTCTGTACCTCTCATTCTTCTTTCTCTAATACTCTTGCCTTTTACGTTACCTTTCTTGCTTCTTCCTGCACCTCTCTTGCTTCTTTCTGTACCTCTCTTGCTTTTTTCCACACCTCTCTTGCCTCTTTCATCACTTCTCTTGCTTCTTTCTGTACCTCTCTTTGCTTCTTCCTGCACGTCTCTTGCCTCTGTCTGCACCTTTCTTGCCTCTTTCTGCACTTCTCTTGCTTCTTTCTGTACCTTTCTTCCTCGTTCTGGACTTCTTTTGCCTCTTTCTGTATTTCTGTTCCTTCTTTCTGCACCTTTCTTCCTTTTTCTGCACTTCTCTTGCCTCTTCCTGCAGTTCTCTTGCTTCCTTCTATATATTTCTTCCTCTTTCTGCACTTCTCTTGCCTCTTTCTGTAACTTTCTTCCTCTTTCTGCACATCTCTTGCTTTTATCGGCTTCTCTCTTGCTTCTTTATGCACCTCTTTTGTTTCTTTCTGCACTTCTCTTGCCTCTTTCTGTACTTCTCTTGCCTCTTTCTGCACTTCAGTTGCCTCTTTCTGCACTTCACTTGCCTCTTTATGCACATTCATCTTCTTTCTACACCTCTCTTGCTTCTTTCAGCACCCCTCTTGCCTCTTTCTGCACCTCACTCTCTTCTTTCTGTACCTCTCTTGCTTCTTTCTGCACCTCAATTGCTTCTTTCTGTACCTCACTCTCTTCTTTCTGCGCCTCTCTTGATTCTTTCTGCACCTCTCTTGCTTCTTTCTGCACCTTTCTTCCTCTTTCTGCATATTTCTTCCTCTTTCTGCACCTTTCTTCCTCTTTCAGCATCTTTCTTCCTATTTCTGCATCTCTCTTGACTCTTTCTGCACCTCTCTTGCCTGTTTCTGCACCTCTCTTGCTTCTTTCTGCACATCTCTTTCTTCTTTTTGCACATCTCTTGCTTTTTTTTGCACCTCTCTTGCCTCTTTCTGTACCTCTCTTTCCTCTTTCTGCACCTCTCTTGGCTCTTTCTGAACCTCACTCTCTACTTTCTGCACCTCTCCTGCTTCTTTTTGCACCTCTCTTGTATCTTTCTGTACCTCTCTTTCCTCTTTCTGCACCTTTCTTGGCTCTTTCTGAACCTCACTCCCTATTTTCTGCACCTCTGTTCCTTCTTTCTGCACCTCTCTTTGCTTCTTTCTGCACTTCTCTTGCTTCTTTCTGCACTTTTTGCCTCTTTCTGCACCTCTCTTGCTTCTTTCTGCACTTCTCTTGGCTCTTTCAGTACCTTTGTTGCATCTTTCTGTACCTCTCATTCTTCTTTCTCTAATTCTCTCGACTTTTTCTGTACCTTTCTTGCTTCTTCTTGCACCTCTCTTGCTTCTTTCTGTACCTCTCTTGCCTTTTTCCGCACCTCTCTTGCCTCTTTCATCACTTCTCTTGCTTCTTTCTGTACCTCTCTTGCTTCTTCCTGCACGTCTCTTGCCTCTGTCTGCACCTTTCTTGCCTCTTTCTGCACTTCTCTTGCTTGTTTCTGTACCTTTCTTCCTCGTTCTGGACTTCTTTTGCCTCTTTCTGTATTTCTGTTCCTTCTTTCTGCACCTTTCTTCCTTTTTCTGCACTTCTCTTGCCTCTTTCTGCAGTTCTCTTGCTTCCTTCTATATATTTCTTCCTCTTTCTGCACTTCTCTTGCCTCTTTCTGTAACTTTCTTCCTTTTTCTGCACCACTCTTGCTTTTATCGGCTCCTCTCTTGCTTCTTTATGCACCTCTTTTGTTTCTTTCTGCACTTCTCTTGCCTCTTTCTGTACTTCTCTTGCCTCTTTCTGCACTTCACTTACCTCTTTCTGCACTTCACTTGCCTCTTTATGCACATTCATCTTCTTTCTACACCTCTCTTGCTTCTTTCATCACTTCTCTTGCCTCTTTCTGCACCTCTCTTGCCTCTTTCTACACCTCTCTTGCTTCTTTCAGCACCCTCTTGCCTCTTTCTGCACCTCACTCTCTTCTTTCTGTAGCTCTCTTGCTTCTTTCTGCACCTCAATTGCTTCTTTCTGCACCTCACTATCTTCTTTCTGCACCTCTATACCTTCTTTCTGAACTTCTCTTGCTTCTTTCTATGCCTTTCTTCCTCTTTCTGCACTGCTCCTGCTTTTTTCTGCTCCTCTCTTGCTTCCTACTGCACCTCTCTTGTTTCTTTCTGTACTTCTCTTGCCTCTTTATGCACTTCACTTGCCTCTTTCTGGACTTCTCTTCCCTCTTTATGCACATTTCTTTCTCTATCTGTACATCTCTTGCGTCTTTAGCACCTCTCTTTCCTCTTTCCGCACCTATCTTGCCTCTTTCTGTACCTCACTCTCTTCTTTCTGCACCTCTCTTGATTCTTTCTGCACCTCTCTTGCTTCTTTCTGCACCTTTCTTGCTTCTTTCTGCACCTTTCTTCCTCTTTCTGCATCTTTCTTCCTCTTTCTGCACCTTTCTTCCTCTTTCAGCATCTTTCTTCCTATTTCTGCACCTCTCGTGCCTCTTTCTGCACCTCTCTTGCCTCTTTCTGCACCTCTCTTGCTTCTTTCTGCACATCTTTCTTCTTTTTGCACATCTCTTGCTTCTTTTTGCACCTCTCTTGCCTCTTTCTGTACCTCTCTTTCCTCTTTCTGCACCTCTCTTGGCTCTTTCTGAACCTCACTCTCTACTTTCTGCACCTCTCTTGCTTCTTTTACACCTCTCTTGCATCTTTCTGTACCTCTCTTTCCTCTTTCTGCACCTCTCTTGGCTCTTTCTGAACCTCACTCTCTACTTTCTGCACCTCTGTTCCTTCTTTCTGCACCTCTCTTGCTTCTTTCTGCACTGCTCTTGCTTCTTTCTATACCTTTCTTTGTCTTTATGCACCTTTCTTCCTCTTTCTACAGTTCTCTTGCTTCTTTCTGCACTTTTTGCCTCTTTCTGCACCTCTCTTGCTTCTTTCTGCACTTCTCTTGACTCTTTCAGTACCTTTCTTGCATCTTTCTGTACCTCTCATTCTTCTTTCTCTAATACTCTTGCCTTTTATGTTACCTTTCTTGCTTCTTCCTGCACCTCTCTTGCTTCTTTCTGTACCTCTCTTGCTTTTTTCCACACCTCTCTTGCCTCTTTCATCACTTCTCTTACTTCTTTCTGTACCTCTCTTGCTTCTTCCTGCACCTTTTCTTGCCTCTCTGCACTTCTCTTGCTTCTTTCTGTACCTTTCTTCCTCGTTCTGGACTTCTTTTGCCTCTTTCTGTATTTCTGTTCCTTCTTTCTGCACCTTTCTTCCTTTTTCTGCACTTCTCTTGCCTCTTCCTGCAGTTCTCTTGCTTCCTTCTATATATTTCTTCCTCTTTCTGCACTTCTCTTGCCTCTTTCTGTAACTTTCTTCCTCTTTCTGCACCTCTCTTGCTTTTATCGGCTCCTCTCTTGCTTCTTTATGCACCTATTTTGTTTCTTTCTGAACTTCTCTTGCCTCTTTCTGTACTTCTCTTGCCTCTTTCTGCACTTCACTTGCATCTTTCTGCACTTCACTTGCCTCTTTATGCACATTCATCTTCTTTCTGCATCTCTCTTGCTTCTTTCATCACTTCTCTTGCCTCTTTCTGCACCTCTCTTGCCTCTTTCTACACCTCTCTTGCTTCTTTCAGCACCCCTCTTGCCTCTTTCTGCATCTCACTCTCTTCTTTCTGTACCTCTCTTGCTTCTTTCTGCACCTCAATTGCTTCTTTCTGCACCTCACTATCTTCTTTCTGCACCTCTATAGCTTCTTTCTGAACTTCTCTTGCTTCTTTCTATGCCTTTCTTCCTCTTTCTGCACTGCTCCTGCTTTTTTCTGCTCCTCTCTTGCTTCCTACTGCACCTCTCTTGTTTCTTTCTGTACTTCTCTTGCCTCTTTATGCACTTCACTTGCCTCTTTCTGGACTTCTCTTCCCTCTTTATGCACATTTCTTTCTCTATCTGTACATCTCTTGCTTCTTTCGACACTTCTCTTGCGTCTTTAGGACCTCTCTTTCCTCTTTCAGCACCAATCTTGCCTCTTTCTGTACCTCACTCTTCTTTCTGCACCTCTCTTGATTCTTTCTGCACCTCTCTTGCCTCTTTCTACACCTCTCTTGCTTCTTTCAGCACCCCTCTTGCCTCTTTCTGCACCTCACTCTCTTCTTTCTGTACCTCTCTTGCTTCTTTCTGCACCTCAATTGCTTCTTTCTGTACCTCACTCTCTTCTTTCTGCGCCTCTCTTGATTCTTTCTGCACCTCTCTTGCTTCTTTCTGCACCTTTCTTCCTCTTTCTGCATATTTCTTCCTCTTTCTGCACCTTTCTTCCTCTTTCAGCATCTTTTCTTCCTATTTCTGCATCTCTCTTGACTCTTTCTGCACCTCTCTTGCCTGTTTCTGCACCTCTCTTGCTTCTTTCTGCACATCTCTTTCTTCTTTTTGCACATCTCTTGCTTTTTTGCACCTCTCTTGCCTCTTTCTGTACCTCTCTTTCCTCTTTCTGCACCTCTCTTGGCTCTTTCTGAACCTCACTCTCTACTTTCTGCACCTCTCCTGCTTCTTTTTGCACCTCTCTGTATCTTTCTGTACCTCTCTTTCCTCTTTCTGCACCTTTCTTGGCTCTTTCTGAACCTCACTCCCTATTTTCTGCACCTCAGTTCCTTCTTTCTGCACCTCTCTTGCTTCTTTCTGCACTTCTCTTGCTTCTTTCTGCACTTTTTGCCTCTTTCTGCACCTCTCTTGCTTCTTTCTGCACTTCTCTTGACTCTTTCAGTACCTTTGTTGCATCTTTCTGTACCTCTCATTCTTCTTTCTCTAATTCTCTCGACTTTTTCTGTACCTTTCTTGCTTCTTTCTTGCACCTCTCTTGCTTCTTTCTGTACCTCTCTTGCCTTTTTCCGCACCTCTCTTGCCTCTTTCATCACTTCTCTTGCTTCTTTCTGTACCTCTCTTGCTTCTTCCTGCACGTCTCTTGCCTCTGTCTGCACCTTTCTTGCCTCTTTCTGCACTTCTCTTGCTTGTTTCTGTACCTTTCTTCCTCGTTCTGGACTTCTTTTGCCTCTTTCTGTATTTCTGTTCCTTCTTTCTGCACCTTTCTTCCTTTTTCTGCACTTCTCTTGCCTCTTTCTGCAGTTCTCTTGCTTCCTTCTATATATTTCTTCCTCTTTCTGCACTTCTCTTGCCTCTTTCTGTAACTTTCTTCCTTTTTCTGCACCACTCTTGCTTTTATCGGCTCCTCTCTTGCTTCTTTATGCACCTCTTTTGTTTCTTTCTGCACTTCTCTTGCCTCTTTCTGTACTTCTCTTGCCTCTTTCTGCACTTCACTTACCTCTTTCTGCACTCCACTTGCCTCTTTATGCACATTCATCTTCTTTCTACACCTCTCTTGCTTCTTTCATCACTTCTCTTGCCTCTTTCTGCACCTCTCTTGCCTCTTTCTACACCTCTCTTGCTTCTTTCAGCACCCCTCTTGCCTCTTTCTGCACCTCACTCTCTTCTTTCTGTAGCTCTCTTGCTTCTTTCTGCACCTCAATTGCTTCTTTCTGCACCTCACTATCTTCTTTCTGCACCTCTATACCTTCTTTCTGAACTTCTCTTGCTTCTTTCTATGCCTTTCTTCCTCTTTCTGCACTGCTCCTGCTTTTTTCTGCTCCTCTCTTGCTTCCTACTGCACCTCTCTTGTTTCTTTCTGTACTTCTCTTGCCTCTTTATGCACTTCACTTGCCTCTTTCTGGACTTCTCTTCCTCTTTATGCACATTTCTTTCTCTATCTGTACATCTCTTGCGTCTTTAGCACCTCTCTTTCCTCTTTCCGCACCTATCTTGCCTCTTTCTGTACCTCACTCTCTTCTTTCTGCACCTCTCTTGATTCTTTCTGCACCTCTCTTGCTTCTTTCTGCACCTTTCTTGCTTCTTTCTGCACCTTTCTTCCTCTTTCTGCATCTTTCTTCCTCTTTCTGCACCTTTCTTCCTCTTTCAGCATCTTTCTTCCTATTTCTGCACCTCTCGTGCCTCTTTCTGCACCTCTCTTGCCTCTTTCTGCACCTCTCTTGCTTCTTTCTGCACATCTTTCTTCTTTTTGCACATCTTTCTTCTTTTTGCACATCTCTTGCTTCTTTTTGCACCTCTCTTGCCTCTTTCTGTACCTCTCTTTCCTCTTTCTGCACCTCTCTTGGCTCTTTCTGAACCTCACTCTCTACTTTCTGCACCTCTCTCTTGCTTCTTTTTACACCTCTCTTGCATCTTTCTGTACCTCTCTTTCCTCTTTCTGCACCTCTCTTGGCTCTTTCTGAACCTCACTCTCTACTTTCTGCACCTCTGTTCCTTCTTTCTGCACCTCTCTTGCTTCTTTCTGCACTGCTCTTGCTTCTTTCTATACCTTTCTTTGTCTTTATGCACCTTTCTTCCTCTTTCTACAGTTCTCTTGCTTCTTTCTGCACTTTTTGCCTCTTTCTGCACCTCTCTTGCTTCTTTCTGCACTTCTCTTGACTCTTTCAGTACCTTTCTTGCATCTTTCTGTACCTCTCATTCTTCTTTCTCTAATACTCTTGCCTTTTACGTTACCTTTCTTGCTTCTTCCTGCACCTCTCTTGCTTCTTTCTGTACCTCTCTTGCTTTTTCCACACCTCTCTTGCCTCTTTCATCACTTCTCTTACTTCTTTCTGTACCTCTCTTGCTTCTTCCTGCACGTCTATTGCCTCTGTCTGCACCTTTCTTGCCTCTTTCTGCACTTCTCTTGCTTCTTTCTGTACCTTTCTTCCTCGTTCTGGACTTCTTTGCCTCTTTCTGTATTTCTGTTCCTTCTTTCTGCACCTTTCTTCCTTTTTCTGCACTTCTCTTGCCTCTTCCTGCAGTTCTCTTTGCTTCCTTCTATATATTTCTTCCTCTTTCTGCACTTCTCTTGCCTCTTTCTGTAACTTTCTTCCTCTTTCTGCACCTCTCTTGCTTTTATCGGCTCCTCTCTTGCTTCTTTATGCACCTATTTTGTTTCTTTCTGAACTTCTCTTGCCTCTTTCTGTACTTCTCTTGCCTCTTTCTGCACTTCACTTGCATCTTTCTGCACTTCACTTGCCTCTTTATGCACATTCATCTTCTTTCTGCACCTCTCTTGCTTCTTTCATCACTTCTCTTGCCTCTTTCTGCACCTCTCTTGCCTCTTTCTACACCTCTCTTGCTTCTTTCAGCACCCCTCTTGCCTCTTTCTGCATCTCACTCTCTTCTTTCTGTACCTCTCTTGCTTCTTTCTGCACCTCAATTGCTTCTTTCTGCACCTCACTATCTTCTTTCTGCACCTCTATAGCTTCTTTCTGAACTTCTCTTGCTTCTTTCTATGCCTTTCTTCCTCTTTCTGCACTGCTCCTGCTTTTTTCTGCTCCTCTCTTGCTTCCTACTGCACCTCTCTTGTTTCTTTCTGTACTTCTCTTGCCTCTTTATGCACTTCACTTGCCTCTTTCTGGACTTCTCTTCCCTCTTTATGCACATTTCTTTCTCTATCTGTACATCTCTTGCTTCTTTCGACACTTCTCTTGCGTCTTTAGGACCTCCCTTTCCTCTTTCAGCACCAATCTTGCCTCTTTCTGTACCTCACTCTTCTTTCTGCACCTCTCTTGATTCTTTCTGCACCTCTCTTGCTTCTTTCTGCACCTTTCTTCCTCTTTCTGCATCTTTCTTCCTCTTTCTGCACCTTTCTTCCTCTTTCAGCATCTTTCTTCCTATTTCTGCACCTCTCGTGCCTCTTTCTGCACCTCTCTTGCCTCTTTTCTGCACATCTCTTGCTTTTTTTGCACCTCTCTTGCCTCTTTCTGTACCTCTCTTTCCTCTTTCTGCACCTCTCTTGGCTCTTTCTGAACCTCACTCTCTACTTTCTGCACCTCTCCTGCTTCTTTTTGCACCTCTCTTGCATCTTTCTGTACCTCTCTTTCCTCTTTCTGCACCTTTCTTGGCTCTTTCTGAACCTCACTCCCTATTTTCTGCACCTCTGTTCCTTCTTTCTGCACCTCTCTTGCTTCTTTCTGCACTTCTCTTGCTTCTTTCTGCACTTTTTGCCTCTTTCTGCACCTCTCTTGCTTCTTTCTGCACTTCTCTTGACTCTTTCAGTACCTTTGTTGCATCTTTCTGTACTCTCATTCTTCTTTCTCTAATTCTCTCGCCTTTTTCTGTACCTTTCTTGCTTCTTCCTGCACCTCTCTTGCTTCTTTCTGTACCTCTCTTGCCTTTTTCCGCACCTCTCTTGCCTCTTTCATCACTTCTCTTGCTTCTTTCTGTACCTCTCTTGCTTCTTCCTGCACGTCTCTTGCCTCTGTCTGCACCTTTCTTGCCTCTTTCTGCACTTCTCTTGCTTCTTTCTGTACCTTTCTTCCTTGTTCTGGACTTCTTTTGCCTCTTTCTGTATTTCTGTTCCTTCTTTCTGCACCTTTCTTCCTTTTTCTGCACTTCTCTTGCCTCTTTCTGCAGTTCTCTTGCTTCCTTCTATATATTTCTTCCTCTTTCTGTACTTCTCTTGCCTCTTTCTGTAACTTTCTTCCTTCTTCTGCACCGCTCTTGCTTTTATCGGCTCCTCTCTTGCTTCTTTATGCACCTCTTTTGTTTCTTTCTGCACTTCTCTTGCCTCTTTCTGTACTTCTCTTGCCTCTTTCTGCACTTCACTTACCTCTTTCTGCACTTCACTTGCCTCTTTATGCACATTCATCTTCTTTCTACACCTCTCTTGCTTCTTTCATCACTTCTCTTGCCTCTTTCTGCACCTCTCTTGCCTCTTTCTACACCTCTCTTGCTTCTTTCAGCACCCCTCTTGCCTCTTTCTGCACCTCACTCTCTTCTTTCTGTACCTCTTTTGCTTCTTTCTGCACCTCAATTGCTTCTTTCTGCACCTCACTATCTTCTTTCTGCACCTCTATACCTTCTTTCTGAACTTCTCTTGCTTCTTTCTATGCCTTTCTTCCTCTTTCTGCACTGCTCCTGCTTTTTTCTGCTCTTCTCTTGCTTCCTACTGCACCTCTCTTGTTTCTTTCTGTACTTCTCTTGCCTCTTTATGCACTTCACTTGCCTCTTTCTGGACTTCTCTTCCCTCTTTATGCACATTTCTTTCTCTATCTGTACATCTCTTGCTTCTTTCGTCACTTCTCTTGCGTCTTTAGCACCTCTCTTTCCTCTTTCCGCACCTATCGTGCCTCTTTCTGTACCTCACTCTCTTCTTTCTGCACCTCTCTTGATTCTTTCTGCACCTCTCTTGCTTCTTTCTGTACCTTTCTTCCTCTTTCTGCATCTTTCTTCCTCTTTCTGCACCTTTCTTCCTCTTTCAGCATCTTTCTTCCTATTTCTGCACCTCTCATGCCTCTTTCTGCACCTCTCTTGCCTCTTTCTGCACCTCTCTTGCTTCTTTCTGCACATCTTTCTTCTTTTTGCACATCTCTTGCTTCTTTTTGCACCTCTCTTGCCTCTTTCTGTACCTCTCTTTCCTCTTTCTGCACCTCTCTTGGCTCTTTCTGAACCTCACTCTCTACTTTCTGCACCTCTCTTGCTTCTTTTTACACCTCTCTTGCATCTTTCTGTACCTCTCTTTCCTCTTTCTGCACCTCTCTTGGCTCTTTCTGAACCTCACTCTCTACTTTCTGCACCTCTGTTCCTTCTTTCTGCACCTCTCTTGCTTCTTTCTGCACTGCTCTTGCTTCTTTCTATACCTTTCTTTGTCTTTATGCACCTTTCTTCCTCTTTCTACAGTTCTCTTGCTTCTTTCTGCACTTTTTTGCCTCTTTCTGCACCTCTCTTGCTTCTTTCTGCACTTCTCTTGACTCTTTCAGTACCTTTCTTGCATCTTTCTGTACCTCTCATTCTTCTTTCTCTAATACTCTTGCCTTTTACGTTACCTTTCTTGCTTCTTCCTGCACCTCTCTTGCTTCTTTCTGTACCTCTCTTGCTTTTTTCCACACCTCTCTTGCCTCTTTCATCACTTCTCTTGCTTCTTTCTGTACCTCTCTTGCTTCTTCCTGCACGTCTCTTGCCTCTGTCTGCACCTTTCTTGCCTCTTTCTGCACTTCTCTTGCTTCTTTCTGTACCTTTCTTCCTCGTTCTGGACTTCTTTTGCCTCTTTCTGTATTTCTGTTCCTTCTTTCTGCACCTTTCTTCCTTTTTCTGCACTTCTCTTGCCTCTTCCTGCAGTTCTCTTGCTTCCTTCTATATATTTCTTCCTCTTTCTGCACTTCTCTTGCCTCTTTCTGTAACATTCTTCCTCTTTCTGCACCTCTCTTGCTTTTATCGGCTCCTCTCTTGCTTCTTTATGCACCTCTTTTGTTTCTTTCTGCACCTCTCTTGCCTCTTTCTGCACCTCTCTTGCTTCTTTCTGCACATCTTTCTTCTTTTGCACATCTCTTGCTTCTTTTTGCACCTCTCTTGCCTCTTTCTGTACCTCTCTTTCCTCTTTCTGCACCTCTCTTGGCTCTTTCTGAACCTCACTCTCTACTTTCTGCACCTCTCTTGCTTCTTTTTGCACCTCTCTTGCATCTTTCTGTACCTCTCTTTCCTCTTTCTGCACCTCTCTTGGCTCTTTCTGAACCTCACTCTCTACTTTCTGCACCTCTGTTCCTTCTTTCTGCACCTCTCTTGCTTCTTTCTGCACTGCTCTTGCTTCTTTCTATACCTTTCTTTGTCTTTATGCACCTTTCTTCCTCTTTCTACAGTTCTCTTGCTTCTTTCTGCACTTTTTTGCCTCTTTCTGCACCTCTCTTGCTTCTTTCTGCACTTCTCTTGACTCTTTCAGTACCTTTCTTCCATCTTTCTGTACCTCTCATTCTTCTTTCTCTAATACTCTTGCCTTTTACGTTACCTTTCTTGCTTCTTCCTGCACCTCTCTTGCTTCTTTCTGTACCTCTCTTGCTTTTTTCCACACCTCTCTTGCCTCTTTCATCACTTCTCTTGCTTCTTTCTGTACCTCTCTTGCTTCTTCCTGCACGTCTCTTGCCTCTGTCTGCACCTTTCTTGCCTCTTTCTGCACTTCTCTTGCTTCTTTCTGTACCTTTCTTCCTCGTTCTGGGCTTCTTTTGCCTCTTTCTGTATTTCTGTTCCTTCTTTCTGCACCTTTCTTCCTTTTTCTGCACTTCTCTTGCCTCTTCCTGCTGTTCTCTTGCTTCCTTCTATATATTTCTTCCTCTTTCTGCACTTCTCTTGCCTCTTTCTGTAACTGTCTTCCTCTTTCTGCACCTCTCTTGCTTTTATCGGCTCCTCTCTTGCTTCTTTATGCACCTCTTTTGTTTCTTTCTGCACTTCTCTTGCCTCTTTCTGTACTAATCTTGCCTCTTTCTGCACTTCACTTGCCTCTTTCTGCACTTCACTTGCCTCTTTATGCACATTCATCTTCTTTCTACACCTCTCTTGCTTCTTTCATCACTTCTCTTGCCTCTTTCTGCACCTCTCTTGCCTCTTTCTACACCTCTCTTGCTTCTTTCAGCACCCCTCTTGCCTCTTTCTGCACCTCACTCTCTTCTTTCTGTACCTCTCTTGCTTCTTTCTGCACCTCAATTGCTTCTTTCTGCACCTCACTATCTTCTTTCTGCACCTCTATAGCTTCTTTCTGAACTTCTCTTGCTTCTTTCTATGCCTTTCTTCCTCTTTCTGCACTGCTCCTGCTTTTTTCTGCTCCTCTCTTGCTTCCTACTGCACCTCTCTTGTTTCTTTCTGTACTTCTCTTGCCTCTTTATGTACTTCACTTGCCTCTTTCTGGACTTCTCTTCCCTCTTTATGCACATTTCTTTCTCTATCTGTACATCTCTTGCTTCTTTCGACACTTCTCTTGCGTCTTTAGGACCTCTCTTTCCTCTTTCAGCACCTATCTTGCCTCTTTCTGTACCTCACTCTCTTCTTTCTGCACCTCTCTTGATTCTTTCTGCACCTCTCTTGCTTCTTTCTGCACCTTTCTTCCTCTTTCTGCATCTTTCTTCCTCTTTCTGCACCTTTCTTCCTCTTTCAGCATCTTTCTTCCTATTTCTGCACCTCTTGTGCCTCTTTCTGCACCTCTCTTGCCTCTTTCTGCACCTCTCTTGCTTCTTTCTGCACATCTCTTCTTCTTTTTGCACATCTCTTGCTTCTTTTTGCACCTCTCTTGCCTCTTTCTGTACCTCTCTTTCCTCTTTCTGCACCTCTCTTGGCTCTTTCTGAACCTCACTCTCTACTTTCTGCACCTCTCTTCCTTCTTTTTGCACCTCTCTTGCATCTTTCTGTACCTCTCTTTCCTCTTTCTGCACCTCTCTTGGCTCTTTCTGAACCTCACTCTCTACTTTCTGCACCTCTGTTCCTTCTTTCTGCCCTTCTTGCTTCTTTCTGTACCTTTCTTCGTCTTTCTGTACCTTTCTTCCTGTTTCTGCACCTTTCTTGCTTCTTTCTGCATTTCTCTTTCTTCTTTCTACACCCGTCTTGCTTCTTTCTACACCTCTCTTGCCTCTCTGCCCTTCTCTTGCCTGTTTCTGCATTTTTCTTCCTCTTTCTTTACCTCTCATGCTTTTTTCTGCACCTCTCTTGCTTCTTTCTGCCCTTCTCTTGCTTCTTTCTGTGCCTTTCTTCCTCTTTCTTCCTCTTACTGCACTTTTCTTCCTCTTTCTTTGTCTTTCTTCCTCTTTCTGTACCTCTTTTGCTTCTTTCTGTACTTCTCCTGCCTCTTTCTGTACTTCTTTTGCCTCTTTCTGCACCTCTCCTGCCTCTTTCTGTACATTTCTTCCTCTTTCTGCATCTCTCTTGCTTATTTCTGTACTTTTCTTGCCTTTTCTGCACTTCTCTTGCCTCTGTCTGCACTTCTCTTGCTTCTTTCTGCACCTCTCTTTCTTCTTTATGCACCTCTCTTGCTTCTTTCTGTACCTCTCTTGCTTCTTTCTGCACTTCTCTGACCTCTTTCTGTATTTCTCTTGCTTCTTTCTATACATTTCTTCCTCTATCTGCATAGCTCTTGCTTCTTTCTGCACTTCTCTTGCTTCTTTCTGCACTTCTCTTGGCTCTGTCTGCACTTACCATGCCTCTTTCTGCACCTCTCTTGCTTCTTTCTGCACCTCTCTTGCTTCTTTCTGCAATTCTCTTGCTTCTTTCTGTGCCTTTCTTCGGCTTTCTGTGCCTTTATTTCCTCTTTTTGCACCTTTCTTCCTCTTTCGGCACCTTTCTTCCTCTTTCTGCATTTCTATTGCCTCTTTCTGCACCTCTCTTGCTTCTGTCTGTACCTCTCTTGCTTCTGTCTGCACTTCTCTTGCTTCTTTCTGTACCTCTCTTGCCTCTTTTTGCACCTCTCTTGCTTTTTTCTGCACATCTCTTGCTTATTTCTGCACCTTATTTGCCCTTTTCTGCATTTCTATTGCTCTTTCTGCACCTTTCTTCCATTTTCTGCACTTCTCTTGCCTCTTTCTGCACCTTTCTTGCTTATTTCCGCACATTTCTTCATGTTTCTGAACCTCTCTTGCTTCTCTCTGCACCTGTCTTGCTACGTTTTGCACTTCTCTTGCTTCTTTCTGTACCTTTCTTCCTCTTTCTGCACCTTTATTCCTCTTTCTGCAGTTTGCTTGCTTTTTTCTGCACTTCTCTTGCCTTTCTTCCTCTTCCCTCACCTTTCTTCCTCTTTCTGCACCTTTATTCCTCTGTCTGCACTTCTTTTGCCTCTTTCTGCACCTCTCTTGCTTCTTTCTGTACCTTTCCTACTGTTTCTGCACCTTTAGTCCTCTTTCTGCAGTTCTCTTGCTTCTTTCTGCACTTCTTTTGCCACTTTCAGCATTCTTCTTGCTTCTTTCTGCACTTCTCTTGCCTCTTTCTGCATCTCTCTTGCCTCTTTCTGCACGTCTCTTGCCTCTTTCTGCACCTCTCTTGCTTCTTTTTGTACCTCTCTTGCTTCTTTCTGCACCTCTTTTGCCTCTTTCATCACTTCTCTTGCTTCTTTTTGCACCTTTCTTCCTCTTTCTGTACTTCGCTTGTCATTTCTGCACTTATCTTGCTTATTTCTGCACTTCTCTTGCCCCTTTCTGCACTTCTCATGCTTCTTTCTGCACCTCTCTTTCTCCTTTCTGCACCTCTCTTGCCCTTTTCTGCATTTCTCTTGCTTTTTTCTGCACCTTTCTTCCTCTTTCTGTACTTCTCTTACCTCTCTCTGCACCTCTCTTGCCTCTTTCGGTACCTCTCTTGATTATTTGTGCACTTCTCTTGCTTCTTTCTGCACCTCTCTTATCTCTTTCTATACCACTCTTGCTTCTTTCTGCACCTTTCTTCCTGTTTTTTCACCTCTCTTGCTTCATTCTGTACCTCTCTTGCTTCTTTCTGCACCTTTGTTGCTTCTTTCTGCACTTCTCTTTTCTCTTTCTGCATTTCACTTGCCTCTTTCTGCAATTCTCTTGCTTCTTTCTGCGCCTTTCTAACTCTTTCTGTACCTTTCTTTCTTATTTCTGTACCTTTTTTCCTGTTTCTGAACCTCTCTCCTTTCTGCACCTTCCTTTCTTCTTTTTGCACTTCTCTTGCTTCTTTCTGTACCTTGCTTACTCTTTCTGCACCTTTATTCCTCTTTTTGCAGTTTGCTTGCTTTTTTCTGCACTTCTCTTGCCTCTTACTGCGCCTTTCTTCCTCTTCCCTCACCTTTCTTCCACTTTCTGCACCTTTATTCCTCTGTCTGCTATTCTCTTGCCTCTTTCTGCACCTCTCTTGCTTCTTTCTGCACCTCTCTTGCTTCTTTTTGTACTTCTCTTGCTTCTTTCTGTACCTTGTTGTGTAGTTGTTATAGTACCCATGCAGGACCTGCGCGTTTGTGTAACATAAGCTGTGGACTTGGTGGCAGACTGACTCTGTGCAGCCTCACCGCGTATGTTAGATTGTTTTGCATTAGCTAGCTCACAGTGCCACTAGAATCTCCTCTTATCAGGGAGAGATTAGTTTCTGGCAACCTTAGATCATGACAACCCAAATTCCTCAGAATCGTGTAAAACAATATACTACGTTTCGCTCAGTCACTCGTGCTTACTTATTCGGTTTGTCTCAGAGAGTTACACAGAATAAACAGTTGGGCGTTTCAATAAGTATTTGTTGAACAGTTGTTATTCTAGTGTAAAATATATGTGCTGCGGCAACCAGCAGACAATAGCAGAGATATATTATCAGCAGTACGATAAAAGCAAAGGGATAGAACAGGTCTACCATATTGCGATAACCATGAATACATACATGAATATAAAAGCATTATGCAAGTGCGCATACTCCTACGATGCCTAACTAGATGTACCTGAGTGTACCTAGCATATGTGTGTAGGTCTAAAAGCCTAAGAGCCAAGAATCCTTCTAGGATTTAGTCGAACCCCCATACCTGAATAGAGAGAGTGTGGGACCCCGTCCTGGCCTCGAGTTGGACACCCCGTCAGGGCTGTGTCAGACCGCTGTCAGCTGGAGCGACTGCATGCAGGAGCCTCAGCGTCTCTGGTCAGTGTGTCAGCATGGAAGTCTCAGTTCCCTCTGTCTTACCAGGGCAAGATGTGGTGTATTTATACCCTAAACAGTCTCGGTCCTTAGTATGGATTGTATTGGTCTGTCGTTAGACATGAGGAAGACGTCAGGGGTGAACTTTGTACATATATAATATGCAGGTGGTGTATTCCTAGAGAGCAGTGCATAATTGATGAGCACAGTGTGGGCCTGTGTTTGGGGAAAACCCTGCTGTATTCAAAACCACAGGATAGATAACGTTCAGCCCTCAGAGCACGTTGTGTGCTAGCAAGCACCAATGTAGGTGAAAGATCATGCCTATATAAGGAATCATGACTATAATAGGACATGTACAGTTATGACCATAATTGGGCATATGCGGCTATGACCATAATAGGGCAAGTACGAATATGACTATATATGGGCAAATATGGATACGTCCATTTTAGGGCATGTTCGAATGGGTCTACATTAGGGCCTCTATACGGGACATAACACCCACTCCTCTTCCGAATTGGATAACAATGACCATACTTAAAATCTTAAAAACATGATTTTAAAATCTTTAAAAAAAAAATCTTCTAAAATGTTAGTAATTCAGCTAATTTCAATTGGCACTAAAAGAATGTCTATTTAGTTTCTCCATATAAGTTGCCTCACTCAAAGCAGAAGAAGGCCTTGCTTTTCTCAAGCGAAAGTGTCAATTTAGGAAATGTTCCAATTTTGCTCATTTGTTTTGAAACAAGTGAAGAAGCCAAATTCTTTCCCAGGACACGATGAGCCAATTCAAGATTAAGCGTCCTGTCTGGGAAGCACAATATTATCGGTGTTAGCTGCTGCAGATGACAAATCCAACGCCTCACAGAGAACGTCAATCGCACACAGATGGAATGTAGCACTGCCAACAGTCGGTGCTGCAGCAGCTTGTGTGGCAGTTGTTACCTGGGTGCCTGTGGAGGAGTCACCTAACCCAGCAGGAGCAAATGGCACCTGTGGATTCTTCAGGAATACGTTCATCAGAATCAGAAGCCGATGGGGACAACGCAGAGCACAGGCATTTATGGGGTCCAGCATTGCAGCCGTGTCAGGAGGCGCATCTGATGGAAATGTCATACAAAGATCCAACGTGCATTCTTCTCCGCAGAACAGGCATCGAAGAACAGGTAAGATGCAGTCTACCCAGACTGGTCGAAAGGATAGAAACCAGGAGACATTGAGTTCTCGCAGGCAAGAAATGCCCAGAAGTTGTACCATGCGTTCACGGTATTTCCGCTCCAGGAGCATGTTCGCCATTCCCTCGGGAATCGGGCCGTCCATTGCGTAGCAGTAGTATTATGAATAGGACCCCTGCAACCAGCAATAGGATAAGCGGGAATCCTCCAAATACGCTTCCCAATAAGGAGTGTATAAAATTTGGGATTACTCGGAGGACTGTCTGAAAGGTGCTTAACAGTCCTGACCCTATGGTCTTAAATAGGTGTACAATACCGCTCGTATCAGACATGTTAAAGATACGACTAACCATTTCTGCAAAATGAATGGGGCAGTTTGTACGTATGAGTGCCTGTATCTCAGTCGAGGTCCTTGCAACTTGAAGTTCATAGGTTTCTCGAGCGGAGGTTAAGGGCAAGGGTTGCTGTAAAAGCATGGCTTTCAATCTGCTCAGAGTATCAAATTATATGAAAGAAACATTCAGTGAAGACCATAGCGGCGCCTCCCTTACTGTGTACAGTGGTGGAAACAATACATGCATACAGCAAGTAACCCTGGAGTTAACAGTGACCAGATAGGCGACGCCCGGAAGCATCCCACAGCAACCTTGATCATTTAACATTAAGTAACTCCCATTCGAGAGCAGCTTGAAAACCGGAGTGATCTTGGCCGCTGGGGTCCCTGACATGTGACAAGATAAGTTTGCTACTGAACCGCTACAGGCTCCGTGTAGAGAAATATCTTGACACATGAGAGAACCGCTTAAAGCGTTCTTGCAGTTTGTACCACTCAGATACACTTCTCGATCCCCATTCCGGCATCTGTATCTATATGGCAACTCCCAAGTTTCCTTGATGTATCCCTGTGAGAAGTTGGCCTGGTATATGCTGTCCACTAATTATAGTGGGCAACTTGCACCAGTCCAAACAACCCCTTATTGGAGATAGGTTAAAGACAACCTTTATTGAAAGCTATCCTAGTGGTAGCTATGGAGAGCAGCCTTCAGGCTAAGTCTTGAAGGAATGTAAAGCAGCTTGTTTTACCAGTCTATAATCTCTTGAGTGACCAAATGAAAGAGGACCACACCAGGTATATATATAAAATATATGTATTTAGTCTTAAACACACCCCTCTAGTCTCTTTATGAGGCTAGAGTTCGAAGTACATAGTTTACAAGTCAGATATCAACAGTAATAGCACAAATACACGTTTGAGCCCTAGGGGCGTACCAAACCATATACCAAAAAAGTGGTATAAGAACCACGACTGAGCTAGACACAAGGCATAGAGCCAGTAGAAGTGCTTGGACCCCAAGGAACTACCCAAGGTAGTGACACAGGGGACCCACGGGGGACGCGTGCAGTGTGAGAACACAGCCGCGAGCCACCGTTGACTTCTATGGGGAAAGTCGCGGTTGGATTTTTAGAAGGAAAGGACACTTAGAGGAGGACTTGGAGCAAACCCCTTTAGAACTAGGCAGTTCTAGAGTCAATACCCACGGGAGCACCGGAGTACTCGAGTTACCTCACCCATGGAAGGCGGGTGCATAGGTGTCTTTTGGCGTCGGGTTTCGTCGTCATTTTCAATGGCGATCTGCTGCAGCAGGCTGCTGGCGACCAAGTCGAAAGTGTCCGGGTGGATCCAAGAGTGGATCGAAGATCTGAAGGACCTGAAAGCAGAGGGGACAGAGTCTGGGTCACTAGCCAGTGACCAGGAAGGCGATGAGCAGATGCCCACCGATGTCGGGTGCTTCAGGTAGGTTGACAGTCGTCTTGACTCTTCAGCCACGAGGTCCAGGAGGCATCGATGACAACCAGGAGCTGGATTCCAGCTGACCTACAACGTCTGTCAATTGCTGCGGTGTTGGCGACCAGATTGGACCCAACAAGCTTTGGCAACGGCAAGTTACGTGGAAACAAAGAAAGGACGTTGATGCAGACCAGCAAGGTCTGGGGGACTCACACAGCGAGGGTAAGTCAGGGCACGTCTGGAGCAACCAGGAAAGCCCAAGCAGAAGAAGAGTTGCCTTTGGGAGGGCCCACTAGCCAACGGACTAGCAACCGCAAAGGAGCCTCAAGTGGACACACTTGGAGCTGGCTTACAGTACACTCATGGAGTGGAGGCCAGTGATCTTCGGTGCAGTTGGTGCTGGAGGCAAGGGCTATTTGGAGCCCAAAGCACAACTTCGTGGGAGACCAGGAAGAGGATGCACTTGCAAAAGTTCTTGGTGTCCAGGGGTCATGGTTCCACATTACCCACGACAGCTACGTGCCTCAGCTTCGCTGGGGTCTCAGGGAAGCCTCGAGGAAGTCTGGAAATCAACCTCTGGTGCTGCAAAGACCTTGGCGTCCAGCGGGAGCTTCAGCGATGCAGACCGGACAATTGCTTCTTAGGTGCCTGCCAAGCAGGGGAGTCACTCCTTGACCCCAAGGGAGATTCTTCTGTCCTCTAATCTTGAAGTAGAGCGTCGAAGGTCCAGGATTCGGCTTCAGAGTTTCGTCCAGGGTAATATAAAATCCTAAGGGCTGGGGTCCCATACTTATACTATGTTAGGGGGTTGGACATACTCTGGGGACCCACCTATGGGAGGGTCAGGGAAGAGGGGTGGTTACACCCATTCCCTTTGTCCAGTTTCACACCAGAGCAGGGGCAGGTAGCCCCTGCAACCGGTTTGAACTGGACGATGCACAGGGACACCAAATGTGCCCCCAGTGCAGGACTTCAAAGCACCAGAGAGTGCTCCCGCCCAGCCCCAATGCACACTATCCTGTCTGGCGAGGTGGTTACACCTCCCTGTGACAGGAAACCTATTGTCCAGGCCTCCCCTGCCGGAGTTTCGGTCAGCAGCAGGAGGCCAGACCCGTGTCTGTGGCAGCGGCATCCATTTTGTGATGCCAGGGCTCTGTGAAGTTAATACCGGGCAGGCCGGTGGGTACATGTCTCTCCCTCTAGAAGGGTGGAATGCTACCCCCGCCACCAGGACTGGCGGGGGTAGTATTCCAAGGTGTTTGACACCAAACACAACATGTTTTGGTGCAGCCAGTCCAAAGTTAGCATTCTACCGCGAGGATATAATGCACTTAAGAGTATATGGTCAGGCTGTACCACAAACAGCATCAGAGGATTGGCTCCAAACGCTGCAGAGGGGTTCTGCTCATGCAGGGGCACCCTCTCACATAAAAACCAAGCACTCTGCCTTTAGGATTGGTAAGGCCTGCCATAGGAGTGACTTATAGGTTTATATGTGTGTGCAATGGTAGTGATATAGGTAGCCTACACCACAGTAAGGGGTGCATGCACCACCTTACCCAGGCTGCAGTAGCAGGCCTGTGGTGTCATTTTGGAGGGCCTCCCAGGGGTGTCATAATACATGCTTCAGCCCCTGGTAGGCCTCTGGGGTACCTATGCCCTGGGTACATAGTATACCATATACTAGGGACTTATAAGGGCACTCCAGAATCCAATCAGAGATGTACCTAAGGTACATGGAATCATTTTAGAGAGGAAGCAGCTACGCTGGGGTTCTGATTAGCAGGGCCCGAGCCAGACTAAAGTCGAAAAACAGTGAAGCATCAGCAAAAAGTGGGGGTACCCATGTGAAGCATATGCCTCTGCTCAAGGCAATATTGAAACTGAAACGTAGTGACCGGCAGAGTGATTTGGCCATGAATTAGCCATTCTGTTGATGGTGATTCTGCCACAGTGAATGGTAACCTTT